>CM053626.1:24984569-24995376 GCA_028646595.1 Phalanger gymnotis | reverse complement strand
TGAAAGTACTTTCACCGTAAACAAAAGCCAAACTCCTCAAGGGCACCCGTTAAACTAAGCCCATTTTGCCTTACTGGCACAACCCCTTCCCACCAAACACCCAAATTACACAAAAGACCATCACAAATAGTGAGTATCAAATAAACCCATTTATCCAAGCAAGCAGCAAACAGAAATTGGACCAGTTGTACAGATGAGAATATACCAGCCAATACACAAGAGTGAATGAAGTCTTTAGATGGAGGAAAGATGAGAAGACTAAGTATTCACCTGTCTTTGTACCCTCCAGTGCTTAACACAGTGCCTGTCTTCCTTCAAGGGATAACTAAAAATACCATCTTCTATAAGAAACCTTTTCTGATCCTCTTTCATGACAGTGCCTTCCTTCGATGATCATTTCCAATTTATTAAATTTACGTACCTTATTTGTACAAAGTTGTTTGTATTTGTCTCCCCCATCAGGGTCCTTCAGAGCAGCAACTAGAGTTTAGGTTTTTGTTCATTTTTATTCATTGTTTTTCTTTCTTTGTATCCCCAGTGCTTTGGACAGGAGCTGGCAAATAATAAGTGTTTAATAAATGTTTCTTGACTTGGCACAGAGCAGGCACCTAATAAATGTTCATTAACTGGCTGATGAATGATGGAAGAAGGGGATATGGAGAAAGGAACAATCTGGGATGTGGGGTGAAGGCTAAAAGTAACTAGTCAGTGTCACCTGTTTGAGGAGCAATAAAGAACAAATGAAGGGACCTTAGCATCTTCTACCCCATTCCCTTCCCACTCTACTCCCTGAGAGATCTTTCCTTTTCCATTCCACCCCAGGTGTATATGTGTGTGTGTGTGTGTGTGTGTGTGTGTGTGTGTACACATATGCATATATACAAAATAGATATAAAGTATTTGGAGGGGCTGTGGGGCTAGCAGCTGGGGGCCAGGGTCAAGAAATAGTGAAGGATCAAAGACTGAGATAGAAGCAAACTTAGAGGCTATCAAGTCTAGTCCTTTCCTTTCATAGATAAGGAAACTGAGGCACAGAGAGGTGATTTACCCAAGGTCACTTAGCTAGTAAGTTTCTGAAGTGGGATTTGAACCCAGGTCTTCTTGACTCTGTGTCCAGTTCCCTCTTAAACAATGCAAGAAAAAAGAAGAATCTCTCTAACTCAGCATAAAAATGGTAGACTCTAGGGACCCTGAGAACTTACAATTTACCAGAATATATCCACATTATGCATTCTTTCCTCTGTCAGGAGCCTATTAAAATAAGTCAAGAAGGTGGGGGCAGGGGGGAAGGGAGGATTCAGTAAACCTCCTAAATGAGATGATTCAGCACCTAAATGGACAAAGTCTGATGCTAGAAAAAATGCTGAGAGAATAGAGCAGTCTGGGGCATTTTCTATTTTTAAACTCAGTGGTCAGCATGGGCTATTTGCCGTCAGAAAGAAAACCTGTTGTTTTTTGTAAGCCAATTGGCATCTCTTGATTTCTAGAGGAATTGTGAATAACCAGATAATGCAGTTGATAGAATAAATTGACTTCTCATATTAAGGCCTGCAGGGCTAATCCTAATGTTATTAGTCTTTCTGCTAGCTGAGTCCCTATGCAATCTAATGAAAATTCACAAATTGTCATTAACTATAGGACCTCTGGCCTTTAAAATCCACTGAACTCATTGGCCCCCAGATCCTTGAGTGCCAATGAGCAGCGGAAGCTAATGCAGTCGGCAAACCCGAGTGGCGATGGTTCGCTTGGTTTCCTGACTCATTATCTTCTGTTTCCCATCATAGACTATTTCTGAGGCAGTGACAAATTCATTGCTCAGCTGATGGATCCCAGGATAAGGGATGAGCCTGGTAAAAGATGTGAACCAAAATGGTAGACCAAAGAAGGAGCTTTTTTCATTTTTTAAAACATTTTTATTTAAAGTTTTGAGTTCCTGATTCAATCCCTCACTCCTTCTCTCCCTTCTCCCCTGCCTTAGATGGTAAACAATCAGATATAGGGAACACACGTGCAATTAAGTCAAACATTTCTGTATTAGTCTTTTTGTACAAGAAGACTCAAATTAAAGAAAAAATGAAAATGAAAAATAGCATGCTTCAGTCTGTATTCAGTCAATATCAGTTCTTTCTCTGGAGGCAGATGGTCTGCTTCATCATTAGCCCTTTGGGGTTGTCTTGGATCATCGTATGGCTGAGAATAGCTAAGTCATTCACAGTGTGCAGTGTTTTCCTGGTTCTGTTCCTTCATTATGCTTCAGTTATGTAAGTCTTTGCAGATTTTTCTGAAGTCATCCTGCTTGTCAAAAATATAAATTACCTAGATTAATAGAAGAATAAATAAAACACTTACATGACCCAATCTTAGAAAAAGAAATTGAACAAGTCATTAATGAACTTTCTAAGAAAAAATTCCCAGGACCAAATGGATTCTACCAAACATTTAAAGAACAATTAATCCCAATACTATATAAACTATTTGGAAAAATATGCAAAGAAGGAGACCTGCCAAATTGCTTTTATGACACAAATATGGTGCTGGTACCCAAACCAGGAAGAGCCAAAACAGAGAAAGAAAATTATAGACCAATTTCCCTAATGAATATTGATGCCAAACATTTAAATAAAATACTAAGCAAAGAGATTACAGCAATATACCACAAGGATCATATGCTATGACTGGGGAGGCTTTATATAGGAGTGTAGGGCTGGTTCAATATTAGGAAAACTATCAGCATAATTGACCATATCAATAACAAGTTTATATAGTATTGGGATTAATTGTTCTTTAGATGTTTGGTAGAATTCGCTTGTGAATCTATCTGGTCCTGGGGATTTTTTCTTAGGAAGTTCATTGATGGCTTGTTCAATTACTTTTTCTAAGAATGGGTTATTTAAGTATTTTATTTCTTCTTCTGTTGATCTGCATAATTTTTATTTTTGTAGATATTCATCTATTTTGTTTAAATTGTCAATTTTATTGGTATGTAATTGGGCAAAATAGCTCCTAACAATTGTCTTAATTTCCTCTTCATTAGTCATGAATTCACCCCTTTCATTTTTGATACTAGTAATTTGGTTTTCTTCTTTCTTTTTTTAATCAAATTAAGCAATGATCTGTTTTATTGATTTTTTCATAACATAAGTTTCTAGTTTTATTAATTAGTTCAATGGTTTTCTTACTTTCAATTTTATTCATCTCTCCTTTTATTTTCAGGATTTCCAATTTGGTGCTTCATCAAGGATTTTTAATTTGTTCTTTTCCTAGTTTTTTTTTTAGTTGTGTGTCCAATTCATTGATCTGCTTTTTCTCTATTTTGCTGATGTAAGCAATTAGAGATATAAATTTTCCCCTAAGTACCACTTTGGCTGCATCCCATAAATTCTGGTATGTTGTCTCATTGTTGTCATTTTCTTTAATGAAATCATTGATTGTTTCTATGATTTGTTTTTTGATATGGTTGTTCTTTAGGATTAAAATTTCTAATTAATTTTTAATCTCTATTTCCATTGTCCATTATCAAATGTAAGTTTTACTGCATTATGATCTGAAAAGGATGCAGTTAGTATTTCTGCTTTTCTGCATTTGGTTGTGAGGTTTTTATGTCTGAATATGTGGTTAATTTTTGTGTAGTTGCTATGTACTGCTGGAAAAAGGTATATTTCTTCCTATTCCCATTCAATTTTCTCCAGGGATCTATCATATGTAACTTTTCCAGAATTTTATTCACCTTCTTAACTTCTTTCTTGTTTATTTTTGGTTAGATTTATCTAGTTCTGAGAGGAGAAGGTTGAGGTACCCCACTAGCATAGTTTTATTATCTATTTCCTCCTGCAACTCATTCAACTTTTCCTCCAAAAATGTATGGTGTATATATGTTGGTATTGATATAACTTCATTGTCTATGGTACCTTTCAGCAAGATATAGTTTCCTCAAGAATGAGCTTTGAGCTTAGAACCAGAGAACCTGGGTTAAAATCCCAGTTCTAACTTCGTCCTTGTGTCACCTTAGACAAGCCATTTCACTCTCTGGGGCTCAGTTTCTTCATTCAGTAAAATGCAATGGTTGGACTAAATGACCTTTGAATCTCTTCCAGCTCAATAGCTATGATTCCCATGATCCTAGGGTTCTGCCCTTCCAAGGTTAGAACTAGTACCTATGTGAAGAACCTGTCTAGTTTCTTGTAGCATTCTATATTCAAATCAAAAAGCATTTATTAAGTGCCTACCATGTGCCAGACACTGTACTAGGTGCTGAAGATACAAAGACACACATGCACACACAAAAAAAGTGCCTGTTCTCAAGAAGATTGTGTCCTATTGGAGGAAGCAATGTGTGGATAGATAGATAGATAGATAGATAGATAGATAGATAGATAGATAGATAGATAGACAGATAGATAGACAGATGACAGATGTATATATGTATATGCTTATGTGTATATAATTAGACATATACATGAATATATGTGTATATATTCACATATATAATTATATAATTAGACATACACATGAATATATGTATATATATTCATATGTGTATATACACATATATACACACCTATATAATAATAATAATAAATAATATTATCCTAGCTAACATTTATATAATGATCACTATAGTATAATAATATATAACATTTATATGGCACTTACTATGTGTCAGGCATTGTGCTAAGCACTGTACAATTACTCTCTCATTTGATGCTCACAACAACCCTGGGAGGTGGGTGCTATCATTACCTCCGTTTTACAGATGAAGAAACTGAGGCAAACAGAAGTTAAGTGACTTGCCCAGGATAATGCAGCCAGTACATGTCAGAGAAAGAACTTGACTCCACTCTATCCACTATCGCCATACTGACTCTCACGAAATTAATACAAAGTAACTAGGGAGCAGAAGGAGACTAGCCACTGGGAGGTTAAGGAAAAGCCTGCAGAAGATAGTGTTTGAGCTGAATATCAAAGGAAGCTGGGATTCTAAGAGGCTGAGCACTCCAGGTGTGGGACAGCCAATGCCAAGGCACTGGGGATGGAGAGGGATGTAATGTGTGAGGGATAGCAAGAAGACTAGGCAACAGAATGTGGAAAGGGGGAGGAAGGTATCAGCCTAAAAAGGCAAGATGTGGCCAGTTAGTGGTAGGTTTTAAGCACCAAATGAACCTAAAAGCAAGAGGGAGCCATTGGAGTTCATTGAGTATAGGAGTGACAATCAAATTTGTTTTTTAGGAAAATCACTTCGATAACAAGTGGCATGAAAGATAAATGACTGACAGAGTGATTTTCCCACAAGCAGGTTGGATTGGAGCGAGGAGAGATTTGAATCAGGCAGCCTAATGAAGAAGTTATTGAAATATTATTGAAATAGAGTAGTAAGAGTTAACGTGGGTCTGATCTGTGCAGCCATGTAAGTAGAAAACAGACAGATATAAGAGATGTTGGGGAGGTAGAAATAACAAGATTAAACAACTAATCAGACATGAAGTTTAGGATAACACCAAGGTTGCAAATGTGGGTGACTGGAAGGATGGTTGCGTCCTCCAGAGAAAGAAAATGAATGGGCATGGGGGGAAGGATCATGAGTTCTGTTTTGGACATGTTGACCAATAGGGCAGTCCTAGTGGTGCACTGGAATGAGTTCTAGCTTTGGACTCAGAATGACCGAGTTCAAATCCCAGCTGTGCCTCCTGCTACTTGTGTACCTTGACACAAGTCACTACTTCCCCTCTGGATCTCAGTTCCTTCATCACTCAAATGAGATCAGAGGTCCCTTTCAGCCGGGCATCTGTAATCCTATGATTCATGTAACTCACTCTTTGGATACCCACTCCCATTTGGTTTCCTTTGTGCCTCTAATTTCTTTTTAAATGCCAACATGGTCTCTGTTCTTTGTCTGCTTGAAAGAAGCTTCAACGATGAATTTCCCTCTTCCAGACAACCCTATAAGGAGAGCCTCAAATACAGAGCTAATTGGGAGAGGTCAGAGTTTTCTGTCTTTTTCCATCATCTTTCCTGAAAGTAATAGCTCAGGCCGCTAAGGCAGGGCTTCCAGTAATGTTGTGACAGTCCCAGAAATGCTTATTCACTTGCAATGTGAGGTCATTCCTGGAACTCTTGCCTGTAAAGAGTGGCCTGTTTGGAGTCGCTGGACATGCGGAAAGGACCTGAAGTCACCCCTGTTCTCACTGGAAGAAGAAAAGTTGGCATGACACTGTCCAGCTGCTCAAGGCTCAGGGCATTGGAGCCTCAAACATTCATGGCACCCTATGACAAACAACCTAAAAAGGGTGGGTGTTCCTTCACAATGACCAAGTTTCAAAAGAGATAGCCCTATTTCATCTACTAATGAAGCATTTCCCCCTGGGCCCCTTTATGCCTTCCTCAGTCCAATTGGGCCCCTTTGGTAAAATTATTCTCATTTGGTAGACCTTAGAGGCCCAAATTGGAATTCCCTAACTCAAGTTCAATTCCATTCAACAGCATTTATTAAGTGCCTCCTGGGTACAAGGCACTGTGCCAGACACTGGAGATGCAAATTTAAAAAGTCCCTCCCCTTAAGAGTTTACATTCTACTGAGGAGATACAACATGTACAATGACAAGGAAATACCAAAAAAATGTGCAAAATAAAGACATAACTACAAAGTATATTCAAGGAAGGCAACCTGGTGAAATGGTAAGAATGCTGCTTCCGGATCCAGATCCTGGCTCTGCAATTTGATATTTGCGTCACCTCCGGCAAGTTACCTTCCCCTTTCTGGGTCTCAGGTGTCTCACCTGTAAAATGAGAGGATTGGACTGTTGTTGCTCAGTCATTTCAGTCATGTCCAATTCTTTGTGAAGCCATTTGGGATTTTCTTGGCAGAGATACTGGAGTAGTTTGTCAATTCCTTCTCCAGCTCATTTTACAGATGAGGAAACAGAGGCCAACAGGGTTAAGTGACTTGCCCAGGGTCACACAGCTAGTAAATGTCTGAAGCAGGATTAGAACTCAGGAAGATGAATCTTCCTAACTCCAAGCCTGGCACTTTATTCTCTGTGTCCCCAGCTGCCCAAGGGTTGTACCAAATGGCCTGAAAGATTTCTTCCTGCTCTAAATCCTGTGATTTTTGAATACAAAATAATTCCAATGGGACAAGCTCTAACCACAAAAATTTAAAAAAAAAACACCTTGCTTAGAAGATGGCACCTGAGTAACGCTTTGGAAGAAGGTAGAGTATCTAAGGGGATAAAGAGAAAAGGAAAGCATTCCTGGCCTGGGCAAAGACACAGAGAGAGGAGGTAGAATGTCATCTAGAGGAAACAGATAGAAGCAAAGAATGTGAAAGAGAGGAACATGCAATAATCCTGGAGGCATGGGTGGGAGCCATATTGTATAGGGCTTTCAACGTCTCCCTGTCAGTCTTTTACTCTAGAGATGCTAGGGAGCCATTGAAGACTTTTAAGTAGGAAAGTAAAGTAGCCAGATAATGGCTACTGAGGGAAACTAGTATATTTGAGCTGCTCTGGGCTTCAGTTTCTTCATTGGTAAGTGGATTAGACTAGATGACCTCAAAGTTCTCTTTCATCTCCAACTCCTAGGATCCTCCTACATGCATATTGATGAGGCTGTCAAAATAATAGCTAGCAATAATAATAGAAATAATACACAGAGACCTGAGGTTTGCAAATATTGCTTTTCAAATATTATCTCACTTGATCCTCACAACAACACTGGAAGCTTGGCGCTATCAATATTCCCATTTTACAGATGAGGAAACTGAGGAAGGCAAAGGTCTAAAGTCACATGACTAGTATCTAAGGTTGGATTTGAACTCGAGTCTTCCCGACTTGAGGTGCAGCCTCCCTAGCTGCACAGCAACATTAAGCTACATAGACCATGTTGATTTCAATCCTGGTTCCATGTTACCTTAGACCAGCCTCTTATTCTGCCTAGACCTAATTTTCCTCATCTAGAATAAAGGCCAAGAACTCCTTCTACAAATCTATTCTCAAATGGGTAATTAAAAGATGATTAAACCACTTAACAAACATCAAATGCCCAACCATTCCTGAAGGCTTGCGGTCCTCAAGGATCTGATCTGTCAAGGCTGTCAACACCCATACAGGTCTCAAGGTTGCCAACCTTTCCTGCCCAGTTATTTCTTTTAATCGTCTAATGAAAAGATCCTGTTGATATGAAGTTGTCCTGGATCAATTAAATCCCAAGAGCTCATTAGATGAAATCCAGATAAGTGGGATGGCAAAAGGAAATCGATTCTTCTTTCTGTGACTGATGGTACTCATGGGTTTCCCAGGGAGAAGAACGAAATGTCTCATTTTAAGCAGAAAGGCTGAAGATCGTCTCATCTTTCAGGTCCACTGGCTGATTGCTGGGAGAAGCCAGAGGAAGATGGGAGCAGCAGGGAGCAGCCAAATCATTACTCTGCATTGCCAAAAAGCCCTCTTTATTGGGGGCGTTGCAAAGATTTGGCTGTGAAACAGCATCATCATTTAAGCTAAAGTTCCCTCAAGAATGTGGGCACCACACAGGGATAAGAGCATCGGCTCTCATTACAGCACCAACAAGCCCGTGGAGAGACAGCTTTTGCCCCACTCAAGGGTGTCCCTTTTCAGATGGGGGAGGGGATGAGTTAGATGCTGGAAACTGAATTTTACCATTTAATTAGCAATCAACCATGACCTGCCAGTCACAGCTACCGTACCTCATGAACTGTTGAGTCAAAGCAAAACAGTAAGTAATTAGACTGAGCTCATTGGAGCTTTGCTGGTCTTCACATTTCCAGAGTTTTGAGTCTGAGAGCAAACAGGACATGCGCAAGGCCTTTTTTAATATATTCCACATTTTAATTAGCAATCAGGGCTGATTTGTCAGCCATACCAACTGTAATGTACAAAGCATTGAGACACAGAGAAAAGGCACGTTTAGGAAATCAATTATGCTTTTATTTACATTCCCTCAAGGCGGAGGTACTGCAGAAACTGCTGAAATATTATCTTTGTCACCTCGGAGGAGCAGACAGCAAGGATGAGGTTGCAATCCAGTCTAGTCCATAAATCACTGACTGTTTAGGTAAGGATACAATGGCTGCATATTTATGAGAATCCTGATGGGAAGAGAGTCCATCCAAGGTATTGCTAAGTGCAGAGATGTCCCCAGTGCCTAGAATGTTCTCCCTCACCTCTGCCTCCTGACTCCCTTGAGGTCTCAACTAAAGCTATATCTTCAGCAGCAAGTCTAGGACTAGACAAGACTAGACAGGTCATCTCACCATAGGGTCACAAAGCTAGATCTGCAAAGACCTTCTCGAAGGTCATCAGATCCAACCCCTTCATTTTACAGATGTGGAAACTGAGACCTGAAGGGCTGATTTGCCCAATCTCACCCGGATAAGGAGCAAAGCTGAAATTTGTATTTGGGTCTTGTCATTCTAAGTTTCCTGCTTACTAGTCTGTTGACTACTAATGTTCCAGGCCCTGTGCTGAGTATTAGAGATACAAAGAACCAATCCATAGTCTTAAAGAACTCATAGACAACATGTAAACGGCCACGCACAAATAAGCACCATACAAAATAAATTGGAGGAAATCTCAAAGGGAAGGCACTAGCATTAAGGGGAATCTGGAGAGACATCTTGCAGAAGGTAAGATTTTAGGTGAGACTTGAAAGAAGACAGGAGGTGGAGATGCTGAGCGAGAGAATTCTAGGCACGGACAATGAAAATGCACCTAGTTGTTAGATGGCGTGTCTTATGCTCTTTCTACTGTCTACCCAGTCTCTTGTCTAAATTTAAGTCTCCCCTTGTATCTAGCTTTGTTCTTATTCAGTTGTTTCGGTCCTATCTGACTCTTTGTGACCCCATTCAGGGTTTTCTTGACAAAGATGCTGGGGTAAGTTTGCCATTTCCTTATCCAGCTCATTTTACAGATGAAGCAACTGATGCAAAAAGAATTAAATGACTTGCCCAGGGTCACGCAGCTAGTACGTGTCTGAGGCCAGATTCGAACTCAGGAAGATGAGTCAGCCTGACTCCAGGCCTGGAGCTCTACGCACTATGGCGCCACCTAGCTGCCGTGTCTTGCTTAGTACTTTTGCATACCCTGAGTGCTTAACATTTATTGAGTTGACTTTTCCCCATGTAGTTGAATTGTTGCACCAGCCAGAGAGGCTAGAGCGCTAATACTCTGAACCTTGTCAGATCCACCACACCTTAGAAGCAGAAAATACTCTGTCTCTTCACCAGTTGCATGACCATGTCATTATACACTGGGAGCCAAGAGGAGACTCTGAGCGGTTATTAGAGCTTTCCTTTCCCGGAATCCCTAGTAGAGGAGCTTCTGCGAGACAGAGAAAGAAGAGAGCGATTGCAAGGTTGGACCAGTGAAGTCAAAGCCTCTGATGTGACTGGTGAGGGAATGCGTGGGTGGGCAGCAAAGCTAAGGCTCGAGTGGAACAAAATGGCTAAATGGAGGAGTAGCTGATGAGGTCTTGGTGATCCTTCTAGGAAGAGGGAATTCAGCTAAAACATGCAATGTCAGGAAAACACAAATGTGTCATACGTGCTACCTTGGGATTGTGAGGAGAATGCCGGCACATTACTGAGTGCTGACTATTGACAGGCATTGTTTTGCATTAGAGAAGATAATCTATGCTTATGTCACTGTTGGGGTTTATTCGAAAGGGCTTTTTTTTACCACTTTCCAGACTCTGTCCTGCCACACTAGCCTCTCCCATCACAGCCTTTGTCCAATGCCTCTGCCTCCAGACACAGAGGGAACCCTTTATTCTCAAAGGGTATTCTACATCTACA
>CM053626.1:24966224-24984069 GCA_028646595.1 Phalanger gymnotis | reverse complement strand
AGAAAGGAAGTCATATGACAAAAGGCACTGGATGCATAGACCTGGGAATCATCTGCATAGAGATGATCAATGAACCCATGGGAGCAGAGGAGATCACAGATGATGGCGGCCGTGGCTGATGATACAGCAAAGGATCCTGGGAAGGAGCGGTCAGAAAGGTAGGGGAAAAACCAAAAGAGTCAGTGCTCCAAAAAACAAGAGAGGACAGAGTGTCCAGAAACAAAGGTGGTCAACGGTATTAAGTTCTGTAAAGAGATCAAGAAGCATAGAAACAAGAGACTGGGGCCAGATGGCCTCTGAGCTCCCTTCCAACTCCAGATCTATGATCTAAAAGGTAAAGGAGGAGGAGAGGAACAGAGTAAGCATTCACAAAATACCTACTGTGCGCCAGAAAATGTGCTAAGTGCTTTCTATAAATATTGTATCATTTGGCATTGCAATGCTGGAATGGAAGGGGCGGTTTGCAAAATTGAACATTAAAAAAAGAACATACAAATGCACTTGTCTATAACAATGACAACAAGAAAGAAGTGGTCTTCATATGCATGTCTGGAAGAGGGCATTTAGGAACCTCAGTTTTGTTGATGCAACCCTCCTCCCCCACTCTCCTCTCAGGTAAACTCCAAACATGGCTCTGATTCAGTATGGATACATGTTGAGGGAGAAGTCACAGGGAAGAAGGGGGAGGGCAAGGGGGAAGGAGTGGGGGATAGAGCACAGACTAGGTAGTAAGGACTGGTCTGATGACAGCCTGAGTAGAGTAAAACTAGAACAACTGGAAAAGCTCCATTAGGCCATCAAGACCTATTCATCCGTCCCAACCTCTGAGTTAAGTCACAAATGATTTAAATGTCCATTTTTAATGTTAATGTACCTATGATCTCATGGACGTGGGCACACCCTCCAATAGCACAGCTCATAAATTCCCTTCCTGTTCCTGTGTGTCTAGCCCAGTCTGTACCAGAAGACCAGAGGCCTTCCTCAAGTCCAGAGGTTTTTAATCTTTTTTAAGTCATGGACCCTTTTGACAATCTGGTAAAATTTATAGACTCCACTTGAGAGTAATATTTTTAAATGAATAAAATAAAAGACAAAAGATTATATAGAAAACCAAAAGTCAATGAAAACAAAGATGTCATTTTTTTCCCAAGTTCATAGATCCCCTGGAATCTATTCACAGACCTGTTAAGGGTTTGTGGAGCCCACCCATGCTTGAAGTCTTTAGATCTCCTCTGAGGACCAAGTAAGGGAGCAACAGCCTTTATTATTTATTTGCTATGTGCCAGGCACAGAGCTAAGCTCTAGGGAAATGAAGAAAAAACAACACAGTTCCTACCCTCAAGGAGTTGACATTCTAATAGAAGTAGCTTACATTTTAATGAATCCAGTGCAGCCCCTGGCTGTCCATCTGGTATTCTTCCTCACTACGTGGCTAGCCAGTCTCCTTTCTTAACCATGTATGTTCTAGATTATACCCAATACAAGTCATTATTGGTGATAAGCTGCCGTCTACTGTCACTACCACGCATCTCCATTACAGCAATCACAAAATCTTAAGACTGTATAAGAGCTTCTTTGGGAAACAAATACAATGCACCAATTCATTTTAAATATATGGGTTCTGCATTCCAGCCATCTATACTCTTGACTGGCCCTGTCCATGCCCCCCAATTTCTTCCCTCTACACATTTGCCTAAGCCAGTCATGAATTCCTCTCATTCCCAGTCTCCTTCATTTATCAGCATGTAGAAATCCTACTCAATCCAAATGCTGCATCCATTATAAAGCCTGCCATGTTCCTTTCCCTTGCTTCCAGTCGGTAAGATTCTTCTCTAAATCTCACTTTGGGTCTCTAAGCATCCATCATGTTTTATTTTTGTTAGAGAGCTGACCTCAAAGCCAGGAAGACCTAAGTTCAAATACTGCTTCTGACCCATAATGGCTGTGTGACTGTGGACAAGTCACTTAATCTCTTGGTGGGGAGGGAGCAGGAGAGAGAGGGGGAGAAAATTTGGAACTCAAAAACTTATGGAACTGAGTGTTGTAAACTAAAAATAGAAAATAAATTTTAAAAAAATAAAATACTGGAAAGTCCAAAAAATAATAATAACAAGATATTTGTTAATGAATTAGTTTTGTTAATTAAAAAAAAAGTCACTTAATCCCTCAGGAGTTTAGGCAATTCTAAGAGTATAAATTGCAGAGAAGCTGATGAGCGCCATTTTTAGAGGGAATCATCTCACATGAGAGTTTCATATACCAAAGAAATCCCAAGTCTGCTTTCTCTCCCTATTTGACCCATATTACAGATTTTTACTGAGATTATAGGATCTTAGGTCTAGAGCTGGCCTGAACCTGGTCATCTCGTCCAACTCCCTCATTTTACAGATAGAGAAACTGAGGCCCAGAAAGATTAAATGACTTTCCCAATGTCACATGAATTAGTGAGTGGTAAAGTTAGAATCTAAATGTGGTGGTTCCACTGATACTGATGATGAAAAGAGCTTGTAATTCTATTTATTTATTACTCTGCTCCACAAGGATGAAGATGTCTTCTTCCACCTTTGTATCTCACCTGATACCTGACACAGTGCTCTGCCCACAGTAAGCATTTATTAAATGTTTGCTGAGTGAATGCAAACCTTTAAGGGCCTTTAAAGCCCAGAGAGTTGAACTGGAAAACAACTATACTTCCTTCTCTGAGCTGTCTAGTTTCAAAGCATCTACATCTACCAAGTCCTGGTCTATGATTGTGGGGTTTTTTAATCTTTTTTTTTCCCTTAATGCCAACAGATCTCACAGTTGATGCAGCTAAATGGGTTAAGCTGGAAAATAATTCCTTTCACTCATTCTTCTGGTCTCCTCCATTTCAACCCCGATTCAACAATCCATGGCTCAACAATGAACTTCAAGCCCCTCCCCAGGTAATAATGCCTGCTCATCTGAGGGATGCTTTAGACCCTCTGGAAACAGCTGTGGGTCACATCCTTCAAGTCCTCCAGCTGTGGGTCATTTTCATCTTTCGCTCTGGGGCTTTTCGAAATTTTACTAACTTCTTTTATCCTTTTCTGTCGTACAAGTTTTGGAGATTAAAAACATCTAGGAGAGAGGGGGAGAAAAAGAGAAAGGTATTTCTCTTGACCTAAAATGGAAGAGGCTTTGGAACTAAGAAGGGGGTTAGTTCCACAAAGTACCAGTCTTGGTCTCTATTTCACATTCTGAGAAAAATGTAGAGATGAATTGTCAGGGCTGCTGCTGGATTCCAAACTGGGCAATCTGTTTGCTATCAAAGTAAGATCAGCCTTTCATGAATTGACATTTAAATGCTGCATGCAGATCTTTCCAATTCTGAAACGAGGGGCTGTGTGTGGGCAGATTAGGTAGCCACAATCTATCCTAATGGTGCTGTTGGGATTAGTGAGTCAGTGAGAATTTTCAGGCAGAATGCTTCATAATTTTAAAGTGTCATTCTTCCAAGGAACCCTGTATTTCTATTCATTATCACATTAATGGGGGGATAGGGGCGGAAGGTCCTCCCTATTTTCTAAGAAGAAAAATGAGTCTGTGGTAAGAAAAAGACCTTATCTTTAAATTAGTCACATCATTGCTTCATTGGTGGTAGAGGAAGAAAGATGAAACATTTTTAAAGTATGTAACTAATGTAAAAGAACAGCTCATTCCCTGCTCAAAACTTTTATCCGAAGAAATTGGATAAAATTAACTGTGTTAATTTGATTTGCCCAAGACCTGGGAGGGCCCTTGGGATTGAGGGTGGATTGTTCTCAATGTGACATTTTTGTGTAAATGAATGATAAGTGTAGCTTGGGCATTGGTCAGGGAACAGAGTTTTCACAGTAAATCATCAAGGATTTCCATCCCTCTCTTTTCAGGCAGTCCAAGGGCACATCTCATAGCCACCTCCCCACGACCACTCTATGAAGTCCTTTGAGATGCTCCTTGATTAGGAACAAGTCACTGAGTTTACTCATCTGGAAAATGAGTCTGGTACCTGCTGCATGCCCTAGAGAGGTGGTATGGATGAATGATTTGTGATGTTTCTTACTCCTTGGGAGAAACTTAATTATACATTATCAGCCAGGCAAATTAAGGACAGGCCCAAAGCTCTAAGACCTTGAAGAAATGAGGCTGGAGATGTAGAAAGAATTTTAACAATAACGAAAAATCCACCGATCTGATGCTCTTTCTTCTCTGGGTTCCTGGGGCTTGTTGCTGGTAAATCCAACATGGCTTCAACCCTTGACAAGTGTAGCTACAGCTGATAAATCTTTTATAAGGTTGATGACTCCTGAGGAAAATGGAATTGTTTTGCACTTGTTTAGTGAGAAAATGTTAACCCCAAATCTGTTAAACTAAGTTTTTTTCAATAGCCTTATAAAAGAATCCGCAGCCTTTGTCCTATTTCATTAATTGGGCATTGCTGTTAGGTGACATCATATCAAACTCTTGTAGCTCAGTGGTAGGAACTTTGGACTGAGAAGCAAGAGACCTGGTTTCTAGTCTCAGACTTGCCACTGGCAAGCTATGTGATGTTGGGCAAAGCATTTGATCACCCAGGACCTCAGGGTCATTGTCCACAAAAGGAAAGGGTTACGTAGTATAAACTCTAAATTCTGTCAGGTCTTCCAGCCCAGGACACTATGAAAATCCGTACCAGTAACAACTTCACATTTTGGGGCTTCAATTTACCCATCAGAAAAATGAGAGGGGCTATACTTGATGGCCTCTCAGCATGTTCCTAGGCAATTACTGTAGCAATAGTAATTTATACTGTATTGTTGTTCAGTCATTTTCAGTTGTGTCTGATTCTTTGTGACCCCATTTGGGGTTTTCTTGGCACAGATACTGAAGTGGTTTGCCTTTTCCTTCTCCAGCTCATTTTATGGATAAGGAAACTGAGGCAAACTGGATTAAGTGACTTGACCGGGGTCACACAGTAAGCGTCCAAGAACAGATTTGAACTCAGAAAGATGAGACAGTCCGACAAATAATTAGCCTACTCTGTGCTGATCACAACTCCAGGATGGAGGAGCTCCAATTTGGCATGAATTCACCTAAGAAAGATATAAAGGTTTAATTGCCCACATACGTTAACATAGCTACTTTAAAAAGCTAATGAAATCTTAGAAGGCATTAATGGAAGCTGGACTCTGAGTGATCAGAAAACTAAAAACCAATCCCAGAGAACAGATCATGAAAATATGCCTCCTTCATGGCAAAGAGGTGGGCAGCTGTTAGGGCACAGTGATGTATACATTGTCAGATACTGTCACTACATACAAGGTTTTTCAAAAATTGTTATTCGTTGTCAAAAGGGAGGATTCCCCACCCCAAAAGATAACCAATGTAAAGTTTTTAAATTAGTTTTAAAAATCATAAGTCAAAAAAAGATTAAAACCATCATGTATAGAAAGAGAAAGAATCAAAACAAAGGGAAAGAAAAAGAAATAAATATATCCCAAAGTTTATTGAAAATAGTCCCTGCTTTCAAGGAGTTTGCCATCTGGTAGGGAGACGCCCAGTATATACAATTAATTACTGTATTCCCTCATGCACAGGGAAACTGGGGGCATATACATAAGAGAAAAGTTGATTTGGGGGAAAAGGGTCACAGATGGAAGATTCATATAAGGGATACTGCACAGACTTAGAAGCAGTGACTGATTTTGATGAATATGGGAGCCAGAACAAGATGGTGACTGGATGAAGATAGAGGCCTGCTTCACTCACATGCCCATTTGCAGGGAGGAGTTGGTACCAGAAATACTGAAATGACAATAGAGACTCAATGGGACTGAGACAATAGGGCATCCCTTGCCAGTGGACAAAGACTCTTTGCACCAGGGACCATTTGCACCAAAGATCACTGAAGAATAAAACCTATACAGGAAAGAGCAAAGTAAAGACCTTGACCTTTTCTGGTGCTATGAATATTATGGTTAGATTTTATATAGATCCTTCAGGAAGGTAGGAACCACCATAGGGGAATGAAAAGGAAAGGGAAGAGAAAGAAAAGGGGAGGAGAAAAGGGAAGAGAAAGGGGAAGAGAGAGAGAAAGAGAAGGGGAGAAGGAAGAAAAGGGGGAAGAAGGAAAGGAGAGGGCAGTGAAGGGGAGGACATATACTAAAGACAACAGTCTGAGCTGGTCAGAACACATCTGGAAAGTCCAGTGCTGAATGTCACACTTGAGAAGGGACAGACATAAACAAGAGTGTTTCCAGAGAAGTTGATAAGGGATCTGACGACAATATCATGAAGTTCAAAGAATGAGAGTGTGGTTATCCTGAAGGAAAGAAAGCTAAAAGGAGGTATGATAACTATTTTTAACTCTGAAGAGTTGTCACATAGAAAAGGCAACAGACTCACTCTGTGTTGCCCCCAAGGGCAAAAATAAGGAGACAGATTTATGACTCAACAGAAGAAAAAACTTGTTCACAATTAAAGGTACCCAACAGGATGGACACTGAACTCTCCAACACTGGAAGAGTTCAAACAGAAACTGGATAACCATTTCTGTAAGATGTGGGAGATTGAACTAAATGGCCTAGGACAGTGTCACCAACTCTAAATACTGTGCTTTTATTGGTGGGACCCACTTAAGCATAGCATCAAACGGAATCCAGAAATATAAATATACATTATTTTTCAATATAATCACCTCTTAGCTCAACACCTATTCCAATGATTGGCATGCTTTTTTATTCCATCTGACAAGAAAGTTTAGAGTCAAATGTAGCAAATTGCTTCCCACATTTTGCATATCTGTATGAGCTCTGAATTTACACCCTTCAGTAGATTTTTTTTGTTTTGGGGAGGCATCTGGATTAGGTGACTTGCCCAGGGTCACACAGTAAGTGAGGCTAGATTTGAACTCATGTCCTCCTGACTCCAGGGCTGGTGCTTTATGTACTGTGCCACCTACTTGCACCCCACAGTGGATTTTTAAATGGACTCTACATCTAAAAACGGCAAGGCATGGGATGGAGAGGGAGAATGGGGCTGATTATGGAAGGGTCTCAAATTCTGACTCCCTTTGGCAGTGTGGAGGCGAGCATTGCCCTCTCACTTTTCTCCAATGCCACCCATGATATCTTAAGCCTAGTACAATGTCTTACACATAGCAGGTGTCCAGGGTTTATTGGATGAGTAAATGAACCAAGAAAAGAAAGAAATGTTCAGTAGGAAGCATCTGACACTACTTTCATCTTAATAGAAATGAACCAAAATGGACAGTGTGGAACTTAGAGTTGGTAAGAGTTAGGTTCAAAACGTTCCTCTGACACCTAGCTATGAGACCATGAGCAAATCACTTGACCTTTGCTAGCCTCAGTTTACACATCTGTAAAATGGGTATAATAATCCCTGTCATACCTACCTCACAGGTTACGTGTATATTGTGGGGAAATGTATGCAAATGGCTTTCAAAATTTAAAGTGATTACATGTGTGCGTGTGTGTGTTTTATAATGTATGTGCATATGTACATGTATAAATTTATGTGTATATATAAACATATATACACACATTGGTGCATTTCCATACATTATGTGTGTGTTTGTATGTGTGTGTGTGTATATATATATATATATATATATAACCTATCTTTATAGAAAGGTGAGGGGAGGGGCAGACCTGTAATTTCATCAGTGTTAGGATCCCCCATTGTGGAGAATCCCTCCACCAATGCAGAGCAGCATCTTGGAGTCTTACAGTGCCTGGGACACTGAGAGGTTGAATGACTCTCCTTAGTTAGTATGTGTCAAAAGCAGTACTTAGATTCATAATTCAAAGATGTTAAGCTGGAAATGACTTTACAGGTCATTGAGTCCAAATCCCTTATTTTATATACAAAGAGACTGAGGCAGAAAGAGGTTAAGTGACTTGCCCAGGGCCACACATCTAGAAAATGTCTGAGGTGACAGTTGAGCTTGGGACTTCCTGGCTCCATGTTCAGAGCTTTTAGCACCACAACGCACTGCCTCTCCTTTTCCTGAGTCCAGGGTTTGCTTTCTATCCACCACACCATGCTGCTTGTAATATTATAGGATCATACCCATGCACAAATCGAATCATCCCGAGATGCTTGGCAGATTCTTAGGTTTTATGCTTTGGAGCTGGAGAAGAATGGGTGGATTTCCACTGAACTTGTAGCTTTTTGTTTTCTACACCATAAGGTTATACCTATGTTTCTGGAAAGTTCACCCTACTTATTTTTGTTATAACTATCCCCATGTTGCTTTTGACTTAATGACTTCTGGCAGTGAAAATGGACTGACAATCCACTGTCTAATAGCTCTGGAGCAGGAAGGAGTCCGCCATTTTTTTTAACATGACAACACTGCCAACTCTACATGGAATTTCTGAGTACTTCACATTCAGACTTCCAGTAACAAGAAGATAATGGCACACACTTCAATTCTCTAAATACTACACATTCAAGCTTAAAGTAATGAGACCATAACAGTACTCCAATACTCTGAGTACCATCAAGCTGGTAATAATGGAATGATAATGGTCTGTGTTTCAATACTATGTGTTCTGAATATGTAGGCATGCAGTAATGAGAAGATAACAGTTTAGAATTCCAGGGATCCATGATTTTGTCAGTGGGGAAATTCCATTCACTGACCCTGCACAATTTAGTTGGTAATTGAGACTGGCTTGGGTAACACACTTCCCCAAGGCCACACCGGTGAAGACTCTCAGAAATGCAGGTAGGTAGGGGAGCCTATAGTCATACAGTCAGATGCCTAGGCCCTGACATGGACCCTTTCCAACTTGATAGAACCTGCCTAAGCTCATGGTCCTCGAACATGGTCTTCGAGATCTCAAGGTCACCTCCACACCACAAGGAAGTACCACAAGACCTTAGTAAAGCCATCATACATGGATCTGGAGAAGTTTGCTTGGGTTACTGATTCCCCAATGTTCAAAGTGTTAGAAATCTAACAAGGCAATGGCACCAAAACGAAACCAAACAGAAGGAACACTGTTCTGATCCCTCAAGGGAGCTCGTGTTGCTTCAGGCTCATAAATACAGTCATCAATTATTGTATTAAGGATGTGCCAATGAATGAATGAATGAATGAATGAAGAGCATATGTTAAGTGCTTACTATGTGCCAAATACTAAGTGCTAAGGCTACAAATATTAATGGAGAGTCAGTCCCTGTCCTCAAGGAGCTTGAACTCTAATGAGAGACAACACATAGGAGAATGGTAGCCAGGGGGAGTTACTTGTCATCTGCTTTCCAGAAGCAATGGTAGAAGAGATCTGATTACTGTTCCAAGAGCTGAGGGGGGGGGGGAGAGAGAGAGAGGGAGGGAAGGAAGGAAGGAAGGAAGGAAGGAAGGAAGGAAGGAAGGAAGGAAGGAAGGAAAAAGGAAGGGAGGAAGGAAGGAAGGAAAGAAAGATGTGCACAAACATAGAGTGGTAAAGTCCAGCATGAAGCTAAGGAAGACATGATCCCAGGGAGCACAGAGCTGAGTGACTTAGCTCCTTCCAGTCATGGTCTCATGCCAAAGTCAAGGAATCCCAGCACTTTAGAGATCAGAGCTCAAGTGTTGGCCATCAGACAGTTCCAGCTGACAAAATGTCAGAAAAAATTTCTTGTATTTGTGTTATTAGACTGGGAAAAACCACTGTCCTGAATTCTTTCTCTAATTTTTTTTCAATTAAATAGTTAGCAAATACTTATCTGTATTTCATCATGGCTGTTTAAGTTTTAAAGAAACAAACTGAATTTTAACATTTCAGTATGTTTTGGATGGCTCTGATGTAAAAAATCTCACTTCTAAAATTGTAATAATTAGGCATGAAAGAATTAATCTAAAAGCATGTGGGCAGAGCCCCACAGAACAAATTGGATTGATTCCCTTTCCACCCTAATCTATCCCAATGCATTTCTTTTTTAAAAAAATATATCAGCCTTGTGCAATTTTCCTCAGCCCTTCCCACACTTTCTAGAGTGACAGCAAAGATGACTCTGAGAGCAATGAGCTTTCAGTGCCCGGAGGGGCACAGAACCAGGGCTTTGCCACATTTTCCATTTTGATGAACTTCATAAAATCATACAGAACCAGCTGGGTTTCAATGAGGTTTGTGATCAACTCCTCTCAAGCCTTAGCCCATGGACTCAGGTTCTTTGAGAGGGCTAATCAGGTTTCTTTCAAAGTGCTGGACCTCAAGTCAGAAAGCCCTGGGTTGAATTTTGCTTTAGACACTGACTAGCTGTGTGACCCTGGGCAAGTCAGTTGCTTGTCTCCCTATGCCTCCTTTCAGGTTCCTTCTTCTGAAGCTTGTTTGAAATAATCACAGTCGTTCCACATTTTCCCAGAGGAGCCAGGACCCAAGGGCTGCTTTAGAAACACACAGAATCTTGTTATTTCTTCCTAGTGCTGAAGCATGAGTCACCTCACACACACACACCACTGGTTTGGTTTCCCAGTTAAGACATATCTACCAGCTTCCTCTGTTTCCAGAGTGCCTGCTTGCATTGACCCACTTCTGCAGCCTGGAGACGGTAATTATGTGCTAGCTGCTTGTAACACTATTGGCTTTTTAACTCCCAGGTTATACGTCTGCTGATGACTCACCTGGAGAAATAGTCATTTACTCTGTTGAATCTAATATAAACTTCCAGGTGTAATAGGAGAGAGGTGGGGCAATTTGACAGGGAAAAAAATACCTATGAGGGAAGTTTTTATTTTAACTTCCAGACCTAAATTATATTCAAGGACTAGTGAAAATATTGCTTCCTCCATTCAGTGGCCCTTGATCTCTCCAGCTGAAGGTAATCATTCCCTCATTTTTGCCTTCTCCTTGAACATTTTCCCATTTGTGTGTGAGCATCATTTCTCCTAGTAGACTATGAGCTCCATGACGGCACATTCTACAGCTTGGTCAACTATCCTCAGGGCTAGGCAGCACATAGTAGAGACTTCACAAATGCTGGAAGAGTATTTTGCGATTGTGGTAAATCTCTGAAGCAAAGGAAGGAAGAAGTATTCTAGACAGAGAGGGTGGCCAATGCTGTGAAATGCTACAGAGAGGTCAAGAAGGATCCTAGATCTAGAGATGGAAGGGACTCCAGAGTCATCCAGACCCACCTCCTCCCTTTACAAATGTTTGCAGCTCTGTGGTTTAGTGGATACAGTGGTGGACTTCGAGTCAAAGAGACCTGAATTTGAAGCCTGCTTTAGACACTCACTAGCTATGGGACCCTGGGAAAGTCACTTGACCCCTGTTTGACTCAGTTTGCTCATCTGTAAAATGCAGATCATAACAGCATGTACCTCCAAAGGCCGTTGCAAGGATAAAATGAGATAAAGTGTTTTGTAAAGTACTATACAAATGCTGGCTATAATTGCTGTTATTCAAACCAGATCAGCTACCTTTCACAGCCATGGTGAGAGGATAAGTTCTGGACCAAACAAGGAAAAGAGGCAATTACTAAGGAGAAAATAGATAATTTTGATTATGTGACACCGAAAAGCCTTTTGCATTATATAACTAGGCTAAGAAGGGAAGCAATCAACTGGGAGAAAATCTTTTTTGTCAAATATATCTGATAAGGGTCCAATGTGATATATATATGTTTCTATTATATATTTCTATTAGTCACATATGTATGTGTATATATGATATATATAAATACATAACATAACAACATAATATATGACTATGTATATTTATATATGCACATATAATAGAAATACATAAGACCAAAAGCCATTCTCCCACAGTTAAGTGGTCAAAGGATATGAACAGTTCTCAAAAGAATCACAAATTATTCATAACTATACAAACCGTTGTTCCATATCCTTAGTAAGAGACAAGCAAAACAACTCTGGCGTTTCGCTTCATATTCACCTAATTACCCAAGATGACAAAAGGTAGGAATAGCCAATGTTTGAGAGGTTTGGGGGAAAACTAGCACACTAACGCACTATGTCTGGAACTGTGAATTGGCTTAGCCATTCTGGACAGGCATTTGGAATGATGCGTTAAAAAAAAAAAAAAAGGCTAAAATGTCCATACCCTTTGACCCAGAGATTCTATTGTTAGGCATATGCCCCAGAGAGGTCATTGATAAGAAGAAAATCTCCATAGAAATGAAAATATTTATTTTTGTTTTGTTCAGTTGTTTAGTCATGACTGTCTCTGTGTGACCCCATGGACCATAGCCCTTCTGTTCTTTCCTATCTCTCAAAGTCTGTTTAATTCATGTTCATTGTTTCCATGACACTATCTATCCTTCTCATTCTCTGCCATTCCCTTTTCCTTTTGCCTTCAATCTTTCCCCAAATCAGGGTCTTTTCCAATAAGTCTCATCTTCTCATTATGTGGTCAAAGTATTTAAGCTTCAGCTTCAGTATTTGACCTTAAAGTGAATAGCCTGAACTAATTTCTTTAAGTATTGACTGATTTATCTCCTTGCTGTCCAAGGGACTCTCAAAAGTCTTCTGCACCACAATCTAAAAGCATCGATTCAGTAGTGCTCAGCTCTCCTTATAGTCCAAGTTTCACAGCCCTACATTACCACCGGAAAAGCCATAGCTTTAAATACGAAACTTTTTTGGCAAGGTAATATCTCTGCTTTTTAACGCGCTGCCCAGATTTGATATAGCTTTCCTTTCAAGGAGCAAGTATCTTCATTTCATGGCTGCAGTCACCGTCTGCAGTGATCTTGGAGCCCAAGAATATAAAATCTGACCCTGCTTCCATTTCTTCTCCCTCTGTCTGCCAGGAAGTGATGGGAGCAGTTGCCAAGATCTTGGTTGTTTTGTTGTTGCTTTTATGTCAAGCTTCAAGCCAGCTTTTATACCCTTTCACCCGCATCAAGAGGCTTCTTAATATCTTCTTCACTTTCTGACCTCGGAGTGATATCATCTGCACATCTGAGACTGTTGCTATTTCTCCCAGCGACCTTAATTCCAAATTTTGATTTATACAGCAGCACTTTTTGTGGTGGCAAAAAACTAGAAACAAAGAAGATGTCTATCATTCAGAGAAATTGTGGTACAATTGTGTGTAATGGAATATTTCATTGTTGTAAGGAACAACAAATAGGATAAATACAGAGAAGCATGAAAAGATTTACATGAACTGATGCAAAATACAGTAGAATAAAAATATGTGCGTGTACAAATACACATACACAGAGATAGATATACATGTCCACAGCAATGTAAACGTAAATAACTGCCACAAAACAACTGAAAATGTTACAAAATTACAAAGAGCAGGCTTGGCCCCAATGAATAGATATGGGAAGATATCTCCATAACTCTTCTGCAGAGCTAGAGTGTCCATGCACTCTAGGGTGGAATACCACTTATACTGCCAGATCTTTTCAATGACCAGTTTTGCTCTTTTTTTTAATCAGGAAAATTGAGAATTCAAAGGAAATGGATAATTATCAACAGAACAATTAAATACCCAAATTTAAAAAAAACAAGAAACATACCCAATACCAGAAAGAAATCATTTTTTCTTTATAAATTGTTTCTTTAAAAATTATAAACTTTTTTCTTTTTCTTTATACTTCTTTAAAAATTATCCATATATGGATGGCTTTCTAGGAGGAGAAAAGGAAGAAATACAAGGGTAA
Organism: Phalanger gymnotis; assembly: GCA_028646595.1. NCBI lineage: Eukaryota > Metazoa > Chordata > Mammalia > Diprotodontia > Phalangeridae > Phalanger > Phalanger gymnotis. Next base: position 24,970,440 of record CM053626.1, on the reverse strand, counting down.
ATTTAAGTGATGTAAAAAACAAAAGATATCAATAAAACAAAGTTTTTAAAGAAAATGAATGTTACAAAATTACAAAGAACAAACATGGCCCTAAAGAAGAGATAAAACATTTCGAGTCGACTCCTTTGAAGAGGTGGGGTAAGGGGGACAGAGAAAGAGGGTCAACGATGTGGAAGGATGCACGTGATGCCAATTTTTTTTTTAATTTTTATATATTGATTGGTTTTCTTGAATTTTTTTCACTTTTTTTTAAATTACTTGTTCTAAAATCTAGGTGATGTGAAAATAAGAGATAACCAAAATCTATTTCAAAACATTCAGAACGAAAATGAAGGGATGGAACAAAATGTATTATGCTTCAGGCAATTTGAAAAAGTAGGAGTTGCATCATGATTTCAGATACGGTAATAATAAAAATTGTAAAAAGAAACCAACAGGGAAATTATGCTATAGAACTGGTCCAATTATTCTGAAAAATGCCTTGAAATTATACACACAAAATCACTAGGCTGTCCATAGCATATGACTTAGCACTATCACTACCTGCAATATATACTCCAAGGAGATCAAAGACAGGCAAAAATAGTTGCAGCAACAAAGACCTAGAAACAAAATGGGTGCCCGTCATTTGGAAAATGGCTGAACAAACTGGGATGTATTCATTAGTTGGAATATAATTCTACTCTAAGAAATAACAAATGCAGAAAATTCCAATAGACTTGGGTAGATATGTGCGAACTGAAGCAGAAAGACATAAACAAAACCAGGAGAGTAATTTATATTATGTCCACAATAACATAAAGGAAAATAGTACTAAAAGATTTCAAAACTCTAATCGATGCAGCAAATATGATTTCAGCAGGTTGATAGGAAAGCATGCTTTCTGCCCCTTGGCTGAGATGAACTAGATGTGGGATGAGGCACACTGTTTCAGACATGGACAACAAATTAATAAAACACTTAATAAGCGCTTTCTATGGACAAAGCATTAAGTTAAGCTCTGGGGACACAAACAGAAAAGAAGACATGGACAATATATTAATTCATTTTGTTTGACTATTCTTATTTGTTACAAAGGAGAGCTCTGTTCAGGAGGGGAAGGAAATCAATTGGACTTGGCAGTGATGTAAAAGAAAAGAATCTCCCTAAATCATTTAAAAATAAAAAATAGGGGCAGTTAGGTGACACAGTGAGTAGAGCACCAGCCCTGGAGTCAGGAGGACCTGAGTTCATATCCGGCCTCAGACACTTGACACATTTACTAGCTGTGTGATCTCGGGCAAGTCACTTATCCCCAATTGCCCTCAAAAAATAAAAACAAAAACAGTAAAAATAAAAAATACCAGAAACAACACAGTAAACCATACACGCTGAAAAAAATTTAATTACTCCAAATTCTGCAAAGGATGTGTGATTTCATCAATGTGGATAAGTGCAGCTCTCAATCCATCCATGCCTGCCCTTCCTGTGAAATCTTTGTCCTTGTTTTCCCAAAGGTTTACTACAGGGTATCTACCCAAGGAGCTGAAGTCCTTCCTATGCATTAAATGGCATAATGTCTAAGTTCCTAAAGGCAAATCTAGCTAAATTGCTAATGGACACCAAGAGTAACACAATAATTATAGGAGATTTTAATATCCCTCTCTTAGAGCTAGATAAATCTAGAAAGGCAAACAAGGTAAAAACAAGAAAGAAAACATAGTTCTACACAGTTTGTTGGAGGTAGAGGAGGAATGGACTTGAAAGACTAGTAAAGAATTCTGAAGTAGAGAAGTATAGATATTTCTCAGTGTCATAGGGAACTTTAACCAAAAGTGACCATGTGCTGAAGGATAAAGAAAACTTAAATAAATGTAAACATGCAAAAATAATCAGCATCCTTTATAATCTATAACAATTAAAAAATAGGAATGAAAGAAACTTGAGCAAAAAATACAGAAATAATTGGAAATTAAGTAACAGGTAGGTCTAGGAACAAATCATCATGAAAATAATAATTATATTGAAAAGAATGATGAGACAACATATCAAAATTTCAATGATGGAGTTAAAGCAATCCTCAGAAGAAAAAGTCTATCTCAGAAAACATTTTAACAAAACAGAAAAATAAATAAGGGGGCTGTTTGAATTTTTTTAAAACTAGAAAATAATAATTATCCCCAAAACAAACACAAAAGAAATCTTGAAAATTATAGAAATAAAAGTGAAAATAAAAATTACCAAAGAAAAAAATTAATGTGAATATACAACAGAAAGGAGCTAATGAGACTTCTCACAAGTGACTATGCCCAATTATATGCCAGAAAAGCTGAGAATTCAAAGGAAATTGATGATCATCAACAAAACTATCAAAGACCCAAAATTTTAAACCATGAGAAATACGCATCCAATGTCAAAAAACGAAATAATTGAGCTATCAAAGGGGGGAAAAAACCTTAGTGCAGATGAATATACAAAGAGCAAATAAATATATGCTACAAATATTATTCTAATTGAGAAAGAAGAAAATTTAACTGAATCTCTTTTATGAGACAAATAGGGTCCCAAAAGCCCAAACCAAGGAGGGTTAAAGAAGAGAAAGAGAACAACAAACCAATCTCATCCATGAATATTGATGCAAAAAAAATAGAAATATCTTGGGGAAGAAAGACTACAGCAATGTTGTTGTTCAGTCCTGTCCAACTCTTTCTGACCCCATTTGGGGTTTTCTTCACAAAGATACTAGAGTGGTTTGCCATTTCCTCCTCCAGCTCATTTTATAGACGAGAAATTGAGGCAAACAGGTTGAAGTGATTGCCCAGGGTCCCACAGCTAGTAAGTATCTGAAGCTGAATTTGAACTCACAAAGATGTCTTCTTGATTCCAGACCCAGTGGTCTATCCACCGTGCCATCTAGTCACCCCCTAAACTCACTTTTACCAAGTTGGATTAATGTCAGTGATAAAAGGAATGTCAAAGACTCTAAGATAAACCTGGAAAGGAAAGGCGGCAACTATGGATGGTTGTGAAAAATAAGCAAAGGACTTAGACCACTGCTAGGTAGGTAATAGGCAGCCACTGGAGATGGTTGAGAGGAAAATTGCCATTACCAGATCTACAAAGATTAATTTGGCAGCGGCTTGAGGAGTGGATTAAAGGTGGGGAGAGAATGGAAACCGGAATTTCTTCAAGAGTAGTAAGACTTTCATTTCTGCCTTTGTACTCCTAGCACAATGTCTAGCTTCTGGTGAGCAAAAGTGGTTATTGAATTAAAGCAGGAAAATCATTGCCATAGGCCAGATAGGTAGGAATGAGTGTAGTAGCAATGGGAAGACAGAGGAAGAGATTGTTGAGAGGAGGATTTCAGAGGCCAAATAGAAAGGCTTTGCAATTGACTGGATAAGAAAGAAAGAACAAATGGGGTATGAGAGGAAGCTTTTGGATTTAGAGTCAGAGCATGTGAGTTTTCATCCCAACTCCAATACTTGCTTCCTATGGGAGTCTGGGCGTATTACTTCGCTTTTCTGAACTGGTGCCCTCCTCTTAACAATAAGACGGGACTGGATGAGGCCTAAGGTCCTTTCCAACTCTACATTCCATGTATCCATGTATTGGAAAGGTCCAATACAAGACTGAAACTTCAGATAATAGGACAGTAAGTGAATTACACTGCCCTGATGGAAACAGGGAGGTCAGAAGGAGGAAAAGATAATGAGCTTGATTTCAGACATGTCGAGTTTGAAATGCCAGTGGGACATCCAAGTGGAAGTGTCCCATAGGCAGCTGCAGACTTGGATGCTGGAGTCCTGAGGAGATATCGGGTTCAGAGATGTCAATTTGGGAGTCATCAGAACATAAACATGAGTTTTGCTAGAGGTGTGGAACTCAGCCCACAGACAGGGCAGCCAACAAAACTCCCAAGTGGCCTGAACCAGATTAAAATTTAATTGGGAAATGTTTAACAAAATACATAAAAATACAAGATAGGACATGTTAATTTGTGGTTTTCTAAGTCGATATTCTGCCTACAGGGATCCATTTCTATTTGAGTTTGATACCATAGGTTGAGACCAAGAAAATAGAAATACCTTGACCTCTGTAACTAGAAAGGACTGAGCAGATGATGTTCCTGAAGGGTTACAAGGCTAGTGAATCTGTGGCCTCAAGGCTGCATGTGGCTTTCTAGGTCCTTGGATGCTGCCTTTTGACTGAGTCCAAGTTTTACAGAAAAAATCCT
>CM053626.1:24949150-24965724 GCA_028646595.1 Phalanger gymnotis | reverse complement strand
TTATTGAGGGGATTTGTTCTGTGAAGTTTGAATTCAGTCAAAGGGGCACAAAGGGACTTAGAGGGACACAAGTGGCCTCAAGGCTATAGGTTCCCCGAACCTGGTAAAGAGTAGAAGATGAGGGAACTCACATCAGGACTCAATCTTGGCAGTGAAATAGGCCACCATCTGCTCTAAGTATAGAAGATTAGGAGTACAGTTAGGGAAAGAAAAACACTCAGAAAAATCAATCGCTATGGACAACGAAATAGGGAACTGATAAGCTTGGTGGAAGGGGGTGGCTGGGCATCAGGGAAAGTCCAGAAGAAGGGTGGACACTACCATCAGCTCCATTTCATGGCTTTCTTCAAGAATATTCAGCAGCCCTGAAACACAAATGAAGAAATAGAATACGCCATAGGGTAAGGATAGGATGAGGACTAGTTTGGAAATGGAGAAAAGTAGAGATGGGAGATTCTGGCCTGCTCTAGTGAATCATTAGAAGGGTTGTCCATGAGGCTAAGGCTGGGTGTGAAGGCAAGAAAAACTGGAATACAAGTCATGCTCGCCTTTTTTTTTTCTCTCTTTTGTTTTTGGGTTGGTTTTTTTTGTTTGTTTCTTCTTTCTCATGGTTCATTCCATTGGTCATGATTCTTCTCCATAACTTGACTAGTGTGTAAATTAATTCAATGTGAAGTTATACACGGAAGTTATATGGGATTCCATGCCGTCTTGGGAAGGGAGAGGGGGAGGAAAGGAAGGTCTGGAACTCGGGATTATGTAGAGCCGAGTGTTGTAAACTAAAAATAAAAAGAATAAAAAGAAAATTAAAAAAAAGAAAAGAAAAACTAGAGTATGAGAGATCGACTGGGAAAATGTGGAGGGGTCAGGATACAATGAGGATAATAACATTTGTTGTGAGAAAGCATAAGGAGGCAGAATTAATGAGTGAATAAATAAATGAAAAAGTATTTGTTATATCCTTCCTATGTACAAAGCACTAGGGATACAAATAGAAATGCCATCAGTCTTTGCTTACATTCTGATGAGGAAGACAAGATGGCTCTTCAGCTGCAAGTCACACGGAAGGGTCCAATGGCCCTCACAGTGAAATATATCTTCTTTATTGTCACTTGAGAGACAAAAACTATATTTGCTTCCAAAGCTGAACTGTTCAAAGATGTGAAAAAGGAGGTAGAAACCAATTAGAAGGCTGTGGCAATGAACTAAGCAAGAAGTGATGAGGGCCAGAACTAAGATGGTCACTATGTGGATGGAAAGAAGAGCCTGGATGTGAGACATGTTGTGGTAAAAATGGCCAAGTTTAGCAGCAGAATGAACACGAGAGAAGTGACAGGAGTAGAAGATAATGTTAAAAATTATATACCTATTGCTGTTTCAGGAAGGGGGGAGGGGAGAAAGGAAGGCATAGAATTTGGAATTCAAAACTTTTAAAAATAATGGTAAAAATTGGTTTTTACGTGTAAGTAGGGGAAAAATATTATTGTAAAAAAATTATATGCCTAAGATACTGAAAGGATTGTGGTGCGTTTGACAGAAATAAAAATATTTAGAAGATGGGAAGATTTAGAGGAAAAGATATTGAGCTCAGCTTTGGACATGTGTAGTTAAAAGTGTCTCAGGGAGACCTATTATGTGCCAGGCATTGTGCTAAGTTTTACAAATAATACCCCACTTGATCCTCATAATAATCCTGTGAGGAATGTGCTATTATCATCCCCACATTTACAGGTGAAAAAACAAACGGAGGCAGACGGAGACTAAGTGACTTGCCCAGGGACACAAAGCTTTGTGTCTAAGGCCGGGTTTGAACTCGAGTCTTCCCAATTGCAGGCCCAGAGGTACAATGCCACTGTACCACCTAGCTGCCTCTGGTTTACTCTCCAGCATATATCGAGGACTAAGCTTGGGGGAAGAGACTGGGGCTGGGTGTATAAGATTGTCAACATAAATATCCAAGTCCCCAAAGATGGTGGAGTAGAGGTAAGGCCTAAAGTCACTGAGAAAAGTGAGTGAAGCAGAGTCCAACAGATGGCAGCCCCAAGGACAGAAAGAGGGTGGTATAATCAAACCACACAGACTTCACTGGCACTTGGAGTTAGAGGAAAGTGTCCAGAAGGGGCAGAAGCAGGCCCAGATCATGTCGAGTCTTCCTCTTACATCTGTCTCTGCCCTCAAAGATTACATTCTAATGGGGAGACACAATCTATAAAGAAGGACCTGAAAAGCAGAAGGGGGAAGAGAGAAGTTAGGATAGACAGGAGCAGAGCTGGGAGAGGAATGTTTGTATTTCCATAAGAGACACCCTCCCAATACAAGATGTGCTCCTTCTCTCCTCCCTTCCCTACACCGCTGCCCCAGTACAGACCAGCTACATAACTTATCCTAATTCCAAACTGAAGAAATTCCCACTTGTTCCTTTCTATCCTCCTTGTTAGAAAGAAATCAAGTAGATGAACGAAGTGAGATGTTAATCTTGCTTTTCTTCTTTCTTGTGTTCAAGTAAGCTCTGAGAAATGAAAACATATCTCAGGTACTCCGCAATCTGTAACCTCCCTGCTGGAGGGTACTCTGCTCACCTCCCTATCACCGGACAGGGAGAAAGCATCGACATAGTCTACTCTCTCCTGCCGTTTCCATGCAATCTTTCTTTTAAAGTCCATCTCATGTTGGGAGTCACTAACAGTAGATTTGCCAGAGAAACAATCTTACTGGAAAGCAGTTGGAGTTAAACCAATTTTTTTTTTTTTGGTCCAGGACTGATTCCATGAATGTGGGGAATTCCTGGCATGGAAACTCCCTCTTCCAAAGGCTGTCAGCACCTTCTCTGCAACTTAGAGTCTTTGAGAATTACCTGGAACACTGTGAGGTGAAAGGCTTTGCCCTGGGTCTTATTGCTAGTACATGTTGCAAGCAGGACTTGAACCCAGATCATCCTGTCTGAGACCCACTCCCTTACACATCATACTGCCTTGCTAGCAAAACATTAGCATTATAAATTTGAAAATACCTCTTCATTCCCTAGAGATTGTTTTCCATAGACAGTAGAGTAAGTCACAGTGATGAAGTGTTAATGAGAGTGACCTTAAAATAAGATGAGAGACTTGCCAGTTTTGTCCAGCATGAAAGGTGAGATTTTCCTAGCAATGAATATTTATGAGGCAGCTTTTCTATACATCACTCCCACAGGGCACTCGGCAGTCTATGGAGCCATCTGAAGTCACTCATGTAATAGGTTTTGTCTTTGTAGCAGAAGGATTCCTGCTTTGATGATAACCATGCAAGCTCCTTGAGGGTAGGGTCCGTTTTGCCTGGTAAGCACTTAAATCAGTGTTTGCTGAACTGAAGTATCAAAGGGGGATGAACATGGATGACACTCATAAGATTAGAAGTCTTGAATGAAACCTTTTTCCCCTTTCTAAAGCATACCTGGGCTGCCAAAGTAAAAAAGGGAGCTACGTGACAGTCCAAGTGAATGATCGTATCCAAATAAATGTGGCAAAAGGTGATTAATCAAAAAGCATTTATTAAATACTACTATGTGCCAGGCATTGCACTAAGATGGGGATCGGTCTACCACAACTTAGGATTTACAATCTAATGGAAGAAGATGATGAGCAAAAGGAAGTTAATGGGAGTTAATAAAGGCCTTGCTGGCAAGAACCGGTGTTTCAAGGCCTGAAACACTCTTATACGCTCGCTTTGCATAGCCACGTCGCTTAACTCTAATGTTGCTGACCTGCACTGGAAGAGTAGTTTCCACTCTGGTAGTTACCTAGACCAAGGCAATCACAGGTTCAATCTCTATCAGTATCCCCATCATTCATGGGGGACCCAGAGCTAGGCATCAGAACAGGAGAACAGACAACAACCCTCCAAGCTTAGCCGGGAACGTGAGTCCTGGTATTCCCACCATAAACAACAGGACTTTTCAGTTCACTTGTGCTTAAGGAGCTCACAGTCAATTCGGAGGGATAGCATGCAAATATTAAAATTCATAGAACATGTACATAAACCAAATGGAAATTAATCTCAGAGGGAAGGCCCCTCAACAGGTGGGATGAGCTGAGTCTTGAAGGCAACCAAGAGGGTGAGTTGAGGAAGGAAGACTACTCCAGCTGGGCAAGGGAGATAGCCAGCAGAAACACAGAGTCAAGAGGTGGAGGGTCTGGGGCGAGAAACATGAAGGCCAGCATGGCAGGACCACAGAGCAAGCGGAGGGGCATCTCAGAGACTTCCCTGGATAGTGTGCAGGCACAAATACATACCTCGTTCCTTACGTGAAAAGGTTTTACTTACACACACACACACACACGCAAACACACACATAGTGACTCAACTTTTTTTCCCTAATAAGCCTTCCTTATTGTATAATGGCTTACATTTTCTACAGTGTGTTAAACCTACAAAAGCATTTCCCCACCTATTCTCTTATTGGACCTTCACGACAGCCCTGTGCTGTAGACAGTGATCTTCCCCTCTGAAGACGACAAAACCTTCATCCAGACAGATTAAGGGATACGCTAGAAGCCAGTGGAGAAAGAGGCTGCTGACTTCCTGGCAGGAGGACAGGCTCTGGGGCTTTGCCAGCTGCAGCAATGTTTCCATCACATGCAAGACCTGTCATGTAGCAAGAAGAGGCCACCGGGGTGGGGGTAGGGGGGTAATCCCTCACTTCCAGAATGGCAACTCTGGACAACTGATAGGAGTGTGGGGTGGTGAGTAAAGTACTGGATGATGACTGGGTCTGAGTTCCATCACATACACTACTAGCTGTGACCTTAGGTAAGCCACTTCACGTATCTCTGAGCCTGTTTCCTCATTTACAAAATAAGGGGTTAGATGAGATCTTCCAGCCCTACATGCTATAGGCATGGATGGTCTGCAGTCTACCCACACCAATATGCTCTCCAAAGCAGCAAAGTAATAAGTGTGAACTGAACCATTTCCCCCTTCAGGTCTAGGAAACGTCTGCCATCAGCATACTGCAGCCTAGCGACTGCTCTCTAACTTGTCTTAGAGAGCTTAACAAGACAAGTTAACATTCTTTTCCCTGACACCCTTAGGAATTAGCAGCCTGGAGTTTTCCACACACCATCCAGTGACTACCCAATACAACCTGAGTCACTAGCGAATGTGTCTCTACGACAGGCCTAGAACTGAGGCCAAAACCACAGATTCAACGGTGAATGTATATAACTACAAATTGTTTTAGCTAAGCAAGTTATACATGTTTCTTTATAGCTTGCTGGTATTTGTTGATGAATTGTTAAAAGTGACTCAAAGCAGACATGAGCAAGAAGTTATGGCCTAAGTCATACCAGTCAGGAGGTAGGAAGTGTTGATGCCCAGGCTCTACCTGTTGTCCAGCCCAAGCAGGGCCAGGTTAAGACCCATGAACAAACATCCTACTACTGTCACTCCTTAGGTCTTTGTTCATTAACATCCCAGCTAACGTATCAACACTGCTACAATCAATAAGAATTCTAGAGAAAGGCCCAAGAAGACCGTGTGAGATACATTTTGTATCATCAATTTCAATTAGGTTTCCCAGCAATTTGACTTGTCCTGTGATATCTGCTAGACTTTGTTTAAAAATATCAAGTGTCTATTTAAAAAAAAGATCACTTCTCTTTGTACCCCTCCCAGATGCCTTGTAGAATGCTATAAATAAAAAATGCTCACTACTTATTAAATCAAGCAATATTTTAAACATGCTAGAGAAGCTTACTAAAGTAACCCTATGATAAATCATTTTACCAACTGAATCTTCATATTCTCATTTATCATTTGTGAAAATTCACATTTTAAATCAAGTTTTCCTAAAGTGAAGTACATTATGTTTCCTCTCTTCTTGAGTGTCTTATGACAATCTCTGAAGAGACTAACTTCTTAAAAATCATTTTCAAAGCTTATTGAATCAAGTATTCCAGTGCTAGGGCATGCTTTTGACATATTCCTACCACATTTTATAAGAGCCTGTGTTAAAAATAAACTAAAAATACATTTAGGGAATTATATTCTCTCTCTTAGATCAGAAAATGATAAAAAGTTCCTTTAGGACGGTCAGATTAAAACTTAAAAACTTAAAAATAAAAACTCCCTGATGCAATAAACTTTGGTCTTTTTAAACACAATATGAATTTTTGTAGTATCTTAATAGTCGGATAATAGGATCATGGCCTAAGCTACATAGACTTAATACTGGCCACAAATTTCAGTGCGGAGAGGTTTCTGCCATCACCTTATATTGAATATGACTCTTCCACAATAAGAGATCACTCTAAGAAAACCACTTAGGTGACAGCCATATGATTATAGTTGTCATGTGACCTAGAAAGTCAGATATATAAATAATAGTACTGCCTATGACCTCCCTTTGATTTGCATTTTTTTGGTTAAAAACAACAAATTTACGAAACTAGCTTACTCTCATAATTTAATTGTTTCAGGGTACAAGAATGACTGAAATAAGTAACCACCTGTAGCAGATTCATTTTGAACTCCCAAAAGATTCTTAAGTTTGTCATTTTTTTTGTTGGTTTTCTGGCTTTTTTTTTTCCCAAAAACAGCAAATGCTGGAGGTTTTTACATCTTTATTTACACAGTTCCTAGTTTTAAAAACACATCAGAAAAGGGCCATTTAATATTCTCAAAAGCAGCATTCTGGTTACATATACAACATACAACAACTGTATGTAGTCAGTTAATTTCTTACAACAGAAACCTGAGAATTATTAAATGGCATCAATGTGTTTAGACTAGTCCCTAAACAGATAAGAAAGCAGATGGATACCCATAGAAAAACATGATTATTTTAAAATATTCACTATAATGAAAAAACAAGACTATATTCTGTTAAAATTAGACAATTTGGAACGGCGCTTTTTTTACAGTAAATAAATGAATTTAATTTTACAATTGATTCAGAACCACAATCTGAGCTTCACAATGAAATGCCCAAATATACACATGCATTTTAAAAGCAGGTAAGCAAACAATGCTAACTCTCAAAATAATTTTGATTAAATGCTATAGATACATTATCAGCATAATTTTATAGTCCTGTGCTTCAAAGTGAATTTCTGCAAACTATAAAACTAAATTTTAAAAGTATCCCAGTTGCTAACATATGATAAAACATCTGGACTCTGAACTAACGACATGTACCCATGACCTATTTCTGTGCAAAACATACAATATTTTCAAAACTACGTCCTCACTACAATCTCTAAAAGGATTTTGATCATTTGATCATTTCCATATGGGGGCAAGTTGCCATGTTTTCCTCGCGTGCCAGATCTGGAAATACACAATAATAATAAGCTGTACAACAGAGAAGTTCCTGTACTTGCAGTAGCGCAGTGAAGCACACGTGTCTGCTGAGTTAGCTGCCAGGGAAGTCATTTGTTCAGTGAGAATCTTGACGATGTTACTTGATCTCTGCACTGAACGTAGCATTTAAATACAAAGACGTATTTCATAAGATCATTAATAAGCACTATACAAAATTGTTTACATCAGAATCTTTGCATCCAACAATAAAATCATTTATTTTATCAAAGGATCAAAATTACTGATGTTAGAAATAACTTAAGATATTGGCATGGAAAGAGGAGTTTAAACAAATAAATTACATCTAAACCAACATCGAATTCTTCATTTAAGTTTATATTTATAATGGAACAGCTAATTCCTTTAAAACAATTCAAATGATTAATTTAGTGTTACCTAACTTCCTCCTGGTTTTCAAGTGCTAATGACAGTACTCTTTAAGTCACTTTCTTGTCTCAAGAATAAGCTGCTTGTCAGTTAGTTACTGGATTAAGACATCATATACGAGGAATAACTTCATATCAGATGTGTTGTCGATCGGCTTAAAGTGTGACTCCTCTTTTCAAAGAAGGCTGGAAGGCTAACAAGGGAAGGAGATGGGATGCCCTGTAAAGACAGAAGAAGAAGGTTGAAAATATATTCAAAGATTCTCTGAAAGGTGCTGATGAAGGTGCTGAACTCTCCTACCTCATCATCAGAATTACTACATTATTTAAGAAAGAACCTTATCCATAAAGGTTTAGAAACTCTTCACTGCAGCATAGACAAGACCATTCAAAATGGGGAAAAAGAATGACAAACTCTGAGGAAACCTGATTTAAAGTATCTTAAGAAAATTAGAACACGTTAAGAAATGTGTGCTTGCAGTTTATCTGAAAGGAGCCCTCTCTGGAACAGACATTGGATTATATGACAGACTAGCTAGCATTAATCTACAACTTTTTATTTAATCGTTGGAATTAATGGTGCAGCATTCCTTTGTAGACAATTAGTTACACTTTGGAAATGAGTTTTTACAGTAGAGAGACAATCAAAAAGTTGAAATAAGGGGTAGATTCACTGGCATTTTTGAAACAAGCTAAAGAATGTAAGGCATTTCTCTAAAGCAACTGATGCATGTATATCCAGTCTCTTCACAAGTTCCCAAACAATCCATTTAAAAGATAATGGAGATCTGGACAGGCAGTGGGGTTAGGAGGGTAGCTAGAAAGAGGGAAGTAGGGGAAGGGCAGTGGATTGGAAAATGGGGCTTAGATAACAAATTCCTCCAGTAACCGCTTTTGTCATATTTGACAAATATTGGTAAGCCTCCAAACTTCCTGCTTCAAAGATCACAATTAGGTTACAGTCAAATTTGACAGCTATAATACAATACCACGCATGACCAGGAAAGAAACTCAAAAGCAGGTGTTAAGTGAGGCAGCTAGGTAGCACAGTGAGTAGAACACCAGCTCTGGAGTCAGGAGGACCTAAGCTCAAATCAGCCTCAGTTACTAGCTGTGTGATCTTGGGCGAGTGACATAACCCCAAGTGCCTTGCCTTCTCCCCTCCAAAAAAAAAAAGTAGTGATAATTTTAACAAAAACAATAACAATTAAAACAATAAAAAAGAAAACTTCATGTTGAATGGCTCAGTAATATTAAATTAAGCTTTTATTCAATACTCTTACCAAACAAGTAGTGAAATGAAACGAAATGATCAGTTTGAGTACTAATCAATAGTAAAGTTAAAATTCAAATATCTAACCAGTAGAGCTTAAGTTTTCTTTAGGTAAATGTACTATATTACATATTGAGCCAATGCTTAATGCCACAAATGTGGCTGTCAAACAGATTTTACATGGAAATCTAGTCTTCTTTAAACTTCCAGTTTTCTTTAATATCAGGAAATCTCAAAACATGCTGAAACTTCACTCTGCTTAAATTCTCTGTGAGTAATGACCACCGGTGTTCACAGAGCTATGTGAATAATGACCAATGGTGCAAGAAACTCAGCCCAAGAAAACATGAACCAAGAAATCATGCAAAACCTCACTTCCCAATAACTGGTAATTTAACAGAAGAAAAATTAGCAACCTATTTTTTTGGAAGCATAAATTCCAAATTGAACACTCCCCAATATAGCTAACTTTAAAGATTTTAGAATTAGCTTCTATCAGTTTTTCCTCAAGTTTTCATATATGTTATGAGTGGCTTAGAGAGGTTTTAGGGATAATAGATATTCAGAGAATTTTTTTCCAGTTTAAAGAGAAACACTTCCCTCGTCTATGAATGATACATTACTAAGGGAATTAGAATGAAGCAAGGTTGAAGCGAAAAGCATTGAGAGTGCCTATCAGTAGAGTCTGAGGCATGAACACGGACAGGTTTAACAGATCCAATTACATTATATTTGAGAATGGAAAGGGTCATCTATAAAACAGATGAGAAGGAGAGTTATTAGTAAAGAGCAAGTAATGAAGAAAAGGATAGCCGTATTTTTTACTCTCCTTTCATGAATGCAAAGGGAATTTAAAAGATCATATTAAAATGTTTTACACAATTAAAACAATACCCGTAAATATTATTTTTTAAAATATAATTTTCTGGTTAATTTCCCTGTAATTCAAAGCAGGTGTTGCTATAGTTGCTATGGATATACATAATATAACAAAGTTGTAATCTAGTTATTATGCTGCATCATCTTGTTAACAAAGCAAAGCAACAGTTGATCTTAGAGATCATAGATACGTTTTGCACATACTTCAGATTAGTAAACCAACTATAACTTCTTGACTTCTTTCTAGGTCTCAGTTGTTTGTTTCAAAGCCCTAGAAATCAACTCAAATGTGTTACAATAATGACTTAAATCTAACGTAAATCAAAGAGGTGGCACCTCACCAAGAACACAGCTATCCCCCACACACTTGAAGTGTTAATAAGTATTGGTCTTTAACTGTCCTATATTAGTAATAAATGTCAAATGATTTTATATTAGCCAGATGTGTTTGATAATCTACATCCCATCTGGAACTCCAATCTTATTTTGGAATTCAGCTTCCAATAATCGCAGGATTTACAAAAGAAAGTAATTAGTATCTGCTTGACACCTTCAGCACCTTCCTTGGCCAAGGAAAAGGCATCTAGTCATGTTTCCATGTGCACTCTGTCCCTGAAGTGTACCTCATCTGTGACAGAGCTGGAATCACACCAGAACCCCTCCCCATCTCCCCAGAAGAAACAACAACAAGCCAGTAAGTGTGCCCCCATGTTCCCTTCCAGTTGATGAACAAAGGATCTGCCCACAACTCTGGTGGTTGTTCCAACAGGATACTGCTGAGATTTTTAAGGCCTGGAAGCAAACGATAACTGGCAAATTCATTGTGATATGGTCCACAAAAATAAAACATTAAATTCGGTGCCCCCACCAACGCAGGTCCTGTGCCAAGACTTACTGCTAATGAGGATGTGCTGGTCAGGCGGCTGCCTACATAAGTATCACTGCTGGAGCAAGGGCTCCTCCCCTCCACGCTGCTCTGCGTACTTATCAAAGTCCTTCGAAAAGCTCTCTTCGGAGTCTTGGTGAAGGAAAATGCCCTGGTAACCTAGTTATAAATGGAATGGCTGTCACTTGGCAAACTAAAACAGCTGATAAACATCAAATACCATGCACAGAAAAAGGAGCAAAATGTCCATGTTTAGTATTCTCACATAAGGGCTGGCAGCCCCAGGTCAGCATTATATTGGATACTTCTCAAAGCACTTTCACATTTAGTATCTTCTTGGGGTCTCATGTATAGAGGGAGTGCATGAGACAATCGCCACCCCAGTTTTACAAGTGAGGAATTTAAGAATGAGGCGCTAAATGTCTAGGCCTAGTCCTCCCCACAAATAAGAGAAAAGAGTAATTAGAACACAGGCTTTTTATTTTAATATACCTGAAGGGATATTAGGGGGTGGGGAAAGCAAAGGGAGGAATGGAAAAGGGACTGGAATGGAATGGTGATTTTTAGACTAGCAGAACAAAATCATTTTAAAGAGCTCTATGGCAGCTCAGAACTTCATTTCCAAACCCACAAAAAACCAAATTAGTGTTTTCATTGAAGAGAATGACCGACAAGGAGGGCAAGGGCCCAGAAAATAATGTTATATAAAATTACTGTTATACCACATTTACTATAACTGGCTCAATTAAAACACTCTATCACTCATTTCTCAGGCTATGTGAAAATAGCTTGGTTACATAAAATCTATCTTGGAAAAAATGGTGATATTATACTTTGTATTCTGGGAAAAGATAGTGGAGGATACATTTTAGAAGTATGTTAGTTTCTTACCCTTTTAGAAGTCTTTTTAATTGCTCTGGATGCCCTACTCAACGTACTATCCATATCTTTTGTATTTACTTCAAAAGATTCTGGATCTGCAGCATAAATAAGGTTTTCCTGTTGACAAATAATACTTGTTAATAATTTTTCAAGACCATCAAAATTCTTTTAAATTACACTTATGTCCAAAATAACAAGTAGTTGAAAAATAAACTCTACAAGCTCAACAATTTCTATTTTGAAATTTAACTAGATTGGGAAAACAGATTTAACACATTGGTAGGATTATAAACTAGTCCATCCACTCTGAAAATCAATTTGGAATTCTTTGGAAGTGACCAAACTGTCCCTGCTCCTCAAGGTATCAATGGGACTAGAAATATAATAATATTATGAAATCCTAAAAAATGACAAATGTAATGAATGCAGAAAAAGTTGGGAGGACCTGTATGAACTGATAGAGAGTGGACAGAATCAAGGGTACAATATGCACAATGACCAGAATAATGTAATGGAAAACACCACTGAAAGACATTAATGCAATGACCAATTGTGACAAGGCTTAATTAAATAGCTCCCTCCTCTTGGCAGGGTAGAATGAACTGAACAAGGAAGGGTTCTCTATTGGAGAGGATGCTGGCAAATAACAACAAAGGTGGGGTGTTTTCCTTTTAAAAAACATCGATGGAACATTTTTGGAAAGCAGAGGAGTTCACAATAAATGGATAGTTACAAGGTCTATATAAAGAGAACAAATGGAATGCTAGACTTAATTCCATTAAAATGTCTATAATGGGAAAGATACTGGGTTAGACACTGAAGATACAAAAATGGTCTGTAGAAATTTCAAATCTAGTAGGGAAAAAAAATGTGTCACAATAATAATGCAAATTAAGCTATGAAATCTAGGAGATTTGAAAAGGGATCACTTCTATAAAAATCAGTGAAGGCCTCAGAAAGCTGGACTGAAGGATTCCAACAGACAGAAATGTCCACGTCTGTTCTAGGCAGGCGGCATGTGATATGTGCAAATGCAACGATGTGGAGATCAGGCAAAACAAAATCATTTTCATGATTTCACGTTTTCAATGTTGCCCAGTTTGGCTGGAGCACAGCACATGTGAAAGGAAGTAATGGGAAAGAAAGCTGGAAAGGCAGATTATAGAGAGGAATGGGAAGGCAAGGCCTGACTTCAAAGTATTTTTATTTCATTTGTTACAAAATGAGGAACCAATGAAGATTCTTAGACTGCCAGAAGTCACGGGTGTTAGGAAGGTTACACTGGCAGTGGTATGATGGATGAATCAGTTTCACTATTTTAACTGTAAGATATTAATGCATAGCTTGTAACAGCTAAACAAATAAAGCAGCGATTTGTGGGCCTAGTTGTTTGATACCTGTTTGGGCCTAGTTGTTTGATACCTGTTTCCCATGGAAAGCTAGTACAAGATTTTGGGAAACCCTACATAATATATTCTCCACTAATATGGAAAGTGCCAAGCTAATAAGGGCGGCTTTTCTATCATTTGTAGAATTCTGAGGGTATAAAACACCCAGTAGGGGTCACCAAATCTCAATTTACAAACAAAATTCCTGAAGGACGATACTAAAAGTAACCCAGGACACATAGTTAAACGTTTGGTGCCATCCTGTGGCTAACAGGCAAACTACAAAATGCTTTGCAATATTTTCCTCCCAATTTTTTTTATATTAAAACTCCTATGTAAAAATCAGACTCCAGTGAAGCTTAGCCCATGAGGCTAGAAATACCAGAGGTGAACATGGCCCCGGCTCTGGCCTGGCCCCAGCAGCTGTCAATCAGGGTGGTGATACCCAGAGGTACCAGAGGAGCAGCTTGCTCAGCTGCTACAGCTCTGCGCACCAACCCTGTGGGCCTGTCAAATGGCTCCACACCAGGCACAGGTGTGGTTTTACACACAGAACTGACAGCAAAGAAGAATAACCATCCACTGGGTCACCACTCAAAGGACCACTGGGCTTCCCTCTTCCCTCTCCCCTGAAGCACAAAACCATCTCTTAGGGCATTTGCCCATGGAGGTGCTGGGAATTTTTTGCAGGAAAAAGAAGTAGGAGTCTGAGGAGAAATGGAGGGGAGGGGGAAGAAGGGGGAGGAAGAGACGACCACTTCACAGAGAATGAAAGGAAGTTTAAAAGGGAAACAAACAAGAAAGCATTGAAAGTAATACATAGAATTATACTTTTTTTTAAAAAACAAGGTCTATTCAATAAAAATGCATGGTTTCACTTAGAATCCTTTATTCTGTTCTACTTTGTATGTAATTGTTCTCTTTTTTTGGTGTTTAATTTTAGAATTTTTTTAAATTAATTTTTTCTATATCGTGAGCTCTTCAGGGAAGGAGCGCTATGTGGCTTCTCTGTCTCTCCAGGCCTGAGCCCAGTGCTTTCCATCCTGTTGTTCAGTCGTGTCCAACTCTGTGACCCTGTGGACCCAAGCATGTCCAGGGGCTTTTCTTGGCAAAGACACTAGTGTGGTCTGCCATTTCCTTCCCCAGTGGATTAAGGCAAGCAGAGGTTGGGTGACTTGCCTAGGATGTGTCTGAAGCTGCATCTGATCTCAGGTCTTCCAGACTCCAGGCCCAGTGTTCTATCCACTGTGTCACCCAGCTTCCCAGAAAGCACTTCATCTATCCATCCATCCATCCATTATGCAAGACTGGTGATGAAAACCCAGGACAGACCCTGTTTCTCAAGATCTCATACTCTAATGGGAATAGGGGCTGAGCGGGGATTAATAATTAACAACTGAAGCACATTTATGTAGCACTTTAAGATTTGCAATTTGCTGTCCATGTGTCAAGTCATTTGACCTTCACCACCCTGGGAAGAAGGGGCCATTACAATCCTCATTTTCCATATAAGGAAACTGAAGCTTAGAAAGTTTAAGTGAGCTGTGTAGGGTGACACAGGGCTAAGGAGGTATCCGGATCAGGATCTGAACTTGGCTCCTGCCTCCAATAGCCCTCTCTTTCCTAAGCCACCACAATATAATTACATGAGGAAGAATGGATTAAGCAAAAAGGAGTGTCTAGGTAAAGTGCTAGGAGGCAAGTTAGAACAAGAGGTTCAGGAGAAGCCAGAGCAGAGGTAGACCTTGCTTTGGACCTTCAGGAGATCAGGTTAGGGGCTCAGACGAGCACAGGCACAGCAGGAGGGGCCAGAAAGCCATCCATCAGAGACAAGCACAGGCTATAAGACTATATATAAGGCTATAAGGAGCAGGAGATTAAGGGAGGCTGCGGCATTCACATTCTATTCAAGAGGCATCAGGAGCCCCTGGCAGGACCCAAGGAGCACGAAGCAGAGTTACTGCACTGAGACTACTAGAAGAAGGATGGCTTAGAGACAGCAGCAATGCTAGTTAAGAGGCCACTTCAACAGTCAAGCAGAAAAAAAGATGCTTAAGGTGGGTACTGGGAGTGGATAGGAAGGAGCAGAGAGTGCAGGGCTGGTAGGAACAGGACCACCGACAACACCAGAGAGCTAACACTGCAGGTTACACCTCTAAGCAGCGCTGGGGCGACTCTCTGAGACAGCCCTCCTCCCGAGCCTCTCCAGACGTTGAAGCAGAAGAGCCCTACCCACTTCCCTTGATGAACACAGACAGAAATGATTCTGCCATAAGCAACCTAGAAAACACTGCTAACGATTATGAAGTCCTGGGGCAAAGAACCTGAAGACCATAGGCGGACAAGTGGTTCTTCATTACTTAAGACCTTGGAAAGCCTAAGTCAGAAAGTACAGAAAGGCAAACTGGGGAAGGGAAGAGCTGGTTAAGAAGGTGACCATGGCTCCTCTCCAGGGATGGAAAGCTCCTAATAAGGAGTAGAAAGAAAGAATTCTCTCTTGCAAATTTAATCAAAACAGCTTTAAACTGAAAAAGAAAAGGGAGAAAGCTACACGTATATGAGCACCGCGCTAAAAACCACAGCGAAGATCTATGATGCAGAATGAAGAAGCGGAGCAAACAAACTCAGAAGGAAACTCAGAAACAAACTCAGAGGAAAGAAATCCAAGAAAGGATTTAGTAATTTAAAAAAAAAACCATCTATGGCCTTATATGTATATAATCTATAGACAGGAATAACAAAGATGATGAATTGGAAATCCCATGCAAGGAGACAAGTCAGATTTTACAGGCATCCCTGAGATGTGGTAGGATGAGAGCCATGAGCAGAGCATGGTTTTCTTACTTAAAAACCCCACCACCACAAGACTTGTTTAAAAAAAAAGGGGAGACCAAAAGAAGAGAGGAGTGAATAGCAGTGCATATTAGGAAAATATATGTATAGAGCTCAAAGAACCAGAGGGAAGGGAAAGATGGAAGAGAATATGTGAAGGTCAATGGAGGACCAAAGAGAACTTGACACGGTATATCAGGGAACACCGAAGTCCCCCCTCACGTGCCCGGCACTGTGCTAAGCACTTTACAATTATTATCTCATTTGATCCTTGCAACTGCCCTGGGAGGTAGTTATTATCCTCATTTTACAGCTTATGAAACCGAGGCAGACAAAGGGTAAGTGAATTGTCCAGGATCACACAGCTAGTAAATGACTGAGGCCAAATTTGAACTTGGGTCTTCCTGACTCCAGGCCCAGTGCTCTATCCATCGAGTAACCCAGTTGCCTTCATTTCCAACCTAGATAGAAAAGGGGAATAGCTAAGTCTGGGGAACAAATCCTAAGCCTGGCACAGAGGCACGATCTAACAGTGATAAGGGACTTCGATGATCTGGATATCTGCTGACACATTGACAAAAGTAAAGCAGCAGCAATGACTTCCTGACTTGTCTTAATGACACCTTTTCTTACAAGGGACGGACAAACCAATGAGAGGAAATTCTATTCCTAATCTGCCTCTACTAACGTAGAAAAAGAGACCGCTCCATCTT
>CM053626.1:24931187-24948650 GCA_028646595.1 Phalanger gymnotis | reverse complement strand
TCTCTCAACTAAAGAGTATCATAAATAGCCTTACCACTGCTAAGTATGGATACTTAAAAGGTAGGACTAAATCTAAGAATATATTGGCAGTTTTTCTTTTGCTTGAAAATTCCATTCCCTAGAATATAATGAAACCATATCGTAAAAGTACCATTTAGAAGTAATGCAACACTAGGTAACCGCTGTACAGGTCGAATGAGAAGTTCAGCAAGGCTCTGGCGCCCGCATTCTGGTTTAGCTTGGTTTATCTAGAAATAAGTAACATTTTTGCATAATTATTATAAAACAGAAAACAAACATTTCAGTCAGTCAATGAGCATTTATTAAACCTACTGTGTGTCAGGCACAGGGGACACAAGGAAAGGCAAAAGACTATCTGCCGTTGACAGACGTAGAGAAGCCAACAAAAGCAAAAGAATATGTATGAACAAACTATACACAGGATAACATAGAAATAATTAACAGAGAGAAGGCACTAGAATTAAGAAAGACTGGGAAAGGCTTCCTGGAGAAGGTGGGGTTTTAGCTGGGCCTTCAAGCATAGAAGGAGAGCATTCCAAGCATGGAGGAATCCAGAGAACATGGGTGGATCTATAAGACTGAGTGTCTTATTCGTGGAAACGCAAGGAAGCCGGTGCCAGAAGAAAGAAGGGCAAAAAGGGCCAATATTTGAGAGATATGACAATGATGAAATCAAGAAACCCTAGCAACAGACTGAACATGGGGCATGAGAGACAGTGAGGGGCTGAAGATGACACCTGGCAGCAAGCCTAGGACACTGAGAGGGAAATAACAGGGAAGTTTGAAAGAAGGGAGGGTTTGGGGGGAAAGCTAAGTTCAGCTTTGGACATTCAACACAAGTTAAATACAACAACCCAAGATTCGCCTAAGTAGACTTGATGATGCCAAAAAGTCCTAAAATTATATCCTCTACTGTCAGAAATGGCATTCCAATAGGCTAGGAGTTAATACTGCAAAGAAGGAATCAGTTTAATAATTTCCTATGGAGTCGAGGTCTTAAGTCCATTCAATGTCATAGTATAAGCTTTCAGAATTTTTTAAATTAACATGAAAAATCTTACATCTTCATATGATATCAGAGAATCAGGTGAATAGATATTTCTGACTAAAGGAATTTCAACTTTAGGATCTCAGAGAGTTGGGAGAATGCACAGAGATTACTCAACCTGATATCTCACTGACTGCAGACGTCCCTGACAAATGATCAGCTCTCCTTCTGGCACAATTTTTACTTTTCTCCCTTTACTGGCCCAGGTGAGCCACAGATGAGCCAACCCCACCCACCTCCTGGAGAGAGGTATTTTCACTACCCTTTACAAATGACCCACTCACAGTGATCCAGCTTCTAGACCTTTAATTTCCTTAGTAGAGTGAGCCTCCAGTGAGGACAACTCCTCTGCCACCTGTCCTTCACCTCTCCCTTCAGATCATACAACTGGAATGTGTCCAAAGCAGCTTTTGAGCCAGTACTCCGTTCGCTTCACTAGAGCTGCCTTTCCTTCAGCTCCTTCCTCTTTTCCCCAATCCCGCCCACTGCAGGTTATTAAAAACATGTGCATAACTAGGCAATTCTTAATAGAGCTATGCTTGATTCTTGCTAGCAATACTTTTTTTACAAAAGTCTTTCAAAATGTTATACAGTAGATTCACAAGATTTTTTTTTAATACCACTTTACCTTTAGGAAAGCATGAAATCTCGGCTTCTGTTTTTCACACTTAACAATTGTTTCTTTACTCATTTCAAAGAAGTTTACAAAAGGAGGGTAAATTTTCACCAAGTCTTTTGACTGCGAGGGAAAAAAAGCCAACATATTGAATGTTTTCATTGTTTTCTCTACACACTATACACTATAAAATTACTTATCAATTTCAAGGAATCAAAAAAGTTCCAACCTCACAAATATTACTACTAAATTAAGTGGTGCCAACATTTTCATATTAGCTAACTTTTAATATTTGTGGTTTATTTGTTCATTTTTCAAGAGAGGAGTTGCATTGCGACTCAGTTTGAAACACAATCAAAACATAAGAAAATGTAAAGTAACTGAGTGTTTGACTGAACAAAGGCAAAGGTCTGCATGGAATACAAACATAGAACTTCTGAAAGGTGGAAAAAGTTGCAGGAAGACCCAAAGTTGAATAAATTCTTTGCTATATATAAGAAAGATCTCTGCCAAAAATTGCTGATATGAAACCTCAGGGTTATTTTGATTCACATTTCTCTTATTATTACTGATTTAGAATGGATAGTGAGAGAGCAAAGTAGATAATAAACTAAAAAAAATATATAAGTATCTGGAAAGCATTCAGATTAACGGTAGCTTATACACTTCAATGGTACCAAATCATTGTGCTCCAATAAAGTACAACCATTGATGTTCATAACGATGACCTTCAACAAGAAAAAGAATTATGCTCAGTGTTCCCCAAAAAGTCTTAGTGTAGCTGTAAGCTATTACAGCTTGTATTAAAGCTTATAAGTTTTAATAGCTTACAACTACACTAAGACTTTTTGGGACACCCAGTATTATAGAAAGCATAAGAGGGCATAATCTTACAAGGAATTTTAAAGAAAGATTTTACTCAATTAGCATTAAAGTAATTTTCAATACTTTGGTAAGCTTCTACAATATGGAAAATTAACTTAAGTGGAACACAGTGTCAGACAATATATTACTCTAAGTGGGAAAAGTATCCTTTTAGTAAGCACTCACGTATTTCAGAAAGATGTCACCGACACTTTTGCTTTCATCCCAATTAATAATGAGGTCTTCAAGATCCTCCTGAAATATAAAACAGAGCAGAAGATTAAAGCTAACCATCTTTCATGTTTACCTCTACAGACACATTTGATAGAACCACTGATCTAGACATGGAAGGACCTGAGAGACCTTCTTGTCCAGAGGTTCTTGGCCTTTTTTCTGTCACAGAACCCTTGGGCAGTGTCTGATGAAGCCTTTGGACCCCTTCTCTGAAGAATTTTTTTAAATTCATAAAATAAAATACATGGAATTACAAAGGAAACCAATTCTATTGCAATACAAGTTATCAATAATTTAAAAGACAAAATTACAGGCACCAGGTTAAGAATTTTTGTGATCTAGGCCAGCTCCTTCGATTCTGCAGATGAAGAAACCGAGACCCAGGCAGTCTCAGTGGACTGCCCCAGCCCACATAAGCAGTGAGTGCCAGGCAGGGTCAGAACTTAGGTCTTCTAACTTTAAACAGTGCTCTTTCCACTACACTGCACTGCCTCCCTTAGAAAATTACTATAGATTTGGTCAGAACCTGTGATTTTTTTTGGAGGGGGAAAGTGGGTAAGGGTGAAGTTCCTTCACCTGGTATAATTCTACGAGTGACTTGGAGTCCCTGACTACCACCCCACAATAACTCTTAAAATTATACATTAAATTTAACCTTTTTGGAGCTAGTAATAGTCTTCTGTTTGTTCTCAAAACGAAATTAGCTCTGTGAACTGAACAATGATGTCCTCTTAAATAATGAGGAAACACTGGGGTGTCAAATCATCAGTCTGAAAATGTCTCCCCCTAAATACAACTTGATATCAGGAAGGTATAGCCAAGACGGTGGAGTAAAGGCAGGAACTCACCTGAGCTCTCCCCCAACTCCCTCCAAATACCTTTAACTAATGACTCTAAACAAATTATAGAGCGGCAGAACCCACAAAAGGACAGAGTGACATAATTTTCCAGCCCGAGACAACATCGAAGGATGGCAGGAAGGGTCTGCCACACCAGGGTGAATAAAAGGGCACAGTTCAGGGCAGGCTGGGCCAGCACAGACAGGGCCACAGCAAACCAGGAACAGGCCTCAGGGCAACAATCAGTGGGAGCAGTGGCAGTTCTCAGATTTCTCAGCCCACAAATAGTAAGGGGATCAATAGATCACAAGACTGACAGGAGTCCCTTTGCTGGCCTCAGGGGCAGGACTCTGCTGCATTGCCCATACTTGGATCTGAGTCAGAGTTCTGGGTCTTAGTCCCAGTGTGAGGAAGAACACTAGAACAGCAGAGCTTGGGGCCACAGTGGAACAGGGGCCCTAGTCACAGTTCCAGGATTGAAAAGAGTGCTCGGGGTCACTCACAAACCAGTGCACAGAATAGCAGAGTAGTGACCATAGCTTTCCCTAAATCTCACCACCTTGGAAGAGCCAAAAACTTACAGGTCCCCAGAATTACCTCTGAAAACAGCTGCACAAAAAACCTGAAGCTTGGGATAGCGCCCCCTCCCCTTGGAAGCACTAACCTCACTTCAGCAGAGTTAAAAGTCAAGAAATAAGCTGGGAAATGAACAGAAAAAAAATTCTGCCCATACAAAGTTACTATGGTGACAAAGAACATCAAAACACACACTCAAAGTCAAACTGCCTGCACCCAAAGCCTCAAAGAAAAATATGAAATGGTTTCAGGCCATGGAAGGGCTCAAAAACGATTTTAAAAATCAAGTAAGAGAGGTAGAGGAAAAGCTGGGAAGAGAAATGAGTGAAGCAAGAAAATCATGAAAAAAGAGTCAACAGGTTGGCAAAGGAGGCAAAAAAAATACTAAAAAAAAACCACCTTAAAAAACAGACTAGCAGATTGAACAGACATTCTAATTCTTCTATACAACATGACTAAGATGAAAATATGTTTAATAGGAATGTATATCAGATTGCATACCATCTTGAGGAGGGGGGAGGGGGAAAAAATTTAAAACTTATGGAAGTGAATGTTGAAAACTAAAAAGAAATTAACTTACTATATGAAAAAAAAAAAACCAGAATAGGCCAAATGGCAAAAGAGGCACAAAAATCTATTGAAGAGAAAATGCCTCGAAATGTAGAACTGGCCAAATGGAAAAGGAAGTACAAAAGCTAACTAAAGAAAATAACTCCTTAAAAGTTAGTATTGGGCAAGTGGAAGCTAATGACTTTGAGACATCAGGATACAATCAAACAAAATCAAAAGAATGAAAAAACTATAAGAAAATGTGAAATATCTCACTGAAAAAACAAGTGACCTAGAATATAGATCCAAGAAAGAAATTATCAAGGAAAATTGCCCTGATATTCTGGAACCAGAAGGTAAAATAGAAATTGAAAGAATCCATGGATCACCTCCTAAAAGAGATGCTAAAATGAAAACACCCAGGAATATTATAGCCAAATTCCAGACCTCCCAAGAGCAAGGAGAAAACACTGAAGCAACCAAAAAGAAACAATTCAAGTACCATGGTGCCACAGTCAGGATAACACAAGATTTAGCTGCTTCTACATTAAAGGATCAGAGGGCTTGGAATATGATATTCTGGAGGGCAAAAGAGCTAGGATTTCAATCAAGAATTACCCAGCAAAACTGAGTATAATACTTGGGGGGGAGAACGTGGGGGGTGGGTGGGTGGGAATGGACATTAAATGAAAAAGAGGACTTTTCAAGCATTCCTGATGAAAAGACCAGAGCTAAATATAAAATTTGACTTTCAAATACAAGATGCAAAAGCATAAAAAGATAAACAGGAAAGAAATCATAAGGGATTCAGTAAGGTTAAACTGTTTATATTTGTACGTGGAAAAATGACATTTATAACTCCTAAAAACTTTTTTATCATTAGGGCAACTAGGAGTATATATAGACAGAAAGCAAATGTGTGAGTTGAATGTGATGGCATGATTATCTAAAACAATAAAATTAAAGGATGGGAAAGAGAGAGGTAGAATGGGATAAATTATCTGACATCAAAAAGGTCTGAAAGAGATTTTACAGTGAAAGAGAATAGTGGAGTGGCGAGGAGATCACATGAACCTTACTGTCATTGGAATTGGCTCAAAGAGGCAATAATAAATACATTCAGTTGGGTATAGAACTCTATCTTGCCATATAGGAAAGTAGGAAGGGAAGAGCAGGGGGGAAAAACTGATAGAAGGGAGGGCAGTTTTGGGGAGAGAAAAGTCAGAAGCAAAACACTTTTGAGAATGGACAGGGTAGAAGAAGAGAGAGAGTAGGATAAATGGGGAAAATAGGATGAAGGAAAATACATAGCTGGTAATTACTGTGAACAAAATTTTTACAGTGAGTTTTGCTGATAAAGACTTCATTTCTCAAACAAAAAACTGAGTCAAAATTATAGAAATAAGAGCATGATTCTCAATTGATAAATGGTCAAAGAATATCAGCAGGCAGTTTTCAGACAAAGTAATCAAAGCTATCTTATAGTCATATAAAAAAAATGCTCTAAATCACTATCAATGAGAGAAACGCAAATTAAAACAATTCTGAGCTACTTCACACCTGTCAGATTGGCTAATATGACAGAAAAGGAAAATGACAAATGTTAGAAGGGATGTGGGAAAATTAAAACACTAATGTACTATTGGTGGAGTTGTGAACTGATCCAACCATTCTGGAGAGCAATTTGGAACTATGCCCAAAGAGCTATAAAACCACACATACCCTTTGACCAAGCAATGCCACTAGTAGGCCTGTATTGCAAGGAGATAAAAAATAAAAATAAAGAGGATCTATGTGTACGAGAATATTTACAGCCACTCTTTTAGCAGTGGCAAAGAATTGGAAATTGAGGAGATGTCCATCAACTGGGGAATGGCTGAACAAGTTGTCATACATGATGGTGCTGGAATACTACTGTGCCTTAAGAAATGATGAGGAGGATGCTCTCAGAAAAACATGGAAAAACTTACATGACCTGATGCAAAATGAAATGAGCAGAATCAGGAGAACACTGTAAACAGTAACAGCAGTACTGTATGATGATCTACTATGAATAACTTAGCTTTTCTCAGCAACACAATGATATCAGACAATTATGTAGGACTAAGAGGAAAGGTGCTGTCCATCTCCAAAGAAAGAACTGATAGAGCCTAAATGCTGGTCAAAGATACTTTTTCCTTTCTTTCTTTCTTTTTCTTAGGTTTTTTTGGTCTGTGTTTTCTTTCACAGAATGACTTACATGGAAATGTGTTTTGCATGACTACACACGAATAACCTATGTCAAATTGCTTGCCTTCTCGAATGAAGGGGTAAGAGGAGGGAGACAGAAAATTTGGAACTCAAAATTTGAAAAAAAGAATGTTAAATATGTACTGCTGATATTTTATAACGAGGAAATTAAATTTCTTAAAAAATTTTGCACTTCAGAGTGTTTTCCCAATTATTTCACATTATAAGGTCTTGTGATTTTAAGGAGCATTGCTTTGGGGGGAAATGCTGGCAAACTTTTAAATCTTCACTAAAGGAACAATGAAAAAGAAATAATTCTAATAACATCAAGAGTTCTAGTCTAATATACAAACCCGTTTAAGCTATAGAAGAAACTAATAATGGCCTCTGGGGAGGTTATAGGTACTTGATTAGAAATAATGTCATGAAAGAAAAAGAAAAAGAAAAAGAATTATCTTTTCTTGGACTGTGTACAAATTTGTTTGTTTAAATAGAGAGAAATTAGATGGTAGAGAGGCAGCTTGGTGACTCCATGGATAGAACACTAGGCCTCAAGTCAGGAAGATCTGAATTCAAATCTAGCCTCAGACACTCACTAGCTGTTATAACCCTGGGCAAGTCACTTAACTTCTGTTTGCCTTAATCCACTAGAGAAGGAAATGATAAACCGTCCCAGTATCTTTGCCAAGAGAACTCCAGACAGGACCAAAAAGAGTCAGATACAACTAAATGACTGAACAACATAAAGTAATCCCTTCTAAC
Source organism: Phalanger gymnotis (assembly GCA_028646595.1). Taxonomy (NCBI): domain Eukaryota; kingdom Metazoa; phylum Chordata; class Mammalia; order Diprotodontia; family Phalangeridae; genus Phalanger; species Phalanger gymnotis. Next base: position 24,940,912 of record CM053626.1, on the reverse strand, counting down.
GTAAAACTTCAGCAAAATATATGCCCGAAAAAGCCCCACGATAGAAGTAAAAAAAAAAACAAACCAGTAGCAGATGCTACTAATACCTTCAATCATCATTATTTAGGTTATTAATATAAAAAAAGTAACAGGTCCATGTAACAGGTGTGCAGCTCCAGGAACACTAAAGTTCAATCAAAGGGGGAAGAAAGAAGTGGAAGAATTTTAGAAATAAAATGTTACTTACTCCAACCAAAGCACCAAAAGGAAACATTTACAGTTGAACACATCTATAATCTTTTCAAAGGCCTTTAAAAACAAAAGATTAAATATACTTAAATATACTATCTGTTCTGTAAAAAAATTTACCTTTATTTTAGTGTGTACATCAAAGATATCAGGAATGCTACCAAAGATGGCCTTTATCTCTTCCGGTGCAAGGATGGGTCCTCCACGTTGTCCTTCCTCTTCTAATGGAACTTGAAATAACTAAAGAGAGAAAGCAAAGGGAAATTTATAGCTTTAAGAGCTAAGAAAAATAATAATTTATATGTAAGACAAGTAGGAGTAAGAAGACAAAAGACGACACTCCATTCCAACTTCCCCAAAATTAAAATCAAGAATTTTTTTTCTTTTTCCTTCATATTTTCAAATAGATCTATACTCTTAAGATACATATTGTAGCCCAATGATATATCAGATTTTATTGAGAGTTAATCACATGGCTCCAGCATTAAAAAGGTTATCACATAATCATATAATAATTTTTTATTTTACATTCAGGTTGTTAGCTGAGTGTGCATACTTATTCTAAAGAAAAGAGTACATCCCCCAAAAGAAAAAAGCAATCAAAGTTCAGACAATTGGAAACACTTCAAAAACGTGTTTAATGCATTGTTCAGTTTTGCTGAACTGGTTTTTTCCCTTTCCTCTGACTTTTTAATTCTTTGTTTTAAGGGACGGCTTTCTGGGAGGAAGGGATATATTGAGAAATAAAGGTTATGCAAAGCAAAAGGTTATCAATGAAAAGATAAATAACAACTTCTAGAAATCTACTTCTAAAATATTTAATATTCATAATTGTCTGATTTTTTTTAATATTCTTGCCTGACAGCTTTTTGTTTAGTGAAAACTTATTCAAAGAATTAAAGGAAAGTTTGAGATCAAAGTTAATGACTCAGTGGAATTTTCTGCCTATATGCTAATTGTAACAAAAATAACTGCTGGTTCATCTAACAGTCTAGCTAGCCAACACCTCTAGTACAACTACAATGGAGACTCATAAAGGCAGCCTGGAGGCACTATGAAAACCTAAAGTACACTGAAAAGCAAAAATTTTGTGATGTTAAAAATCCCCCTGAAAATATGTAATCCATAGAAGTATACGATTCTACCCAAATATTGGATTAACTAGAACATGCCATTCCTGAACCACAAGGAACAAAAATGTACTCTCATACACAGAGCTACACAGATAGACAGAAACAGAATTAGGTTCCTCAGTGAAGGTCTAAAACTAAAATTAATGATTATACCGGTTGAAATACAAAAACCTTCTCATATGATGAAACTAGAAAGGAAGAAGACCATCAGCATGGTTTGGGCTTCACATGTGTTATTTTATTTGATCCTCGTATTTAATCTTTGAAGCAACACTGATGAGGAATGTGAGTCTTAGAGAGGTTATGTGGTTGCCCAGAGTCACACAGCTAGTAAGTGGTTGGGTCTGAATTTGAACTGAGGTCTTCCTTACTCTGGGCAGATAGTGGATAGAATGATGGGCCTGGAGTCAGAAAAACTCATCTTCCTGAGTTCAAATCTGGCCTCAGACATTTACTAGCTGTATGACCCTGGGCAAGTCACTTAACCTTGTTTGCCTCAGCTCCTCCTCTGTAATAAAATGAGCTGGAGAAAAAAATGGCAAACCACTCCAGTATCTTTGCCAAGAAAACCCCAAACGGGAGTAAAAGGACCGAGTAACTTCCTGATTCCAAATCTTCACACTATTAGCAGCACCACCCAGTATAGGTGTATTTGATATGCTAACTAGAACACTGTTATTCCTTCACCCCCAGCCCTGTATTTTATTGTGGCCTAACAGAATCTATACAAGTTATCAACCATTGACCAATAACTGTAAGTGTTCCAATGTGCAAAATATGAAATAAGAAAGGGCTGAATAGTCAAGTATCTCTATTATCTGGGGATTAACTCAGCTACCAATTTTTTTACCCCCAAATGTCAAAGGTATCCTGTTTCCCCACACAGTTAAGAACAATCATGTTTATGTTCCCAGGGGTCAGTATGATTGAATCAACCATTGCCTCAGCCTCCAAAGCTGCCTAATGAACAAAGACAGTGCAGAAAACTGCTACAGAAGAGCTTCATGCACCACATTTACTAAGTTCTAATATAAATAGTGAGTTGGAAAAGATGTCCCATACTAAATTTATCCCTGAGACTACAAATATGCTTCTTTACAAATCAGGTGGAGCTTCACAAGGGCCTCTCAGACTGGTAAGTAGCATTAAATCCATCACACATGAACAGAAGAAGCCCTACCCTCCTTTGAACATAATCTTCTTTGAAGTCTACCATTGAGCTGACTGCTTTTAGAGGAATGGGTTGTAGGCACTAGTTCTAATGCTGGCCACACACATTTTAGCATCATAACTGTAGATTCCTTCTTTACATCTTTTTTCTAGTACATATATTTTGAATTTTACTTCAGGAACACTTGAAACAAACAAGACCCACCAATTTGGACTTACTTGAATAATTGTTGCCAAAATATTTACATAATTGCTTTCAGTCTGATAAAGTTCTTTTGCCACCTGCCACCTTGCTGACTGCTTTGGAGGCACAGGAGTGGAATTTTTGGAAGGCTTGCAACAAGATTTTGGTGTATCTAAAAAAAAAAAGAATTTAAAGAATTTCTAAATGCAAAATGTTTCAACAAAGCAAATATACTCATTTAACATTAGGTTTAAAACAACTTAAGTCTTACAAATGTACCCAAATCAGTACTTTAGGTGTGAATAGTGTTTAATACTCTTAAATTGTCATTTCAGTTGATTCTCACAGCTTCATGAGGTAATAAGAATCCCCATTTTAGTAGGAAAATGAGAGAAAAAGTTTAAATGACATTTAAAAAAGAATCTACACAGCAACAGGGCCAGGCCTTAGAAATCAGATTTCCTCACTGTTAATCTAGTGTTATTTTCCCCACCACAGAGTCCTAACATAAACTGTTTTCCAGGTCAAAATTGTCTTTTTAGAAACTTGGAAGTTCCATATGCTGAAAGGTTTTTTTTAACTGTGAAGCATTCATATTCAAGTATCACACATTTAGTAATTTTTTTCCTGCATTTACTATCGTAAGACTGAAATGTTAGGTGGGAAGTCTTTCAAAGATAAATTCAATAATTACTTTTAAAACTATACCCTATAACAGGGCTGTCCAACCTTGGGTTTTTATTGAAACAATAGACAACATATTTTGATTTGCCATTTTAGTGAGAGCTCTGCAGTAGCTCAGCTTCATTTACTAAAGCATTTATGTAAATTTGTATGCTTGTAGGCAGGCCGCATAAATCTCACTGCTGGCCGAATTTTGGACAGTCCTGCCCTGTAAGATCAAACTGCTAATCATAACTTTAAAATTTTATCTTTTAATAGTCACCTCAAATTCTTTTAAAAGCAAAGTTTTGTTTTAGTTTTCTCTTTAAGCAAAACTTGCTAATTAAAAATTTTTCTTCTTAAACAAAGGTTTTTACAAAAATTAATTTCCTATGCCAGGAAAGGAAACTATCTACCTTTTCTATATCACTAACAACTCTTGCTTGAAACCTAAGCAAAATGTCTTTGCAAAGAGCAAGCTCTCAATAGCTACTTGTTGGGGGCTGGAAAAGAAAATAAGTCCTGCAAAAAAAAAGATCTTCCATTCCACAGATAGTTATCCAGAAGCCCCTCATTAAAGTGCTGCATGGGATACATCAAAGTTGTATAAGGCATGGTCCCTTCTTTGACACAACTTAAAAAAATATAGCATAAGAGTTAGGCTGGGCATATCTTGGCAATCGACTCCAAATGGCTCCCTTTATAAACGAGAAAATGGAGTCCCTGTGCAGCCTTCATCCCAATATGGTCCAAAGCAGAAAGACCAAGCTCTCAGGATCTAAGATAAGGGGGTGGCCACTACCGTCTTGTTCTACATTCAGTTCAAGATCAAGAGATTTGTTTGCTCTAGTAAAATAGGTGAGTTTGGATTCAAATCTCTCCAGTATCCAAAAATAAGTGTTCCTACTAACCCTCATTACCTCCTAAACAGTGCTTGGGAGCCCCGAGGAAAGAAGGGTTGCTTTTATTTTAGGCATGACAGAACGTGTGGAAAAATACCTCTCATGTTCAAGAAAGAACAGAGTCTAGACTGTGGGAGAACACGAAGACTGGAGGGGTGAATCTGAAATCAGGAGAAGGGTTTGAATCCTGCCTCAAATACAGCTGCATGATCACAGCTCAGTCATTTCACCTCTGAGAGAGGGTTTTCTCACTCTAGCATTTGTCTACACCAAGGGGAAAGTGCTTGCAAATCTCAGAGCGTTACACATGTGTGAAGTGCTATGTTGGATGGTGTGAAGGATTTTACTGAAGAGTAATGGCAGGGAAGGTTAGACAGGAGGCAAGTCAAGACTGTGGAAAGCTTTTCATAAAAGACTGTGTGCTTGAATGTGTCTTTAAGAGACATGCGCCTATCTGTAGCGTAAGGACATAGACATTTATATGGCATTTTAAAATTTATAAAGCACTTTGTTTCATTCGATCACCGTAACTACTGCAGGTATCACTGGCATCCTTTTAGAGATCAGGAAAATGAGGTTCCAAAGTGAAGTGGTTTGCCCAGAATCACCTCGATGACTCTAGGTGCAGAAGTCTTATTATTTCATGCTACCTCTCAAGGCAGATGGGAAGGTGCTAATTGAAAGAGAGATGAAGGCACAGGAGAGAAGGGATAAACAGCAGAATAAAGTACAATATGGTGTTTCCCAAATAATGAGTATGAGGACTTCTTTTTAATACCAAATAAATTTCATAAATCCCCATGATAATAATTATGTTCTTATTGACTAAAAAAATACCAAAAAGTTATTATAAATAAAGGTATTATAAATTCAGTAATGATTTTAAATGATTATTTTATTAAGGTCCAAAAAAACTGCTAGAGCTAGCTATGCTTCTCCCTATAGGATTTGCTTATGGTCACTGGAATCCCAAGCAAAAACTAAGAATATTGCAATTTTCTCTTGAGTATTTCTGCCAAAATAGCTATTAGAAATAGGTGGGGAAACCTATCCTGGGTAAGCAATGAATTGATCTGCTTAGAAGTTAAATCTCTGAGCATGAATAATGATATCACAAAAATTCGTAAGTGACTATTCTCAAAGATATAACAATATATCCTATTTCTCAATATTCAAAGTATGTTAAAAGCATGAAGTTTATCAGTCAAAACCAAAGCAATTCTATCACTGCGAAATCTGACACTTCATGAAATCTGACAACAAACAGCTCAGGTCTTCAGAGAAAAATAAATGGTCAAGAATTCTTCCTTCAAAGGGGCCAGAAAATTTGTTTTCCTTTCAGGCACAAATGAAACATCAAAAACATAAAACCATCATCACCAAATATACTATTCACATTACTATATTTTGGGAAAACTAAATAAAAGATAAAAATGACAATGCTTTCTACTGAGGACATGTATATTTTGGTAATGACATCACAGCCCACCCCAGGAAAAATACTGAAGTAAAAAAGAGAAAAACCATCAAGAGAGCTGGGTAAGGGGATCAGTCTGGATATGAGGGTCCCTCTTCCATCAAAAGAGAAGGAAGGACAAGATGAAGACCAAGGTATTTGGTGGTAGTGGGGAGGTACACTGGTTTTGGTCTGATAATTCTGGAGCTAACTCCAGGTTCTCTAAAGATATTCCAGGGGACCTTAGGTAGGTCCTATAAATCTGGCAACACTGGGTATCAGTCTGGTGATAGTCTAGGTCAGGGCTGTCCAAAGTGCGGCCCACAGTGCGATTTTATGCGGCCCTCCTGTGTTTACTACGGGCCTGGAAATGGGCATAAATGCTTTAACTAAAGCATTTGTGTCAATTTCTGTGCTTGTGGTGGACACAGGCAGGCTACACGGGAGCACACGGCCCATGTTTTGGACAGCCCTAGTCTGGGTCACTGGGGATTGACCTGGTTAAGTTTAGAGAAGCTTATCACTAGCATACAAGCTGACAGACTTCTCTGCCACAATTCTCAAAGCTACAGAGATGTTACAGCCAACGTGAGTGGAGAGAACCAACAGAATTATAGGCTCTTCAAGTATTTAATGAAGAAAATGAAGATATAATACAGCAGAGGGGGGAGACACGATGCAGGTGGTGGCACTGAGTAGTAAAATGGGAGGGAAAAGTCATCTAATGTATCTTCAACAATGGTACATTTATTATGCTTTGATGTTGCTAAAGGGCTTTGTGTATATTATCTTAACTAATAAGAGTAAAGGAATTAGAAGTGAAATTGGTAACAGATGCTGTGAGAGAAATCAATAGGAAGCCAACAAGACACAAATAAAAACGACCCAAAAACAGTGAGGACCCATCTGTTACAATGAACTTAGAACAGATACAAAAATATGTTTAAGAACTTTTTTCAAAGAACAAAAGTCCAGATAAGGGAATAGGAAAAAAAAAAGGGCGGGGGGAGGGTTGGGGGAGAAGGAAGGATTACTAGACTTCAGAATATTTAAGAAACTTCCTAAAATAAAGGCAAAAACCAGACTGGGGATCATTAACTTGTCTTTTCCAGGCCCCACTTAGATTCAGATACTTCACTTCTTACTTTTATTATACCTCAACTTTTAATAAACCTTGTTAGTTGACATTGTTTACGTTTCTCAATCTCCCAGAGTTTAGAACATATCTAAAAAGTATGTAACTCTGTTAGGTACGAAAGATATTCTTTTATTTTTAAAGTTGAAACACTTAATTTTCCTTGGTTTTTTGAAGGGGAGAGTGGGTAGGGCATGGTTTTCTGATAAAAATTATAGCTGCCTCATTGATTTAGTAAATTTTTTTTTCCAGGAATCCGTTTTGTAAAAAAAGATTACCTAAAGCTTTGCTGATTGTCTTCATGTATTTTCCTTTTTCCTTTCATATATAATTACTACACTTAATGATCTGGTCAGAGGTAGTCTGACTAACCTGTCTAAATTTTTCACTGACAATCACTTTCTTAAATATTTTAAAAGAAACAGTTATTTAACAAAGCAAACTTATAGACATTCTTTCCCTACTTAGCTATTTCTTCGTCTAAATAATTGATTGATCCCATGACTATCATTGGCTATTCTACTCTCTAAGGGATGTTTCTGGAAATTTAATCCTCGGTCACTGGTTCTTTTCACCTTATAAACCAACCCCCTCTCTCTAGATATCATGTTTACTCTTTTGGTTTCATCCAAGGCCTTTATGAGGATGGTCCCCAAATCTCTGGTTTTACTCAGTTATGTATCCCAGTCCTATTTTTCAGATTGAGTGCTACTTACACTTAAACATTCAGCCATCATATCCAATTGTTCCTACTCTTTTCCTACCCAACATATCTTCTTCCCAGAACCAACTTCTATCTCTCAACTTTCACATTCATGCTAATAGTAATATCATCTGTATAGTATCCTGGTTCAATGACTTAGTCATCACTGATGCTTTCCAATCCCTTACTCCCACCAAGCTTCTTCTCTTCCTTCTCATTGAGATTCATGCTTTCCTTTCCAAGCCTATTATTTGCTCTCTCATTGTCTACTTTCTCTAATTAACCTTATCTCAAATTAAGTCATCCTCTTTAATCACCTCCTTCTACCTGCTGAAAAATCTCCAAATATTCCCTGAAGGATAAAGTAGATGAGCTCCACTGCCTGGTTTTCAAGGCCTTCTAGAACACGGCTCTAACTAACCTTTCTACCCTCTTATTTCCTACTTGTCTAAAAATAACCTTACAATTTTTCCAAATAAGTCTACTGACTGTCCTGATAGATACTTTGTGTTTTCCCATCTTGTATTTAAATCTGATCCATCCTTAAATTTCCAGCTCAAGTTTCATCTCCTCAAAGGACAATTCATCAAACAGCCTCTGAGTGCACAGCACATTCACTGCCCATTATCCATTCTGCTACCTAATCGCATATTTTGCAACGTGTTATGATGGCATATTATGCTGTTACACACATTGTACACTCCTATCTTTTCTCCGCAACTATTTTATAGGTGGTATGAAGACAAAAACTATGTCTTATACTTTTTATATTCCCCAAATTCCTTAGGACTCTGCTTTACACATCACAGGGAATCACATAAGTCCATAAGAAATGGTTTTGACTGACTACAATAGAAATATGTAGAGAGACTCTCTCTACTGACCCATACTCTTAATAAGATTTATATTTAATATTCAAAACAAATATATTAAAATTAATTACCTCCATAGTTATTACTGGACTCCGGTGTGTTGGAGATATCCAACAGTGACCCTATAGAAAGGGAATGTTCAGCTGATGGGCGTTTACGAGGGGGGAATGGTGATATATCAGTTTCTCTTGCCAGCTGAGCAAGTGTCTCTTTTAAACGGCGTCTCTTACGATTGCTATTCGGGGTGCTCAAAGAAAGGAGTGACACTGATTTCTTGAGTTCAGGAGTATTAGCCTAAAATTAAACAAATTCTCTGTATTAGTTGTTAAGGTATGGAAAAAAATGTGTATATATATGTTAACCATATTGGACCCCAATTTGTACAAAATTCACATTTATCTCAGACAAGTCTAAAGCCCTATAAAATTCAATAGTAAATAAAGAATTGTAATTGGCTGATACTAATATTTTGATTAACTTTCTAAAGTATGTTTTTCAATTTTATATTGGCAGGGGCAGAGCCAAGATGGCAGGTAGAAAGCAGGGACTAGCATGAGCTCCCCGCCAAGTCCCTCCAAAAACCTATAAAAAATGGCTCTGAACCAATTCTAGAACTGCAGAACCACAAAATAGCATAGGGAAGCAGGGCTCTAGCCCAGGACAGCCTGGATGGTCTCTGAGCAAGGTCTATCCCACAGGGAGCTGGGAGTAGAGGGGAGCTCCCAGATCAAGGAGAAAATACTGCAAGCAGCCAAAAAGAGACAATTTGAGTATTGTGGAAATACAATCAGAATAACCCAAGATCTAGCTTCTACATTAAGAGATCGAAAGGCTTGGAATACGATATTCTGGAGGTCAATGGAGCCAGGATTAAAACCAAGAATCAACTACCCAGAAAAACTGAGTATCATGCTCCAAGGCAAAATATGGATTTTCAATAAAATAGAGGACTTTCAAGCTTTCTCAGTGAAAAGACCAGAGATGAATAGAAAATTTGACTTTCAAACACAAGAATCAAGAGAAGCATGAAAAGGTAATCAAGAAAACAAGAAAAAGAAATCGCAATGGATTTACTAAAGTTGAACTGTTTTGTTTACATTCCTACATGGAAAGATGATGTGTATGATTCATGAGACCTTGGTATTAGGGAAGCTGAAGGGAATATGCATATATGTGTGTGTGTGTGTGTGTGTACATATATATATAAAATGCATATATATGTGTATATACATGTATATGTCAGTGTGTATGTATGTATATATGTATGTGTATATATACA
>CM053626.1:24896442-24930687 GCA_028646595.1 Phalanger gymnotis | reverse complement strand
AAAAAATTTAATATTAGGAATGTGAGAACTTTAAAAAAAATCTCAGAAAGGTTCTCCATTTAGGCTTTATTATTCTGAATTTATTGATATGATTGTTTTCATTTATGCCTGAAGGAAGAACATTTGGTATCTAATTTAAAATTACTTTCTTTGGATGCTTAGGATTTTACACATCGGTTTATATATCTCAAGTTTTTGTCCTTGAGGTAAGAATTATGAAGTATTCTAAGATCAAAAGGTGCTATATTTACACCATTTAGTATATGTTCTCTCTGAATGCAAGAAGAAATAATTTTTATACCTTTTCATATAAATACATAGATTCTCCAGCTCTGGCATCCATCTGAATACTGCCCCAGAACCACTGAAAAGGACCAAGGAAAAAAATTAAACATAGAAGACTTGAAATCCATATTATAGAACAGAATAATTTGAGTGCATCAAAATAAAAGCATCTTATACAACAAAAAGTAATGCATCTAGAAATAAACAAACTAGTGGGTAAAAATCATTGTATCAAACACATGTAAAAAAAAGTCTGGCATCTATGTAAAATGTATAAGAGACAAAAATTATCTGTTATTTATATACATATATTTTTATTATTATTAAATTTGCCATGTCATTAGTCAAGGGATAAGAGGTTAAAGGACATGAAAAATATAAATTAACTGCCATAAAAAATGTATGCCAAATCTAACAATTACAAACACAGATTTTTTTAACTTAAATTTGAAATTAAAGGAACCTTAATACTTGACACCCAAACTGACAAAGCTAATGAAATACAACCAAAATCACTGGCATGGCTGTAGTTTAAAAAAGAAAAAACAGCAAAGCATTAATGTTGATAAAATTATCAAGCTGTACCCAACTTATCTGTGGAGAATTTAGGATTATTTATTAGGGAATATACATTTTTGGGGGCTAAGAATTAACAGCTAGCATTTAGCTCTTAAAAATTACAAGTACTTCTACAAATTATTTCTTTTGAGCATCACAACAACCACGTGAGGTAGGTTGTACTAGTATCACTATTTTACAGACAAGGAAGGAAACCAATGCACAGAGAGGTTAAGTAATTTGCTCTGAGTCTGACAGTTTCTGAGACAAAGTTTGATCTCAGGCCTTCCTGACTTCATGTGTTCCGTATTCAACCCACCATACCATCTTCCTGTTCATCACTATCTCTTGATTCTGGGTCCCCACTGCTGGGCCTATGCCCCAAAGTTAGTGACAGAGGAAAGAAAATCTGTACAAAAACATCCTTAGAAAAACTGTCTGTTCAAAGAAAAAATGAAAAAGAATTTATTACACATTTACTGTGTGCAAAGCACTGTACTGCTGCAGTTACAAAGGGATAGTGCCTATAACATACTAAGCACTTACTACATGCTTACTGAAGGCAGTGCCTGCTCTCAAGGAGCTCACACTCTACAGGAGGAGACAACATATATGAGGCCTTTCTGCTTCAGGTGAGAGGAAGATGCCCAGTGGTTCTTAAAGTACAGCAGCAAAGCAGATGGGAATGCATCTTTAGCCATTATTTCAACTGACAAAATGATTCATTTGACAGTGATATAGACTACAGTGATGAGAAGCTTCTCCTCTGGGTCTTCAGTAGCTGCAAGTGCTGAGTTGGCAGAGACTTTTGGTCATGCATAGACATGATGCTCCCTGGACAATGCCTGTGGGGAGCAGGTGGTCTGGGGAGGAGGCATGCTGTTATTCCGAGGGCTATTGGCCTTACCTGCCCATTGGTGGCAGTTGGTTTGCAGCTGGTGAAGGTGGGTCCTGTTCTGCACAAAGGTTGCTCTCCCTACCCCACCTCACCACCAATGACGGCGGTGAGAGTAAAGCTGGAAGTAGGGTCAGCAGTCTGTAGGATGCTACTATTCTCAGGGCAAATGCTGCGATTCCAAGACCACTTGAGTTTACCTTGCCACTTAGTGGCAGCTGGTCAGCAGGTGCTCCTGATTGTAGTAACGATAACAGGTCCCCTCACCAAAAAGGTTACCCTACCACTCCCTGGATGATAGCTGCAGAGGTTAGCCTGGAAGCTGGGTCAACATAACAATAAAAATGGGAAACAAACTAGATGTCCAATAAGAGGAGAAAGACTAAACAAGTAATGAAGTAATACAAGTAACACAATAAAAACAAGTAATGAAAATAATGGAATGTTACTGCACCATATAAAATGAGGCAGTATCGCATGTGTAAAAGAGGACCAAACTCAAGGTCAGAGAAATTTGGATTCAAGTCTTTCCTGGGACCCCTAATGGTTGTGTGACCCAGGGCAAGTCACTTAACCTTGCACTGTAGCAGGCTACTCTTTAAAAGTCTGTGGAGTATAATGGGCCTATCTTTTATCACTGAACTCATTTGAGTACATTATCTAGCATTATAATCTGAGTCAAAAGGTACGGGGATCACAGTCACTAAGCATAATTCCAAACAGCTCTCCAGAATGACGAGAACCCTCCGCAGCTCCACCAACAGCTCCAGTGGTGGGACACATCTCTCCACAGCCCTTTCAATACTGATTATTCCATCTTTCACCACCTTTGTCCATCTGCTGATTATAACATAAAACCTCAGAGTCGTTCTGATTTGCATTTCATTATTAATGATTTAGTGCATCCTTCAAATAACAACTGTTTATATACTTTGCTTCAAACAGTTTATTTACTAGAGAAAGACTTTTGGCCTTTCATTATTTATGATATTTGGTACAAAAAAATTTTTCCAAGTTAATCACTTCCTTTTTCATCCTTGTTGTAGGATTTTTTTTTTGTAGAAGCAAAGAACTAAAAACAAAGCATCAGCTAGGAAAGAATTCTATAAATTGTTATAAAAGTTAAGTAAAAAGATAATACAAATATAGACAATGATACAACAATGTCAGCACAAAGCACAACAAAACAACCTGAATGCAGGTAAATTATGGTGACCAAGCTTGGTCCCAAAAGAAGAGATATGAGAAGGCATCTTTTTGTAGGAGTGTAAGGGACACAGATGTAGAACGCTTCACAGAATATCAGACTTTCCTCAGAATCTTGGTTAGTTTTCTCTCCCTTTTTTATCATTCTAAGGAAATGGTTGAGGGGAAATGAGAACAAAGAGGGAAAGGGAAACATAACAGTTGCTAATTTATATTGGTTGGAATTTCACACACCAGTGCAATCAGGTCTGGATGAAAAAAAATCAAGATAATGAATACAGAAAAATTCAAATACAGAAAAACATAAAATTAAGAAGAAAAAGATCAAAACCACTACAGAACTAGAGACAATAATAAATCCATCTTATGAACATAGAAAGTAAAACAAAAGATGAAAACTAGTACAGTATAGGTACTACTATGGTAAAGTTCACACCCATAACTTTTGAGTAGAGGACTTTCAAATGGCCATTAAAAACTTTCTAAGATATGTACAATCACTTACAATTTTGTTTTAAATTTCATTTTTATTTTCTCTTACTGTTTCTATGTCTAAACAATGATCTACCAATGGAAGCTGAAATAATATTTTTATATACTTCAGTGAATCCTGCATCAGTACAAAGAACAAGCCAGTCCCACTTGCTTGCCCCATGCAGGCCTTAGCTGCTTCCCCATGGGTCCTCTAGAGAACAAATAGGCAGTAAACTAGGTGTTTTCTAGGACAACGGTTCTTAACCGGCAGACCACGAACTTTTTTCTTTTATAATAATTTACCTGTAATTGGTCTCTATTGTCATACATGTGGTTTCGTGTATTTAAGAATACTGTTCCAAGAAGGGGTGCCCAGTCTTCTCCAGACTGAAGGGTCTGCTTCAGGGTCTGGTCTGGTCTCATGAATAGATATTTCTTGGGTGCCAGCAAAGCACAGAAGCTGTCTAGCTGTTATTCCTCACTTTTGGTATAACACAAACTTTATCTTACTCAGAACATCCCTAGATAATATTTCTTAACAGGTTTAACAAGTAAAAGAATTACTTGCCTCTTGTTTTACAACATAAAGTTTCTTTGAAGGTTCAAATGGAAGTTCTTTTATTGCATTTTCTTCAACTATGAGGTGAGTACACCGTTCATCTCCAACTGGCAAATAGTGACCTCCTAAAGTTAAAGTTAAGAACCAACAGTGATTAAAAGGTTTCTTTCTCAGTCCAAACACTTTAAAATTTATAGAATGAAATGACACTAGAGAAGGGGAAAATTAATTTCTTATGATTCCTCCCATTTAAATGTATCGAACAAATACTACCTTGCATTTCAGTCATTTCTTCCATATTAGTCTTCTCCTCATCCGAGAATCCCAGAAAACTTAGCATGCAATCCTGAAATGGAGGGACTTTAAATTCATTTCTAAATTCATCAGCTGCTGCATAGAAATCCCTAAATACAAAGAAAAATCAATCAACAATCATTCCTTAAACATGTGCCCTGTGCCAGGCACCAAGCTGGGCACTGGGGATACAAAAACAAAAGAGTCATTTCCTGCTCTTAGTGGTGCTTACATTCAGGGTTGGGGAAGGGGAAGATACAAAACAAGTATAAGACAGAAGAGACCAAGAGAAGTTTCACATATAAGGTGTTACTTAGCTGAGCCTTGATGGAAGTAAGAGAGCAGGCAGAAGGCATAGGCAAAAAGAACGGGTGACTATATGGAGAAATATGACGAACAAGGAGAGTGATAGAACATGAGGAAGGGAAGAGGTATTGGAGCCACGTGATGAAGGATTTTGAAAGCCAATCAGCTTGAGGATGTCATACTCAAGCCCAGAGGCAACAGAAAGAATCTGGAGTTATTGATGAGGGGAGTGACTCTGTCAGATCAGTACTGAGAAAATATCCCTTTGGCAGCAATGTAAAAGATGGACTAAAACGGGGAAGAGTCCCGAGGCAGAGATCAATCAGAAGGTGATTTTCCGACAGTCCAGGCACAAAAAGTGATGGTCCTGAACTTGGGCGGTGACTGTGAGAGAATTTAAGTGAGAAAGGCTGTCAAGATTAAACTGAACATTTGCCACTTAAATGGCTATGTGAAATGAAGGGGAATGGGAAGCCAAGGATGACTTGGCCTAGGTCAGGGCTGCCCAAAATGCGGCCCACGGGCCACCCACAGTGCAATTTATGTGGCCCTACCAGCATAGAGAGTTACCTAAATGCTTTAGTAAACAAAGCCGAGCTACTGCAGAGCTCTCACTAAAATAGCAAATCAAAATATATTGTCTATTGTTTCAATAAAAACCTACGGTTAAACAGTCCTGGCCTAGGTGCTAAACTCAGGACACTGGAAGGATGGTGGTGCCCTTGAAGGGAAAAAAAATGTAGAAGAGTAACGGGTGTGAGGGGAAAGAGGAATTAAGCCCAAATTTTAAAATGTTAACTAGACCAAATTTATAAAACCATTCTGATTGCTCAGAGGCTCTAAAATATGCATAAACAGTCACCGAAAATAGTGTACCTCTCATTCGGAAGTGGAAATTGAACGTAGCAATATATTTTGCCATGAATGACCTCTTTAAAAAAAACTCCAATCTCTGTTCTGAATTCTTCTTTTACATGAAATTCCAAAGAATGTTAAAATATGTAAACACTTTAAAACAGTGAAACAATAAGGATCAAAACCTAAAGAACCAAGAACCTCCTGCTTCTTCCTGTTTTCTTCCCACCCCCATCATCCTCCTGGCAGCTCTTACCACCAATTGTCTGCTAACTTCCACTCCTCTTTCCTTCAACCCACCTTTCACACTGCTGCCAAAGACATTTTTTTAGATACAGATTTGGTCATATCTCCTCTCTCCTCAAGTCTTTTGACATCTCCCTACTGCTCACAGTAAAATTCAAACGCCTTTGCCCAGCATTCATGATCTGCTGCCCTCTTCTACCTCTTCCTAAAACAGTCCAGGTAATAAGGGTATGAAGTGAGACAGCAACAGCAGAAGTGAAGGAAAAGGAGGGGATATGAGAAAGACTACCAAGATACAAATGACAACACTTGGCAAACGGTTCAATGTGGAGACCAACAAAAGCCTGTAATCCATATTCTTCAATTGTGGGTACTTTTCTATAGATGTCATTCTTCTTGGACTATATTCTCTTAATTTTTCCATGAAACCTTAAATTTCTTCACTTAGGGAATAAGACCCACATTTAACTTCATGTACTAAATTCTAGTGAGATCTACGGAAGAAATTTAAATATTTAAATAAAACACCAACCGTTCATTTCTCCTTTCCCAGGCCTTAAAAATCCATTCTGGCTTCATAATAGGAGTGCCTAGACTAACAGCAGCCTAAAATAAGCAAAATCATTATTAATAATAATGCTGAGTCAGTAATTAAGGGATAGTCATCTTACATAGCTCTAAGTTTAATCGCTATAAATTATAAATTAGCTAGTGCAAATTAATAATAGAGTTTGTGTAATTTTGATACAAATATATGGAAAATATCACCAAAAAAAAGCCATAAAGTTTCATATAGTAAAGGTAAAGAATTTGTTATCCAAAAAAACTCCAAATAATTATTTTCTTACAGTGGAATTTATTTTAGTAAGAAGCATCCCCAGCCAAAACAAGGGTGTTAGCAAAGTTTATCTTCACAACTTCCTTCATCTCTAGTTTCTTTCTTGAAGGACTCCAGGCAAAGAAGGCCTCTTAGAGTCTTCCACACCCATGGCCCCTAAGTGTGAGTGACTTTCTTCATTATTCAGCCAAGGGTTCAAGACTCTACTGAAAATTCCACCTGCTATATATCAAAACTTCCCTGCAAGGACTTGGAAGAATTTAACAAAAAGTAAGATTCTCAGCACTCACATACTCTACAAAACCAAGATTGTACTTGATAAAGAGGCAACATAAGTTAAGTTCAAATGATTATTTTTTTCTTCTTGTAAATAGCAGAAAATGTAAATAAAAACCATTTCACATAAATATGTATACAACCTAATTTTTCAGTTATTATCTACAACCAAAATGCCATTTCCAGACAGTACTAGACTCAGTTTTCCATGCTCATGCTATCCCTTGGCAATTTCTTTCATTCTCACAGCTTCAACTCTGACCTCTAAACAGATGACTCCCAAATCTTATCTCTCCAGCCTTGATCCCAAGCTTCAGAATTGCACTTTAAGCTCAAAATGTCAAAAACAAAGATCATTTCTCCAAAACTCATGCCTCCTGATTTCACTGTTTCTATCAGTGGAACGATTATGATCAGATGAAATCTCTCCAAAGTGCTTTAAAAACTTTCAGACAGCATACAAATGTCAGTTTATTATCATTGTCCCAATTTCCAGGGGTTATCTTTGACTCTTCCCCCTGATACATTGTTTCAAAGTTTGCATAGGATTTTGCCCATAATAATCCTAGTCTGATTATGCCCTTCTCACAAATTAGAATATTGATAGTTTAGGGAGATCCACATATTCACCACCACTCCCAAACTGTGCCACCTTCCTTCTCTGCCCCTCTAAGCCCTCATTCACAGCACTGCGAGCTTGATCATCTTTCATCTCCCACTTCTCTCTTCATATGACCTTTCAAAGATTCTCTGCCTTCTCCTCAGCAGCACAGGCCAAAGTGATGTCTTAGGCCCCCTGTTACAATATGGTGATGGATACATGGTAGGTATTTTGACTTTTCCAGATGTAAGACAACAACTCTCAAAAGCAGCATGCCAGTATATAGAATAAAGCCCCTCTCAAAATTCAAGAACACAAGAAATCAGAATCCTCACCAAACCATAATGAGCCAAAGGAGGGCTTTGGTGAAGTCACAATATATGGTTAATGATCATAAATTAAGCATGAAAAATCAGTAACACTGGTTAAAAAGTTTAGGACATTGCCTTCTTCATTGGGGAAAAAAAATCCCCATAAAATAATTCGTTTTATATTACAAGAGGCCCACACAGAGGTGGCTTAAAAATCTTGGTTAAGTAGAACAAAACTCCTTTTGTCCCATAAATAACTTAAAGAATACTGCTGTTATCACACAATTTACAAGGCAATCAGTTATGTGAAAGCTAAAGATACAACAAATCATACATACCCTGAATTTTTCTCCTTGTGTACAATTTGCCACCAAATGTGTAACTTTAGAATTAAAGTCCTTTCGAATAGTTCCACCCATGTAATGGGCCAAAGTCACCAATTTGACCTTAGAAGAAAAAAAAACAAATTATATATTATCAGTATAAACTTGTTTTAAATTAAATGATTTCTACAAGATCTTTCGTGAGCATATAAATTTTTATTATACAGATTAAAGACTTATTTTAATAGCAATAATAATAGCTTAATAACCTTAAAGACAATAGTCTTATGAAAAAAGGCTTCATTTGAGCTTAAGTTAAATAATGGTTTTAACTGTTCTCTTATTTACATTCAGTACTTTTTCCACAATGAACACCACACATGCTGCATCAAATTTGAGTTTTTCCCCTTCAGTAGTCTATATTTTAATCAAACTGATTCCCCCTTTCATTCCCCTCAAAAAAAAATCAGATATTAAATTCTTATTACTTGCAATATTCTGTGCTGTCTGAGACAGCACATTATTTTAAGGCTGTATATTCAACACCAGTTACAAAGGTATAAATCAGATATTAAGTTCTTTTAAAATTCTTTTCCAAGTTTCATCCACAGAGATTTTAATATAATCTCTTCAGAACTGCTTTAGATTTTTAAAGATTTTTTTTTAAGATTTTTAAAACTAGTTGGTCCATGCTATTTCTTCCATCTCTTTAAAATAACAATAGTACAAAAAAGGATCTCAATGCAGTTTACAAAATTATCAGAGAGGAACCCTTTGTGGAGGTGTGTTTGTTTAAAGAGACTTACAAGTTCTTCTTTCTTCCTAAATCCTGTAAAGCACAGCACAAGATTCAGCATGCTTGCACAGTATAGAGGGCGGCAGGAATACGGCAACGGCTGAAAGAGAATCATAGATTTAGAGCTGAAAGAGGCTTTTCAGGCTATCAAGTCTAATTCCTCTCATTTTACAGATGAGAAAACTGAAACTGAGTGTTTAAGTGACTTGACCAGCATCAGAAAGCTAGATAAGAGTCTGAGACAGAATTTGAACTCAAGTGTTGCTGAGGCCCAGCCTAGTGCCTTTATTCACAGCACCACCACACTGGATATAGGTTCATGATCACTTTAAGGCATCATTTAATATTTTTCCTTAGGTAAAAGTGTTTTCTACCTGACTTAACCTACCTGATCCTTTAGTAAAAATAAACATAATCACTCAAGTGGAAAACAAAAAAACAAACTATTTTTAAAAGACTCTCAAATCAAAACTCTTTTATGTCTTCGAATATGAGTCTCTCTAAACAGTTTTTTCTTTGGGAATAAAACTACCAACCAACAATACACATTCCTAAATCAACTTAGGATTAGTTTACACACAACATAACAACATCATTCTTACAGAAAATTTCAAAGAGAGATTTTGTATGTTCACTTCAATCCAAATTGTATACCATACAGATGAAATACTGTTTGCAAACAAAACTGTGGCAAACACTTCCACTGCTTGAGTCCTCATTAGTTATTAAAAATGAGTCAAAGAAATTTAATAACATTAGATAAAGATCATAATATTTTTTGCAATTGGAGCGGAGTGGGGGGGGAGGAAGTCCTGTATTAAAATATATCCATTTTGAAGATGGAAAAAACAGAAACAAATTAAGCAATTTATCCAATGCTGAGTTGGTCGGAGGTGAAAACAGAACCCATTATGAAGATTTTCTCCATAGAATATGCCAAAAATTCATCATATTATTGACTTCATTACTTAAGAGTATTAAATTGTCCACTAAAAAGTAAGACCACATCAAGAGCTTTTAATTAGAAGACAACTGTCACACAGTAAACAGCACCAAATAACATAATTCTAAAGGAATGGGGAAAATATAAAAACAAAATAGTATAAGAAAATCAAAAAATAAAATAAATGATGAAGAACTCTATTTTGATCCCTTTGGGTTAGACTATATTTAAGAAATGAAGTATGGCATAACGATTAGGGGCCAGCCTCAGAACCAGAATTCTCTTAAGACAATAAGAGGAATGTGGACAAGGGGCATCTTGATGGTAGGATACTGGAACTCCTGAGTTACACTGGCAGTTTTCCACAGTAGCGAAGTCACCAGTCCAATCATTATCCCTATAAATTTAGTTTCATATCCCTATCACCATCAGTGAGATTTATTGGCCACAAGGCTTTCATTATGTAATAGGATAACACTGACTGAGAACAACATTGCAGCTGCTATTATTTCTATACTAAAAATCTGATGTCCAATTAAACAGGTGATTTTCTGATGACCCTAAAATCAACACACTTTATCATAAGGTACTTTCCTATGGCACAATTACTACTCTTCTAATTCATACTACAATCATACAATGCCAGAAAGTAAGAACTAACACCTTGCTGGTTGGGTACTGAATCAAGACTGGAAGTGCTACATCCCCTAACCAAGTCAACATCTTTATTTTACAGGTGAGAGAGAAAAGGTGGCCCCAAAATGTCAAGCAAGGGACAGGCCCCAAATCTCAATTAGTTAATAGAACAAGAACTAGAACCCAAGCTGGATAGATTTTCAAGCGTGTGTTCTTTCTACTCCTTCTTTAGATCTGACCTGTGATTTCACTGGTATAGGAAATTCCTAAGACAATAACTCACTCTACTAATTCAAATAAGCAACTTCTATATAACACAGTTTTAGGGAATGAGTGGTATGGCCAGGGTGCTACACCCACCTGTCAGAGACAGAGCCCTGGCAGGTCTTCCCCCCTTGGAAGGCTGGCCACAAGGCCAACTTTCACAACACTAGTATGGTATAGCACAATAAGGTAGACTTAATGCAAATTCACAAAACTTACTATGTTTAACACACATGCACAAACAGCTGCAATACTGAAAAGTTAAAATTAGTTTATACTCTTACCTCCTCTTTTTTTGCACAATGAAACACAACTGGGGGTCCAAGAATTCTATAATCAGCCTTATATAAGTCATTGAAGATAGCATCCTGAAAGTCCATGACCACAAATATATTTTCAAATTCTGGAGAATCTGAATCTTCAAACTCCTCCACTGATTCCATCTCTAGGTAGGGCACTTTTATTTCCTTGATTTTTTAAAATGGAATATTAGAAGTATGAAGCATTCATGCATATACAATTAGTTAATAAAATAACTCTAGAAATTACATATTAAATACCATTTATCTACCCAAAAAGTAAACTTTTAAGATTAATTATTCAATATCAGTGTTACATTTAAGTTTAAAATTGAAAATTTTGCCTTAGTCTATATACTGCTACTGCTATTACCTTACAAACTCAATTAGTTCTAGATTGAAATATGTGAATGGATGATGATTAAGCATCAAATCAATTGGTTTAGATATTGATAGAAAATATCATGGAATGAAGAATGACAAATTTAAGAGGTATGTTAATTATTTCCATGAAAAAGGCCAAATACTATTCTTCAGCACTGATTGCTTCTATTCTATTATTTTGTGCTGATTTAAAAAATATGTAAGCAGTCTTTTGTGAAGCAAAATTTTTTAAAATTATAGTAGATGTCAATGTTATAAAGGATCTACACTTTTGTCAGTGGGGATGCTTCTTCCACCAAAATGAATCACCACTACTCTTTTAACTCAATAGAGATTTTTGAGTTACGTAAAAGAAAAATTCAACACCCTGCAGTCAAGCTGGTGATAAGCATTTCTGAACTTAAGTAGGCTTGTCTTGGGAAAATAGGGACTTAATAATAAAAAATAACAAAAATTCACATTTAGTGCTTTCAAGTTTGAAAAGCATCTTATATGCATCATATCATTTGAGCTTCACAATACTCTGGTTGGGTAAGTTTATTAGTATTACATATATAGGAGATGTAACTGAGACTAATGATCTGCCCAGATCACTTAGCTAATAATAAGTATCAGTGGTCGTGTTTGAACGCAAGTATTTCTAATTCCAAGTTCACTACTCTATCCAATACACTGTGCCTCTACTGTGTTCTCTGTTAGCAGAGACTCAGGAGACCCAGGGCTCCTACTATCCAACAATGAGACAGCAGGAGACGTGTACTATATAATGAAAAACTAAGGCATAGAATAAAATTTAACTAGAAAACAATAAACATTCTAATCAACGTTACGTACTGGGAACAAAGGAAATGTGAGATGGATCAGTAAAGACAGCCCTTTATCTAAAAAAAGAAATCAGTAGGAAGTACCATGACTAAAGCGGTATGAAAGGAAAGGGGTTTACCAAGAAATGAACAAAGACGACCCAAGGGTACACAGAGGGAGTAACTAATGAGCTGTTGTGAGTGCTTAATATGTTGATTTTTTTCTAAAATGTAAAGTTATAAATGTAGGTTTAATTGGTTTAAACTTAAGCATGATAAATTATTTTAATTGAACACATAATGGGATAGAGATATAAAAAATAAGTAATCTAGCAAATAATCACTTGCCACTACATAGAGTACTGAGCAAATTTTTCAGAGACAAGTAAAAAAGGAATGAAATCTTCATTTTACTACTCACATATTTTAAAATAAACTTTTTTTTAAACATCTTTGGGCTCATAAATTTAGTAGTTTGGAAGCTATTATTATGTGAATGGACTGGAAAGGTATTTGAATGTCTAGTCCAGAAAATTAGACATACTTTTCTATGCTCATATAGCATACTCCCAGTATTTGGCAAAGTTCTTTAATTCTACTTTAACCAAGATTTCAAAACTTTAGAGTAAATACAAAATTAATGGAAGAAGCTAATTCAAAGGAAAATATGAGACCTCTGCTGAAATGTACTGCTATATTGAAATTTTGCAATAGCAAATTATTTTATAAATTTCATCAAATATATCATATGTCATAGTGAGGCTTTACCTACTGCCAGTTTCAAAATGAAGTATGAAATTAGCGTCCATATTTTCTATTCAACTAGCTTCAGAGTGCACCAAATCCACCTCCATGCCAAATTTAGGTCTGATTATCACAGATTATAGAAAGTAACCAAGTCAAAGGAAGGACAGCATGTTACATGCAATCAAGACACCCGACGTACCATATTAATAATACTTTTTATTAACTTTTCTTCCGCTTTTCCAGGGCAACTTTCTTTTATCTTTATAACTGGGACTTCCATTATTTTAATGGTCTGTGGAAAAGAGACTTGAGTATGAGATTAAAGAACTACCAAACTGTGGGCACACGTGCAAACTTAAAGAAAGAAACCACGCAGCTACAGCTGAGGCCAAAGCAGCAACTCATACCTTTAAGGCGCTTATAAGTTCTTCTTGTCTTCCAGCTTCTTGAACCAGTATTACTCGAGTTTCTATCTGAGGCATTTCTTCTGTTAAGGGATAAAAAAATATGTCACCACGCAAATCAGAAATGGATAGTGATACTAATGGTTCCCTTCCCTGCTATGGTGTCATTTTCTATGTCTTCCATTCACTCAAGGTGCATATTAGCACTCTAAAATGTCTTGAACCAACTAAGTTTTAATTAATTGGCAGGGGAGGGCAGGAGGAGCTGCCAAATATCACTTCAGAGGACAGGAAAAATATTACGAAATATACTTTGGGATCTAAAAATTTGGCAATAACAAAACAGACTATGTGTGCAGAAAAGTTATAAATATACTAGAACTACTCTTAATTAATCACTAGCCTGTTTAGTGAATACTGAAGTCATAGAATTTCAGAGTTGCTCTTCTTCAAAAATACTTCATCTTCTGACTCCAAGCACTTTTCCTGGCTGTCTCTCATGTCTGGAATTCTTTTTTTCCTAGTTTCCCTGGCTTCATCTAAGTCCCAGCTAAAATCCTACCTTTTACAGGAAGGAACCCCTTGTTTCAAATATTTTCCTTCTATTGATTATTTTCAATTTGTCTTGTATATATCTTGTCTGTAGAGCTGTTTGCATGCTGTATCTCCTTCCAGATTATTAGCTCCTTGAGAGCATGGACTGTTGTTTTGAGTTTTGGCGTGGTTTTTTGTTTTTTTTTTTGCTTTTTGCTTTTCTTTGTATCCCAGCACTTAACAGAGTTCCTGGCTGCTAGTAGGTTTGTTGAGATAGATATCATCTATTCCAACCAATGCCTGACCAAGAATTCTCTCTCATCAAGTGGCATAAAGCCTTTGAAGACCTCTAGGGAGGTGGACTCCATTAACTATCTCTCTAGGCACGCTATTCTTTTATATAGCTCTAATTATATGCAAGCCTAAATGTGTCTCTTTGCAACCCTCTTTTCTACATGACACTTTTGACATGTTTTCTGCTATCATGTTACCTTTTTGTTTTCCTCCAAGCTAAGTATCACCAGTTCCTTTAGTCAATCCTCACATGGCAAGGTCATGTAGCCATTCACCATCCTGGTTGCCCCAGTCTTGATAATCTCGAGCTTCTCAATATGCTCCCTAAAAATGTGGTGCCCAGACCTGAATACAATACTCCAGATGTGGTCTAACCAGGGCAAAGTATAGCAATACCATCAATTTCTTAGGACTACACATCATAGCTCTCTTAAAGGAGCCAACATGAAATTAGTTTTTTGTACAATTTCACTTAACACCATTTGGGGAATCCATTCAGAAAAGTTACAGGTAAAAGTGTAACAGCAAATTCTTCTGAACAGAAGACCAGGTAGACCCACTTTACGCTCTACTGAATTCTCAAGTACATTGTTACAACAAAGGCTCACTGTACCTAGACATAAACAAATTATAAGTGCCTTCTGTTCCATTTATTTTCCTAAAACACAGTCAGGGTCAATAAACATTTATTTATAAGATATCCACATTTGGTGATTCTTTTAAAAAACATAAATAGGTTTCATAGACAGTTTGCTTATTAAAGCAGAAACACAAGATATCTCAGTTGGAAGGAACCTCAGCAGCCATCTAGTCTAACCCACATGGGGAAGAGAACCCTCAAATACATCCTAACCCAAAGAAGTACCTATCCAGCTTCTGCCTGAAGATCGCCAAAGGGAGCAGCCACCACCTTCAAAAGTAGGTTTCACTCCACTTTTTTATTTTTAAAATGATTATTCAGTTTTCAAAACATTTAAATAACATGAATTTTTTTTTATAATTACCATCAGCATCTGTAGCAGATCCAGTAAGTTCATTTTCTTTAGAAATTTCAGGAACTTTAGAATCAAAAATAGAAGTATCTGCCAAGAGACTCTTCCCAGAAGCAGATACTAATATACTACTGCCAGCCATTATTGATTCTTCTCAACTTTTCAACCTAAAAGTAAGAGATTTAAATTCAGAATAGCAAGATTATTTTTAAACGATTTTTATCCAGTCAAGTTTAAGCATTGTTTTAGGATTAATTTGTTTCTACCTATAATAATTTAATTACTTCTTAAGAATCTTCAATGTCTATCAGTATAAAATGTAATCCAATGTATTAAGTTACAAGATTAATAACGAGATTTATTGTATTCCTTACTGATATCCAATACAAAAGCATCAGAACTAAAAATATGTAACTCAGTTCAACAAGAAGTCAAGAATCTTAAAGATATTTCTTTCCTAACTCAACATGTAATATTGAAGAAAGAAAATGCATATAAGACATTCATCATTGCATTCTCCCACTCTCAATAATATATAATTTCATCCCAATAATCTAATGTGCTGACAGACAAAATATTCTAGCAGCTGTTCTTCCTGGTGCTAGCATATGAACAGAGAGCTGGTCTTAGAGCCAGGAAGCCCTAGGTTCAAGTCCTTCCTGAAATATACTAGCTGTGAGACCCTGGGCAAGTCATTTAACCTCACAGTGCCTTGATGAACTCCCTGAGGCTATAAATTGCAGAGAAGATGTTCTCGTTGCAGGTGATCCCTCAGCCAGTGAAATCACAAGTTCAGTTCTTATCTTCTACATCCTCAGTTTCAGGCATTATATGAAGGATGTAAAGATAAATTAGGTGATTTCATCACCACAGATTTAGACCTGGAAATCACCTCAAAGGTCCTATGGTCCAGGCCCCCCTTACTTTATAGAGAAGGTATTGAAGGAGTAAATAGGAATAACTACTCCTTTAGCAGTAACTAGAAGAGGCAAGGCTGAGACCAGCCTTCTGACTCCAAATCCAGTGCTCTCTCCCTTAGACCACACTGTTGTCCTTCCCAGTCTGGAGAGCCTGCATACTGTCCCTGGAAGCTAATTATCAGAGAAGAAACAAACTGAGAGGGTCCAGCAATCCACCAATGTGGAACCTGAAAGAGCTTGTCAAATCATGAGCCATCTTCCTCCTGACCACCCTCTCCCCAACTTTGTCAGGACTGGAGGAGGAGGCAGGACAGCAGCACATGATGAAAAGTATGACTTACCTTTGGGTTAGGGACACGACACCAAGAAAGTGAGATGCAGCACTCAAGGGACCAACCCAAGACTGAAATAATACTGAAACAAAAGTAGCTATATTGCTGGCAGTAATCGCCCATGCTATGAGAAGCATCCTGAACATTTACCTACAAATGTGCTTCAATTCACAAATGACCCCAAAATGATTTCCTAATTTCCTTCCTGCTAGGGTCTAAGACCAGACCTCTACTTTAACATGGTCAAATCTCAGAGAATTCTATGCTGAACATGAATACAGGTGCCACTCAAGCTGGTTGCTTTCTTCACATTACAAGTTATTTTTCACTTTTAAAAGAAGTATTCATTTAAATGAGTATCCCTCCCACCACACAGGATCTCAGTAATGGGCTGGATTGAATGAACACCTATTTGAATAACAATTCCATCCACAATGACACCAGCCTAAAGTGCCAAAAAGTTTAGAGACTTCCCAGGCTAACATAACCAGTACATATCAGAGTTGGGACCGGAACCAGAATTCAAGGTTGGCTGGAATCAGTCCCTCGAAAATGAGAATAAGCATCCTCTAACTGTAGGTGCATATCAGGGCTACCTTGAGACCTGTTCTCTATATGCCCTCTTGATAACCTCGCCCACCATGGGTTCAATTATCTCTATGCAGATAATACAAATCCCTTGACCAAGTTCAGATCTCTAAAAATACAGCTACTATCCTGGTTTGAGTCCTCGTCTCTCACCTTTCACCTGGACTGCTGTAATAGCCTAAACCAGCAGTTCTCAAATCTTTTGGTCCTTTTATATTCTTAAATATTATTGAAGATCCCAAAGGGAACTCTGTGGCCTAAATCTATTCATATTTAGAGATAAAAATGTTAGAAATTAAGAATGATAAATTTTTAAAATATTTACTAATTCATAAAAAATAGCAAAACCACTACATGTTAATAAATATTATTTTCATGAAAAATAACTATATGTTCCCAAAAAATTAGTGATAAAACTGAGGGCTGTTTTAATGATTTCTGCAAATTTCTTTAATGGCTGGCTTACTAAAAGACAGATGGATTCTCATATCTATTTCTGCATTCAACCTATTGTGATTTCTGGTTGAAGTATATGAAGAAAATCTGACCTCACATAGATATGTAATTAGAAAAGGGATGTGTATTTTAAAAGGCAAATAACACCTTAGTATTACTATGAAAACAGTTTTGACCTTGAAGATCCAGATCAAGGAACCACTGGCCTGTCTTCCTACCTCTCAATTGTGTCTCCAATCCATTCCCCAAAGAGCTGCCAAAGAGATTTTCCTAAAACCTAGGTCTAACCATGTCACCTCAATACTCAATAAACTCCAATGTCTCCCTATTCCCTCTGGGGTAAAATACAACCTCTTTGCTTAGCAATGGCTCAGACCAACAGCCCCTTTTCCAGGCAAACTCTTTGGTCCATCCAAATTGACTAGTTACTGTTCTTCACAGGCAGCATTACATTCGCCATGTGTGTGCCTTTGTGCTGGCTATCCCCATGGGACTGTCTCATCTCCACCTCTGAAATTTCTGAGTTTCCTTTAAGACAAACTCAAGTGCCACCTTCTACATGAAAAATTCCAGGATTCCCCTGCTCTACCAAGTTATTAGCGTACCCCCTTCCAAAAGTTCCTTCCATTCACTTTGTATGTTTTGTGTACGTACTACTCTGTATGTTTTCTCTCCCTTTCGAACATAAGATGCTTGAGGGAGGATGCTGTCTCACTTATCTTTGTATTCCCAGTATCTTATCATAGTGCCTGGTATACAGTAGGTGCCTCACAACTGCTTGCTGATTGATACTATCCTCTCAACAGACTGTGCCCACCTGGAGGGCAGAGACCATTTCATATTTGCCTTTACATTGAGAGGGACAAACTTAATTCTCTTCTGACTGATTTGAATCAAGATCTTTCTGGACTGAGTCACAATTCTACTTAAGACAGTTTTTTCCCCTGTTCAGATGAAGCAGGGAAATCCTGCTGCTAAGAGAAACATTTAGCCATCTCTCCTGAAAGGGTTTGAAAAAGGACAAGTTTGCACAGGTTGGTTGGTGCTTGGCATCGGTCTGCAAACAGTCTATTTCTGGGATGATATGAGTTGAAGGGAGTGAAAGAGGGGGTTGAACAAGATGGAAAATAACATCCCAAGTGAGCTTCAGTCAGGTCTTCTTCACACTTAGGTGTCTCATTTTGCTCAGAAGTGAATTCTATGTGTTCTCATTTTTCCCAGTTTGCATATTGTTGCTAGGCTCATTCTTGCTACCTAATTAAAATTTCTAATGACTTAGTAATAGTGTCTAAGTTTTTCCCAAAAAGCGCTCAGATAATTGTCAAGATGTCAAATGTAATAAAACGCTTGTTTCCTGATGGTCTTTATTTGGTCTGAGACTATTCCTTTAAACACATATTAAGCATCCGTACACATAGTTTTATGCTTATTACATAAAATCCTAAGTTCTAATAGTAACTTTGAATCAGCTGAGGATGAGGCGTACGATAAACCTAAAGAAAGCATCTTAATGATGGGAGAAACCATCGAATCATTCCAACTTATGAGAGGGGGGCTCTTAACAAAGCTCCTGACTGAGGTTAGAACTCCTAAAATGATAATGGGCACTCTACAACTACCAGCTACATTTATTATACTACATATATACATATATTATACTACAAAATTTTTAGTGGAGCCCTAAGGTAAACAATGTCATTTTAGAGAAATTTTTCTTGGGAAAATTTTCTTGACCAATTTTTTAAAGCAACATGGACCATTCAAATCATCTTAAATCCTCCCCACCTTCTCTCCCATCCCCCCAGGTCTGCCCTCTTAATGCTGTTCTAAATTCCAGTAAAGGAAAAAAAAAATTGTTTGCTTTTTTTTTTTAGTTTTAGACATACTCTATACTTCTTGGTGTCTTTTTAAATCTAATAAAGAAAAACATAAACTTCAGAGGATACGAAAAAGAATTATCTCAAAACTAATGTTTCCCCAATTGTATCCTACTCAATCGACTCTTTCATGCTATTCCAAAGTCAACTTCTGACTCATGAAATTCCATGGAATTTCAGAGAAGTGATAGAACTATAATTGATACTAAAAAGAATAAGATCCAAAGGTTCTTTGGGGAGTCCAGGATTGAAATAAACAAAAGTATTGTTTCCACTCACTCATTTAACAAATAATTGTTAAGTGTCTACTGTGGCTGGCACAGAGCTAAGTGTCTGGGATACCAAGAAAGAATACAGACCTGTCCTCAAGAAACTTACATTCTGTTTCATAGTGGTACACAGTATCCTTTTGCTACTCCTCAAAATATATTTTGTAATTTACTTACATAAAGCTCACATATCGGTTCTTAACTAGGCAAGCCCCTAGCAAGTCTGACTAAAGATAAAAGGCTGCAAATCACCTTCTAGGTCAAATATGATTTGTTATAAAAGAAAAAGTCCTCTTCTTTAGATTTCCTTTCAACTGAGGTCTTGAAATTACCTTGAATTACCTTCCAGGCAGAACTGAATTAGAATGTCTGGGCTAGTTGATGACAGTGACGGCTGTCCTAGTTGTGTTGCGGCTGGCTAGACTGGCTCACATCTGAGTGATAATAGTAATAACTTACATTCCTATAGTGTTTTAATATTTTATTACATTCTTTAGGACCTGGAAGAGACCTCAGAAGGTGACAGTCCACCCAGCACCTGAACAAGGGATCATCCAAGCCTTTGCTTGAAGAGCTTTAATGCGGCAGGCTTAGCTAAGCAGGCCATTCCATTTTGGCTAAGCTCTAATTGGTAAAAGTTTTCCTTTCCCTTACATTGCTCCTAGTTTTAGACAAATCTAACCCTGTAATCTCTCATCAGCCTTTCAAATGCTTGAAGGCAGCCACGGAGTTCTCCCCAAGCCTTCTCCAGGCTAAAAACTCCAGTTTCTTCAATGCATTCTCATGTAGCACCCCCCTGCCCTACCCAGCCCTTCCCCATACCTTCTAGCTCATCAATGTCCTGACTTAAATGTGGTCTAAGTGAATACAATCCCGCGATTCTGTGGTTCGGTGTAAACAGAGAACCTGGCTTTGCACCTTGGGACAAGTGTCACCTCTTTTCCCCTCCTCTGCAAACAAGCAGGGAGTGCCCAGAGGCTCTCAAGTCCCTTCCAGGTCTAAAGCTCGGATCCCAGTCCTGACCAGGACAGCTCATTCCTGGCCCCCAGGCCTTAATGCAGTCCAAGAATGCATTACCTTTCCCAGGGGTCCTGTAATGAATATACGACCATTTAGCTGGTAAGCAAACTAGGAACAAGAAACTGAGGCTCTGAGAGGTCCCACAACCAGCAAATGTTTGAGCTGGGTCAGAATCCAGGTAGCTCGGGTTCAGTTACTGGAGGGAGGTAGATCTATACCCTGCCCTCACCTCTCCCCAGAGATCTAACCCTACATTTATTAATAGCTTACTAGGTGTGCAGTAGGTGCTTAATAAGTGCCTGTTGACTTTGCTTGATAGGAGGAAAATACTACTTTCCCCCCACTTGTTTTTTCCAAGCCATAGGGTGTGTACGAAGGGGAGGGAGGGGCTGATCCCACTCACACCCCCCACCCCCGGGTAATTTCGTGGAAAGTTAATCCCATCCTTTCCCAGGAGGTCTCAGCTTCCAGCTCGGTCTCTGACAAAGGGGCTCACGGGGCGTGGACCCGGACATCTCCCAGTTCAAGTCAGTGAGCACTGATTAAGCGCCTACAGTGTGCTAAGCGCCGTTTGCCAGTAGAGGAAACTGTGGCCAAGGGAGATGAAGGGTCTTACACATCCAAGGCCGGGGAATCCCTCCGCTTCCCTAGGCTTCAGTTTCCCCGCCGCGGAAAAGTTGGTGGGGGTGGCGGACATCGAGTCTTCCGAGAGCTCCGCCCCACCCCCACTCCCGGCCGCCGCCCACCCCCAGCGCCTCACCACAGCCTCGAGTGGCAGGAGAGGGGGGAATGAGCCCCTTTTACAAAAGGGGAGGCTGAGGCTTGCCGGGGTTAAGGGTCAAGGATGGCAGCCCGATCCCGCGGGGAGAGAAGGGCGGCGCCCCAGCCCCAGATTCTCCCGCTCCCCGCGCCCGCACCAGCCGAGGTAGGAGCGGGGGCGCAGGGCAGGTCACCCTGCGCCTACTCGCACCGTCAGCCCGGCCCCGGGGCACCTCGACCCCCTCAGCCGCCGCTTCCTCACCAGTTGTCGCTGTCACCGTGAGTCTGGTCTCCACCGCCTCCAGTCGCCTCCGCCATTCCCCTCCGGCCGCGGTCTCCGCCAATTCAAAAGTGAGCGGCTCCTTCTAAGGGCTTCGCCCATTGGCCCGGGCGAGGCGCACGTGTTGTCAATTCCCTTCCCATTGGTCCGAGAGACCGAGGCGGGCGGTCTGTAATTGGATGCGGTCACTCCACCTGTTCCCTCCCTCCTTCGCTCCGCCGCCGTGGGTGCAAACTGATAGGCTGTGCGTGTTTTTCAAATTGGCCAACGGCTCTGGACGTCAGAGTCTGGGGCGGAGAAATGCCCGGATGTGGCCGCCCCCTACCCCCGGAGCAGCAGGTGCGCCTGCCGCAGCGGAGGCTGCGGCCTCCCACATCCCACTTCCGGGAGACGGCGGCCTTTGCGGGGAGATCTGCGCAGGCGCGGAGGACCGGAATCCGGTATCGGCTTCTCTCGCGGGCTCCTCGGGCCCATGTCCATGCCTTGGGAGGAGTGGGCCGGCCCGGAGCTGCCAAATGCGCCCCCGCTAGGGCTCTCACGTTTCCCGTGTCATAGGTTCTAGAGCCAGAGAGGACGTTTAGAATCAAGATGGGCGGGGGGATCCTAGAACATTGGAGCAGAGAGAACGTCGGGCCCAGAACGTCAGAGCAGCAGGAATGAGGGGGTCTGGAACACCAGAACAGTGGAAATAAGGGGTCCTAGAACATGAGAACATTGGGAACTGAAGGCCTGGAACATCAGAGCAGTGAGAACACGGGCACCCGGAACATCAGTGGGCATGTCCTATAGCACCAGAGCAGAGAGAATGGGGCCAAGAACAACAGAGCAGTGGAAATGGGTGCTGGAACATCAGAGCAAAGAGAACATGGGGCCCAGAACATCAAAGCATCAGGAATGAGGGGGTCAGGATCATTAGAACAGTGGGAACGTGAAGGCCTAGAGCATCAGAGCAGAGAGAACATGGGGCCCAGACAGTCAAAGCAGCAGAAATGAGGGGGTCTGGAATGTCAAGAGCCAGCAAAGACCTGTAAAAGCCCAGCATTTGGGGGCAGAGAATGTTCAGGAGGATGGGAGTTGGGCTCGCTGGCCCCTGAGATCCATGTTAGCTTTGTGATTTTGTGATCAGAGCTGTGTATCACGAAGACAGACCAATCTGTCTATAGGGTGGAATGAATATTAGAGGTAGGGAACCAGGTTGGTAGGGTATTGCAAAAGTCCCAGGAAAGAGGTAGTGATAGACTGAACCCACGTACGTGCTGGTATAGACAGAAGGAAGGGGACAGATGACAGAGTAGAAACATAGGCGACACTGACAGGAACCTGGTGATTGATGGGAGAGGGAGGAGTGGGTAAGACCAAAGTTTCATGTTGAAATAATTTGTGGAGAATGGCGATGCCATGAAACAGGGAAGTCAGGAGGAAAAGCAGGTTTGGCGGGAAAGATGAACTAAGTTGTGGACATGTTGATTTGGGGGTACTGATGGGGACAGGTCCAACAACTAATTGGAAATACAGGTTAGATTTTCTTGCCCAGATGTTTACAGGGACTTTTTACACATGATGAGATGAAAACAAATGGAACACCCCTTCAGTCTTCCTCAAGACCCACACATCTATAATTCACTGAATCTGAGGAAATGTCAAGTTTTAGATTCCTATCTTGATGGACATACGGAGTCAGCCACCGTAACTACTAGTTGACATTGCCGATGCTCCGACAATGTCTTTTATAATCCAAAGACTTAACTTTCCAATAAAATAATTGCTGGCATGTATATGGTGCTTACGATGCGCCAGATATTGCACAATCATCTCGTGATCTTCCCAAAATTCTTGGGAGGTAGCCTTTATTAATTATGCCCATTTGACAGTTGCGGAAAGTGTGGCAAACAAGTTGTGACTTGCCCAAGGTCACACAGCTACTAAGTGTCTGCAGGATTTGAACTCAGGTTTTGCTGAATCCAGGCACAGCATTCTACGTACACTGCAACATCCCGTCATCCATAGGCATCTCCCTGATTCTAAAAGCATTGGGTTTGGTGAGGTTTTTGTGTTTCTTAATAAGGCTTTGCACATATTAGGCACTTAATAAATGCTTATTAGATTGGACCCTTAATAAATGCCTATTAGGTTGGATCCTACTAGTACTCTAGTTCAATTCAATTCAACAAACACATAAGATTCATCCAGACCAATAGGGTACCTAGTGAGGAAGAGCTAAATTCCTAGACGTGGCTACTCACAGCCTTAGGATGAGCTCGGTCACCAACTATAAACCTTCCAGTGAAATGAAAGACTACCAGGACTTGCCATGTACCCTGCCACTGCCTCTTCAGTCCTCTGAACTCTACCAAGCAAGCCTCCTAGCCCATGCTCTCCATACCCCAGGCACCGTCCACTAACCTGCCGATGCACCTTCCTCTCAGGACCTTGGGCCTTGCAGCTGACCTCTTTTAAATAGGCTCCCTCCCAGTTGTGAGACATCAAGGACTGGCTTGCTTTTTTTTTCTATCTGTATTCTCGGTGCTTTGCACTAGTGTTTAGCAATTAGTAAATGCTTAGTAAAAGATCATTCATTCATTGATAGAAAGGTATAGCTTTCCCTTTAGCATCCACCCAAAGGAGGAGCTGGGAAAAAGGAGCACCCTCTAGGAGAGATGGGGGTGCCTCCAATCAGAATAGCAACCTCATCCCTGGATTCACACACCATCACTAGAACACTATTTGCCATTTACTTAGCTGCTTCCCCCAGTAGACTGGAAGTTTCTTGAGGATAGAGACTGTTTTGAGGTTGCTGTTTTTTTGTCTCTCAGTAGCTCCTACGTATAGTTCATACTGAATAAATGCAAGTTTGAACTGAATGAATGTAACTTTTCATCATATGCTTAGAAATAAAATTACTGGCTTTTAAAAAATATATACAAATAAACTTCAAGTCATTTATTTTATCTCCCCTAATCACCAACATAATCACTACTATATACCATTTATTTAGGGCCTAGTCTCTGTATCCTGTAGAGATTTAACAAGATCCAATACTACCACCTAATTAAGGGACTCAACCAGAGCCACACAGGTATTAAGTGTCTATGGTGAGATTGAAACCCAGGTCTTCCTGATTCCAAGTGCTGTGACCTACACACTAAGCCAAGAGTAAGGAACCTGGGGCCTTGAGGCCACATGTGACCCTCCAGTGTGGCCCTTTGAATCCAAACTTTACAGAACAAACCCACTCAATACAAGGATTTGTTTTGTAAAACTTGGACATGGTTAAAAAGCCCCACCCAAGGACCCTAGAAGGCCACATGTGGCCTCGAGGCTGTAGGTTCCCCACCTCTGCCCTGTACCATGTCATCCTTCTAGTAATCAATACATTTACCAAGTATTACTGTTTAAATGCTCATAGCTTTAGAGTTTGAAGGGCCCTCAGAAAACATTTTGTCCAAACCCCTCATCTATAAAGAGTAGTTTGCCTAGGAGCTTAAAAACTTAAGCTTCTTTGCCTAAAAAAAAAAAGTAATGAAGAAAAAAAGGGAATTGCTTTGCCATGCCCAGAATTTGCTGCTTAAATTTGCCTTTCAAGCTGGTTGTAATAAAGTGGCTTTTTTTAAACCTATCTGCTGTGTACAATTATCTTAAAACAATAGAGCCTATTTCATACACATCAACAGTCAATAATTAGGTTATGAATCATTGCTTCATTCAGGGAAATCATTAGGATATAAATCAATTTATACAGCCTGATTAGATTACACAAATCCAGCACTTAAAGTTATATTTGGGCAAATGGGATTAGTTTTCCTTGAAAGGGAAGGGAGGTTTTGCTTTTGTTGAATTATTGAGTTTGACAGTGAGTTCAGAGGATGTTATTCCCGTTTATTTAATTCACAAAATTTTCAAAGCAAAAAGGATGTCAGGATCATGCAGACCAACCCCATTCATTTTCCAGATGAGGAAAGTCAAGCCCAGATTGAGAAAGTGACTTGCCCATGTCACAGCTAGTTAGTGGCAGAGCAGGAAGGGTTCAACTTCAAATGGAGCACCATCAACTCTGTTAATTGGATAGTTTATCAGCTCCATGCAGCAATTTAACTGGTACTGTTTATAAAAGGCACCAAGATTTTTACCCCTGCTAAATGTGCATTCGATTTTGTGGTTCAATTTTGTGTTCAGGAAGTAACCTTCCTGAAGTAACCTTAATTATGAGATGACAGGTATAACATCATAAGTATCTTTTATCCAAAGATAGGAAGACATTACTAACTTTCTTGTACTCAGCCCATGTGATTCTGTATCATTTCTGTAACTGGCTCATCCTAGATTTAAAGGATTAAAGTCTCCCCATTTCTGAAATGAGAATAAGAGGTAGCTATAAGGTAGTCGATAGAAAGCCCAAAGACTCACTTAATCTCTCAGTACCTTAGGCAATTTTCTGACTGTAAATTGCAGAGCAGGTATTGGTCTGCATTGGGAATGGGGGTTTCTTCACCAGGCATGAGGAAATCATAGAACTTTTTTTAATGATTTATATCTAGAATGAACATCAGGCATTCCAAGAAGTTTCCATGGTACTAAATGATTTCAAAACTGAGATCAGCACAGATGCACAAATCTAAATGTCACAGGATCAAATATCGTAGAATTTATAGCCTTAGAGCTGGAAAGGAGTTTATAGATCAAGTCCAAGTACTTCATTTTACAGATTAGGAAACTGAGGCAAAGAGGTTAAGTGCTTCAACCAAGTCACATAGCCAGTCAGTGTCTGTGGTGGAACTTTGGTCTTCTTAATTCTAAGTCCAGTGACCTTTCCACTAGATTGTGCCAGCCTTCTGGTCATAAACACCTTCACCAGGTATTAACTGTTTAGATTTGCATAGCTTTAGAGCTTGGAGGGACCTCAAAGCCCTTCATTTTACAGAGGAGAAAACCTGGAGCCCAAACAGGGTGAAGGACTTGCCAATGTCACACAGGTAAAAAGTGACAGAATGGGGCAGCGAGGTGGCATAGTGGATGGAGCACCAGCCCTGGAGTCAGGAGGACCTGAGTTCAAATTTGACCTCAGACACATACTAGCTATATGAGCAAGTCACTTAGCCTTGATTGCCTACACACACACACACACACACACACACACACACACAGAGTGGCAGAACAAGGATGAACCCAGGTCCTCGGACTCCAAATCCACTCTTCTCACATTGAACCATGCTGATATTGACTCTCTCCATGACAGTCTTTTTTGTCCAGAAGACTGTGGTAAGGGTCTACACAGCTGCAGCTGAATCCAATCAGGCCGAATTGTTTGCTGTCTGCTTCCCTGTGATATGTCCGTACTGTTATGCCATAGGAACCTAGAAATACTGCTACCTGGACTCATGTGTGAGTTTCTCAAGCTCTTAAGAATCAGACAATTAATTTCATGGCTGTATGCTTGCAAGTGATAACGGAAGTTCACCATATCCTCTAAACTGCAGTAGAAACCTAATGTTAAAACTTTCTGATCTCATTTTTTTCCCCTTCCAATGCCACCAGCTTGCATATCAACATATTCTAGCAAACTATTTCTATTTCTCTAGGATGTATATCTTCTCACTAACATTTATTCTTAGAGGTGAGTAGATTGGGGAGGAAATAGGATATGTGCATTGAGGACAGTGGCAAATCACTTCAGTTTTAAGAATCAACATTTTAGGTAGAATGTCATTAATTGCTCACCACTGTCTCTGGACAGATTTAGTCATTTGAAGCAAATGGCTAAACCCAAAGCCAAGACCATCACTTTTTCCTCGAAAGATAAAGTATCTATCTATCTATTTATCTATCTTATCCATCCATCCATCCATCCATCCATCTATCTATACATATATATATATATATATATCTCCATCCATCCATCTATCCATCTATCCATCTATCATCCATCTAATCTATCATCCTTCTAATCTGTCATCTACCTTTCTGTCTAATCTATGATCTGTCAATTAATCAATATATAATATAATGGACACTTGTTTCAGAGGGCTGTAAATTGGCCTACTATAGTATAAACGCATAAAAGTACAAATACACATGCATAATTTCTATGAAATCTAATACCAGGAACCAATTTATTTAACTCAGCTTTAAAAAAAAATCACTTAAGTGAAAATTTACATTAAATTGGCTATTTGGTATCCTGTAACTGAGGTTTGTTTTTTCACTTTTCAACTGATTAAGTTGGTGCTCACGTTATTCAATCATGTCTTATTCTTCATGAGCCTGCAGACCCTACTGGAAATACTGGAGTGGTTTGCCATTTCCTTCTCCAGTGGATTAAGGCAGATTTTAAGTGACTTGCCCAGGGTCACACAACTAGTGAGTGTCTGTGGTCTGATTTGAACTCAGGTCTTCCTGACTCCAGGCCCTGTGTTCTAGCCCTTGAGCAGAGCAACACAGAAATAGCCTTGTGTAGAATGTGAATTTTATGTTATCAAACATTTTTTAGAGTTGAAATTGATGAAATTCCTTATTTCATACACAAGGAAGACTGCCAAAAGCCACTGAGTGACTTGCCCCTGAGCACCCAGCTAATTATTGGATTATACTGAAACTGAAAGCCCTTTGCTCCCAGACTCCCAACAATGACTGGTCTGACAGCTTCTAGGAGGCAAGGATCGCATCCCTGCCCCTCCCCAACCCCTTCCTCCCACACCTAACTGCACATAAAGGAGGTCATCAACAAATACTTGATTAGTTGACTAACAAAATAATTTCCTTTACAAATAGGGTACTGAGGTCCCAGGATAGAGGCTATTGTGCTGGAGGTGGAGTCAGGAAAGCCCGAAGTCCCGCCTCTGATATTTAGCTACTCATCCAACACTTTTCTGAATCTCAGTGGCCTCTTTTGAAAATGGGAGTAACATCCCTAAGTCTCTACCTCACAGAGTTGTTGGAAGTTCTCAAGAGATAGTAATTTACATAGAAAGTGCTTTGCAAACCTCAATATATACTCCATACAATTCATATATTATGAAGACAATTGAGTCATAGTTTTTATTAACCCCACCACACATGGATCTCCTTTTCCCTTGCATGTGATGACCCAAACTGTGCGAGCGTGACCTATAATCCTAAAGTGGCCCCACTAATGATCATGCTGGCTTTCTGTTCCTCAGATTTCACTGCATTTTCACAGGATTTACAGATAGAAGGGAACAGATTTAGTCCAATCACCTCATTTTTCAAATTAGTTAACAGGATCAGAGAAGGTAAGTACCCTGCCTGGGCTTACACAGTTAATTGGTAGCAGTCGGTATCTGAACGTAGGTTTGACTCCAGATTCAATGCTCTTCCACATCCCACTGGCTCTCCAGCCCTTCCCCAATTACACAAGTGTTTATTTTTTCCTAGTTGTCTTCATTTCATAGGTGTACCAACTTTCTACCCTCCTCCCCTCCTACAGAGAAATGTTGTTGACCTTATATGATATGACCTTATATCAATACAGGCCCATTTGAGGAATCCCAGGGAATAACAATTGGATCCAAAGGAGGAGACCTCAGTCAAGGAGCTTGTGGTACAGTATACATGGAGTATGAGCCCAAGAGGCTTTAAATGGTTTGTCAGGTTTGCACACACATGCTCGTTTAAGCTTCAGTACTACTGAGGGTGAGATAAAGTCCAGGAACCCCATGACTGGAGTTCTCAGACAGGTTAGTTGAGGGGGCAAGGACCTGAGTACTAGAGAGGTCAGGGCCATCTGGAGTGAATTCACAGACTCAAGCATTCTTTAAGTCAAGGTGGCAAAGATTTATTATGCTTTTCAGCAGGCAAAAGTTCTTAGGGAACCTGCAACCTTACAGGGGTTTATATAGGATATTCTATGGTAACATATGTGCCAAATATGCTAATTAGGTGTTTCAGGGTGAGATTAGAGAGTGGTTAAGGAGTGGTCAGTTCTTAAATGAACATGCACTTTTTGTATCTACTGTGCAGGTATCTTACCCAGAGTTCACTGGGAAGTAGCCCAAAAGGGGGCTACATGGAGGTGTGGTTTTAGGCCTGAAACATCACTAAGTCAACTAATGGTCAGGGCTGACTGCGAAATGTCAGGGCTGACTGGAAAATACCCAGGCTGCTCCCATCGATGTCTTGTTAGACAAGATAAATGTAAGGGAGTATACATATGTCTAGGTCTAGCATGCATATGATAGCTTAGTGAGAAGTACAGATATATGACCCAGCACATGACCAGTTCAGCATGTACACAGCTGGTCAAACTAATGAATTCTATAGGTACAGCTAGCCACTGTATCAGGAAGAGAGATAAATGTTTTGCTGGGGCATGGCTGTCCTGTTTTGCTAGAGAGAAACTGCTAGGGACAGTGTTTTGAGGCTAGGGAGAGATGTGACTTTGGAACTGGATGTGATTTTGGAACTGCAGTCTAAGCACAGGCACCCAAGCACCCCATCATTACCACCCTAAAACAGATGGGACCCAAAATCATTTGGGATAAGGGACAAAGATCTCGGCTTCTGAAGCTGCTTCCTGCTGAGAGAGGGCGTAGAGCTGTCCCTGCCTCCTAGAGTCCCTCATTCAAGGGACTGGGTCTGTAGCTAGTGTCCGGAGCTTGGCCGACACCAGGTCCAGGGGGTGATGGGTTGTGGTCTTGGACAAACGTTGGTGTCCAGTTTGAGCTGTCATCTGCAAGTGGAGTGCACTGAGCCTAGAAGAGACAAATCTGAAAAGGAGATTAAACATACAACGACCAAAAAGGAGTAGGAAGAAAATGACCAGAAGTAGAGTGAGTATAGGCTAGTATACTTTTCAGACAGGACCATCTGAAGTTTCAAATCAAGCTACATAATTTTCCTTTCTTAACTTATTACTCAGACTATTTCACTTTCCTTTATATTTCTACCATAGGTAAGATAGCTTGGAAGTATTACTCTTCACTAACATAACCACACTGCCTTAAACTGACTTGAACCTTACAACTCAATAGATATACATTGTTTCACAAGCTTATTTATCCTTTTAAAACAGTTTTAAGATTTATCGTGATGTTAAGAGGAATGGTCACTAACCTTTTCTAAAGAAAATTAATTGAAAACTTTTAAAATGATAGCTTTCTTTTTCACCTTAAAGAAAAAAAATAAACTTTTAAAATTGAGATTCATTATAACTAAGTTGGTGTAAAATGTCCTCCAATAACATAAATTCCCAAAGTATTATAGCAACCAAAATTCCTAATTATTGCAGAATTCCTAGATATCACTAAATTTCTTAGTCAAAAAGGTGTTGAAATGGAATCTCACATTGGTATCAGTAAGAGACTGATAAAAGGAAAAATACTACTGTTCATAGAATTCTTTTAAACAAAGGGGGATATCTTAAAGTGAGTCTTAAGCAGTTTGCATAAATTTCTGCACATGTTTTAGTTCTAGATAAAAATATTATTAGATTTCCCAGTAAGATAACACAAAAGAGCTCATATCTTTTACTGACTACTTGCTCTGATCATAGAAATTTGCTGTGGAAGGAAAAAAGCAGGGACATGTGATATACCAAATATGACAGGATAAAACATCCTTGTCTCTGTTTGAATTCAGATAAGAGTCACAGTTCTCCAACTGTGCAGTATCTGTTCCACCTCACAGCCAGACTCAGGAATAGTCAGCTGGGAAACATTCCTTTCCAAAAGAACACAGTGGGGAAACTGAGCCAAGAGGATCCCATCCTAGATTGAGGCTAAGATTGTCCCCTTGGCTTTTCCCCAAATGCAGACCTCTACCTGTTAACAGTACAGGATCGCATTCCCTCTGAGTAGCTTGTGGCCTCTCTCTCAGATACTGACTTGATGCAGATAACTATATCCAAATTCAAACTCAAAACAAAATTAGCGATGGTCCTAAGTGCCTTTTGCCTTAAACAGCAAGTTTCATCAATCACAGCTTAGAGCCAGATACAGTTGCTTTTATTCTTCTGGAGTTGAAATAAGCAATAAAGATTTACCAGGACTCATATACATAAGGGATTCAATTAAACATCTTTCCTTCTCAAATTTAAACTTGTCCTGGTGTAAAAACCAATCATTTGAATCCTTTCTGTCTATTGTACATAAACTTGCAACTTCTCAGCAAGCCAAGTTCATTGCTTAGGACCTACACAACTCAAACAAGTTCTTTTCCCTTGTCTGATGACTTTGCCTATACAGATGGTTTCCAGGGGCCTTGGCAACTTTACAAAATAAGGAGAATCGACATGGACCCCAGGAAGAGGTTGATACTGGTACCCTTGCCTGCCAACCCCCATGCATACAGGAGGACTGTTCTGAATGGGTAGAACCAATGTAGATAAGGCTTCCACCCAATTCCTTTCTTTCCACATGAAGTAATCAATTAATCATTTTAGGTTTTAGCATTAAAACAATAATCCCAAATAACTTAGTTAACAACCTTACAAGTTTCATAAGTGCTAGCCACTTGCTCCTCTTCAACTACAGGTAAAAGTAGAAATACCTCGTTTTCTAAATGGCAATCATAAAACATTATAAGACAGCATTAGCAGGACTGACAAGGTAACATAACTGGTTTGACACAATTTTTCCTCCATCTTTTAGTTTCAACAAAATTCACCTTAAAAATTGCTTTGGAGGGTGATCCAAGATGGCAGCTGGAAAACAGGGACTCACTTAAGCTCTCCCTCAAATCTCTCCAAACACCTGTAAAAAATGGCTCTGAACAATTTCTAGAGCTACAGAACCCACGAATCCCTCCACACACCTGTAAAAATGGCTCTGAACAATTTCTAGAGCTACAGAACACATGAAATAACAGAGGGAAGCAGGTCTCCAGCCCAGGAAGATGGGGATGGTCACTGGAAACAGTCTATAGCACCGGGCTGGAAGTCGAGCACAGCCTAGCGTGGACTGAGCCAGGACAGACCAGGGCAGAGGAGATTGGACAAGCAGGCCTTAGGGCCAGGAATCACTAAGCTATAGCAGTTACCAGACTTCTCAACCCACAAATGCCAAAGACCATGGAGCAGGTCAGTGGGAAATCTGCAGGATCAGGGTGAGAGAAGTGGATGGTCCCAGCCCAGGGCACGGCAGAGGTGGTGCAGCTTAGTGGCTGCAGCAGCAGGAAGCTCCAGTGGCTGCTTCCAGAGCTCCAGCTGCAGTTGCTGTCAGAGTCCCTGGCCCACCTGGTGGGAGAAATCAAGCAGCGGATCAGAGCAGGAGGGCAGGGAGCACTTTGCTGGTGCAGAGGCAAAATTCTCTTGCTTTGCCCTGCTTGGATCTGGGTCACAATCCTGGTTGGCAGTTCTTGGGGGAGGAGGAGTACTGGTGTGGCAGAGCTTGTGGTGGCTTAGAAGTAGCTCTGCAGACAGCAGTGCAAGGCCTCTGAAGCTTGGGACAAAGCATTCTCCACTCTGAAGGCAGTTATAACCTGACCAAAAGCTCAAGGGTCAAGTGGAACATGCACAGCAGGCAGCATAAAAAGACTCAGATTCAGACTCAGACTCTAGAATCTTTTTTTGGTGACAAAGAATATCAAAACATACAGCCAGAAGAAGGCAACAAAGTCAAAGAGCCTACATCAAAAGCCTCCAAGAAAAATATAAATTGGTCTCAGGCCATGGAAGAACTCAAAAAGGATTTGGAAAAGCAAGTAAGAGAAGCAGAGGAAAAATTGGGAAGTTAAGTGAGAGTGATACAAGAAAATCATGAAAAACGAGTCAATGACTATGCTAAAGGAGATCTCAAAAAAATACTGAAGAAAATAACTCCTTAAAAAACAGACCAACCCAAATGTTAAAAGAGCTCCAAAATGCCAATTAGGAGAAGAATGCCTTAAAAGGCAGAATTAGCCAAATGGAAAAGGAGGTCCAAAGACACTGAAGAAAATACTACCTTAAAAATTAGATTGGAGCAAGTAGAAGCTGGTGACTTTATGAGAAATCAAGAAATTACAAAACAGAATCAAAAGAATGAAAACATGGAAGACAATGTGAAATATCTCACTGGAAAAACCACTGACCTGGAGAATAGATCCAGGAAAGATAATTTGAAAATTATTGGACTATCTGAAAGCCATGATCAAAAAAAAGAGCCTAGACATCATTTTTCAAGAAATTATCAAAGAAAACTTCTCTGATATTCTTGAACAAGACAGTGAAATAGAAATTGAAAGAATCCACTGATCACCTCTTGAAAAAGATCCCAAAAAGAAAACTCCTAAGA
Organism: Phalanger gymnotis; assembly: GCA_028646595.1. Taxonomy (NCBI): domain Eukaryota; kingdom Metazoa; phylum Chordata; class Mammalia; order Diprotodontia; family Phalangeridae; genus Phalanger; species Phalanger gymnotis. Next base: position 24,896,839 of record CM053626.1, on the reverse strand, counting down.
ATATTGTAGCCAAATTCCAGAGTTTCCAGGTCAAGGAGAAAATATTGCAAGCAGCCAGAAAGAAACAATTTGAGTATTGTGGAAACACAATCAGGATAACACAAGATCTAGCAGCTTCTACATTAAGGGATTGAAGGGCTTGAGATATGACATTCCAGAGGTCAAAGGAGCTACCAAGAATCACCTACCTAGCAAACCTAAGTATAACACTCCAGGGCAAAATATGGATTTTCAATAAAATAAAGGACTTTCAAGCTTTCTCAATGAAAAGACCAGAGTTGAATAGGAAATCTGACTTTCAAATACAAGAATCAAGAGAAGCATGAAAAGGTAAACAGAAAAGAGAAATCATAAGGGACTTACTAAAGTTGAACGGTTTTGTTTACATTCCTACATG
>CM053626.1:24869423-24895942 GCA_028646595.1 Phalanger gymnotis | reverse complement strand
GAGGGAAGATTGGGGGAGGAGGTAATCAAAAGCAAACACTTTTGAAAAGGGACAGAGTCAAGGGAGAAAATTGAATAAAAGAGGACAGGATAGGGTGGAGGGAAAGTTAGTCTTTCACAACATGACTGCAATGGAAGTGTTTTGCATAATGATACATGTGTGGCCTATGTTGAATTGCTTGCCTTCTCAAGGAGGGTGGGTGGGGAGGGAAGAAGGGAGAGAATTTAGAACTCAAAGTTCTAAAAACAAATGTTCAAAAAAAAGTTGTTTTTACATGCAACTGTGAAATGAGATATACAGGCAATGGTGTATAGAAATCTATCTTGCCCTACAAGAAAGTAAGGGGAAAGGGGATGGGGGAGGTGAGTGCGGAGACAGAAGGGAGGGCAGATGGGGAAGGGAGCAATCAGAATATATGCCATCTTAGGGTGGGGGGGAGGGCAGAAATGGGGAGAAAATTTGCAACTCAAAATCTCATGCAAATCAATGTTGAAAACTAAAAATTTTAAATAATAAAAGAGTTGCGAAAAGAAAAAAAATTGCTTTGTCTAACACCATTTCTGGCTCACAATGGTCACTCTATTTTTACAATATAGGAGTACTTTGCTATAATTTAGAAATACAATAATAACACAAGCAGTAACATTCAGGTGACATTAATTGCATTTCCAAATCATTACATATAAAAATTATTGATAGAAGATTGGGCTTACCGAGCACAGAGGCTTTTCTTCTCTCTCCACAGTTGCAGAGCCTCGTTGTAGACTCAGGGGTAGTAGAGTCAGGGATTTGGGAAGGGGGAGAGAGAGAGGGACTGAGGACCAAGGAATTCTGGGAGGCTGTGGAGTCCAGCACCTGAATTAAAGGTCTGAGGAGCTATTGAGGAGGGGGATTTGGTAGATAAGGAGGAGGTCCCTGGGGAACCTATGAGCTTCCTAATAGGAGTTACTCAGCTTTGGAGAACTTGGAGCAAAGGCTCCACATTCTGGTGGTGTGGGAGCAAGAACTTGGGGATTTGAGAAGAGAGGTTCCTCTGCTTGTTTAGAGGTGTGGGCTTCAGGGTACCCAAGGACCCAGAGCTGTTGCCAGTGGGGTCCCCAATATAACTGCTACGCCTCCCTGATTTTGTCAGGTGGGGGAGGATAACTCAAATTCCCTACCATTCTTCAGCACACTCTTCCATTATCTGATCTGGTATGAGAGGAGTTAACAGAATCTGCTAAAATGTTTTTAGTTGTTCTAACTTTTACTGCAGTCCTGGCTCAGTCAGAGACAAGACTACAGGGTGAAAGATCTTAATGGTACTAACTTTTACTCAAGTAAACTTCACTTCTGTGTCCACTCCTTAAAAACTTTTTTGAAAGTGAGAACTTTGAACCTGCCAGTCAAGGTGAGTGGGACTCTGGAAAAATCCAGTGGCTCCTTGTCTCCCTACCCCATACTTGGGAGCTCAAAGCTTCATTTCTGAGGTGTCTCTTTTTCAGATCTATGCATTTTCCCAATTTGACTTAGTTCCAGATAGTATAATAAATCCTGACTTATCTTAAACCTCAAATTAGGAGTAACACATTTCACTTAAATATGAGGGAAAAAAGATTCCCTCCTTTTTCTTTCTTATCTCTTTCTCCAGAATTAGAATGTGGAGAGAGAGAATTTTCTTCTTTCCAACAACTTCCCAAACCTTTTACTCTCAAAACCTCTATTCACACTGTTTGTGCAAATAGATTGTACCTTCCTTAAACTATCTACACATGCTCGTCTCTTTCCTTACATGTTTAGACTTTCTTGCCTTTCCAACTTGCCTGCCACCCTTCTGGTGGACTTTGATTAAAGCCCCTTTAAAATTGCACATACCTTATATCTTTCTAATTCTGACCTGACACTTCTCTTACTCCCTTCAACTTCCCTTTTCCATCATATAACCTATAGCGGACCTTACAGGGTGTCAGATTACACTAACTAAACACAGAAACATAGACACAGACAGATACAGAAAACAACAAGGAGAATCCAAAAGCTCAGAGAGGATTGTTAGAAACCCTCTGCACAAATCAGACATTTTCTTGGTCCTTCAGAATGTAACAGAGGCCAGGTACCAACATGTTTTATTGAGGTCTAGGAAACCATGCTTTAAGATGACCTGGGGAAGATCCCCGGGTGTAGGGGAAATGTGCCTGTCACTTTGCCTGTAAGCCTATAGAGCTAGGTATAGATGAGAAGAGAGGGGTACCTAATTCCCTGTTGCAACAATTCAGCTAGCAGCTGCTATGGGGTCGAAAGACAACACAAGCCCAACAGGAAGAGCTCTGCCAGCACAGGTTCTTTTGACCTGCTTTACTAAGGAAAGCAACATTAAGGAGTTAACAATCTTATTTCATTCCAACATACAAATATCATTCACTTAGTTCATGGGAAAAAGCCAACACCCTGAACTTCAGAGCAAATACAGACAAATTACAAATATACATTATAGACAGACCAAATACAATTCGTAGTTCCCAAGAAACCATCAACATCTGAGTTGATGAGCCAGGATCTTCTTAGAGTGGTTTCCCAGAGTCCCATGCCAACAGTCCTCCAGGAGTGACAGCCTCAAGCAAATAGCTCTGTTCTCTCTTTTTATACAATCTTTGGATGTCTTCCAACATCATCTGAGTGACCAGAACTTAGGCACCTACTATTGACTCTGGTCTTAGCAACTCCCCTTAGGACGCCGAGGGCTTTACGCCCACAAGGGCTTAGCACCTAGTAATTAGGGGTTTGGGCCTGGGGCTTTGCACCTAGTAGTAAAAGGGTGTGGGCCTGGAGTTTAGCACCTAGTAAGACTCAATCGAAGAGACCTAATTTATCATTCTAAAACAGTAACAAAGTCTCACCTTAGTTACCAATGCACTCACCCCAAACCAGCATCCTGGAAGAGTGAGAGAGAGGCAATGTGTTCCCCAAAACAAGGTGCCCATTGTCAAAAAGGGGGAATTATGCTGAATTATGCCCAAGCCTGTTGAAGGCTCAATCCAACTGTCCCTGCAAGCCTTGCCTAGGGTGCTTGAGGGGAAGAAACCCAACCACAGGGTGAAGAGAGGGGAGGGGAGGCTTACCTGAATCAAAGAAGGCTTGAGACCTCAGATTGTGCCCCATTTTGGGTTCCAGAAATGTTGAGGGTGAGATGAAGTCCAGGAACCCCAAGACTGGAGTTCTTAGACAGGGCAGTTGAGGGGGACTACCCCTCAAGGACCTGAGTACTAGAGAGGTCAGGGCCATCTGGAATGAATTCATAGACTCAAGCATTCTTTAAGTCAAGGTGGCAAAGATTTATTATGCTTTTCAGCAGGCAAAAGTTCTTAGGGAACTTGCAACCTTACAGGGGTGCAGGTAAAGTTTATATAGGATATTCTATAGTAAAACATGTGCCAAATATGCTAATTAGGTGTTTCAGTGGAATTAGGGAGTTGTTAAGGAGTGGTCAGTTCTTAAATGAACATGCACTTTTTGTATCTACTGTGCAGGTATCTTACCCAGAGTTCACTGGGAAGTAGCCCAAAAGGGGGCTACATGGAGGTGTGGTTTTAGGCCTGAAACATCACTAAGTCTACTAATGGTCAGGGCTGACTGGGAAATACCCAGGCTGCTCCCATTGATGTCTTGTTAGACAAGATAAATGTAAGGGAGTATACATATGTCTAGGTCTAGCATGCATATGATAGCTTAGTGAGAAGTACAGATATATGACCCAGCACATGACCAGTTCAGCATTAGCTGGTCAAACTAATGAATTCTGTAAGTACAGCTGGCCACTGTATCAGGAAGAGAGATAAATGTTTTGCTGGGGCATGGCTGTCCTGTTTTGCTAGAGAGAAACTGCTAGGGACAGTGTTTTGAGGCTAGGGAGAGATGTGACTTTGGAACTGGATGTGATTTTGGAACTGCAGTCTAAGCACAGGCACTCAAGCACCCCATCATTACCACCCTCTGAAGCCAGTCCTATTACCTCCATTTTTATGGATAAGGGAAGTGAGGCTGAGAGAGGCCATTGGCCCATAGTCACACAGCTAAGCAGGATCAGAGGCAGGATAAGAACCTAGGTCTTCCTAACTTAAAGCCCAATACTCTATCCACTACACCACGCTGTTGCAAATCTAGAACCAATTTAACTGCTGCAAAGGACTTAGAATCCAGAATTCAAAACAGGAAGAATTGGCCTCCCACTTTGGAAACCCTCTTGCCAATGAATAACAGGGAACTCTGGAGAATACCTACCTGGACCCACATCTAAACATTCAGTACTAGTCATTTCTGAAAAATTAGACTTTTCTATGGCACACAATGCCAATGGGGCAGCCTGGGCCTAATAGGAAGAGCCCTAGATTGGGCTGCAGGAAGCCTGGGCTCATATCCTGGATTGCTGTTGCTTACCTCCAGGGTGGATTTCAGCAAATTACTCTTCTATGGGTCACAGTATCTGTATCTTTAAACTAAGGAAATTGGACTAGGTACAGTACCATGGAAAGAGCACTGCCTTTGGAATCAGGAAACTGGGTTCCAGTCCTGACTCTGACGCCTACTACCTGTGTGACCTTGGTTGGACAAGTCCCTTTGCCTCTCAGTTTCCTCATCTGTAAAATAAGGAGGTGGGACATAATGGCCCCTGGAGTCCCATCTATGATCCTATGTTCTCTACAACTCTAAATTCTATGATATTCCTATTACAGTCATAATTTGTATTTTATTTATAAAGTATGACCTATGTTTCAAAAAAAAAGAAGTTAAAGAGAATAATTTTATGTTAAACCATTTCAAAAAAGATAATTTCTTTCCATAATATGCTACTGTAAAGAATATAAACTTGAATCTTCCAATAAAAATGAAAAGGTCTTTTTAAACCTCATTTTCCATTATTACTTACTCTTTCATTTTATTTTTCATCAATATTACCACATATTGCACCCTGGGCCATCTCCAGTCAGCCTGGTGAATATCAGGCCACTGGACCCAAATGGCTCTGGAGGAGAAAGTGAGGCTGGTGACCTTGCATAGCCCGCTCTCTCTCAAATCAAAGTCAGCAAGTCAGCTGCAAATCATGTCATCATTTCCCTGATGTCATGGTCCTCTTAGAGAATGAAGGACAAACACAACAACACAGCCTTTTATAAGCAAATTGGAATAGTAATGCTTGACTTTTAACAAGTCCTTGGCTTCCTGTCCCTAAGATTTGTATCAGCATTTTCACAGGATTTACAGGTAGAAAAAGACCTTGGGCTATTTAATCCAATCCTCTCATTTTATAAATTAGGAAACGGGATGAGAGTAATTTGCCTAGAGTTACATAGTTACTTAGAAACAGTCAGAATTTGAACCCAGGTTCACTGACTCCACATTTTGTATTCTTTCCAAATCACACTGCCTCTCAGTTTCTGGGGAACTGTTTTCCAAATTTTAAAATAAGACATCTTGTTTTATTCATTAAAAAGCCTTCTTCCACTTTCCCCATTCTCCACCCTTCCACCCACCTCAAGAATGGGATTGGCAAAATAAAAATATATGTCTTCTAAATCACAGCCCTGGAGAAAATCAGTGTGAAATTAAATGCCAATCCTAAATTATACTACAAAAGTAAGGAAGTTAGTGAGTAATTCTGTGATGTAAACTTTATCCCTGGTTGTTAAAAACTGGCACTTTCCTGTTTGAGAGGCAACATGGTCTCATACAGAGGTGCCAAATATAGGACCTTTGGGCCATGGCCTGAACCAGATTAAAATGTAGTTGCCACCTGATTTTAATTAATTGATGTAGGAACAATAACAACAACAACAACAAAAGAAATCTAAAAATGTGTGAGGTTTTCTAAGCCAATATGTAGCCCACAGGGATCCTTATCTATGATTTAGTGATCCCCACCCCCACTTCTATTTCAGTTTAACATCATTGGTCTAAACAGATAGAGGAGTCAGAAAAATCTGGAATCAAATCCCATTTTTGACCATAGGCAAGTCAATTAACCTCTTCATTGAACCTGGACCACTCTATTAAACTGTAAATGATAGATAAGTTTCTGATCTGCAGTGATAGGAGTTTCCACTCTGGGAGTTCCCTACACCAGTGAAATTCTTGATTTGGGCCCAAACTAACTACTTAAATACTCCCATGTAGAAAAAGACCTGGGAATCTTTGAAAACTAAAGCACCAGAGTAATGCTATTGTATTAAAGTGTAAGCATGATTGTGGGTTCATATTGTATCCCCAATGCCCATAGGAGGCACATAATAAATGCTTATTGGTTGTTTAATTAGCAGGATTATTATAGCAAATTAATAATACTAGTAGTAATAATCCTCCAGCTTTCCTGAACACTAAGAAAAATCTCCCCAGAGGGGTATCCTCTTTGGGTCCCTACATTTGACAAAAGACATATAGAAGTGACTGAGAGAATATCTAATTCATACAAGAAAAGGCAATCAGAACAGTTGGCATTGGCAATAACCCAGTGCAAGAAAACCATGGCTAGAGTTTCTGCGGAGAACAGCTTTTCTAGTCTTGAGGATGCTCTGATCCATTTGGAGTAAAGTAGTGTCTTCTTAGGTGCCAGCAATTGCAAACTCTATTAATCGGACACTTCCACTTGGAGAAATCTTAATTGCTGCCAAGAGCAGCAGGACAATTATGAAGGGCATATATGGTGCCAGCCGAGTGGTGGGCACAGAAGACTTGCACCCGGGTACAAGAATAACTTGGTTCTGCCCTTCCAATATATGAAGGAGAAACTATTTTGGGAAGAGGACATTAACCAGTTTCTCTCTATCTCCACTCACAGAATGTACGATAGAAGGAACTGTAATGTAAAAATTACACTATTAAGCTTCGATTAAGTTAAATATTTGAGAAATTCTTGCCTCTCTCACATTGAAATGAGCTTCTAAGGAAAGTTGGAGAACTTCACCCCGAAGATATTTAAAATGAAACAAAAGCGAATAAGTATGGCTTCAAAAAAAGAGATGAGAAGATAGACCTCTTTCTCTCCTTTGCAGAATTGGAGGACTATGGGTGCCAAACATTGCCTAGAGTAGACCATCAGATGTGGGGGATGTGTTGGTGCATGTTACGGATCTGATATTTTCCTCTCTCTCTCTTTTATTCTTTGTTACAGGGGACTAGCTCCGTGGGTTGGGGCGGGGGGAGGAAAGGTCACATAAAAACAAAATATATCAATAGATTTAAAAAGAAAAAGAGCGCTAATAGTGATGTATCAAGTGCTTGAGATGCTCATTGGCCTGAGTAATAGCTTAGATACTGCTACAAATCTACAAATATGGAAGACGCCAAGAATCAAGGTGCCCTAAATAGTGGAAACTATGTCAAGTATCTCCTGAGGTTTTTCCTTGCTGAATATGTGTGAATGTGTGTATGTGTTGTTGTGAAACCAGCGCCAGTACTGTATCATCACATCTTGTGCTTATTTCGGTACTTAAAGAATTTTTTGGGTTGTTTTTTTTTTGCAGGGGGGAAGGCAGGCAATTGGGGTTAAGTTACTTGCCCAAGGTCACACAGCTAGTAATTGTGTCAAGTGTCTGAGACCGAATTTGAACTCAGGTCCTCCTGACTCCAGGGTCAGTGTTCTACTCATTGCGCCACCTAGCTGTCCCCGAGTACTTAAAGAATTAAAGGACCTCAGAGACCACCTAGTGCAACCAGAACCTGAACCAGTCAGTCAGTCCAAAAGGTGGATATGTAGTCATGTGATCAGAGATTCACAGATGGAAAGAACCTTTGAAGGCATCTAGTCCAACCCCTTCATGATCCATTTGAGAAAGCTTGCCCAAGGTCACAGAAGCCATAAGTGGCATAGCTAGCATGGGAACCTAGGTTCTCACACTCAAAAGCTAGAACTTTCCCCATCATGTCATCTGTCCATGCTTTGGTATGTCATTTTAAAAATTATATTTAATTTGTTTGACCCATATATACTTACATATATATGTCTATACATATACACACACATATATTAAATATCTATATAATAGGTATATATCTGCATATGATTTTATATATGTATGCATCTCTGTACACACACACACTGCCTCATTTGGTACTAAGTAGGTAATGTAAAGTTTCTGCAACTAAGGGGAAAAAGTTCATCTGGTTACCAACCTTCCCCGTGGAAGCCTCTTCAAACTCAGCAAAGCTGGTCCTCGAGTGACCAACACAGCTGTCCACACTTCCCGGACTTGAAATCTTTTCAAGCAGAGCTTGTGTTCCACCAACAGTCTTCGGAAAACCAAGGTCGCTTTTACACCATAATGAGGCATCCTGAGAGATACATCTTGTACACATGGTTAAATACAGTAATTTAAAACAGAATTGTATGAATGTGAAATACATGTTCTTGCTTTTTCCATAATCAGCCATTTCTAATTCTCTTTGATGTAAAACAAAGATATATTTTATTTGGAGCCCAGACAGCGATCCTAATGTGTTTTAAATGCTGCCTGCCCTGTGTAGTTATAAGATCTTACATGTTTAATATGTTTACTCTGTGCCCACACATTCGGCAACTATAGTTAAAGTAAAAGACTATGTTGCAATAATAACCACAAAGCTATTAAAATGTACACAGAAGCCTTTTCTCGTCAAACTAGAAAGGTAACTAGGCAATTTATTTCTCTGTCTGTTTGGTCAGTTGGTTGGTAGAAATCTGTTATTTTATTGGTAGAGGAGCCAATGAAGATCTACAGTGGGTCCATGAATTATCATCTCAAAAAATTATTGGGGGCACTGAGAGGTTTAACAACTTGGTCTTGGTCACACAGCCCTCATGTGTCAGAGTCGACGTGGAAGCCTGGATCTTCCTGCCTCAAAGGCCAACCCTCTCTCCATTATATGGTGCTGCTTCTCTTATATTCTCCTACTTTAATATATGTAACTGGACTTTCATCTAAGCCTGGAGTGTTTTTTGTGCTTCTACATTTCCAGAGGAAAACGTGACTCCTACTTGGTAGAAAGAATGCTGTAATGGCAAGCAAAGCAGGACTTTTTGTTGTCTTTTGTTTTAGAGTGTTTCTCAGCACAAGGGCAATCAAGTGCCTTTGTTTGAGTCTTGCTTTTCTTTGTAGGAAGGCCCATACCCTTTTGCTAATTAGGTGTGAAGCCCTCTGACCCTGAAGAAGTATATATATACTCTGAGGGTAGCATTTTCTTTGGGGTAACTCACTGGAAGAGTGTCGTGTGATTTGACCAGAAGAGACTCTGGGAGGCTGTTGGAGCCGCCTGGCTTTGAAAACCCAGACGCTGGTGCTTCTTTCTCTGGTAACTGTGTATGTATTGCTATGGTCAGATAGTTAGAAGTCTGTCTGTTGATTTGTGTTTATTTGCTCTGTTTATATAATTTCTGCTTGTAATTTCTGTTTATGTTTTCTCTGAAGTTCAGGGTGCCGACTTTTTCCCCTAAACCAAGTGAATGCTATATGTCTGTTTAATTAAATTGAGATTGAAAACCCCTTAAAGTTGCTTTCTTAGAAAAGCAGATCAAAGAACCTGTGCTAGCAAGCCCTCCTGTGTGCTGGTGTTATTGGCCTTACACAGCCACAGTAGCGGCAAGTAACATTGTTGTTACGAATGCTGATATGATTCTACAGACCTGTATTAGGCTCGGATTTGGTGCCACAGCAACTCTGGGGAGAGACACACGTGGCTGGTTCCAAACACTCTTCAGAAGAGAAAGAAAAATACTTTGGAAAGGGCAGCAAAGTAGCACAGCAGATAGGCCACCAAGCCTGTCGTCAGGAAGACTCACATCTTCCTGAGTTCAAATCTGGCCTCAGACATTTAACTAGTCAACTGTTTGAGCCTGGACAGGTCCTGTTTGCCTCAGTTTCTTCATAAGTAAAATAAACTAGAGAAGGAAATAGTAAGCCACTTAAGTATCTTTGCCAAGAAAACCCCAAGTGGGGTCACAAAGAATTGGACACAACTGAAAGGCCCTGTGGCGTAGGGGAAGTTGACTCCTTAACATCTGACTGATTTCCATTTTGCTAGGAGTTTCAAAGAATTTTCCTTTAGACGACATTGGGGTCTCTCTCTAGGTCTGATCTTGCTCCCAGTCAGGTATAGATAGTAGACTATCTATTTGCCAATTTCATTTTCCTTTGTATCTTGTTAGATAATGTGTCTATTCATCCTCAAAGTATAAGCATTTACACAGTGATGGGAGTTTGAATTGATCTATAATGAGTCTTAAAGTGAAAGTGCTTCTTTTGGTTAAATGGTGGGGATTGGAACAGGAAACATTTCTTGCATATGGGAATGAGCCCCTACTCAAGTTTATTTTTAGGACTGAAATTTACCTAGTTTGGGCTATGGAATGATTGTATTGTGTGAATTCAAAATTTAGACCTTGGAAATAGTGCAACATAAAGACCTGAGCAGGATCAGAAAGTATGAGTCAAGAAACAACAAAAGAGAAGAATTTAGAATGATTACCCACCATGCAATGAAGGTACTGTATATGAAGTGTCTGACTCCTTGCTTTTCTGAAGTCAGTGGAAGCCTGGGGAACTGGAGTTCAGAAATTACAGAAAATCCCTAGTCTCACGTGTCAGCACATCCAAACACGTGTTGCTTTTCAGCCTCTGAAATAACTCTCCAGGTTCAATTGCTAAAGTCAAGTGCAAGTTTTTCCATTACTGACTGTGAGGTGGATGTCCCGATCACCAGGCCTTGCATTGGACACTATTGAGAAAGCAGCTGGTAATGACCTAGTCACGAATGCTCCAACCCTCTTTGGATAGAGCTTCTGATACAAAATGAGGAACTGGTGGCAAGTCTAGGCAGATTAACACTTTGAGAAGGCAGAACTTTGGGCTAAGGATGCATTTATGTGACTTGGATACACCTAACACATAAAGTGTTTTTAAAAATAGAATGGCACATTGGAAAGTCAGATGGGTTTGGAGTCCAAGGACTAGGGTTTGAACCCTGACTTTGCCGCTTAGGTGTGCAACCTCATACAAATCACTTCACTTTTCTGGCCCTCAAATTTCTTATCTCCTAAATAGAGAGATTGGACTTGATAAGCTTCAAAGGTTCCTTCTAGCTCCCGATGTGGGATCCTATAATCTTATATCATGCATTTTGCCAACCTTAAACCATAATGTATGTCAGTTATTTATAATTCATCTTTTGGCTTCCCTGGACTAGGCTGAATTTGGGAGTAATTATCTTTTTTTGACTTCTTTGAAAAGCATATGCATGTGTGGGGACACACACACACACAGACGCACACAGATATGGTGACTTTGTGAATGTCTAAAACTTTATTTGTAGAGCCGTAACTAGCAATTGTCATCTTGAGCAAACAACAAAATGCTTTTGAAACAAAGAGCAGAAATGTACCCTCAAGGCAGGTGTTTTTAAAATGATAAAAAGTGACCGAGTCAGAAACAACTTCCTTTACCCTATAAAGTAATCCTATTACTGAGTATATAACCCAAAGACATAAAACAACAAAAACCAAACAGGAAAAATGCCAAAACACATGTAACAACACCTTCCTTAGCAGCAAAAAAAACAAAACAAAACAAAACAAAAAATCCTGCAAAGAGTGAGTGGTTATCAATTAGGGAATAGTTAAACAAATTGTAGTATATGAATATAATTATTGTATTATCAGAAACAATGAATGAATCATTCAAAAAACATGGGGGGACTTATATTAACTGATGCATACTGAAGGAAGTAAAACTGAGAGAATGATGAACAGAATCACTATGGTGACATAAATGAAAACAATACTATTATTAATAATATAAATAAGAGCAATACTAAAAGGTCATTGAATCCTGATTAACTCCAGAGAACAAAGGATGCAACAAACTTCCCTCCTCTCAGTGGGGAGGTTCAGATTAAAGGAGTAAAACATTGTATGTGCCGTCCAAAAGTTCTGTATGTTATTCAGTTTCTGTTAACTGTTTTCATGAGGCAGGTCTAGGGCAAGGTAGGGAATGAGTGGCATATTGAGAAATAACTATGATGTAAAAATCAAAAAGCACAAATAACTTAATCTTTTTTTTTTTTGGAGGGGGGAAGGCAGGGCAATTGGGATTAAGTGTGTGTTTTTTTTTAAGTTTAACCATCAAGTGGCTATTAATGGCCAATCACTGGGAAGTCTCCATACTCACACTGATTTACATATGCCTCATGGAGCAGAAGTGCTGAGTAAGTGTTCTGAACTATTCCTCAGCTCCATCTCAAGGTAGGACAGCATCAATTTGTTGTCAAAGCAGCGTGTGAATTTGTAGATCTACTAATCAATCAGCATTAGCTCTAAGCCCCCACCGAATTGACTATATCTTAGTGAGTGCTAGCATTCATTTCATAAGATCATCATGTGACCTTGGTATAAGGACATCAGCTTTACACAGAAGCTGAAAACACAACTGGATACTCTATGGAACATTTACTTGGCATAGAATCAATCAACAAATAAAACTACACAATAACCAGAGAACACCACATAAATAAGCACAGAAAACATCAACCTAATTGCTTTGCTGCTCTGTCAAAAAGTCCCTTAGGTCATAAGGATTTTTGTCTAGGCCCAGGACTTTTAGGATGTATACAGTTTGGGTTTGTTTAGGTCCCTTTCTGGTGACACAAAGAGGCCCCTCCACATGTTTGACTCAACTACACAAGAAAGCAATAATTCTGGAGGATCTCTTGTCCTGGGACTCGCAGTACAAGGACTAAATTTGGGTTCTGGGTGAAGGAGTCATCAAACTTGGGATCTGGTGGGACTTGGAACGCAGAAGAATCGGTATCTAACAGGGGACTGATTGGCCACTGCGCCCTGTCTTTAGGAACATGCAGAGAATGCTTAGCTGTTGCAGTCCTCATGTGGACTTTGGAGAATGCACAACCCTTCTGTAAGTGGCTCCAGTGGGCTAAGCACATGGTGAAGAGGAGCCTCATGATTTGATCAATAACTCATCCATTCAGTTGGCTGAATCAACAGAAATGAGGTCACGAGAGGGAGTTCAATGGCACAATGGATAAAGCTCTGGGCCTGGCATAAGGAAGACCTGAATTCAAATCCAGCCTCAGACACTTACTAGCTGTGTGACCCTGGGCAAGTCACTTAACCGCTGTCTGTCTCAATTTCCTCCTCTGTAAAAGGGGGGTAATAGCACTCATCTCTCAGGGTTGTTGTAAGGCTCAAATGAGATAGTATTTGTAACATGCTTAGCACAGTCCCTGGCACCCAGGAGGTACCATTCCTTCCCCTTCCTTCTTCCCTAGTCAATGAGAACCTATCTCTTCTCCTTGCTCTGACTTGTGTCAGTATTCCAGCAAGAGAGAGAGAAGAGGACATGGTAGACATGTTATTCTGGACAAATCACATTACCCCTATGACCCTCAGTTTCCTGATCTGTAAAGTGGGAGAAATAATGATACCTATCGGGCAAAGCTGCTGTGAAGATTAAAGAGACAGTACATGTAAAGTGCTTTGCAAATTAAATATGTGTCTTAGAAATGCTAGTAATTGCAACTGTCAATTTGCAAGTGAAATTCCAGTAAAGCCAGATACAAAATAACTTACTACTCATAAAAAACAAAAGCCAAATCCATATGAGCCAATATCTCTATGCCAGGCCCCCCTCGAGGTGGGTCACTCCCCACTTACAGCCAGAGTCCATACACCAAGGAACAAAGTATTCATTCATAGTATCATCCAAGAGTTGACAAAGGTACAGTCATACATGTGACTTACCGCCCAAGATTCTGCAAGTCATGATATGATCAATGACTCATCCAGAATAACAGTTTCACTTGTTGTACTGCAATTAATGACATTGTTCGAAAGGAGCCAAGGCTTCTCACTGCGCTCGCCACATGGCTAGTGGGGCTTTGCTACTCGCTCCCTTTCTAGCTCTTGACCCACCCTTCTCTTTCTCTTCTTCTTTCTTTGTCTTTCTTCCTATTTCATCGTCTGACTCCCACCATGAATGAGGAGTACAACGTGATCGTGCTGGGCACCAGCCACAGGGAATGCATACTTTCCAGGATCATGTCAGTTAATGGAAAGAAGGTCCTTCGTATGGACACTCCTCTTACAGAAGTGAAAGTGCATCCATTACATCACTGGAAGATTTATACAAGAGGTTTAATATACCTGGATCACCACCAGTCTCAATGGGAAGAAAAAGAGACTGGAATGTGGACCTAGTCCCCAAATTCCTTATGGCAAATGGCCACTTGGTTAAGATGCTGCTTTATACAGAAGTCACCCGATATCTGGACTTCAAAAGAACCAAAGGAAGCTTTGTCTACAAGTGAGGAAAAATCTACAAAGTTCCTTCCGCTGAAGCAGAAGCCATGGCATCTCGCTTTATGGGGCTGTTTGAGGAACATCAATTCAGGAAATTCTTAGTATAGGTTGCCCACTTTGATGAAAAAGACTCCAGAACTTTGGAGGGCGTTGATCCTAGCAAGACTACAACGCAAGAGGTGTATAAGGAAATTCGACTTGGGCCAAGATGTCATAGATTTCACTGGCCATCTCCTTGTCCTTTACAGAACTGTCGAGTATTTACATCAACCATGTTATGAAACCATCAACAGGATTAAACTTTATAGCAACTCTTTGGCAAGATATGGCAAGAGTGCCTATCTTTATCCACTCTATGGCCTTGGAGACCTGCCCCAAGGGTTTGCAAGGCTAAGTGCCATTTAGGGAGGTACTTATAGGTTGAACAAACCAATTGAAGAAATCATTGTAAAAGACGGACAAGTGATTGGTGTGAAATCTGAAGGAGAGATTGCCATTGCAAGCAACTCATCTGTGACCCTAGTTATGTAAAAGACAGAGTGAAAACAGCAGGCCAAGTGATCAGAGTTATCTGTATCCTAAGCCACCCAATTAAGAACACCAATGATGCCAATTCATGCCAGATCATCATCCCACAGAACCAGGTCAACCAGAAATCAAATATCTATGTTTGTATGATTTCTTCTGCACACAACGCGGCTGCACACGGAAAGTGTATTGCCAATATTAGTACTACTGTGGAAACCAGAGAACCTGAGAAGGAAATCCGACCAGCATTAGAGCGTTTGGAGCCAACTGAACAGAGATATGTTAGCATCAATGATCTGCATATTCCAACTGTTTTGAGAACAGAAAGTCAGATCTTCATTTCCTGCATTTATGATGCTACAATCACTTTGAGACAACTTGTGGTGATATTAAAGACATCTACAAGAGGATGACAAGGTCTGAGTTTGACTTTGAAGAAATGAAACGAAAGGAAAATGACATTTATGGGGAAGAGTAATAGTAGTGTAACAGGACGAGTTAGAGGCGACCCCTGCCCTCCTGGACCTCCGCACCCAGAGCCAGCTGAGATAGCCTCAGGGCTCTGAGGTATGGGAGGAACAAGAGGGAGGAAGGGCCTCGCCCTTGTTGGCAACGTGGTGCCGGATTCTTTTCCGGATTTACCTGTGCACAGGTGAATCATGGGGAGAGCACGGGAAGGAAAGGGGAGGAGAGTAGGCGGAGAGTGGGCGGAGAGTGGGCGGACCAAGACAGCCCTGGTACAACATAATAAAGGCTATAAAAATCTGGTCACTGACTTTATTAAACGGAGCTGTTCACCATCTCTTTGCCTCCCGCCTCGTTCATTGCCCGCGAGATCAGGCCTTTGCTCGACAAAGGCCTGGGAGTATGGGGTAAGACAGACCCCTACATAGTAGTAATGTGCTCATGTCCAATTAGGAGAAATTTAAATTTCAGCTAATACAGTTGTATCAAGAACCTAATAAACATGATATGAAATCAATACTGTATGGCCTGCTTTTGTAATCACTTCCTTGAGAGTGAAGAGCACCATGCCCCTAAATGTTTCCCCTCTACCCCCCTTTTAATATCATGCGTTACTCTCTTTCTCCTGGGATGACTGTCCAGAAGTGACAGATTGCTAACATTATTTTCAGTTTCCCTGAGTGAGTGTGCGTGTGTGTATGTCTGTTTTTAAGGGAAAGCACAGTTTAAAAATACACTCACTGAGGCAAATAGAACTTGATACATAATTTGTATCTTTTAATAGTATAGCCTTTTTAATTGTAAGGAAGAAAGAAAGAAAGAAAGAAAGAAAGAAAGAAAGAAAGAAAGAAAGAAAGAAAGAAAGAAAGAAAAGAAGGAAGGAAGAAAGAAGGAAAGAAAGAAAGAAGCTGAGACCTTTAGGGCCACATGCAGGGAAATTGCCTCCTTCTTTCCTTGATGTTTTTTTCCTCTCCTTATTCTCTTAAGAACAAATTTTCCTTCTAGATGCGTTGTCTAGTTTAGGTGATATCTTTTTACCTTTGGCTCGTTAATATGCCCAAATTAAGTTCATTTGTGAAATTCTCAGCCAGTTCCTCAGTGCCCTCCTCTGCTTCTAATACGCCCATACAGAAAGATCCCTGATAACTTTTTGTCATTATCATTTGCCCTCACTCTGCAGGAAGACTGTTTCAGTACTCTTTTTTTTTTTCCTTTTCCCTCTAAGACTAGAGCAGATGTTCAAAGATTTATAGTATTCCATTTAATTCAACAAGTGTTTATTAAACAGCTAGGTGGAAGAGTGGATAGAATGCTGGGCCTGAAGTCAGGAAGACTCATCTTCCTGAGTTTAAATCTGGCCTCAGACACTTACTACTAGTGTAAGACTGTCTGGGCTTGTGTAAGCTGTGTGAGACTCTGGGCAAGTCGCTTCACCCAGTTTTCCTCAGTTTCCTCATCTGTAAAATGAGCTGAAAACCACTCCAGCATCTTTGCCAAGAAAACCCCAAATAAGATCATGAGGAAACCTATACAACTGAAAAACGGCTAAACAAAATAACAAAACTGCAAGACAGTCTTCGACACTGGGCATACAATGACCAATAAAAACCATCCCTGCCCTCAAAGTAATTTTGGATGGGGATGGGCTAAGGGGTCAGAAGGACAGAAAGTGTTTGAAAGAGATACAAATGGGAAAAAAAAAAAAAACCAAAGTACCTTTACCCCGGTATTCAAGCTTGAGGCATTTGCATAAGACTTCTCATTGGTGGAGAAAAGGACAAATCCAAAACAGAGCAGCTGCCTGAGGGGAGGGGCTGGGAAAAGGGAGATATTCTTTTTCTTCCTGCTATCAGTTCCAGACAGAGAGAACAGAATTTGGACGGTAGACCTAGAGGGGAAAGCTGGCTCCTCTTCATTCCCCTAGGGAGAGTCTAGTGCAAATGGGCTGACTTGAAGCCCAGATTACACAGACAAAACCACTGGAAGAAAGGGAGAATCAGGAAAGGCCTTAAGTAGGAGATAGCACCTGAGCTGTGCTTAAGTAATGGCTTTTAGAGAAATTAGTGAAATAACTAAGTTTTAACAGCCACCAGTGAAACCTCGTTATTAAACACTAATTGTGCTTTGAAGATTAACATAGATCTCCTTACTAGAAAACAGCTCTGTTTGGGTCAAAACCATTAAGCATCAGATTACTTTAAAATACATGTTCTTTGATGTTCAGTCGAGAAAAACTCTTCATGACCCAATAGACCACAGCACACCATTACTGTCCATGGGGCTTTCTTGGCAAAGACACCAGAGTGGTTTGCCCTTTCCTTCTCCAGTGGGTTAAGGCCGACAGAGGTTAGGTGACTTGTCCAGGGTCACACAGCTAGTCCGTGTCTGAGCACAAATTCGAACTCGGGTCTTCCTAACTCCAGGCTTATCACTCTAACCAGTGAGCCATCTAGCTGTCTGGATAGTCTAGGAAGTAGGAAATCAAAGGAAAGCCCTTCTATAGCAGCTCTCTTATTAGATGATTACAAATGGGACTGATGATACAAGCAGCCAGGTGGCATAGTGGCTAAAGCACTGGTCCTATGGTCAGAAAGGCATGTGTTCAAATCATGCCTCAGATGATTACTAGCTGTGTGATCCTGGGCAAGCTGCTTAGTATCTCTGGGCTTCAGCTTCCCCACCCTTCAAAAGGGAATAATAGTAGCACCTATGTCACAGGAGTGTTGTGAGGACCAAATGTGATATAATACGCATAGAGTACTTTGTAAACCTTAAAGTTCTATATAAATGTTAGCTATTATGTCAGAAGTGTAAAATATAACGACCATATGTTCTGGATTTGCCAAGGTGGCCCTAATTTAAAATTTTCTGTCCTCCATTATTCTCATAAACTAAATTTTATATACATACTTACACACACATGCGTATATACGTATATATTCATATATGTATGCATACATGCTATGTCTCTATGTATATGCACATTGTACATATGTGTCTGTATGTGTATGTATATGTACATATATATAATTTTAAAAAATTATCAGACTATGTGTTTTTGGTTTTGAGTAAAGTTTTTGGTTTGAGTAAAATGTATATGAGACACAATTTGGCATCGAAGGGTGGGGGCTCAAATCCTAGAAGTGCTGTTTACTACTTGTAAAACCTTAGACAAATGGCTTCCTTGGACTTCAGCCTCCTCATCCATAAAATGAGAGGGTTAAACTAAATAGTAAGGTCCTTTCTAGCCCTATATCCATGATCCTATGGTTTCAGTAATAATTGACCAAGCAGTACAAAAAATTGCAAAGTTTCATCACACACACACACACACACACACACACACACACACACACTCGCTCTATTTCTATACTTGTATTTGTATGCTCAGCACTTATCACAGTGCCTGGCACTTAGTAAGAGCTTAATAAATGCCTATTGCCTTGCCTCCTGGGGCTTGCCATCCCTTATTTGGTTACTATTCTCCTACAGCTTCTGCTCCTTTCACAGTGAAACACCTAGAAAAAAATCATCTACATTCATAAGGCATCTACTTCCTCCCTTTGCACTCTGTTCATCATCTGCCTTCCAACACCATTAGTCTTGAGAGAGCTCTTCCCAGGTTGCCAATAACGTGGCCCCTGCTCCATGGAAGGGCCCTTCCTCAGCCCTTCTCCAGCTTGACTTCTTTACTGACCTTGCAGAAGACCTCATTCCACTATGAGACTGTTGGGTGGCTTCCATCATATGGGTCTGTCTTTGTTCTCTTCCTGACCATCCCATAGTCTCTTTCTACCTGGATCCTATCCAACCCAATCCAGTAAGGAGGCATAAAGTGTCTACTTTGTGAAAGAGAATATACTATACTGTAGAGCATGGAGAGCTGGCCTCTAAGCCACAAAGATCTGGATTCAAATGCTGCCTTTGATACATACTGGCTATGTGACCTAGGGTACACTATTTAACCTCCCAGTGCTCTGAGCATCTAAGATTATAAATTGCAGAGAAGATGACTGCTTGCATTATTAGAAAGAATATCCTCACCTGGGGGTGTTCTATGCCAGTGAAATCACACATTTGACTCCTATTTTTATCTTTTGTCTAAAGCTTTGGACTAAGCACTGTTAATACTTAAAATGCTTGAATGTATATTTGTGTGTGTACACACACAAATATAAGAATATGTGTGCAAACATATACACACATATGTATGTGTATTTATGTATGTGTGTATGTGTGTGTATATCCACACATAGGAGAAAAGAGAAAGAGAGAGAGTCATATAAAAGAGTGTGCCCTTTAACACTGAAGATCACAACCTATTCCATGTCTGTCCTTCCTTTGGAAATTATGTCCCCCTATAAGTTCACCATGTGATGTACCCATACATGGTGGGAGGCTTCTCAACTTTTTATTTGACATTGGGGGATTACCAGTTAGGACAGAAAGCAAAAACAAAACCAAAAACCATCCCTGTCCTCAAAGAATATATCCTTCCATTCATTTCCTATAGCCTAAGCATGGATTTCCCTCCAGCTTCCATCCAGGCCCTCTTCTCATCTATTCTCTGACTTGTTCATTTCATCTGTTTCATGGCTCTTGGTATCATCTCACCATAGATGACTCTCAAATGTACAGATCTATTCCTAATCTCTTTCTTGAACACCAGGTCAGCTATGAAACTGCCATCTGGACATCTGGGAAATACGGTTGTTTTATCCACATCTCTATCTCCACATGGCTAAAATGAACTCGTCCTCTTTCTCCCTAAATTAGTCCCTTCTCTTTCTGTTAAGGGCACCACTATCTTCTCTCTAACCCTAGCTCACAATCTTGTAGTCACTTTTGAACCTTCCCTCTTCTTCGCCTTCTCTATTCCATCTATTACAAACATCTCTCACAGTCCTTCCCTTCCCCTTGTCCCCACTACCCCCAAACCCCCCACTACTCGAGATCAGCTGATGACCACTTCTTGTTAGAAATGATTTTGCTGATTTCACTCATCACTTACTATAGGTTCCAATACTTTATGTCATAATGACCACTTTTGTGGTAACTGTAATATTACATTAGCATGCCGTCATTCATCCAGCCATGCTCAAGTTGTTAGACATATAGGCTGTTTCCAGTTATTGTTGTGGCTGGTTTTTTTTTTTACTATTACAAATAGAGAAGCAATGAGTATTTTTGGTACACATCTACCCCTTTCCTTTTATGAGTCTTGGCAATGGAATTACTAGGTATGATTACTTTGGTGACACTGTTTATTTCCACACTGCTTTTCCTAATGGAGGCTGGCTTGCACCAGTCAGAAGCACCACCAATAATGTACTAGAATTTCCCAGGAGCCCTGATAACATTTTACCTGGCAGGCTATTGTAATAGCTTCCTCATTGATCTCCGTGCTTATAGTCTCTGCTTATTCGATGTATCCTTCACAAAGCTGCCAAGGCAATCTTCCCAGGACTCAGTTCTGTCTGGTTCA
Organism: Phalanger gymnotis; assembly: GCA_028646595.1. Classification (NCBI taxonomy): domain Eukaryota; kingdom Metazoa; phylum Chordata; class Mammalia; order Diprotodontia; family Phalangeridae; genus Phalanger; species Phalanger gymnotis. The sequence goes on along the minus strand of CM053626.1, from coordinate 24,875,150 downwards.
CTCCCACACACAAACTCCATTCCCTGCCTCTAGGCTAAAATACAGACTCCTGAGCTTGGTACTTAAAACCTTCCACCATCTGGCTTTAGTTTACCTTTCATGTTTATTTCATATTACTCCCCCATTGCCTCTGTTCTAGCCACGGTGGTCTACTAGCTAATATAGCTAACATTTATTTAGCGTTGTAAGGGTGTGTTATCTCATTCGATTTTTATAACCCTGTGAAGCCTATCCCTGTTTTACAAAGGAGAGAAATGAAAAGCCTCCAGACAGAGGTAAAATGACTTACCCAGGGTCACACAGCTAGTAAATATATGAGACAGGATATGAATACAGGCGTTCTTGACTCTGAGTCCAGCAGTCTATCCACTGTGCTACCTGCTCCCCCAATTAGACATTCCACCTCCCACCTCTGGCCTTTGCACAAGCTGTGCCCCATGGCACCACCTCTTGTGGGAAGCCTTTCCTGATCTATACAGTTGTTAGCTCTTTCTTTCTCTGTCTCTGTGATGAAATTAATAGAGTCCATAATTCATGGTCAAGCATTTTGTGTTTTTGCAGAAAAGGCTAGATAGGGGACTCTTTACTACTGCCCTGGCCATCCAGCTAACAGGGCCATTTTTAAACTGGCATTTTGGAGATAAACACTGTATTTTTGTTGACTAACTCAAGGTGCTTCAGAATTTCAAGCTCAGTAGAAAGATCGATCAATCGAAATCAGGGCAGGAAGAAATGTTTCATTCCAATAGTCAAATCCCTTCTCAGATAATGCCAGAAAGGTGGCTGGCTCCCTCTCTAAGGCCAGCTCTTGAGCTGCTCAAAGAGCTGTAACTTGAAGGATGGGAAATGCCTACATATTCTAAATAGCAATCAGGCACTTACCCTATCACTTGGTACAGGTAAGAAAGTCCTTCGCCTTGCTCACCACCTACCTGCACAGGTTACACAAAGTACAAAGCATAACTGCATTTCTTTTGTCCAGCTTTGGCTGTACGGTAATTTCATCATAATAGACCATTTAGCAGAACTCTGCCCCTTCCCCGCTCCCACTTTTACTGGTAGTCTGACAATCTGGGTTTGAATCCTGCCCCTAATAGCTGTTCAGACTGAATCATAGAAGTTGAGAGTCATGACTAGATCTAGTCCAATCACTCAAGCAAATGTTTTATTAAATACTACGGGTCAGGGCTGTGCTAGGCACTAAGGATACAAGTATAAAGAATTAAACGATCTCTGTTTGCAAGAAACTTACAAAAAAAAAGAACAAAGTAAAAAAATGCACAGCAGAGAAAAGAAAACTCACAAGGAAGCAAAGATGGACAATTCTCAACACAACATATATTATTTATCATATAGGCTTTCTTGAAATGAAAATTCTTTGTTACATATTTTGAATCCTCTCTACATTCTGCTATGCATACAATATGCTTTCTCCCCCCTTTCTGACTTTGTATTTAAGTTTCAATATTTAAACTTATGATATGTTTTGTTTCTTTTCTCTATTCTGTGTTTGTGTTCTGGCCCTTGAGTCTAAAATAAAATTTAAAAAAAAATAAGCTTGGGACAGCTAGGTAGCACAGCGAGTATAATGCCAGCCCTGAAATCAGGAGGACCTGAGTTCAAATTTGACCTGAGACACTTGACACATTTAGTAGCTGTGTGACCTTGGGCAAGTCACTTAACCCCAATTCCCCTGCCTACCCCCCTCCAAAAAAACAAAAAAGCTTGCATTCTATAGAGGAGACGACAAGCACATGTATATTTAGCATATATATAAAGTGAATACACACAAATATATGCTTAGTTGTCTTTTGTTTGCTTGTTTTGGAGGCAATCAGAGTTAAGTGACTTGCCAGGGTCACAGGCCAGTGTCTAAGGCCAGATTTGAACTTAGGTCCTCCTGACTCCAGGGCTGGTGCTCTCTATTCACTTCACCATCTAGCTGCCCCATCCTTCGTTGCTGAAGAGGACCAAGATGACATCACTTTGTTGGAGCCAAGGTATAGTATGTCTGACTGTAACTGATGAGACCAATAAGAACTGAAAAGGCTCTATCACGGGTCAGGCACAAATAGCCCATGGGAACATTTGGAGTGGCGATGTCTCTAAATTTGGGCATTTCACATTTCTTTTGAGCTTCTGCAATTCTTCTCTGCTCACACAGCACAGAGCTTCTTTGATGTGAGCACACCATGCTGGGCAGTCCTTGCCAGTGTCTCCAGGTCCGTGTCATGTAATCAATTCCATAGCTCTTCAGAGAGACCTCAAGAGTGTCCTCGTAGCACCTCTTCTGACCCTCCATATGAGTGCCTGCCTCGTGTGAGTTTTCCATAAAATAAGTCTTTTAGGCAATCATGTGTTTGGCATTTGAACAATGTGGCCAGCCCATCAGAGCTGTGCTTTCTGCAGTAGGATTTGAATGCTTGGCAGTTCGTTTCAAGAAAGGACTTCAGTGTCTGCTACCTTATCTTGCCAGGTGATATTCAGCATCTTTCCAAGACAATTCCAATGGGAGAGATTCATTTTTCTGGAGTGACACTGATAGACTGTTCAGGTTTCACAGGCGTACAACGAGGTCAGCACAATGGCTTTGTAGACCTCCAGTTTGGTAGGTGGTCTAATACCTCTTCTCTCCCACGCTTTCCTTCAGAGCCTCACAAACACTAAGCTAGCTCTGGCAATGCATGTGTCAACCATCCCTGGAAAATATATTGCCAAGGTAGGTGAATTTAACCACAGCATTCAATATTTCTTTGCTTGCTGCAACCAATGGTTCCATGTATGGATGGTGTGGTGCTGGCTGGTGGAGAACCTGTGTTTTCTTGGTGTTAACTGTTAGACCAAAATTAGCATTAGCAGCAGAGATTCTATCCGCACTTTGTTGCATCTCAACCTCAGAGGCTGCATTAAGTGCACAATCATTTGTGAACAAAAAAAATCATGAGCCAACACTCCCTCCACTTTAGTCTTGGCTTGTAGCCTTTTCAAGTTGATGAATTTCAGTGTGTCAGTGTGGTAGCTAACCTTTATGCAGTTTTCATCCTCGTCGAAGGCATCTGACAACATTGCTGAAAACATCATGCTAAAAAGCATGAGAGCAAGCACATAGCCCTGCTTCACTCCATTTGGTGACTGGGAAAGTTTGAGAGCATCATCCATTATCCAGAGCCCATGCAAGCTTGCCATCATGAAACTGGCATACAATACTGCTGAACTTCTTCAGGCAACCACATTTTTAGAAATATATACAAATATATATATACATATGTGTGTATATATAATATATATGTATATATATGTATACATACACATATATATACATATACATACATATATATATAGTGGGTAAATACGAAGTAGTCTGGGAAGGAGAACACTAGCCATTTCAGGATCAAGAAAGGATCCGTGAGGAAGATGATGCTTAGAAATTATATCTGAAAGGAAGAGAGGGGCTCTATGAGGTAAAGGCATGTGGCCCTGCCAGTGCAAAAGGAGAGGAGATGGAGTGGCCTGGGTGGAAAAATGAGAGAAGGCCAGTCTGATCTCAAAGTGTAGGTGGAAGAGTAATGTTCAGTGAGACTGAAAAGATGGGTTGGGGAGATATTTTATTCTAAAGACAGTAGGAAGCCATTGGAGTTGACTGAGTAGAGAAGTTATAAGTGGTCAGATCTTCAATTAAGGAAAACTACTGGCATCAGGAAGTGTGTAGAATAGACTGGAGCGGTGAGAGAAGGTAAGGAGGCTGTTCCAATACAGCTATGTCCCAATTAGTGTGAATAATGAATTTGAGAAGTGGTCCCATGTATTTGAGTTAGCACAATTCTAAATTATAATGATGCAAAATATGGTCATCGGTTCCAGTCCAATGAAAATATGCAGTGTGAATTCAAATAAGGTGACCACTGAGAGATTCACACTAATTGAGATCTAGATGTAATCTAGGAGAGAGACGAAGGAGGGCCTGAATTAAGGGGTAGCTATTTGAAGTAGAAAGAATCGTGCTGCATGCAGCAGATCTACTAAAGGTAGAACTGTTAAGACATGGTGAGATGTTTTTATTTTGGAGTAGTTGTCTTATATTAGTTTCTCATGTCTCTATATTAATTCTCCATATTTTGCCATAGAGATCATTTTTCTATTCTGTTTTATTCCATATTTAATTAATATCAACTAAAATGAGCATTTCCATATGCACAGTAGAACAGAGAGGGTTAGCTTTAAAATTGCCAAACTCTATTATGCACAGCTTACTTTTCTTTTTAAATGTATACTTTATTCAACATGTTACCTTAAGGGCAAGAGTCCACTCAATGTATCCCCTCACCCCTTTTAGCATCCATTACTTTATAAGGTAAAAACAACTCTGTCAGTCAATTAATCAATCACAGACTTTATATTAGAAAAATCTAATTTAGATCATCTCAGATGTACTTGAAAGCCATGGGATGAACTGAAATGATGTCACACAGGAATAATGTGTGAGACTTATTGTGGCCTGTGGGTTTTATATAAAATAAGCCAATTCAGCTCCTAAAGATCTGAGCATCTGGCATCTAGGAGTCAGGGCTTACACTTATGGCATTTTGCAGTGATGTTATTGGATAGACTGTGCTCCTAATTCTTCTCACTTCACTTTGCATCAGTTTATACATCTTTGGGTGGCACAGCGGATAGAGTACTGAGCCTGGAGTCGGGAAGATTCATCTTCCTGAGTTCAAATCTGGCTGTGTGACCCTGGGCAAGTCACTTCACCCTCTTTGCCTCAGTTTCCCCATCTGTAAAATGAGCTGGAGAAGGAAATGGCAAACCACTCCATTATCTTTGTTAAGAAAACCCCAAATCGGGACTCAGAGAGTCAGACACAACTGAACAATAACAAAAACAAAAATACATTTTCCCAGGAAGCAGCACGATTTGGCCACTGATCGGATATGTGGGATGAAGAAGAGTGAGAAGTTGAGGATAAGGGCAAGGTTACAAACTTAGGAGATCAACAAGACGGTAGTACCTTCATGAGGGAGGGAAGTTTGGAAGAACGGAGGGTTTGCCGGGGTGTGTGATAATGAGTTCAATTTTAGACATGTTGAATTTGAAATGTCCCTGTTTTATGCAGTGGCAATTGGTGAAACAGAACTGAAGTTTGGGTGAGAAAATTGATGAGGTTAACCAAAATGATGAGGTTAGGTAACCATATGAGCTGAGCTAGACTGAATCTGAGGACCATCATGGAGGCAAGACGAGACTCACATAAAGAAAGATTGTGGGAGGGATTGAGGGGTGGTCAAGTAGTCTGGGGTGACTAGAGGAGGAGTTTAGGGAGGAGTCTAAGGAGGATCTTGATGGGACTGGGATGACTAGAGGTCAGACTCCAGGAGTGAGATTAAGGGTGAGAAATAGCTGAAGGCCACCTGGAGATAACAGACAATACAGGGCTAGGCTAGTTTAAGGGTAACAGAGATTTGGACCTAGTGGTAAGTGAAGGCTTATGGCCTCAGGTGAAGGCCAGATCTAGTGGGAAGATTCAAGGGGAGTTCAAGGGGGCTCCCAGATTCTAAAACCCATCAAAAGGAGCTATATATGTTTTATATACATATATGTATACATATACAACACATATACATATATAATATATAGATATGTGTATAATATGCATATATTATATATTCTACATATGTATAATCTATAAGTTATTTGCATAGAGATTATAGGCTAAACCTATAGAAAGAA
>CM053626.1:24814445-24868923 GCA_028646595.1 Phalanger gymnotis | reverse complement strand
GGTGACTTTCCCAAAGTCACACATTAAGTCTGGAAGACAAGATTAACATTCTGGTAATTCTTGCACATCCTGGGCTCTATACACTCCGTGTAAACTCCCCGAGGGCAAGCGCGGTGTTTCTTTTCGTTTATGTGTGCGTTCCCAGCAATAGTAAGACTTATTAAATGCTTCTTGACTTTACTTGGCCAAGCTGCCTGATTCTCATTCTCCTCCCCTTCAATTGTTTCTTCTTTCTCAAACCATCTTGTTTACTTAGCTCTCAAATATTTTTATCCCACAGTGGAACACTCTCTTGGTCTTTTTTTTTTCTTTTGTCTGGTGCCTAGCAATAGTCTGGCTTAAGTAGTTTTTACGGTTGAATTGCACGAACTTTTGGTCAAAACCCAAAGGCCTGAAAGATATTAGGTTGAGAAAATATAGTGCAGATTTTAACAATGGAAAATGTAGTTTTTACCCCTACCTCTGCTCGTGCTGTTCATGCCCTTAGTTAGAACGCAAGCTTTTTGAGGGCAGGGACTGCTTCATTTTTGACTTTGTATTTCTAGCACCTGCCACAGTGCCTGACACATAGTAGGCATTTTAAAAATGAATGCCCTAAAAGGTAATGGGGGCATCATCATCATCATCATCATCATCTTGCTATTTTCTGAGCTAGTTCTGGGGGTCTGCAAGTTTTTGGTGCTTCCAAGGTGGGGTGATTGAGGGAGAGAGGTAGTTACTGCTCTTCTGATCTGTGCCCTGGTCTTTACTCTGGAAGGGCTCCGGCACCCCTGCAGTCATAAGTGCTTAGTACTTCTCAGTGCCCTGGAACTGGGACCAGGCGCCCTTTGGAGTGACCACAAACATCACTCTCTGCTCTGGAACTTTGATTGCAACCCTTGCTCCCCTGCAGCTGAAAGCACCAGCTAGCACTCCTCTTGGCCCTGGAACTGTGACCCAGAGCTGCATATGGTCAATGAAATTGCCAAACAGTGCCAGGTCCTATGCTCAGTACCAGCAAAAGGTCCCCTATGATCTCTGTCTGACTGGTTGTCCCCCCTTTACTGTCTCTGGGTTGAGAGCTCTGGATGCTGCTGCTGCTACCCACACTGTTGTCACCTCCAAGGCCCACTGCTGATGTTGGTCATCCCCCACCCTGGTGGGGACACACACACCTCTCCTGCTGACTTCCTAAATTGCCTTGGACTGGAAAAATGCCTCACCCTGACCTGTCGTTGCCTCAGCTGCTCCAGAATTCAATTTGATGTGTTATATAAAAGTTGTTTGGAGAGGAGTGTTGAGTTTGGCTGGGTTCCTGCTTCTGCTTCGCCATCTTCTGTCAAGGTCACTTATGAAATGTGATAGCCAGATCTGGAGATAGTGTCCTAGCTCTGTGCTTTGGCTGGCATAGGGGGTGGTGGGTTTACCATCTCTCTTATTCTGGAAACTACGTGTAAAAGTATAATGGACAAACTTTTGCACCACGAGCCAGAAGACCTGGATTTGGGTCTCCTTTTTACCACTTAAGTGAAACCTTGGGTGATTCATCTAACCTCTTCTAGCCTTGGTTTGTTCATCTGAGGGGAAAAAAAAGAAAAAAGATGATTATACCTGTGCTGTGAAAAGCAGTGTGGTTCAGTGGATGGCCCTTCGAATTATAAAGACTTAGGTCCAAGTCCCTCCTGGCTGTATCACCCTGGGCAGGACAGTGTGCCTTAGGCAGCTCTAAGCAAGTTGAAGAGAAAATGCGTTGGTAAAGGGAATTTCCTTACTGGGAGTTCTCCACGCCATTGAAATCAAAGATCTAATCCCCCCCCCAAAAAAACAAAACCACCCCCAAAACCAACCCAAACATTCTTGTATTATGTGCACTTCATGAGATTATCAAGAGAATTAAATGAGATAATGAATGAATGAACATTTAAATGCTTAATTTATGCAAAGCACTATGCTAAGTGCTGGGGATACAAATAGAAAAGACAGTCCCTACTTTCTGGAAACTCTTATAAAGAAAGAGACCACATAGATGGAAGGTTTCAGGTGCAAATCAGATGGAAAAGTCCAGTGGTCCTTAGGATATAGCAGCAAAGTAGATAGTGATGCCTTCCCTTTACTCTTATTTCCACTGACAAGATTATATCAGTTTCTAATGTTGAACCATCTTGACTTTTGTGGCAAGGACTTTCTTTTGGGGGTCTTGAATAGCTGTGGCTCTAGCCCCTTGCATGGGCTGTTGCCAAACCGTGACTCCACATGGAGTTGCTTTCCAGGATAATGGCTTTGGGCACTGATCTGGGAGCACTGCGTCTTGGTTCAGGGTCCAAGTCTAAAGGGTCTGAAAGAAGATTGAGAGGTTGTGCTAGGAGTGGTTGTGCTGGTTTGACCTGCCCAGCATATATTGCCTTCTCTCTGTCTCTCTTTCTATCTTTCTCTCTCCATCTGTCTGTCTTGCTGCTTCAGGTAGGCTGACTTACTGAGATAATTGAGATTGAGCCTTTTATAACCCTAAAATGCTATTTTATATAAACATTAGATATTGATGTCACCAGGATTCATTGTTGGTGACCATGTTTGTTCCTGTTTGCTTATGCTGATCCAGTTGTCAACTAAAATCCCTAAGTCCTTTTCAGTCAAAACAAGTCTTCCCACATTTTGGGTACCTACGCCTATGGCTTTACATGTAACCTTACTCATGTGTTGAAGCATCAGTCCGAGCCAGTTGGGTTTCATCTTATTTGTGTAGTGTACTGGGATCTGGAATCCTAATTCTTTCAGCTGGTGTATTAGCTCTACTTTGTGTTTTGGAGTCATTTTCAAATTGGACAAGCAAATTGACAATTAATTTATGAAATGTTGAAATGGGGGCAGACACACCCTATATTGGGGGTACTCGATGGGTGGGGCAGCAATCAGACTTTAATAAGGCATAGAAGGCACAGAGACCTATGGTAAAAATCAGAGAGGGATACCGAGGCAGAAATCACAGCTCAGGGACAGAAGAATGGAATGGTGAAGGGAAGCAGCATGGGGAAGAGTTTGGGTAGAGAAAAAGGCAGAGAATATCACTGAAGTAACTATGGATTCAAGTTGGGAGCCCTGGGCAGCATGGACCCAATGGAGATAGAAGAATGTTGGAGGGCTGGAGTTTGAGGCCCCATTTTTATAGTTTTTTGGGGGGAGACAGACCAACTCCTGTCTGTACCACCTGGAGGTTAGTTCATCAACATATCTAAATCGTCTCAAAGTTAACAGTTAAACTTGAAAGTCATTTCAAAGTTATCAGCACCTTTTTGATGTTCTTCTGGTCTGGAACTGGAGAGGTCTGAATTCTGTCTGCATTTTACCTATCATTGGACTAGGAACTTTGGCAACCAGTGCCTAGGTGATTTCTCCTGATTTGGTACATATTGCCTGCTTGTGGATTTTAGCTAATATGTGATACAACTTGTAAATTATGCTCCTTTGGTTTTGGGAATGACTTGTACGTGACTTCTAGGTTCCCCTTCACCACCTTACTTCCTGCTGTTGTTCCTTTATACTGGCTACCTAGAAACTTACTATACTGACCAGAAGGAGGAGGCGGTGGTCAGGGGGGGACCAGAAGGAGGAGGCGGTGGTCGGGGGGGACCAGAAGGAGGAGGTGGTGGTCAGGGGGAGACCAGAACAGTTTTAACACAACAAGCATGCCATTATGTCTTTTTCTGGGTGGTTGATCTCCAATGCCTAGGGAATCTTCACCCCAGAAACTTCCCTTGGTGATGGCTGTGATCACAATGATCATAACTGACATCTATATAGCCTGTAGCTCACGTTACTTGAGATGCTCATAGCACCCCTGTATTGGTAGATAGTACAGGTATGGCAGTGTTATCTCCATCTTGCAAATTAGGAAACTGAGGCTCAGAAAAGTTAAATGACTCATCGTAGGATCAGAGATTTAGATCTGGAAGGGATTTTGGAGATCATTGAATCCAATTCCTTCATTTTTTGTAGGAGGAACATGAAGTCATAGAGCTGAAGGCACTCGATCAGAGTTAATGACGTATTCACACATTTGAGGCAGTTTTAGAACCCAGATATGCCAGGGCAGCTAGTTGTCCTGGGCCTGCAGTCAGGAGGACCTGAGTTCCAATCTGGCCTCAAACACTAACTAGTTATGTGTCCCTGGGCAAGTCACTTAACCTGTTTGCCTCAGTTTCCTCATCTGTAAAATGAGCTGAAGTAGGAAATGGCACACCACTCCAGTGTCTTTCCCGAGAAAACCCCAAATGGGGTCATGAAGATTGAAATGACTGAATGATGACACGCCAGTCAGCTGATGGAGCTCTTTCTCCCCTCCAGCAGACCGCCTTTACCTGTATTCATGGCTTCACATAACTACAAGTTGTAGAGCTTGGACTTTGAGCCTGTGCTTCTGGCTTCTGATTCAAGATTCCCAATCCTGTAGGGGCCTCCACATTAATTCTGATTCATGGAGACTCTGGGTATGTCTGTCTCTAGCTTATCTAGCTTCCATTTCTCTACCTTATCTGTAAGGAAGTCATTAAGAGACTTTGTCCATTCCTCTGGTGAGATCGAGATACGCTTAGGAGGTCTGTAGCTTTCTCCTGAATGGGTAACCCAGTGCAAAAATCAAATTCTATTCAGAAAACATTTTTAGATACCTACTATATGCAAGCTCTTTACTATCTTCAAGTCACATATGGAGGGCTGGGAGGTTAAGTGTCAAGAAACTTCATTTATATCATCATTCTATCAGAAAGTACCTTCTGAGTCCCAAATGCAATGGAGGAGAATGTTGCATTTGAAGCCAGAAGACATGGATTGAAATCCCAGCTTTATATACTGAATAATCTTGAATGGGCAAAGCCCTTCTTTGGGAGCTTCCATTTCCCCTTCTGTACAAAAGAAACGGATCATGTGATCATAGATCTACAGCTAAAACAGACCTGAGAGGTCAATACATCCAAGTCTCCCCATTTTATAAGTGAGGAAACTGGGATTTGGTGAAATGCAGTCATTTGTCTGAGATTATAAGATTTTGGAAGCAGCAGAGCTGGTATTGGAATCTCAGCCTTCTGCCTCTCAAGTCAATGTTTTAGGTGTTGCATTAGATGATTGGTGAGGTCTGTCCCTGTCTAAGAACAAACTATTGCGCTACAACTCCTTTGTATGGGGATTGCCTGTGTGGCTGAATCCAGCAAGGACAAGCCAACCCTAAAGCCTGTCCAGATATTATTAGAAGCACTGCTATCAGATGGGTACTAAGACAAATAGCGAAACGTGATCCCCTTGAACATAGAAAAATCAGGGGAGAACAGAGCCATTTTTTTTTAAATTATGAAATCTGCTTTTAACAATAGCTGCCACTTGTATACATGGCCTCTTGAGGTTTGCCAAGCACTTACCATGTTTTATTCCAGTTGATTCTCTTCTGTGGGAAGTAGCTTGGAATAGGATCTGCATTCAAATCCTGTCTCTGCTGCTTAACCTCAGTGTCACCTTGGGCAAGTAACTTAAACTAGGATAGTGCCTGGCACACAGTAGGCCTTCATATTTTTGGCAATGGCTTGCTTATTTTTTTTGTAAATAGTATTTTATTTTTTTCCAATTACATGTAAAGATACTTTTCAACCTTCATTGTTTATAAGATTTTGAGTTCCAAATTTTTCTCCCTCCTTCCTCTCCTCCCACCCCAATATGGCAATCTAGCTGATAAAGGTTATTTATGTAATTGCTTTTTGATTGAAGAAAAGAATCTGGAAGACCTACATTTGAATCTAGCCTCAGACACTTTCTAGCTCGACTCTGGGCTAGTTACTCTTTCATCTCTCTGTTTCCTCTTGTATAAAAAAGAGGAGGTTGGATTTGACCGCTGAGGCACTTCTGATTCAACCTCTATTATTCTTTTATTTGAATGTCTCTGGGCCAATCTCTAAAATTAGGCGGTTAGCCTCATTGAGTCTCCTTCCCACTCTAAAATTATGATCCTACATTTTTATGAATTCCTCTGGGCTTCAGCTTACTCATCTGAAAAAAACCAGAGGGCTCTGTTCTATGACTTTCTGAAGTCTCTTCCAGCTGTAAATCTATGTCAGGTCCTGGGAACTTGTCTAGACCTCGGTTTACTCATTTAATCAATTGTTACATTGAGATGGTAGAACTTGATCTCCAAGGTGGCTTCTGGCTCTAAATCTATGACCCTACAATCCTCCCATGATTCTGTGAGGCCAGTGTAATAGGCATTATTATCCCCATTACAGGGATAAAGAAATTGTGACTTTCTCAGCACCTAAGGGTGACTCATGACTTTGTTGTTCCACCGAATTGTTACACTGTATTTCAATAAAACAACAAATGAAGAGTTCCTGAAGCAGAGGATCTAATATCAGAGTGCATGTTTCAGAGTTTATGTGGGTGTTCTGGGTGGGGCCTCCATCTCACATTATTTAGCAGAATTTACCACATTTCTGGGTATTCACGTTAAGTTTTAGAAAAGTTATTATTGTGGAACTGAGCATTGTAAACTAAAAATTAAAAAATCTAAAAGAAAAAAGAAAAGTTATTATTGGGTCCACCCTTTAAAAAAACCCTTTTTGTCAGGTCCTTCCTATGAAGGGACAGACATTCCAAAAACCCAGATTAGAAGCCGCAACTTTATTTCCTGATTTATCTCATCTATTGGAATTTTCACCAATGCCATGTCAGGTCTCCTCTGCTGTAGAATCATACCCGTGTGATTTGCTACTGTAAATCTGTTGCTATAGTTAGTAACTTGGCATATAAGGGGTGTGTGTGTGTGTGTGTGTGTGTGTGTGTGTGTGTGTGTGTGTGTGTGTGTGTGTTTGGCAAGAACTTCCTCTTCCTCAAAGCACACAGGAGCAGCATAAGCTTGGTTCAGGGTCTCTGGGGGGCCTCATCTTCCCTTCAGTACCTGAAGCCACAGTTGTATAATTCTGGGACTCTTAGCATTGTTTACTTAAGGAGGGGAAAAAAAAACCCAAACTATCTCACTTTGCCATTTTGCCTACCAGAGGCAACACCACAGCTTGGGAAGTAATTTCCAGTTCTTTTGCAAGTGGTTTTCCATCTGATTGTTTTACTGACTTCATCTCCTTCCTAACAAGATCATTGAACTTTCACCCACTTCTGGCTTGGGTTGAGCTGGGCACTGTCAAGGTCACATATTTCTGCTCTCATTTCTTCCCCACCCATTCTCTACTCCCCTCCTCCCCAAATGTACAAACCAAGTTATAAATGCAATGGAGTGCCTTTGAGGAAATCTCTGAAACAAGAGTTTAGTTAAAGCTTCAGCCTGAGGCTTCCTGGATTAACCAAATTTCTTCAAGAAAAAAGGCTCTCAAACTGCATTATGAACATCAGGTGTAAGGGAATAGTTTATTTCCTACATCATAAAAACTTCTTAAGGTGCAAAGGAACTCAAAGACATGCGCACAAAAAAGAATAAAACAATAACCTCTCACACTCACACTCAGCACTAGCCTGGTCATAGTAGGTGCTTAATAAATGTCGATTGATTGACTGCTGTCCAGACACCTTTGGGGGATGATTGAGCAGCTATTTAGGCTAATTTGTATTTACCTAGGACCCAGGGCATAGCTTGGGCTTTCTTTTTGACTATTCTGGGGCAGAATCCTTCTGGTGGTGATGCTCTGGTCTGAGAATTGAGTGTTATTATGGAAATCACCTCCCACTGGGCAGCTAACATCAGACCTCAGGAACTCATGACCTGAAAACTCAGTTACTTCCAGGACTAGAAACATTCATTTCTCAGGATTAGGGAAAACAAAAAGCTGAAGGTGGTGGTCAATGACCCATACTCAGCTAGGCAAGCCTGTATTCTCACTGCCATGTTATTGTAGCCACCTTTGCCGCTTGGGGAGAAATCCCCTCCCCTCCCTTACTAGAGGTATAAGGATGATGCAATAGTGGAAGAGGCCCCAAAATGAAATACTTAAAAGAGACCCGATGCCATTTTTCTTTATCTTTGTAGACCGCAGAGTAGGCAGCTCTTCCTGACAAGTTAGAACCTTTTCGATATCTCTTCACCATGACAAAATTGTGTCTTCTAGACAAGGTGGATACCCTTTAGTAAGGGACCAGACCGTATGTCCAGCTCCATGAGAGGTAGCCTAGTCCAGTTGTTATTATCTATAACATAAACCATTTAAGGAAAACTTAAAAAGAAGGTTTACATACTAGTAGTCCTTATTTGCTAGGTCTTGAGGACAACTAGGCGGCACAATGGATGGAGTGCTGGTTCTGGACTCAGGAAGACCAATCTTCCTGAGTTCAAATCTGGCCTCAGACACTTACTAGGTGTGTGAGTAGGTAAAAGAGGCTGTTTGTTGCCTCATTTCTTACCTACCCTAATCACCGAATGGGTGTTGTTTCAGACAAACTGAGACCTGGGAAAGACTTTAGCTTAAAAAGGCCAAGGCCTCCCACTGCATCTGGGGCCACCTCTAGACATCCTGATCTGTCTCTTTCCACTGGACCCAGATGGCTCCAGAGGAGAGAGTAAGGCTGGTGACTTTGCATAGGCCTGCCTCACTTAAATCTAATTCACTTGCAAGTCAGGACATCACCTTCCTGATGTCATTGGAGCTCTTCAAGAAAGAAGGACAAAAAACAACAACAAACAATGACCCTAGGCAAGTCACTTAACCCTGTTTGCCTCAGTTCCTCATCTGTAAAATGATCTGGAGAAAATAATATGGAGAAGGAAATGGCAAATCACTCCAATATTCCTGCCAGGAAAACCCAAATGGAGTCATAGAGAGTCAAACACAACTGAAAAGCCATTTAACAACAACAATCTAGATTTTACAGATGAAGAAACTGGGGCCCAGAGAGGCAAAGGGTCTTGCTGTTTGGTGTAGACACTTAATTTAGCTACGTGTTTGGGGTAGATTATGTGAGATCTCTTCCAAGTCTAGGATTATGTGATTCTCTTGCGGGTGTTTGGCGGGGTTTGTTAATTATTTTGTTGGACACCTGTTTTCACTTCAGAGTCCCTTTGCTTGAAATCATCACACCAAAGTGAATTTATTGGCAATTCTAATTCTCGGCTTACTTTGGCCAGTTTTCTCCAAAAGACCTGGTACATTTGTCAAAAAGGATAGATCCGTGAGGTGGGTAGTTTCTGGTCAGAGTCACTCAGATTACTTCTTTTGCTGGTATCTTCTGGAATTTGAGAGATGGAGCCTGGGCAAACATCCTTAACGGCAGATTTTGTAGTGGTGATGGTGATGGGCTGAGCAGCCTGGATATGAGAGCGCTGATGAGTCGGAATGTCCACTAAAGCTTCTTCGAGAGGGCAGCATCAGAAGGCCATGATGTGACTGTCCAGCTTGTGCCGGCCTTCCAGCTGATGGAATTTCTGACTTGACTTTCCCTGTTGCACTGCATAGGCTTGAGAAAATGGAGTGGACCACTTAGTCCAATGTCTGATGCTCTAGAACCTTGAAGTATTAGGGATGGGAGGAGCCGCTGAGCATTCTGGAATCCTGAGAAAGTGGGAGGTGAATGGAATTGGGAGATGAATGCAAAGTTATTGTTTGCTAAAGAAGGAACATGTAGAGGGGAGAAAAGGATCATTATGTTATTTGGCGTCTTTGCCTTCCAAATTTAGCTTGAGATAAGTTTTAGTTCCTCTAGAAGTGTTTAAATAATATTGGCATAGAATGCTGTAAGACTGAAAGGAGATACTGTCACTGAAAATAGATAAGAGCATTAAACTTTCACCTACTTCTGGCTTGTCTTTTGATTGAGTACTGTCTAAAGTGAAATATTTCTACCCTCAATTTCTGGCCTCCAGCCCCAACTCTCTGGCTTTTTGGAAGGATTACCAAAGGAAATGTAAACAATTATCAAAGAACATTTAATATTCGTAAACTCCTCATCTTTGAAGAAATAATTTGCTAGCTCTTCAGGGCAAGGTAACCACTTTAACTTTGTCCGTACACCTACTGTAACCAGCTCCATCACCATGTTCTTTAACTGAAGTTGTTAAGGCATTTGAGTTTTACCCTGATTCAAATTTTTAGTTCAACTACTACTTCTGGGAATGGAAAATGACTACATTATTATTATTCTTTTCCTCAAAAGCTCCATTCACATTCTCTTGGCCTTATAAAGTCACTCTGTTTACATAATTGAACTGTGGGCAGAAGTGAATTTGCTCACTCATTGTGAAAATGTATTTCTTCATTTTAATTATGATCATTTAAACTTCTACTTTTTGCCTTTGGAATAAGGTGATCTTTAGGAACCCTTCTACCATTAAATCTGTGAAGGGGAAATAAATGTAATCTGTGTGGGTTTTGGATATTTAATTCAGAGATCAAAACCTGGTTGTGAATATGCATAAGTTATGGTCCAGGAAAGTTAATATACGAAGAGATATTAATATACCAAGGGTGTGTGTGTGTGTGTGTGCTCAGAGAGTGGGTGGAGTACGCCTTTTTAACAGCAAATTCATTGTCTGTGACTCACTACAGCTCTTCAATCCCTTCCAAAGCTCTCTTTCTATCCCTTGAATAGTCCTGTCCCTTTGATTTAAATCTGAAGTTTTGTTGTACTTTGGGCTTTTAAAATTAGCAATCAGGTTTCACATTTGTTGAGTAGTTTGGAAATGAATTCTTTTTGACAATAACAAGTAATGTGACATTTAATTTATTTTGCCCAGTCTGGTGAAGAATACCCTCTGCCAATGCACATACTTGTCCCAGGGCCTTGAGAGAGAAGTACCTTCCCTGCATCACACAGCCAATAGGTGTGAGAGGCAGAACTCAAACCCAGGTTTGGGGACACCAAGTCTGGCACATTCTAAATGGTTCTATGCCTGCTTCCCACTTACTGCCAGCCTTCAGCTTGGGTAGTAGTACTTCAGGCTGAATGTTCATGTCTTGCTATTTTAGGATTATTGCACATTTTCAATGTGGAAAAAAAAACGGGTTCAAAGTTTGGTCAGCAAAGTGGAACAAATTGCAGTGTAGTGAGCAGTAACATGGTCTGTACGTCCTGAGCTTAGGGAGAAGTGATTAGGACCAAGAGGTCAAGACACTGGTTCTGTTCCCTGGCCAAGTAAATCACCTACTTGTGAGTGCAGGGAAAGGCCCTCCCTGATAGGGCCTCCTTCCCTGAACCTGTTTTAGATCCCTGCCCTGCTTCTCCGTTTCTACTTCTGGGCTCACTTTTTCAGCAAACCCTCCACTCTCTGATCCTAGAATTTAACCACCATGAAGTCTTTCCCATACCCTGGCTCTGTGTCAAATCTCATCGTACTTTAAGGTGCCATCTTTATTTTGTGGCAGTGGTAGTCATTAAGCTGTATCAGTGGTGTCTCTCAACTTAGGAATTACAGCTAGAGAAGTTTGAGTGGTTTTTGGCAGTTGAAGGCAGGTTAAATTTTTTTAAAATAAATTTTTATTGATATCTTTTTTTTTTATGTCCTCTACATTTCCTAGGACAAACTAAGTGGTAGAGAGGATAGAGTACCAGGCCTAAAGTCAGGAAGATTCATCCTCTGCGTTCATATCTGGCCTCAGACACTTACTGTATGACCCTGGTCAAGTCATTTCACCCTGTTTGCCTCAGTTTCCTCATCTGTAAAAATGAGCTAGAGAAGGAAATGGCAAACCGCTCCAGTACCTTTGCCAAGAAAATCCCAAATAGTGTCACAAAGAGTTGGACGCAACTAAAAAAAACACCTGAACACATTTGTACAAAACCTTTTAAATGTGAACAACATATTTCCTGTTGTATCCCTATAGAGAGAACGATCTTTTATTTCAAAGAATGAAAAAGAGGAAAAGAAAGAGTTCAGCAAAAAAAATCTCTAGTACACTACAACCGTAGCTCCTGCCTCTCCAAAGAATAAGAGAAGCAAGTTGTTTCCTCCCTCCCCCGTATCTTTTTTGGGGGGCCACATTTCTCATTGTAATTTCAGTGCATTTCATTTCGATTTGTTTTGTTGTTTTTCTTTCCATTTACACTGTTATAGTCATTGTACATGTTGGTTTTCCTGGTTCTGATTATTTCACTTTGAATCAGGTCACATAAGTCCTTTCACGCTTCTATTGTTATATGTGACTGTCTCTATGACTCAGAGGGAGGGCAGAGTGCAGCCTCCTCTCCCCCACCCTTTCCAGGATAGAATTTCCTTCCTGTTGGAGGGGAAGCCGGAGACTGGGGCCAGAAGCTTGGCTGCTCTGCTCTTCTCAGAGAGAGGGGGTCCTAGCCTAGAATTACATCTGTCTGCTCCTTTAAATACTGCTAGTCTAGGGGAAATGTTTAAGGCTCATGCTAACCTAAGGACCTAGGCTTTCTAGTCAAGGCTTGACCCCTTTCCCGTCAGATACCAGATCCAAAATGAACTCATGAAGCAAATAGCAAGAAAACTACCCATTTATCCAAGTTGGTAACAAAAAAACATCAGAGAAAGTGAGACTATGTGCCACACTACAGAGATTAAATGAGCCCTTTCTTTGGGAGCAAGGAAAATCAGCTTGACTAGAAGAGATGTCCTAGGTCTCATCCAAAGGGGCTATATTGCTGTTACTGTTACTGTTACAGTGTTCTCCAGGTTCTGCTCACTTTACTTTGCATCAAGTTCATATAAGCCTTCCCAGGTTTTTCTGAAACCCTCTTGCTTGTCATTTCTTATAGCACAACAGTATTCCATCATAACCATATGCCACAACTTGTTCTGCCATTCCCCAATTGATGGGCATGCCCTTGATTTCCAATTCCTTGCACCACAAAAAGAGCTGCTATAAATATTTTTCTTTGATCTCTTTTGGGATACAGACCTAGTAGTGACATTGCTGGATCAAAGGGTATGTACTGTTTTATAGCCCTTTGGGCATAGTTCCAAATTACTCTCTAGAATTGATTGAATCAGTTCACAATTCCACCAACAGTGTACTAGTGTTCCAATTTTCCCGTATCTTCTCCAACATTTGTCATTTTTTCTTTTCTGTCATGTTAGCCAATCTGATAGGTGTGAAGTGGTTTTAATTTGCATTTCTCTGATCAGTAGTCATTTAGAGCCTTTTTTTCTTATGACTATTGATAGCTTTGATTTCTTCTTCTGAAAATTGCATTTATACCCTTTGACCATTTATCAATCAGGGAATGACTCACATTCTTATAAATTTGACTCAGTTCTCTATTTGAGAAATGTGGCCTTTATCAGAGAAACTTGCTTTAAAAAAAATTTCTCCCCAATTTCCTACTTTTCTTCTAATCTTAGTTACATTTGGTTTTATTTGTGCAAAACCTTTTAAATTAATGTAATCACAATTATATATTTTATATCCCATGATCTTCTTTCTCCTGTTTGGTCATAAGTTTACCCATAGATCTGACAGGCAAAATTTCCCATGCTCCCCTAATTTGCCTTTTATGCCCTTTATATCACTCTTTATCTCTAAATCATGTACCTATTTTGACCTTATCTTGGTACACGGTGTGAGACGTTGGTTTATGCGGTGCCTAATTTCTGTCAAACTGCTGCTTTCCAGTTTCCCCAACAATTTTTGTCAAATATTGAGTTCTTATTCCAAAAGCTTGGATCTTTGGGCTTAACAAGCACTAAATTATTACGGTCATTTACCACTGTGCACTGTGTGCCTAATTTGTTCTACTGATCCACCCCTCTATTTCTTAGCCAGTACCAGATTGTTTTGATAATCACCATTTTGTCATACAGTTTGAAATCTGGTCTAGCTAAGTTGATTCCCTCGATATTTTTGACCTTCTGTTCCAGATGAATTTTGCTTTCTTTTTTTTAAGTTCTAGAAAATAATTTTTGGTGGTTCGGTATAGTACTGAATAGAATTGTCATTTTTATGATGTTGGCTTGTCCTACCTATGAGTAATGAATATTTCTCCAATTGCTTGGGTCTGCCTGCAGTGGCCTTCTAATTGCCCTCCGGGCACCATCTCTCTCCACTCCAATCCATTCTCCTCTCAGCTGCCAGTGATATTCTTTAAGTTCAAGTCTGATCATACCATAGTGCCTCCTCTTCCCACGCATTCCTTAAACTTCAGTGGCTCCCTGTTATTTCCAAGATAAAATATAAAATCCAACTTGGCTTTTAAAGTCCTTCAACTTTCCTCTCTTGCTACCTTTTCAGTCTCTTTGTATTTAATTCCCTTCCATGCACTCAATCATTCTGCTACTTGGGTCTTGAACTGGAGGAAGTGCCTGCCTGCCCCACCCCCACTCCCAACGGCCAGAGCTTTAACTTTGAGATTACTTTGCATCTACTCTGCTATTTTTGCACAGCGTCAAACTTAGAACATGTGCTCCTTGTGGGCCAAGACTGGTTTTTTGCCCTTTCTTTATATCCCCAGGGCTTAGCGCCAGGACTGGTTTATTGTAAGAGCTTAATAAATGCTGACTACTTTGTGCCCTTAAAAAATGAGGATATCAGGGCAGCTAGGTGGCGCAGTAAGTAGAGCACTTGCCCTGGAGTCAGGAGGACCTGAGTTCAAAATTGGCCTCAGACACTTGACACACTTTTATTAGCTATGTGACCTTGGGCAAGTCACTTAACCCCAATTGCCCTGCCTTCCCCCCTCCAAAAAAACAAAAGAAGAGAAAAAAACGAGGGCGCCATGCCCAAACTGTGAGCTAAAGTGGATGCTAACTGACCAGCTCATAACTTTCCGGAATTTTGCTCGCTGCCTTGGAATGTGGTTTAAGCGTATCTCAGGTGGCCCATGGCTCTTAAATTGGTTGTGTTTTTTAAAAGTCGCCTTGGGAAGCTTGAAATGACCCTTCCCTAAATTGTCCTGGAGTAAAGAGAGGTTTGTGAAAGAAAGGGCCAGAGTCTGATCTTTCTTCTTTTCTTTGTTATTTTACCTCTCCCCTGCTGGGCCACATCAAAGGCTGTGAAGAAGGTGCCAAGAGGCCTCGCAGAGCAGGATGTGTGTGTGTGTGTGTGTGTGTGTGTGTGTGTGTGTGTGTGTAACTGGGTTTGGGAAAAAACTAGTTGAGCAAGAGTTCATTGGCTTTATTTCTGGGAGAGACTTCAGATGTCAAGTCCAACTCTAAGCGTATATATAAGTAGCTGTGCAGTAAGCCAGTCTGCTTGGAGTCACGTAGGTGGTAAGTGGTGGAATGTTAGTGTTAAAGGATGACATTTTGTTTCGGGGGAGGCCTCGCATGATGAAAGGTCCTTTGCAGTTTCCTGAAGGCAAATACCAGGGAGGAACCTGGAAAACACCTGGGAGTGATAGGTGTCACCAACTAGGAAGAGATGGGCTGGTTACGTGCTGAGGGCTCAGGAGGACGGGTGGACCACCATTCACCTGCCGGCCTCCTCGTAGTGTTGGGAGAAGCTGGAGAGGCCTCTGGCACATTGGGCGGGTGCCTGGATAACTTCCTCTTGAATGAGATCGCAGACCCATTCCAAATACCAGTAAAGAGTAGTGGGGGTTTTCATCATGTATTTTGTCTTTGAGGAGGCGGCTAGGTGGCTCAACGGATGGAGCATTGGGTGTGGAGTCAGGAAGACCCGAGTTCAAATCTGGCCTCAGACACTTACTAGCTGTGTGACTCTGGGCAAGTCACTTAACTTCTATTTGCTTAAATCCGCCAGAGAAGGAAATGGCAAACCACTCCAGTATCTGTGCCAAGAAAACCCCGTGGACAAGTTTGGTCCCCAGGATTATGAAGAGTTGGAAATGACTGAACAACAAAAAATTTTCTTTTTGGGTGGTGTAAAAAGGGAGTAACTTGAAAGAGGGTGGGGTCCTAGCCAGGATGAGTGAGACCTCCTCTAAACTGAGGCAAGGCGGCTTGGCGGTCGATAGTTATTTGTTGAAGCTGGAGGCGGACGACCTGTATTCTCAGCCTGGCTCTGCCACTCACTTGCCATGTGCTATACAATAAAGACAGAAGTGTTTGTGCCAGATGATCTGGCTTAAGGTTAGATAAGGAGTAACTGGTAAGATAGGGAAAGAAGGAGATATTCTACATTTATTGCCAGGCACTGGGCTAAGCACTTTACATATAGCTTATTTGAGACTCGCAACAACCCTGGGATTTAGGTTTTATTATCATCCTCATTTTTATGGTTGAGGAAACTGAGGCAGAGGTAAAGTGACTTGGCCAGAGTCATGCAGCTGTTGTCTGAGGCTAGATTTGAACTCAGAACTTCCTGGCTCTAATCCTAGCGTTCTATCCACCGTGCCACCTAGCTGCCTGAGGTATAAAGGGAACCTATTACATCTCAAGGCAGGCCATTTCACTTTGGGATAGATCGAGTATAATTATCCCCCTTTATGTCAAGCTGTAAATCTGCTTCTAATAGCTAGGCAGAATCTGAGGCCAAATTGGAACTCAGGTCTTCCTGACTCCCGGCCCAGGGCTCTACCCACTGCTCCACCCAGCTGCCTCATCATGGTGCCTGATCACAAAGGGAGATGAACAGAAAGGAAGGAATACTGATTCAGGGACAGCAGAGAGATAAAAGTATGAATAAGGTTGCATGCCAGGGCATGGTCCTGAATTCTGATGGGTGGGAGTTCTTACAGGGATTTGGCTCAGTCCAAAGAAGCCGTCTGTGCATACAGGTTTCCTGTAGGAAGTGAGGGGTGTTCACTCATTGGATAATCACCCATCTGTTAGAACCAGTGAGTAACCTCTCAGCTCTTTTGAGCTTACTTGGGTCAGATCAGAGCTCTAGGGCTGAAAGGGGTCTCCGAGGCCCTCTGCTCTGCCTTCCACCCCCTTGCTTTACAGATGAAGCAGCTGAGACTTGGAGAGAAGTGATTTGCCCAAGTGGCAGGATTAGAACCCAGGTTCTCTGACTCCAACTCTTGCTCTCTGTAGTACTGAGAACCTGGGCTGGAATCAGCCTGACCTTTACCTGCATATTTTAAAGTAGTGAGCACGGACATGCAGGCTGTCCTTGCTCATGCAGTGCATGTATTTATAAAGCATGTACCATGTGTTGGGGAACATACGATAAATAAAAGCATGTCCAGGGCCCTTCGTTAGGTTACAGTCTGTCTGCCGTGGGAAGGACCCATGGGTGAATAATTATAAGTAATTATAATGAAGAATAGGTTAGATTAGAGTATAAGGAAGAATAGATTAGATAGTTGGGTGTGTAGATATGCACTAATTGAAGTGAAAGCAACTTTATTCTGGTAGAAAGTGATCTTTCTGGGCATTGGGTGTATGTGCCAACCACTCCCATCTTGTGTCTTAGATTTGTAGACCAAAGGAGCTTTGTTTATTCTGTTAGGAGTAAGCAGTTAATCCCCCTTTTCCTTGGCTTTGGGCATATATCTCACGCCCCTAGTATTTCGCTCATAAAAAAATAGAGACAGGGGTGTGGTGGCCTCAGTACCAGAATGGCAGGTATTTGGAGTTGTTGTAAATTTAGCATCGTGGATAGTGGCTAGAGTCAGGAAGAACTGGCTTCAAATACACTCAGACCCTCACCAGAAGCATTCTCTTCCTCAGTTTCTTTTTGTTGTTTAGTCATTTTTTTTTCAGTTGTGTCCTACTCTTTGTG
Organism: Phalanger gymnotis; assembly: GCA_028646595.1. Taxonomy (NCBI): domain Eukaryota; kingdom Metazoa; phylum Chordata; class Mammalia; order Diprotodontia; family Phalangeridae; genus Phalanger; species Phalanger gymnotis. The sequence goes on along the minus strand of CM053626.1, from coordinate 24,851,383 downwards.
ACCCCTTTTGGGATTTTCTTGGCAAAGATCCTGAAGTGGTTTGCCACTTCCTTCTCCACGTCATTACATAGATGAGGAAGCTGAGGCAAACAGGGTTAATAGACTTGCCCAGGGTCACACAGCTGGTGAGTGTCTGAGCCCAGATATGAACTCAGGAAGAGGAGTCTTCCTGACTCCGGGCCGGCACTCTATCCACTAGGATACCCCGTTGTCGGTTTCTTTAGCTTACAATAAGGCTATTGGACGGACTCACTGGCTTCTAAGGCCCTTCCGCTTCTAAGATCTAAGGTCCCATGAGGTGGGATCCTGCTTGCTCAGTTGTACAGGGTGATTTGGAGTCTCATTTGGGAGACATGGATGCTGTGGCTTATCTTGCTAGATTCTAAGTTACTTGAGGGCAGGGTCTTTCACTCTTGTCTTTGTACTCTTTGTACTATCTGATACATAGGAGACAAATAAGTGTATGTTGATTGGTTGACATATACGTACAAGTTTCTCCTTTAAAATATAAGCTTCTTGAGGGCAGCTAGGTGGCACAGTGAGTAGAACACCAGCCCTGGAGTAAGGAGGACCTGAGTTTGAATGCGGCTTCAGACACTTGACACACTTACTAGCTGTGTGACCTTGGGCAAGTCACTTAACCCCAATTGCCCTGCCTCCCCCCTCCAAAATTTAAAAAAAAAAAATTAGAATATAAGCTCTTTGAGGGCAGGGACTGTTTAATTTTGGCCCTTGCATTCCCCAGGGTATGGCACCACGCTGAGCTTAGAGAAAGTGGCTGATTAATGTTTGTGAGTTGATTAATTTGATGAGTAAGATGAATCTGTCTTTTCACTCATGGAAGAATATAGGCAAGCCCACCAAATGGCCCCCCTCCCCACACCTTTGAGTGAAGAGTAATCTCCAAGCCACGTTATCTCCAGGAGGACCTGGACGAGGGTCACACAGGATGGGCAGCAGGCACGGATGGATTGCAATCTGCGTCACTGAAAGGATTATTTATATTGGGGAGGCCGTGGATCTGATGGAGTGTTACGGTCTATATTTTTTTATATCCTTCCCTGAATGATCACAATAAGAATAGCCAACATGAATAGGTGTATAGGGCTTGAAAGGTTTGCCAAGTTCTTTACAAACTTTATCTCATTTTGTTCTCACAGCCACCCTGGGAGTTAGGTGCTATTACTATCCACACTTTACAGATGAGGAAAATGAGGCTGAGAGAGGTTAGGTGACTTGCCTGGAGTCACAAAGCCAGTAAGTGTCTGAGGCGGGATTTGAACTCAGATCATCCTGAATCTAGGTCCGGCTGCCCGAAGCCCTAACCTGGTGTCTCATCATGGTATGTTTAAGTCCTGGCAGGTCTGGCTAACTTGGAAATGTCACAGTTACAGGCCCAGTGGGCTGTGTGTCTGCTGTTGGAGGACCGTCCTAGGAATAGAAAGTTTAATCACTGCTGCATGGGGATGACATTTTTTTTTTAAACTCTGATACTGCTCCAAGACCATCTGATAAGTTCTAAATGGATTGGGACCTTCTGGCTGTCCCACACCGGTGAAATTGTAGCAACTTAAGGTGTTGGAGAACTAAAACTTGGCCACATGGCTTCTATTGCACATCATTGCATTAATATTTAGAAAAGGCAGAGTCAGATTTGCTCCCCACCAGCCTTCAACCGTGAAGAATTAACTCCTGATTCAGAAGTCTTGCATAATGAATTTCAGAAGTCAGATGAAGGGCAGGGAAAAAAAAAATAGCGCCCTCCCTTTCTGCTTGCTGAAGCTGAGAGTGAGTTTTGCTTTTTGAGTTTAGTACTTATGCATCAGTTTTGACAAGAATTCATAAAACTAAATTCACTAAAATATTGACTAGGATTCGCAAAACCCGTATCAGCCTCTGCCTTGGGGGGCTCTGTCAGTCAGCCCAGATATTTACTAGCCGTGTGACAATGGGCAAGTCATCTGATTTCTCTGGACCTTCGTCCCCTCATTTGTAAAATGATGGAGTTGGGCTCAATCAACTCTAAGGTCCCTCCCAGCTCTAGGTCACCTGGTGGTGCCAATATAGGATCACAGAATGTTGGGATTTCGAGCTGGAAGGGACCTACCTTCAAAGCCATCCTCTCTGATCAAAGGCAGCTTTGATCCTCCTTTGGGAATGTACACAAGTATTACAGTTCTTATAGATTCTTCACTGGGTATGTAGAGTATAGAAACAGGAAAGGGAGAATGATGTGTTCTTTTTTTTTCCACTTCCAAGAATGAATCCCTGTAGAAAAACTTATAGATTTCAAACCTAAACTCTTTAAACTGGATGTAAATGGAGGATGAGCTATGTTAAGCTTGGCAACAGAGGGTGGAGTTATAATAAGTGGTCAGGATTTGCACAGGGGACCCATTTTGGCTTGATGACAGTCAAGTCAAATCAACAAGCATTATTAAGCACCTACTATGTGCCATGCATTGTACTAAGTTCTAAGGATAAAAGGAATAACAAAAAGAGTCCCTGGCCTCAAGAAGCTCACAATTTAGTGAGGGAGACAATGTGCAAATAACCATAAATAAACAAGATATATATACTGGAAAAATTGGAGATAATCAACAGAGGGAAAGCAGTAACATTAAGGAGGGCCAGGAAAGGCTTTTTTTTTTTTTTTTGCAGAAGGTGGGATTTTAGTTGAGAACTGAAAGAATCCAGGGAAGTGATGGTAAAGAGGGAGAGATTACCAGGCATGGGGGACAGCCAGTGGGAATGTTGGGAGCCAAGAGAACGGAGGGTTTTGTACAAGGAACTGCAAAGAGGCCAGAATCACTGTATATTGAAGGTAGTAAGATGTAAAAAGGCAGGAAGAGACCAGGGTATGAAGGAAAAATCTTTCTAACAAATAGATGCCATTGCCAAGGGGAATGTGCCAAATTGGGATGTACTGAGCTCTTTTTCATGGGAGGTTTTTAAGCAAAGACTGGATAAACATTTGTTGGGTATCTTAACAAGGGCCTTTCTACAGGATTGGACCAGATGGCCTCTAGGGTTCTGTCCAACTCTGGGGTTCTGTACAGTGCACACCTGATAGCTGGTTAGACTAATGGATTCTGCCCTCCCCTTTTGTTATAAAGATCAGAGAGATATGTCCCTATGTAGGGATATACTGAATAGATACAAGATGATTTTGGAAGGAGGGCATCAGCAGATGGCGAAATCAGGAAAGCTGAGCCTTCTGAGAGATGGAGGTGAGGAGGAGAGTGCATTCCAGGCAAAGGGAACAGCCAGTGCCTGTCAATGGGTGAATAACTTGTGGCATGTGGATGAAATGAAATGTCACTGTGCCTTAAGAAGAAATAATTAATATGATCAGTACAGAGAATCTTAGGATGATTTACATGAAACGATAAAGAGTAAGCAAGCAGAGACAAGAAAATAATATGCAGCAGGGCTACACAATAGTGTAAACGGGAAGAATTGCCACCCCCAAATCAAAAGTGAGTGTTGTGAAATTGCAAAGAATAAGTAGGGCTTAAAAATTTAGGAGAGATATGAAAAGACCCCTCCACCACACGTGCCCAGCTGTGCTATATCACACCAGATGTTTTCGAATTACTGAATGCTGATTTCCCTTTTCTTTTTTTTTTTTTGTCTTTAAAAATATTATTTATAATATAGGATGACTCTTTGGGAAGGGGAGGAGGGAAGAGAATTACTGGGGGAAAAATGATGACAACTACCCCCCCCAAGAAAGAAATCATTAAAAAACCAGTTAGTTTTTTAAAAAAAATACAAGCGATGTTGTACACAGTAACACAACATTGTGCCATGGTCAACTTTGTTAGATTTAGCTCTGCTGAATAATGCCACGATCTAAGACAGTTCCAAGACACGTGATGGAAAATGTTGTCCACATCCGGAGAAAGAACTATGGGGTCTGAATGCAGATCAAAGCAGACTGTTTTCTCTTTTTTTGTTGTTTTTTCTTTCTCATGGTTTTCCCCTTTTGTTCCGATTCTTCTTTCACAACATAACTAATGTGGAAATATATTTAATATGATCATACACATAAAGCCTGTATCAGATTTCATGCTGTCTGGGAGAGGGGGATGTAGAGGGAGGGGAGAAAATTTAGAACTCAAAATCATATAAAAGCAAATGTTGAAAACTAAAAATAAATAAATAAAATTTTTAAAATATGGGTTATGGAGTATGAAAGACAGCCAAAAAGAAAGCCAGTTTGGCTGGACTGTTTGTAGAAGTCTTCGTGTGTAGAGTGTTTGTAGAAGGGAGTGCCACAAGATTGGAAAGGTGGATCAGAGTTCAAATGTTTGTCCTATGGATGCTCCCTGGCCGGTTTTAGGCAAATTACTTCCCCTCCCTGAAACTGTTTTTGCTCTGTGAAATGAAGGCTTTGGCCACTATGACTTCTTGGATTCTGTCCAGCCATAAATCAACAGTCCTGTGATTCCTACCTTGTAAAACTCTCACAAGTTTGCTGCGTCTGTAACCCTTTCCCTGAGTTTGCTGGGCTCTCTAGTAGAGAGGGGAAGAAACAAAAATAATCACCCTTCTTCACCTAAAGGTAAGGGACCCCTGGTGTGTGGTCTTGGCCTCACTTGGAGGATTTGTCTGGGAAGTGACCAGATAACTGAGGCTTTTGTTTTTGCTCTAAATTTTGTGCCTGACACTGAAGGGTTCTGCAAAGCAAGGTAGAGGAGACTGGTAGCATTGGAGGGATAATGTTAACAATGGACAGTCCACTGAATGAGGTTCCAGTTCCAGGGCCTCTAGTGGGCATGGCTTTTAAGAAACCATGTGGATGTGGGGAGCATACCTGGCTGACTGAGCTAAAAGCAGCTCTGTGAATGACTGTTGTCAAACCAAGGTGGCATATTGTCATTTAAAAAAAAAATCATTAGCTTCATCTTAATTTTCTTTCCATTTTTAAAAATTCTAAATTTAACACCAAATAAAATGAGAATTTTCATCTATGTGGTAGAACAGAATGAGATGAGGGAAGACTACATGTGAAACTAAAAATCCCTTTTATATACCATAATTTAAAAAGTAATTTGCAGTAACAAAAGGTTTGTCTCCCTTATTTTTTATCAAAGAAAATGTGACTTTTATTTGAGAACATGCTGTGCTGGTACCTAGTGTTTTCTTATATACATACACATATGCATATGTACATGTGTGAATCTGTATGCACACAAAGGCATATCTATAAGCATATACAAATGTGTGTCTTCATGTATATCTATGTATATGTGTATATATCAGAGGACCATGGGAAACATTGTAAAAATGGACTTTACTTGAAGCTTGAGATGGAGGGAGGGGTGTGTCTAACTCCCATTTGACAAACTTCCTGCCTAGCCTTTGGGTGACATATGGCTTTCCCAGGCTTTCGTGCTTCTTCCTGGGGAGCAGGGTGTCTGGTGATGTAGAGACCTGTAACAAAGGTCTCTTCACTTTGGAGGGCAGAATAATGGGTTATGGTTGGGGTTGGGGCTATCCCTGGGGAGATAGGGAAGGGTCAGTAGGGTAGATCCTGGGGTCGTGGGGCTGTGCTCGACTCAGGCCGGGAAAACTCTCCACCCTCTGCGGGTTTCAATGAGAAGCACAAACAGAGAATGGCCATGGTTTCAGGAACTAGACAGGGTCATACAAGACACTTCTGAAGGGAAAAATAAAAACAACCTTAAATGGTAATATTCAGACTGAGGGTTCTAAGAATTCGACTCTTTCTTGAAAAGACCTGTGTTATACTACCTGAAATTCTGCCAGTTAGTGGCTAATTCAGATTTTATTGAATCAGTGTTTTAGTAATGGCAGTCAGCTGTGCAGTCATCGAGTCGTGATGTGGTATCACGGAAAAGAGAATGGCATTTGGAGTCTAGGGGCACTGCCTCTGTGATTGAGGACATTCACCCTGCCTAAATCTCACTTTGGGGGTTGGAATAGATGGCCTTCCAAGGTATCTTCCAATTGTGAAATTCCATGATTTTGTGATTCTGTACCTCTCTAATGTACAGAAGGATAGAGTCTCACCCTGTGATTCCACTGGTATCGGGAACTCCCAGATGAGAAAATACTCTCTCCTAATGCTGACCTGCACCTTCCCTGAAATTTTTAGTCTAGAAATACATGAATGCATATGTGAATCTATAAGCGTCAAGATGTTGAGCCACATTTGTCTAGGGTACTTACTGTTTAATAATTCATATTATTTGTAATTGTTTTTGTGTCTAATCCCCTTATCATACTATACCCAGTGAGGACATGGACTTTTCCCCTCTGTAATTGTTGGATGTTGCATTGAAAAAAAAAATCATCAAGCCAGTTGCTTCATAAAGGGATTTTTCTCTTGAGGATTTTGGAAAGCTCCTGGTTCACTGGAGATCCTCTAGGGATATTGATTCCAAAACTAGATTTGGGAATTACTGAGGACGTATGTCCTATCTGAGCTTTGTCCTCCCCAGTGCAGAGCTCTCTCTGTATTCCATCAATGTCCAGTAAGCGAATGAAGGAAGGAAGGGCAGAATTTGAAGGCAGATCTTTAGCATCTCTTAAAGATGAACTCATCCAAACGCTTACTGCCACTTGGTCATCTTGCCCTGAGAGGGGGCAGTTTCATCTTAGCTTTGGGAATCTTTTAGCATAGGCTTCTTTTTGCAAGTCTCCTCCAGGACACCCCTACAAACTCCTCTCATCCATCAATCACGCCCCCTTCCCCCATCAGATCTAATTGTCGCAGGGCTGGGGCCTGGATGGGTAGGAAGAGGATCGTATGAATACACCGGACAGGCTGCCTCTTTGATCTCTTTACTTCCCCTACCCCTGGGAAGCCTAGGATGCCTGCCCTAGTTCCCCTGGTTTATTTGGTCAGTTTTTTTTTCTGTTTGACATTCCCCATTTGGAAGTGGAAGGAACTACCTGACCTCAACATGGGACCCAGAGAAAAGAGAGGGTAGTCGGTTCCTTTTTATAGATCTTCTGTCTTGATCATTTATACCTTCTCTTTCCTCTTTCTCTTCTTCCTCCCCCCACCACCTATTGCTAGAGCTTTTCTCATGAACTTTTTTTTTAAGCTGAGAAGCATTAATAGACATGGTTCTTCCTGCAGTGGCATTTTAGACCAGTGATTAGAAGCCTTTGTGAAGTTTCAATTCACTATCCTTTGATTTTTAAAAAAATATCCTTCTTTCCCTAAATGTGCCAGACATTGCGCTTTTAAGAAATCATCAAGCTAGTCACTCCATAAAGGGAACTAAAGGCTTTGCTTTGATGGGTTTTGGTCTACCCTTGGCACACTAGAGATACCCTTGGGGATTATTTGCAAAACCAGACTTGGAAATCACCAACCTCCCATCAGCGGTTTTAGTCAGTAATTCAGTAAGCATCCTCAGAGTGTTGAATTTGTTCTCAATTGACTGAGCATATGATGAGAGATAGTAAGGTCTTAATAAATGCTTTATCTGTGTATATGCCAGACATGGTGCTGAGTTCTAGGGATGCCCATGCAAACAAACCACACCGTCCTTTCCACTTTCATGGAGGATATGAGGGGAAAGCTGTAAGGTTTAAAGTGGGGAAGGGGCCTGAAGGATCAACATGTTCAACCCTCTCATTTAAAAAAATGGGGAAACGGAAGAGCCACCCAGGGTCACGCAGCTAGTGTCTGAGGCAAGATGCAATGCAAGGCCTCCTTGCCTCTGAATCCAGGGTGTCTACACCACATGCATGTGCTCATATGCTCCATAGACACCCTGTTGTTTCAGTGCTCGTCCTGCAGTATATAATCCCAAGTAGCTCCGACTTTCCTTTTTTAGTTCTGATTTTCAACTTAGAAATTTTTTTCAACTGGACCTGGTGGGAAACTCCTTCCATTAAAGATCAGCTCCTTCTCCTCATCTTCCCACCTTAGAGAGTTGACTGGGATCCTTGCCATCCCACCTTAGAGAGCTGTCTGGGACCCTTGCCCAGGGTCTCACAGCCAATGTGTGTCAGAGACGGGTCAGAATCCCTTCTGTCTCTCGGCCTCCCAGCATGTAAACTATTTATGGACAGACCTTTAAAACCACATTTCATTAAAGTTTCTCCACTAACATGCACAAAATCCAAACTGCAGAAATGTTGAAAACTAAAAATTGCTGACTGTTGTTTACTGTTGGCATCACAGACTCAAGGTACAGTCTGTTGAAAAGAGAAGAACGCATAAAGCTATGGTGGTTTGTTCAGTGACCTCAGGAACTCCCATCTCTGAGACATGACTTAGTTGCCCTTTTTGCAAACGTTCGCTATGATAGGCATGAACAAGAAGGATTTCCTAATTAAACTGAAGTTTAATGCTTTAAGCTTTTGCTCGTTTAAGTAGAATTATGGTGGTTGAGCAATGACTTTTCTGACCAGAGATTCTTGTTCCTTTTGTGGTCAATTTTCATAGTTCCTCTAATGCATTGTGATGACTGTCTCCAAGTATTCAGTAACTTTCCTCGTGATTCCTTACCCTCTCTTCTTCAAAAAATGTTCTTCAAAAAAAATCTTTTGTGATGAGTTTTTTTCCTTAATATTATTTTTTTCCCAATGACATGTAAAGATAGTTTTCAACATTCATTTTTGTAAAATTTTGAGCTTCAAATTTTTCTTCCTCCCTCTCTCCCCAAGACAGCAAGCAATCTGATATAGGTTATACAAGTACCATCATATTAAACATATTTCCACATTAGTTGTGTTGTGAAAGAAGAGTGATGAGTTTTTAGAAACTTCTGCTACCCCCCAGCCGCTGCTTTCACCACCAGATCCATAACCACAATGATGGGGACTGTCTGAGCTCCTTCGACCCTAACCTGCTCCTTTCATGGGGCCATAATTTGGTTGCTGCTGCCCACTAGGATCTCTGAATCACTAGTTCTCAGTGTTACCATAGTTACCAAATATCTCCCTTCACTGTAATCATCACATCCTCCTCCCCCAGCACCACCACACATATCTACCTCCTTGGTTTCCACATCCTCATCTAACACCATCATAACCCCTTCTACTCTTGGAACCAGCAACATCTCCACAGTTATCACTTTCTCCATTCATTCCATTAGGTCCACCACGTCCACCTCCATTACTGCCTCTGCTTATACCACAGTAACCACCCCTTCCACCACAGTTTCCACTACAGCCAAAATTTTCTCCATCCTCTCCAAAGCTTCTTTTACAACCCATACATGAAATTGCTGGAGCCCCCTCCCCAACTCCTTTGTAAGTCAGTAGACTGTATCTCTTTGAAAGGATCTTCTTCACTTCACAGTTATGTCCATTAACACAGTGGTATGCCATTTCTGAACAAGAATTTTGTCAATAGAATCATGGCCAACGAAAGTTACAAAAGCAAACCCTCTCCTTTTTCCGTTCTTGCGGTCTTCCAAACTTCTGTGGATTCAGCCTTGTTATGCTTTCTTCATCCTGGCCACTGGCTCATTCTTCATCCTTCCTTCTTGTCCTGCGCACTTCTGTCTGGACAACTTTGCTTAAATTAGCCCCCAGACAACAGACTCCCCCCTCACCTCTTTCCGAAGTCAATTCCTTCCTTCAAACCTGCCTGAGGTGTCACTTCTGGCCAGAAGCGCTCTCCAGCCTCCCCAAGGGGAAGTGACCTTTCTGTACCCTGACCCCTTGTCATCTGGATCTTCTTGGTCACTGTCCTTCTACCTTGTATTCCTCTTTCGACAGGAGGCCTTTCTGGATCCCCTTAATTCCAGTGCCTTTGAATCTCCATCGCTTATCACAGTGCCTGGCACATAGTAGGTGCTTAATAAAGGCTTTTTGAACGACTGACTGATTGTATCATACAGATTTGTGCCTGTCTCCTGTTCCTTCTCTCCCTACCTCTCCCTTCCTCATTCAACTATAAGCTCTGTAAGGACAAAGATTTGTCATTTAAATAAATCTTTATATTCCAAGTATTCAGTACAGTGCCAAGCACGGCAGGCAACTTAATAATGTTTGTTTATTAAGTTCTTGTGAAAGGAAAAAGTTTGGCATTATATAATTAGGTAGTGATTGACATTACAATGTAATGCTGACAATGTGAATATATTATATATATACATGTATGCATATATATGTATGTATTTGGCCTACTTCAGTACTTTGGTGAGTGGGTATGTGTCACCTTGGACAATATGCTCTTCTGGACTTTGGAGTCAGGAAGATTTGTGTTTGAATCCTGCCTCAGACACTCACTACCCGCGTGGCCCTGGACTAGTCAATTAACTTCTCTGGACCTCATAAAAGAAAGATAATAATAGCCCCTATCCCACAGGAGTGTTGTGAGCCTCAAATGAGATGCTGTATGGAAACACGCTGCATAAATGGGAGCTGTTATTATCTATGCCTTTTGCTACTGGAGTGTGAGCATCAGATAATCAGATATTGTGTGAATGTGTGTGACTTGTATACACCTTATAGACACTGTCCACCTAAAGGCAGTGAACAGAATGCGTTACATTTAGTCAGGAAGAACTGAGTTGAAATACTGCCCCATCCACTTATTTAGTTGTGTGACCATGGGCAAGTCACTTAACTCTCCTCAGACTCTGTATCCCCATCTGTGAAACGGGGATAACAGCACCTACTTCACAGGGTTATTGTGATGGCCGAATGATATGACATACATAAAGTGCTTTGCAAACCTCAAAGCACCATGTAATTGCTAGCTGCCCTTCCTCCCTATGTGTCAGGCCCAGCCCCATTTTCCCATGGGCACTCGCTCAGTAAATAAGGATTCTGGACGCACCAGGGTTGGCGAGCTTCTGATGAAGTCGACACGAGACCTCCTCCTTCATCCTCTGCTTTGCTTTTCAGAGTCATCTGATCCAGTATGTGGGCCTCAGCCATCATCTCATCGCCCTGAATTTCATCATCGTCTCTTTCGGCTGGAAAAGCGCATCGTCGTCTCCGAAAGTTCAGATTACCGATACTGATTTTGACGGTGTTGAAGTCAGAGTTTTTGAAGGTTTCCCAAAGGCCAGAGAACCATTGAAAAGCGGTATTATTTACATCCACGGAGGAGGATGGGCCCTGGCAAGTGCAAGTATGTTTTGGAAAACCTCTGGTGGCTTTGGATGGAGTTTGTGCAAGGGTGGTGTTTTGTTAGTTCACGTGGGTTTTGTTTTTGTTTCTTTAAAGCAGAGTCTATAGGCTGTGCCTTGGGCACAGTAATTGTGAACCTGTTGATAGTACCTAAAAACATTTCCTCCAAATAAAACCAATTATAATAAACAAAACATCTAACAACCACGTTTACCCCCATACCTTCCCCCCCAAAAAAAAACAACCCTACCCTAAACCTTGAGGGTATCATGGTACAGGAAAAATATGCCTGGATTTGGACTCAGTGGGATTTAAATCCTTGCCCTGCCACTAATTAATCCTTATGACCTTGGGTAAGTCACCTGGCTTCTTTGGGTCTCAGTTTTCTCGTCTGTAAAATGAAGGGACTGAATTCTAAGGTCCCTTCTAGTTCCCAATCTATGATTCATGCCTTTCCACCCTTCCTTTTGTAAAGGAAAGGGTTGTACTGGATGGCTTCTCAACTCTAAATCTGTGCCCCATAACCCCACCCTCAGCCCAGTAGCGATGGTGATGGAGAAGGGCTGCTAGGACAGGCTTTCCTGGAGTGCCTCAGGGGACTCCATCTGCTTCAAGGATCTTTTATGGAAGTTACCTTGTCCCTAAGCCTCCACCTACTCCAAGCTCCAAGCTAAGCTGTAGACCGCATCCTGACATCCACAGCATCACGTGGGAATTACCGTTAGCATGTTAAAATGGCGATTGAGTATAGGTATTTTCAGTGGAGTAATTTTCGGCACCTCTTGGTTGGAGATCACATTATACAAGAACTTACCTGTCCATTAAACAGCAAAAACCTGGGATCATCCCAGTCCAACCTGGGCTTTGGGTCACCTTTCATTCAATATTGTTCCACAAAGATTGTCCAAATGCCTGTTCAAGGCAGACACTTGTCTTAGGAGCTTTGGAGGTACAGAGAGACGGTCCCTGCTGGAGCCCAGGGGATTCAGAGCACTGTGGCAGGGAAGCCATCTAACCCTCGTAGATGCAGAGCTGGAAAGGGGCCTTCGGGGGTGGGATTTGAACCCAGGTCCAATGATTTCAGGTCTCACACTTTGCTGTCAATCATTTCATCTCCCTGAATCTTAATTTCTCCTGTAAAATCAGAATATGTGTCCTACTCCTTAATTTCCTCTGTTTTCTGGCCAAATGCATCAATCCCTGAAAACAGAGATGGGGCTGCCTTTACTTCTAACTCTGTTCTTCTCCAGCTGGCTTCTTATGTCTTTCCCCATATCCAAAAGAAAAAAGAAGAGAGGCAGCTGTGGGGGGTGAGGCACTGAAGTTAGAAAACCACAGAAACACACAAGACTACAGTCTCTTGGGTGTCATCATCGTCATCATCTCCCTAATGTTCAGATCTGACCACCTCATTCCCTTTCGGGAAATCTTGTAGGGGCTCCCTGTTGCTCATAGAAGGGGATAGGGATTGGTTCTGGACCTGGGATTTCATTGATATAGGGTACTCTCAGGTGAGGAAAATCCCCTCACCAATGCAGGTTGACATCTTTGTTGCGACATGGAGTCTTAGAGAGTCGCCTACAGAGGTTAGTTAAGGGACTTAGCCACAGTCACCAAGATAGGAGGTGTCAGAGCCAGGACCCGAACCCAGGTCTTCGCGGCTTGGAGGCTGGCTTTGTCAGCTCTGCTGTTCAGACCCTGCCTAGATGAGAACACAGAGAACATAAAAGTCACAGGCGATTGAAGCAGGTCCAGGTTAAATCCTCCTCCAACACTATTACTCTGATCTTGGACAAGTCCCCTTATATCTCTGTACCATAGTTTCCTCATCTGTAAAACAGAGACAGATATTTGTCCTACCTGCCTCAACAAGATTCTCGTTAGTCTCAATCTTGGAGCGCAAATGAAGTTTTAAAAATTCACAGCTGTTTCGCCCTGGTGTTAAAGGTCATTAGGCAGTCACATGAATTCAACACACATTTATTAAGCATCTGGTATTCATACAGCGTTGTGTTATAGAGAGCTGGCCTTGGAGTCATAAAGTCCTGGGTTCAGGTCCCACTTCTGACATGTGTTGGCTGTGTGACCCTGAGAACAGCTAGCTAGGTGGCACAGCGGATAGAGAATTCAAATGTGACCTCAGACACTTACTAGCTATGTGACCCTGGGCAAGTCACTTAAGTTTGATTACCTTTAAAAAAAAATGAGTCAATGTAGAAAACATGTAGAAAATTATTCGCCATAAAGTATGAAGGGGAGGGGTCAGGGAACGCTTCTTGCAAAAGGTGGTGCTAAAGCTACATCTTAACACAGTGAGTGCCTGGTCCTAACCCATGGTGAGTGCCATATAAACATGAGCGATGGAGATACAGATGCCTTCCAGGCGCGGTAGATGGCCAGTACAAAGGCAGCTAGCCAGAAGGTCTGGCTATGTGGGAGGTAGAACACAAATTGTGTATCAAAAACCCTACCCGAAACCAAAACAAACTACTTGACTCTGATAAAGACCAACAGAAGTGGGGGTGGGGCTGAGTTCAGGTCTGAAGCTGGTTAGGTTGTCCTCCTTCCCAGCCTCCTAAAAGAAATACCTGACTTTGTCCTACTGAATTCTATTTCTACTGAAAGGGGAGCTGAAACACTGGATTTTACATCTTGCTTGGGAAGGTTTCTTTCATTTCAGAAATGTCAATTCATGAAATGTCAACAGCGTCAACCAATAAGTCAGTCAACAAACATTAATTAAGCACTTACTGTATTCCAAGCATTGTGCAAAGATTGAATCTTAGCATTTGATTTTTAAACTGAGAAGCCTGCCTTTGGTGAGGTTGTGTTGAGGTGATAAAAGTCCAAGGCCGGTCTCAGAAGCCCCTATGCTTATTATGATTTAAGAGCAGTGGATGACTTCAAATATGGTAGATCTCCCATCAATCATTCTGTCTCTTCTAGGAATTAGCTATTATGATGATCTCTGTTCAACTATGGCAGAGGAACTGAATGCTGTCATTATCTCAATTGAGTAAGTATTTCACATGGGATAAATGGGGTATTTTAGAGCTGGGAGGATTCTTAGAGATTATTCAGTCCAACTCTGGCCCCTACCAGCTTACATGACTGTCAAATCCTGAAATAAATCAAAGCTGTGAGTTAAGGAATAACTCATCTTTAACTGAGATAACGTGGTAGCAAATCTGCCACCCTGGGGGAGGTCCCAGGAGTACAGAACACAATGGATCTCCCAACTCCAAGACCCAGGTAGCAAGGCCTGATCACAAGACCCTAATGGCTGTGGACAAGGAAATCACTGCATTCTGGCTGTTTTGCTCTCCGTGGCGTGAATCCTAATGGATCATTAGAAGCTGAGATCCAACTGCAACTAGGTTCCTTTGCAAAGTAACATCTCTGGGTGGGGGGGACTTACAGCTCAGCTAATCAAGAGTAAATGTCTTAAGTATAGAAACGTAAGGGCATTACTGAAATTCTGGCATTACAAGGATCATTTAAGGGAGTGGCAGTCCATATTACATTTGGTATTAAACAATCTTCTGTCATTCTATTAACAATTCTATTAACAGTTTTTGTCATGAGGAAAGAAGGGTCCAAAGAGAAGTCAAGGGTCCCCCAAGATCACCTCCCTCAGGGCCATCTTCTGAAATGAGTCCCAGCACATATTAGCTCCAGCATTTGTAGAAAAATTAAAGGAAAGGTAGCCCAACTTTGCCCTTGGGGATCGAGAGCTGAAGCACAGGCTACCTGGGTTGACTGGTCAGGTGAGCACCCTGACCTAACTTTGTCTGTCTCCAGTGTCAAAGGAAACAAAGAATCCTCGGATTAAAGATCCACAGGGTACTTAGGACTTATAAAATCTAGCTGCCGAAGGCTTCATTTTTAAAAATAATCTCAGCTGTAGGACATTACCCCATGAGAGCTGTGTTGGTTAACACAATGGTTCCCGGTTGTCTCTTGGGAGTAACTCCGGCCTGGTATAAACCCTGCTTCCAACCATCAACTTCCACTAAAGCCCTTTGATGCCTTGTTTTCTGTACCATCTCCAGGAGCGGACTGCAAACTTGGGCAGATGCTACCAAGCCAGGAAGCTCAGAGTATGGGACTTAGTGATAGTAGCACACGTCCATTACCTGCCGGACAACCTAGATAATTTGGAAAGTTATCGCCAAAAAATTGGCCACTAAAAGATAATGTTTTGGAGGAAGGGCAGTGGAGAGGGGGAGAGAAAGAAAAAATCAGAAAGGCTATTATTAATGCATGGAGAAGTCAATGTCTATGGCAGCAGTACTCAAACTGATGCCACCTTGAATCTCTCTTACACCAACCCAGTTCGAACCAGCTTTCAATTTTATGTGTCTGTGAGCGCCGTTTCAAATTTCTCTCCTTATCCTAGAGTTAGAGCAGGAAGGGGGTTTAGAAGGTGTCTAGCTGAGGCAGCTTATTTTCCATGGGAGGAAATGTAAAACAGAGTTTAAAAACAAACAAGGAAAAGAAGAATAGGGAGGTACATTCAAATGACTTTAAATGCCAAATAGCAGGCTTTGTATTTTAACCTAATCCAGGGATTCTCAGCCTATTTTGTGTCCTGGATCCCTTTAATCAATCAATCAACATTTATTTAGGGGTCTGCTATGTGCCAGGCCTTGTGCTAAGTGGTGGCAATCTGGGGAAACCCCTAGAGTCCTTCTTAGAGTGCTGATTTTAAGTGCATAAAATAAAATATATAGAATTGCTAAGGAAACCAGCTATATTAAAATGCAGTTTGTCAAACAATAAAATTAGGTCTACAGACCTCAGTTTAGGATCAGCTGGTCTAAAGGCAAGTGGGAGCTACTTGAGGTCTCCTCCTTCAAAAATTGTAATGGTCCCGTTGAAAATGACTGACCTGGACATTTGAGGGAAGGATTTTGAAATTGCAAGCACTTTGTTTACATTTCGCACTGCAAAATTCATTGCATGCTATGCCAATTCCTTTGCAAATTCCCATCAGAATGGCTAGAGAGGGCCCAACCCTGAAGGGCTGGGAGATCCTACACCTCCCTAGTTCTATTTCACAATTCAGGCTCTGATTATTTTTGCACAAGGTTATAGATAAAATAACTTCCAAGAAAACTTACTCGTTTGTTCCTTTTTTTGTTTCCCTGAGGCTCTTTGTAACATTTCTTTTTTTAAAGAAAAGAGGGAGGCAGCCAGGCTCTGGTCGTCTTGGGAATGG
Source organism: Phalanger gymnotis (assembly GCA_028646595.1). Lineage (NCBI taxonomy): Eukaryota > Metazoa > Chordata > Mammalia > Diprotodontia > Phalangeridae > Phalanger > Phalanger gymnotis. The sequence goes on along the minus strand of CM053626.1, from coordinate 24,835,086 downwards.
TGCTGGCTTTTTTTGAGCCTCAGAGTTTAGAAAATCCTAGCTCTTTATTCTGTAGCAAACATGTGGCAAACTGTCTCTATCTCAAGCTTTTTGTTCTCTCCTTTGCAACCTAATTTGATGTCTAGTGTCTAATTGCCCACCCTGTCTCCCTGTCAAGCCACATTTCACATCTGTTATTCACCAGTGAGTTGGGCTGGGTTTTTTTAAGCATATAATTTGTGTGCATTTCTTTCTTCTGGTTTTTTTTAAAGCAATATTTCTTTTCACCATTCCTCCACCCAAAACTGTTGCATAGCATATGTTGAAAAAAATGTATTGATAGTTTTTTGAAAAATTTTTGTTTTTCCCCAATTACATGTATAAATAATTTTTGACGTTTGTTTTAAGAAATTTTTGAGTTCCAAATTCTCTTCCCTCCCTTTCTTCCCTCTCTCATCATTGAGAAGGCAAGTAAATTGATGTAGGTTATACATGTGCAGTCATGCAAAACATTTCCATGTTAGTCATATTGTGAAAGAAAACAGAGACCAAAAAACCCCAAGAAAAATGAAGTAAATAAAAAGTATGCTTCAATCTGCAATAAATTAATAGTTTTGAGAATTATTGGACACAGCCCTGAAATAATTTGAATCAGGAATTACTGCTCATGAACATACAAATCTGTTTCACTAGCTAAGCCTTCGTTTGGTTTTAATACAGTTCAATTACGTTCATTAAGTACTTGCTTTTTCCCAAGAGGAATGGAATTGTGTTGGAGCCCTAGCCTGCAAGCCAGGAGACCCTACCTAGGATGCAAACTGACTGTGTGATGCTGGATAAGTCACCTAACATTTTGGTGCTCTAGACCAGTGGTTCTGAAACTTTTTGGTTTCAAGACCTGTTTTATTCTCTAAAAAATTATTGAAGACTCCATGCCCCCCCAGGAGCTTTTGTTTATGGAGGTTTTATAATGTCTATTGATATTTGCCACATTAGAAATTAAAGTGTCTTGGTATCATTATTATTATTATTAAAACAGTTTTGACCTTAGGGACTCCCTGAAAGGGTCTGGGAACCCTCTAGGGTCTCTAGACCAGATGTTGAAAACTGCTGTTTTAGGCAACTATAAGCTGGATGAGCTGTGCAGAAGGTATCTATACCAATATAATCAAACCCACTATGCTAGGTTCTTCAGATAGAAAGAAAAAAAAATAAACCCTGTCCTCAAGGAGCTTACATTCAACTGAGGAGATCCAAGTATGCTACAAATAATTAAGTACAAAGTATAGTCAAAGTTAGGCGAAGTAACCTCGGGTCAGATGACAACAGGGGGAGTCAGGATAGGTCTTATGGGGGAGGTGGTGCCTGAGCTGCGCTTGAAGGAAGACTACTAGGGTTTCTGTAAATCAGAGGTGAGAGAGGTGCATCTTAGAAGTGGGGCAGGTAGGTGGCAAAATGGCTAGAGCTCTGTGCCTAGAGTTAGGAAGAGCTGGGTTCAAATCTAGCCTCATGTTGGCTACATCACCCTGGGCAAGTCACTTAACCCTGTTTGCTTCAGTTTCCTCCTCTGTAAAAATGGGAATAATGGCACCTACCTCCCACACGTGCCCCCCATTTGCTGTAAGGATCAAATGAGATAATATTTATAAAGTGTTTATAAACCTTAAGGAAATGCGCACACACACACACACACACACACACACACACACACACACACATATCTCTCTACTTATGTATGTGAAGGAAGCCACTAGGGTTTCTATGAATCAGAATGCTATGTACATGCCAGCTATTATAGTGATCATGCTGGCTATTTGGCAAAGGCCCAGGCAGGAAATAGAATGGCATGTCTAGCAAATGGTTAGGAGACCCTGACTGGGACAGAGAGTGTGTGAAGGACAGCAGGCGGCAGATTCTGGTGGGCTAGAGATGCCTGGCTGAGGATCTTGCAGTAGTTTTAGATGTTTATTTTTCTTGTTTGGAAGGAAGCATGCTCAATAATTAAAGGCAGGTGGCCTGACAGCAGAATTGTTTTTTCCCTTGTCACAGTAACTTTGTTTTCAGTTTTTAGCAATAACTTGTATTTTTTTCCATTATGTTGATTTCCAAATAAGGCCTTTCTTCATCCCCTGTCCAGAGAGCCGGCTAATCTCTGGATTCTTGGTGTCCTTTCCTTGGCCTCACTAGCCTTCTCTGTAAAATGTGGGGGCTGGAGTAGATGGCCTGTTGGGTACCTTCCAGCTCCAAAAATATGATTTCTTGTAGCAGACTGTAGCTTTATTTCTAAAGAATGACCTGGTAGAATTCTCCTGGCTGCCTGTAGAAGCACAGCCCTCAGCAGAGATAAGACAACCACTTTGACCACTCTGTTTCGATACTGTCTCCATGATGTTTTCTTGTTGGGCATCTCAGCCTTCAGGGTCCTTCTCTACAACTATCAGTGTGAAGTTGCCTTATCTCTCCATTTCTGATGCTTCTGGATACTTGGTTCTCTTCGGTCCCTGGGAACTGAGAAGTGTCTGGTTTCACTGGCTTCCCCCACCTACTGCCTAAGCAGAAAGATAATGAATGGGCGCTGTCACTTAGTAAGCTCTCTTAGTTTAGAGCTTGAGAGAAGGTATGGGAGGTCAAGGATGTGGACCGTTCACAGCACCGAAGCTTCTCACATTTTATAACTGCTCTGCATTGAAGCTGGCCTTTCTCAGAAAACCTGGACTGTAATTAAGAGTTTAATGGAATCTGAGAGAGTAGGTTCTTTCATGTCTTTTCATTCCTCTTTCACCTGCAATTTAAAACCATCAGACCCATTTCCAGAACATTTAGCCTTAGGATTGGGTTTGCCTTTCCTGGAGGGAAGAAACAAAGTTATTTAAGTCAGGAGACAAAAAGTCATTGATAAATATTTCTGATGATCCAACAAGCATTTATTTCCTAAAGGCGACTTGGATGGTTATTTAGGTGGTTACATATAAATTGAGAATTGGAAGGACTGGGGGCAAATCTAATACATCATGTGCAATGGCGCCACCTAGTGGCTTTGCGCCATTTTCACTTCTTGCCTCTCATTTCAACTGAGTGTATTTTGATGAGGGGGTCACCAGTGAAAGGGAGAAGAGGGTCAGAGTGTCCCAAACACCTGCAACTCATGTGATAATAATAGCTATCATTCATAAAGTTATTTTTTGTTGTTTTCCCTATTAGACTGTGAGCTAGGAACTAGTTTTTATTTTTCTCTGTGTCCCTAGCACTTAACACAGTTAGTTGCCTGGCACATAGTAGGTACTTGTCGACTGACTTTAAGGTTTGCACATTGCTTTACATACATTATTTCAACCCTGTGAAGTAGATGCTTTTATTATCCTCATTTTACAGATGAGGAAACAGATGAGACCCAGAGACATTTAAGAGAATTACCATGGTCGCACAGGAGTGGTATTGTTGAGATTTGAACCCAGGCCAGGGAGAAACTTCCCAGCTCTTAGAGCGATCCCAAATGGAATGGCTACGGCCAAAGCTCGTGGCCACATCCCACCCCCATCCCCTTCACGTTGGCAGTTTCCAAGCTAAGGCTGGATGACCAAGTGTAGAAACCATTTCTATTCCAGTATGAGCTTCCTCTAGCCCAGAGTGCCTAATTGTGTTTTGAGAGTGTTGAGTGATCACTGAGAACCGAGAGAAGAAGGAGGCTCAGATACTTGAAAGACAGTCAGTGGACGGGTCTCCTTTTGGTCTTTTTTTTCAAAACATCTTTGTTCAAAGGTGCTACATTCATGTTGTTTCCTTTATCCATACCCTTCAGCAAACAATTGCTTATTTTCTTTGATTGTGTTCTAGTTCCACATCTTGATACCTGATTTGCATATTGGATCTGGGTAGAGGATGATAATTTTTCATAATCATTGTGGAAATGATTGGCTCGTTTTGGGGAATATGCTCCCTAGAAGAGGGTAACCAGATCTCTAGGGTTTTAGCCCTGATGTACCATGAATGAGGACGTGTGTGTGTGTGTGTGTGTGTGTGTGTGTGTGTGTGTGGTCTTGATTGAGTCAATCAACCTTTGTGGGTTTCCATTTCTATTTTTCTTTGGTAAAATAAGAGTTGTGGAGCTTTCCCTCTAATCTAAAAATTCCTCTGATTCTAAGACTCAGATTTCCTATCACTATTGCCCCAGACTTTGTAGTTTCTTCAGGTCAGTGGAATTCATAGGAATGGTGTCAACATCTTTGTCTCTGGAGAGAAGGGAGTGGAATTTCATGATGTGTAAGGTCCTTCCCAGCTCTGACATTCTCTCAGTATCTCCAAGGTGAAATGCTACTGGAATGTTAGTCTGCCTCTTAAATGGATTTGAATCCTGATACTCTTGTCCCACTTACTAGTATGGCAGATGTGTCTTGAGCTTGTTGAAGTGGTCTGACAGTGAAATTGCTGATTTTCAGGGTTAAGGATCAACATAGATAGACTAAAGTATGATATCTAGTTAGAGGATATTATGAGAAATAACAATGGTAATTCTAGGTCATTAAGCTTTATAATTAAAAAAATGTTGCTTCCAATAGATCTAATAATGGCTAAACACAACAGAATGATTCAGTTATTTTCTCTGACAGTTTCAGAATGCATCAAGTTGTATGGCTAAGAAATCCCCTAACCAAGGAATTCTCCAAATGAATACTGGTTTCTGGAAATTAATTCCAATAATATATTAATGCATTCTTAATGAATAATGGAAGTCTTCCTGTGTGATCCCTGGGCAACTCCCTTCTCATTTGTGGGTCTCAGTTTCCTTGCCTACAAAATGAGGGGGGGTGGACTAGACAACCTCCAAAATCCGTCCCTCCCAGCTTTAAGTCTGTGATCCCAGAGTTTTGATGTGCTGAAAAGGAAGCCGTATGGCTTTATGCTTTTATTGTCCTAGACATAGAGGACAAATGAATTGGATTGGCCAGGAAATGGTGAAAGTAGGAGTTCTTTACCTTTTTATTTCTTGCATCGTGTGCCCGTTTTGCAGGCTGGTGAAACCTATGGACCCCCTTCTCAGAATGATGCTTTTAAGTGCATAAAACAAAGTATACAGGATTACAAAGGAGGCTGATTCTATTAAAAAGTTATCAAAATATTTAAAAAACAAGTTCACGGATCCCAGTATAAGAATCTCTAACTTAAAAGCTTAGGCCTTTCTTATGGTGCTTTGAACTCACACAAAGGAAGACTCATGAAGCAGATTATTTTCAAATCAGGTCTGGAAAGGGTAATGCCAGGGCACTCCAAGCAGAGTAGCTTAATGATATAGGCTGGACGAAAGCCTCTCAGTATTTTTAGCCCAGGTTGTGGGTTTAATGGGGAAAGGTAGGGGGTCTTGTGCAGGCTGTCTGGTTTCCCATCGCTGAGGTAAAAGCAGGGAAACGGTGGAAATTGGTCTGTGAGGCCCCATTTGGATGGGCATGGACCGTATAAGTTTCCAGGTGGGAAAGATTATGGTCATTTCTAGAAAAGGTCAGGGAAGTTGTGAATATACTTAGAAGAGAGGCAGCCTACCACATGAAAGGCAAGGCAACCCACCCCTCCCCAAAGCAAAGCAGTTTTTTGGTGGGCAAACTTTCCCATCTGCAGTTGGCCATGGAGGGTTTTCCAAACCAACCTTCCCCGTCATCTCCCTGCACATCAGTCATTTTCAGGAGCAGAGCTGCCATGATCTTTAAATATATAGGTCTTTTGTCTCCACAGATACAGGCTGGTCCCACGGGTCCATTTTCCAGAACAACTCTACGATCTAGAACGGGCCGCCAAGCACTTCCTACAGCCTCAGGTCCTAGAGAAGTATTCTGTCAACCCGGCAAGAATAGCCATTTCTGGAGACAGTGCCGGCGGAAATTTGGCGGCAGCTCTGGGTCAGCAGGTAAAATGGCCAAGAGGGAACGTCTGCTTTTTAAATTTGCTCTGTAGTTCTGTTTTGTGGCTTCCATGGCAAGAGCAGGTTCCTTGGGAGTGGTTAGAAGGATATGTCCGAGGTGCTGCCCCCAGGACCTAGGCAGAGAGTCGTCTTGGAAGGCCCTATGGATCGAGCCCAGGAGCACTAGCTCTGTAGTCAGATCCCACCATGGGTTTTTATTATGTATGTTCCCTTAGGCAAGTTACCCTGTGGGCCTCACTTTCCTCATTTGTAAAATGAGGAGGTCAAACTAGATGACCTCTAAAGTCCTTTCCAGCTCCAAGTCTAAGATGCTATGACTTCTTTGTTTAAAAAAAAAAAAAAAGGACATTCCGAATGAGCAGAGTGTGTCCTAAAGGAATTGAGACGGCTATGTGGTGCAGTGGATAGAGCGCCAAGCCTAGAACTAGGAATAGCTGAGTTCAAATCCCAACTGAGACTTTTACTAACTGTATGATCATCCCACCAAGTCACTTAACTGTCTGCTTTGGTTTCCTTATCTGTGGGCAGCTAGGCGGTACAGTGGATAGAGCTCCGATCTGGAGTCAGGAAAACTCATCTTCCTGAGTTCAAATCTGGCCTCACACACTTGTTATCTGTGTGACCCTGGGCGAGTCACTTAACCCTGCTTGCCTCAGTTTCTTCATCTGTAAAATGAGCTAGAGAAGAAAAAGGCAAATGACCTCAGTATCTTTGCCAAATGGGGTCACGAAAAGTGGGACATGGTCAAAGTGAGTGAACAGCGACAAAAGCAGCGCACTGACCCTATTTGCACAGTTGTCATAAGGATAAAATTAGGTAATATTTGTGAAGTGGTGTATAATAGCAATAAATTACAATAAATTACTAAGTATTAATTAATAATTATTAAGTAATAGAGATTTATATAATGCTTTAAGGTTTACACAATGCTTTATAGAGCCTCACCATAACTAGATAGAATTCTGGGCCTGGAGTGAGGAAGATCTGAGTTCAAGTTTGTACTTAGACTCTTACTGTATCACCCTGGGTAGGTCACTTAACCTTTATCTGCCTCACTTTCATCAAGAGTAAAATGGGAATAATTACAGTCCCTACCCCCTAGGGTCGCCGTGAGGGTCAAATGAGATAAACTTTGGAAAGTGCTTAGCATAGTGCCTGATGTGTAAGACCTTATTCCCTTCCCCCCCTCTTTTGTTGAGGCAAATTGCTTTCAGCACAGTAAAACACATGTACATTATTAAGACTTAATGGGTTTTAATGTCCAGGTCAACCTAAAGCATTTATCTTTTCTACGTTAGTTATAAATGTGTGTGTGTATATAATGTTATATATTATACATATATTTTAGTTATATATGTATATATATTTTCTGGAAGAAAATATATGCACACGATGCTTTTCAGTTTAAGCTACAGTATTAATATTTTCTTCGTCACTTTCTTAAGTCTAGGCAATCAGTGAGACAATAAATCAAACCCTGATTTGTAACATTTGCCAATTTCTGAGGTGCGAATGCTTGCACTGAAAATTTCACAAGCGGCTCTCACCAGCCCATATGAGCCAATTCTAGCGTATCACCACCTGTAAGCCTTTTAATATAAAATTTTAAAAGGACACAGCTACAGAGCTGGCATGGACTTCAGGTGCCACCTGTTCCATTTCCCCGTTTTACAGATGAGGAAAATTTAAGTGTCTTGCCCAAGAATGCTTAGGTAGTATTGGAAAAAGCATGATTTGAACTGGGATCCTCTGACTCTAAGGCCTGTAAATACACCGAATTATACTGAAGAGTTTTCCACTTTATTGCCCCCTCCTCCAATTCCTTTTTTCATGCTTCCTGAGGGTCAGTATGGAAAAGGAAGAGGGGGAACAGCAGATCAGCAAAAGCAGCCAATGCATCACCTGAGCCCGTCAGTCTCTTGAGTATTCTGTCCCCATAGTCCCCCTCTGCTGGGAATTTCCTTCTATTTTAAATTCTCATCAGAGTGTGATGTATGTGAATGATGTCAAACAAGATTCCATTCTGTTTTTCCCTTTCCTTCCCTACAGTTTAGCAAAGATGACACCTTCAGGAGTAAGATCAAGCTCCAAGCTTTGATCTACCCAGTCCTCCAGGCTCTTGACTTCAACACCCCATCCTACCAGCAGAACGTGAACTCCCCAATCCTGCCCCGTCACGTCATGGTCAGGTATTGGATCGACTATTTAAAAGGGAACCAAGATTTTGCCCAGGCCATGGTAGTCAACAACCACACCTCCTCGGACGTGGAGCCGGCTGCCACTCTCAGGGCCCGGCTCGACTGGCTTTCCCTGTTGCCTGCATCCGTAACCAAGGACTACAAACCTGTCGTGCAGACGGCGGGCAACTCTCAGATTGTCCGAGACCTCCCCGAGCTCCTGGATGCGCGCTCGGCCCCGCTGATTGCCGACCGGGAGGTCCTTCAGAAGCTGCCAAAGACCTACGTCTTGACCTGCGAACACGACGTCCTCAGGGATGACGGCATTATGTATGTCAAGCGCTTGGAGAGTGCTGGGGTTGATGTGACCCACGACCACTTTGAGGACGCCTTCCACGGCTGCATGATTTTCACTTCCTGGCCCACCAATTTCTCAGTGGGAATTCGGACTAGGGACAGCTACATCAAGTGGTTAAAGCAAAACCTCTGAAGAGAGGTGCATCCCGAGAGGGCACGCGAGCCCCTCTTGACCAACTGCAGTCACTAGGGATTGCTGAGCACTTTCTGACTTCCCCCAGGTGACCACCGGGCCGTGGTGCTTCTTGCTGGGGAGAGGCCAAGTGATGAATATTGATGAGCTTGACTAATCTCTGTCAATAGAGAAAATTTGAATCTATTCCCCAAACTGGACTAACCAGCCTTCTGGTCTACCCAGATGGCTGCCAAGGTCCCAGACTACCAAAGGATTCTGGGAAAGCATAATCTTCCCCTGGAAGAAGCTCTTTATACCAGAAGATCTTTTATGAAGGAAAACTTGACAGTCCCCCCTAATGAATTTTATGTAAATCTGATTCATTTTTACAAATACCTTATTTATAAATCAGTTGATTACTTAAAGGTCTAAAATACACCCTTCCATGCCACCCCATCATTAAATGCCTCTGTTCCTCTTTTGCCCAGAGGGTCTTTCTGGTAGGGACACAGGCTTCATTCTTCCCAAGCTTGGATGATCCACTAATCCTTTGGCATTATACTTTTTCTTTAACATTGACTTTTAACCACAGTTATTAGAGAAAAAATCGTTAGTATGATCTACACTGGATTTTGTACATAGTTCAAGTTTTTGTTTTCATGTGGCATTAGAGTACATACGGTCTCCGTGGGGTGGGGGTGGGGGGTGGAGAGGGATTTGGGGGTAAATGTATTTCATTTGAGAATGAACTTTCTATAGATAATAAATGGGAAAGGCCCATCCACTGAAAGATTATTTTTAATATGTAAGTATAAATTACCTACAAGAAGATATATACATCTATAATGTGTGAGCGGGTAAGAAGACACATTTACCACTAGGCTAAAGTTATGGCAAAATCCCTGAGAGCGCTTAGAATCTAGTTTTGAAGCTTCTTAACTCATTCATTTATGATGTAACGGATTTTTTTGGTTGGTTCCATTCTGCTGCGTTAGGCATTTGGTAGATTACTTTTCTGTGAGTTTGTCAGTCTCCAAGGTGATGTCATACGGTCATTTCAATCTGTCCCCTTTTCCCAGCCCCTTCTGGGCCATGTTCATGGGCCATCAATGCACATGGCATGTCAGGAGATTGGCCAGAGCAGATCCAAGTCCCACGAGAAATTGTTGCGGTGTTTTTAATGAATGCATATATGGGAGTTTAAATAGTTACAGACCAAAGTTTCTGCATCCACTCATTGCACGAGTTTCAAATCTTTATCTCTTAGTGATTTGGACTTATCCTGACTTAGGTGCATGGGATGATATGACAGTGTCTTCCCTTCTGGGCACAATCTATCTTGTTCGCTCCCTCTCTCTGCAGTATTTTCCTCTGTTCCAGGAAGTATTCCTGAGCACAAGGGAAAACATTCTAGAAAAGTTTCTTCTGCCCATGATGGACCATCTCAAACAGACCATCCTCTCCAGCAGAACTATCTTCCAGGCTACTGTGGCAGCCTTCTTCCTCTGTATCTGTGGGTCATACCCATAACCACCTGGGGACCTACTTAGGGGAGCACAAAAGCATTACTTTTACATCTGAGGAGCAGAAACGGTATTACCCTAGTGATAAGGAATAGATATCCTTCCCTTTTTCTGACCGCCAGCTCCCTTCCACAAGTCAGGGCTACCACAGAGTGCGTATGGGATAGAATAAGCTCGGGGTAATAAATACAGTCAATATTATCCTTTTTTTTAAATTGCATTTGATGAGCCAGAGGCCACAAGCATTTCTCAATGCAAACAAAAGTAATGACAACAATAAATACTAAACACAGCTATGGATCAGACAGATGTTGCTCTTTGCTCCTCCCCAACTCTCTCCTCCCAAGGCATTACTGGACATAAATAGAGGCTGTTGTCACTGTTTCACCAAAGATTTGCTTCATAAAAACTTGGGATTTTAACTTTGGCCCCATATAGTAATAAGCTACCCCTTATAAAAACTGTTTTGTCTTTAAACTGTGATTCAAAGACCAAAGTTAGAGTCATGCTATGGGTTGTACCCATTTTTAATGATTTTTGCTGCTAAGATAAGAAATAACAATAGCACGTTTCTCAAGAGCTTCTGAAAAATCACATCTTCTAGAATAGCGAAGAAGGCTCCCCTAGGGGACCGAGTGATCAGATTCGGACAGTAGGCCTCCCATAGAAATTCTCTTATTTCACTAAAAAGAGATGATTAAAAATGTATGCGTTGCCAGTCTTCTGACTTTTATAGTACCGTGGACTTGAACTAGGCTGGGAAGGCTAGGCTTATCCTAATTTCATCCCCCAACTCTTGCTAGAATGAAATTCATAGACTTGTAGAATTAGAACTGAAGAGACCGTAAAGGTCACCTGGTCTATTTCACAAATGAGGAAACCAAAGCAACAAGATTTTTTTAAAAGTGATTTGCCTAAAGTTGCATAATTTCTGGGAATGATGACAATGAGTGATCATGGACAAGGATGCACTAAAAGCTGTAAGATCCACTTGAAAACTTGGAGGAATTTTTATGAGGAGGGTTCTCCAGTGGTCATCTTTAGACACTATTTTTTCTTTTTAAAGAAGTTTTATTTAGATGTTTAAAGTTTTGCACATTGAGTCAATGCCAGGGGCTCTTTTTTTTCTTTTATAAAAACGTGTTTTGTTTTTAAAAGTTCCTTGTACCTTCTTGGTGTCAGTGTTGTGTATGTGAAGTGTGATAAATTCGCTTTAATGTTTAAACTTTTACTTGTGAAGAATTGAAGATAAGCCCGATGTACTTTGCTTGAGGGTTCTGCATGACCTTTGGCCTTTTTTTGATTTTTTTTTTTAGTTCCTAACCTAGAAAAGGGAATAAAGAAAAAGAATTACAAAGCAAAAACGAGTAGTGTGTGGTTTATAAAATGAAAATTCAGTTAACCCTGAAACAGCTATTCCATTTACGTGATTTCTGAGAACAAAATGGTTGTACTTTTGGTAACTTGCAGTACTCCGGGTTACTCAAGTTAACTCATGACTTCTGCTGGACTCTTTTTTGTACCTTTCCCTGACAAAGGCAGACCTGGCTTTGTAGTAGGAGGATGCAGAAACTAAAGCCGTATGCAAAAGTCTTGGTCCACTGGGGAGTTCAGTTTCCTTTAAAATCTGGGTGGGTGGCTCTCCTTTTGCTACAGCAATATCATTTCTGAGAAGATGCATGTAAAGTTCTTTGCAAACTTTACAAACAAAGTGCTATAAAAATGTCAGTTATTTTTGTTGCTTTTTATTATTCTAATAGCCGTGGCTTTATATCTATGTGTGTGTGTATGTATGTATAATAGCATGGCTTTTGTTGTTGTTCTGGAGGGCACAGAAAACTCCCTCCCCTGGTGCAACAGCAGTTCCTTAGTAACTTGGCATTGAAGGTGGATTCAGAACTCAGCATCTTGTTTGTTTGACCAAAGCATTCTTTATTACTTAGAGTCATAAGGGAAGAGCCACTAATGGCCAAGAGCTGAACCAAAGCCTTCACTCGATTTCACAAGAGTAAATATTTTTATAGTCTTTTGAGAAGGCCAAAAAAAACGAGGGCAGCACAAATTTGGAGACAAATAATAAAGGGTATATAAAGTTGAAAGATTAGTGTAGAATGGAGGCGTGGTGACTGAGAGCTTTTTGGGTGGGGAGGAACATTTGGAGAAAAGGATAAAAATAACAGAAAATTAATTACAGAAAGGTCAGCGCTCACTCCCATTGTTCTACTGAAGACAGCAAGGTTTCCCATTGGAAAGTACCTTTCTCACAGTCTGTCAGGGTCAAAATGTCTAGCGTATCCATAATGCTTTGCAGCAGTGTCAAGGTCTGTAGAAGCACAACAAAATAAGATTGGCCTGGAGGCCTGATTCCATTTTAAAGTCTTAGTGACTTGCCTAGCACTTGAGTAAGTTAAGAGGCTTCCCTGTGTTTGCAAAGCTAGTATGTCCTCAGAATCTGGGTGTGAACCAAGGTCTATGTCTCCAGGGCTGGTTCTTAAACTACTAGGCTTACCTGGGCAGGGACTTGTAAGTACATTGAATACACAGAAATCTCACAAAATTCTATAACTTGGCACCACATCCTACAGGTTGCTACTCTACCATCTTACAAGTAACATGAAGCATTGGTGTGTGAATTCAGCTGGAACACAATAATATTTACATAACATTTTGCATTGGATCATTTGATCCAAAGACTTTGTAAGGGAGGTAGTATTAGTCCCATTTTATGGGTGGGGCTTCTCCCTCTCTTCCTCTTCTCCCTCTGTTCATGTGGGAGTTATACGCTTACATGTGGGTGCTCTGGCCAAAGAATATACATTTTGTTCACTTATACTTCACAAGGGATCTTGGGGATTGGGGGATAGACTTTTTTCCCTTCCTTACTCATTTATTCTATCATTAAAAAAACCCAAAAAACTGGGACAATTGACTTTTATCTCATGTAATTTTCATTTATGGTTTCTTGAAATAAATCTCTGGAAAACCGGACTTTGATAAAGCCCAGTGTGATTCAAATGGAGCTACCTGGTTATACCTTTAAATACAAATCGGTTTGGCCCCAACCTCACTTGCTCATTGTTTGGGTTTTGATGGCTCAGAGTGAGGGTAAATATCAATTGCTTCTGTTCTGGCCAAAATCTCTGAAGGTCTTCCTCTCCCCTCCAAGACCGATTCTTTTGTGAAGGCAAACGAGACTGTCTTTTGCTTTAATTCTTACCCAGCCTTTAACTCCTGGGTGGGTGTCCCCTCAGACAAACTGAGAGCTGGGAAAGATCTTAGCTCAAAAAAGCCAAAGCTTCCCATCTCGTCCAGGACCATCACCGGTCATCCTGACCTATGTCTTGCCACTGAATTTGGATGACTAGAGGAGAGAGGGAGGCTGGTGACTCTGCACAGCCCTTCCTCACTTAGATCCAATTTACTTGCAAGTCAAGACCTCACCCTCCTCATGTCATTGGTCCCCTTAGAATGAAGGACGAACAACAAATGTGGGAAAATTGAGGCATGTTGGATGAGTCACCCAAGGTCCCATAGTCAGCCTATAGGTGCTATAGGTAGGCTTTGAACTCAGATCTTCCTGATCTTCATACTGTCTCTGTTGTTGTTGTTGTTGTTGGGTAGTTTCAGCTGTGTCTGACTCTACCTGACCCCATTTGGGGTTTTCTTGGCAAAGATACTGGAGTGGTTTGCCATTTCCTTCTCCATCTCATTTTACAGATGAGGAAAGTAAGGCAAACAGGGTTAAGTGACTTGCTCAGGGTCACACACAGCTAAGTGTCTGAGGCCAGACTGGAACTCAGGAAGAGGAGTGTTCCTGACTTTAGTCCCTGCATTTTATCCAGCTGCTCCTTTCTCTCCTGTATTATAGCACTAAAAATGACCAGTTGACAGGGTTTAGGCAACACTTAAAGAAAAATTCATTTGAATGGAGCAGAGGGTGTCCTTGAAGTATTGTGCTTTTTCATACTGATTCCAATTTGGAGGGAGGAAGGGAGAGACAGACAGAGAGACAGGGAGAGAGAAAGACACACAGAGACTGAGACAGAGAGAGAGAAGAGGGGACAGGGAAGAGAGAGAGAGAGAGAGAGAGAGAGAGAGAGAGAGAGAGAGAGAGAGAGGTTTTTTCTTTTAAAAAAATCTATTAAATCCTGAAGGATGTCAAGCCAAAATAAATGAAAAGACTTTTTTTTTTTAATCAAGAGGTATTTTTAGCTTCTCGCAAATATACCAAGGACAGGGGCCCAGTTCTTACAAAAGGAGCTGTTATTAAAAAAACAAAACTATGCTTCACCTACATGCCTAACAAGCTCTCTTGTTTGTTTGTTTGTTTGTTTGTTTAAGGCTTTTGTTCAGGATGGCTGCTTATTCTTCATTTGGAAAATGACTTAGAATAATCATACTTTGAATTGAAGCAAGTCCCACTTAGTTAGATGGGAAATGGAGGGCTTGGATCTCTCTGCTGTGGCTGCAGGCTAAATAGCCTCCCAGCCAATAGCTGCAGCATCAGGACCTTGGAGAAATGGAGAGACTCTCTTTGAAACCAGTGAGAAATATTGGTTGGTCTGCTCCCTCAGAAGCAAAAGCACATGTGCATGGCCTCCCTCTGAAGCAGTGTCTCATGGTTCTTTAGGAGCTTTTATCTTTTAACAATAAACCCAATCATAGCTGGCACCTAGATAGTGCTTCAAGGTTTGCAAAAGACTTTACATACATTATCTCTCTTAAGTCTCCTGAAAATCCTGGAAGGCAAATGTTTTAGGGATTGTCCTAATTTTACAGGTGAGAAAACTGAGGTAGGTTAGGTAACTTGCTCATATGATAGTGTCTAAGGTAGGATTAGAACCAAAGTCTTCCTGTCTCCAAATTGGACCCCAGCCCCTAAGCTACAGCCCCTCTCTCATATACTTTTATTCACATTTCCCTATAATTGGAGGTCTTCCACCAGATACTCTTGTTTGTAGAGGACATAGTCTGAATAGAATCAATTCCTATAAAATTAGAGTCTCCTAAAAAAGATCTCATTCAAAAGATTTTGGTCTTACCATCCACACAGGAAAAACCAAATGGATAAAGAACACCTACCATTCAGACCATGATGTGTGTTGGATTGAGCAACCTGTAAAGCTCACCCTGACGAGGTCAGGGGTGCTCAAGACCCCAACATACTGACACACCAGATCCTGCTGAATGAATTCAACCCAAGCCTTCTTACAGCCAAAGAAAAACAAGGTTTATTAAAGATTCACCATATCGGCTAGAGTCCTAATTTGTGATGCTGTTCGGGCCAAATTCAATCTGCTAAGCTAGATTAAATATGAGAACCTTCATAGAGGCAAGATGGAGTTTACATACAGAAAGACTGTGGGAAGGATCTAAGGGTGGTTCTGGGGTGATGGGAAGAGGGGTTTAGGGAGGGTCTTGAGGAGAAGTCTAAGGATGACCTTGATGGGACTGGAGGTCAGACTCCAGGAATAGGATTAAGGGTGGGAAATATCTGAAGGCTATCTGAAGATGAACTGATTTGGGTATAGATCTTTTGATAGGATCCTGGGTGGGAAGTAGCCGGACAATGGAGGGCTAGGCTAAGAGTAATCAGAGATTGAGGCCTAGTAATAATGAAAGGCTCATGGCCTCAGGCAAATGCCTCATCAAGTGGGAAGATTCAAGGAGAGTTTAAGGGGGCTCCCAGAGCCTATGCCCCATTCATCCATCAGTGTCTTTGACATACACTGCAAATGGACAATGAAATGGTCCCAGAACTAATATCTAGTATGGTAGTGCTGAGTGGTGGAGAGAGTTGCTAGACTTAGAGTCAGGAAGACCTGAGTTCAAATCTGTCCTCAGATACTTACTAACTGTATGACCCTGGACTTAACCTCCACCTCATTGTCCTCATCTGCAAATTGAGATAATAATAGCACCTATATTACAGGTGTGAGAGATGGGTAGAAGTTAGGTTTCCACAGAAGTTAATTGAGTAAAGTTAGGCAAAGTTAGATTTCCACAGAAGAGTTAAGTTCCACAGAATAATTAATTAAGTGTCAGCTTGAACAAAAAAAGGAGTAAAGACGAGAGTCCTCAGCCAATGGGAATAGAGTTTGTGGTTTTGCAGAAACCTCAGTTTCAGGATATAGGCAAAACTGGTTTAAACTGGCCAGATAACGGTCAGGGTTGAAGAGAAGACTGAGTCAAATGGCTACCACACATGCTTCATTGGCTAATTGAATATTACCTCACACACCCACAGGGAGGAGTTTTCCACCATTTTTGAACACAGGACATACGATGATGAGGGGGGAACATGCCAAGGAGTTACATGTTGGGGGCATATAGGGAACATTGTGACCTAGAAGGGAGTGGACCAATCCATTCTCTGAAGGTAGGTACTGAGCTGATGGTGCATCAATTTATGTCAGTCTAACAGAATAAAGTTGGTCTCCCTCCTGTACTCTCCACTCCCTCTTCCTGAAGAAGGGTGGAGTCCACACCTGGCCAGGAACATTTACCAATTCCTTTGAATTCCTCAATAATAATAAATTGCTCTTGATGCCTGAATTTCAGTGTCAAGCATATTTTTAACAATTTGGTGCTGAAACTCGGGAAAGACTCCCAGATCTCAGATGGGGGAAGGTAAGATACCTCAGGAAGAGCGCTCCTGTTGATTTTGACAGTCTTGGAGGTTGAACCTCACCCCCTTCTGAACTTGGGTCTCGGACCATGGGCATTGAGATGGCCGTAATGGCCTGGAGGAGTCCAAAGGATTGGAGAGGGGGAGTCTATGCAGGTCAGTCATTGACTGACGCCAAACTCAGATGACCAGCGGACCACGTAAGTTGATATGTCAGACAAAGAGGATAAATGCCCTTTGTTGGTCGAGGAAAGTTCTTTCTAGAGGGGCCTGGAGCAGATACATTTTGCACATATGCCCAGCTCACAGAACCATCTTGTGGGAGTCTAGTGGTGGGGGTTGAGTGGGTATGTGGACCTAGTGGGAACCTCCAGGTTTGCGGAGAGTGTGTGCCAACCTTGCTAGGCTTGCAGATGAGAAGAATGCATACTGGGCCAGGGGGAGAGGCTGGGAGGATGCTCCCAGGACAGGGAAAAAAGAATAAAAAGGAAAAAATAGGAAAAAGAAAAGAAAAGGACAAAAAAAGGGAAAAAGCTTTTGGATTTCTGTATCTACCTGTCTGTGTTTTTGTCTGTCTGTGTGAATGAGTGAGTGTAGCCTGTCAGAAGCAGCAGCAGCAGACCAGTCAGTAAACTCCCCCTTGCCCTTCCCTATCCCACTGGTGTTCCTGAGGAGACAGGTTGGAGCAGTGGCAGTAGAAGGGAATGGGAAGAGCAGAGGATTTCAGTTTTGGTTTCATTTTCTGTGTTGTAGTCTGGTTAAAGTTTACCATTGTGAGGAGAAATACCCACAAGTTACTGTCAGTGAAAGCCCAGTTGTGGGGGTTGAGATTGATTTATGTCAAAAATGGGGAGAAAACAGGGCATGCAAGAAAGAAAGCCTGAGAAGTGATAGACCAAGTTCTCAGCTTCGATGTTTATTATTCCCTCTGCTCAAGAAGCAGTTATGTGAGCCAGAGGAAGACTTACAGGTGCATGGGAAAAGTTCCTTTTGAATTTCCCTGCCCTAAAGAAGCCTCACAGTAAGAAAGGGTTACAACTCCTATAGAGATAAGGAAGAAAGGAGGGGGAGATCTTTTCCCTCAGATCAAAGGAAGGCAGACTAGACAAGCATCTTAACCCTTTTCCTGCCTACCTAAAAGAAAAAAGTTTTTGTGTAATGGGACCCAACAGGAAAGAAATTGAATTTATCCTAGTTATATTTAGAAATGTGAGAAGTAAAGATGTGGCACTCCTAGTTAAATGCTTAAGATAAATTAGAGTTTATTTTACTACTTGGCACTAAAGTTTATGGGGGGAAAAAAGGCAAGGAGAGACTATGATAGAAGCAGAAGAGAAGTAAATGAAAATCTTAAGCAGGCAGCTTAGAGTGAAAGGCTTGATGGCCTGAGTTAAAAACTAACAGACAAAGTTATGAAGTGATAGAAGAAATTATGCCCACCCACCTTTTGGGCTATATCTGTGGGTGGGTTACATTAGATTCAATATGAATATTGGTCCAGTATATTACTTTAAATTGACCTGGTTATAATAGGAGATTCCAAATTGTTTATAAACTTTCCAAGAAGAAAATTGTGAATGTGAATGGGGAACTGAAAAATTAAGGAAATATATGAAATTGTGGATAATCATTATTTTAAGGGCCAGGGGTATTAGACTTAGAAATATAAGACATATAGGTATTTGGCATTGAAAAAATTATTAATTGTGTGGCCCAAGAAACTTAATTACTATTTAGCGAGGGGATAAGGGTGGAATTTACTCCCAGGGATAATTTGGGAGTCACATAATTGTAAGAGTATTTAGCATAATGATTGGCAAAAACGAATGTTATTTGAGTGAAACTTTAAGTTAAATATAATTGCTTCATATGTGGATTTTCTTAGATGTGAAGTTTATTTTAATAGTGATGAGATGAAACTGGAAACACATCCAGCTCAGATTGGGAATTAATTAATTTTGGTTTCAAAATGTTTAAATACATGACAACTGTTTATGGTATTGTTTTATTTCTAAAAAATTCTGTTATATTGTTTGGTAAACAACTGTATCATCCGTGTTGTCAGAAAGGCAATTTCTCTAAGTGTTGTTAGGTTAAAAAATGTATTGTAAAATGATGAAGGGACTGAAACTGTTAAGTCATTTTATTTGACCATGTCTTTTAAAGAAGTTTAATTTAAGAAATAACAAACTTCCAAGTTTTGCAACAGCAGTTGCTGGGATCTCTATTTCTACAATAAGTTGGCAAAGTTGAGAGAGAGAGAGAGAGAGAGAGAGAGAGAGAGAGAGAGAGAGAGAGAGAGACAGTGGGGTCAGAAACCAGCTGACCTCCAAACCTGACTTTTTAAAGTCAATAGGACTGATTTTCAGTAATTGGCTTTTAGGACAGATTTTAAAATTAGAATTTGAGATGTAGGGTCCCGGTAAAGTTTTGATTAATGGCACTTGCCATCTAGTGAGAAAAGGAAAGGTATCTCTCAGAAACTGTTACTATTGTGAGGTGAAGTTGTGATACCCAAAAACTTAGGAAGTTTTATGGGGGCGGGGGAAATGGAAAATTTGATTAGCGCAAAAATGTGAAGTCTTGCTGGTTTCATTCAAATAATTGGGTAAATTGGTACTCTTGTATAGTCATGTAAAGGATAACATTCTTTCTAAATATTAATGGGAACAACTAGATAGAAGAAGAAAGGAAGATTGGAAGATACAAACACAATGTTGAATTATTATCCAAAAGACTAAGGCTTGGATTTAAAGTTGCTGTGTATCTATGTGGAATAAGGTCCTTAAATGTTTCAAATGATGTAAGAGAAATTGGGTATTAATACAAACGATGTAATTAATTACCGGAACTAAATCAGAGCAGTATAAGTTTCTTGGAGAAAGATAAGTTGTAGAATACCTTTGCATTGATAGGAAAAGTTAAATGTGGCTGTTTGGATTTGAACTTGTCCCATGTTCTAAAACTTGTTACAAAGTGAGTATTTGAACTTATCGTATTTATATGGTTCAGTTCTTGAAATATATTTTATTAGAAACTTGGGAAACTGATGCAAATCTGTTAGAACAATAACTTATGATCTTAATGGGAAGATTTTATGAACAAAGGTTGAACAAAGGTAGAGAAGTACACGCAAGCTACTTAAGGCTCACACTTTAAAGATGTTCCTTAAGCAATGTGTGATTATAGTCATATCTTAAACTGATTATTGAAACTTGCTATTCAAAGACCTGATGGGCCTATTAACTGATTATTTCTCTGAGTCTGACTTCAGGTATGGATATCTATCAAGAAAGGCTGTCTGAGATGAACTGCGGGCATGAATTACAGTTTGAGAGGGCAATTGTTGAGCATATGCTAAGGTGGGATTCTCTTCACTTGATTAGTGCAGTTTGTGGTTCAACAACTTCTGCCTGGAGTCGACAAGGAGCTGGGGAAATATTGTCCC
This sequence comes from Phalanger gymnotis, assembly GCA_028646595.1. NCBI lineage: Eukaryota > Metazoa > Chordata > Mammalia > Diprotodontia > Phalangeridae > Phalanger > Phalanger gymnotis. The sequence goes on along the minus strand of CM053626.1, from coordinate 24,814,948 downwards.
CTTACTATCATGTCCCTAATTTCTTAGTGGCAATTTTCTATAATCAAAAAGTTTTGTAAGCATAATAACAAATCTATTGAATAATTGATCCTGGAACATCCTAGGTTACTGTAAGACTGAGCCCTTAAGTTTAGGAATTTAGTCCAAACAACAACTAGCTGGTTGGACTAGAAATCTGTTCTTAGTGTGTATTCCTGTATAAGTTAGGGTCCTTTAATCCTTAGTAAAAGTATGGAGGCAATTAAGTTAAGGGCTTGTGAGAATAATATCCGTTACTTGTTTAATATCATGCTTGTCTCAAGCTCTGTCATAATTAGTTGATGTTAAAAGAAGCATGGCATGAATAGAAGTTTAAGTATGGGCGGAGCCAAGATGGTGGCTGGGAAGCAGTAACTGGCGTGAGCTCCCCACCAAGTCCCTCCAAAAACCTATGAAAAAATGGCTCTGAACCAATTCTAGAACTGCAGAACCCACAAAGTGGCAGAGGGAAGCAGGGCTCCAGC
>CM053626.1:24767546-24813945 GCA_028646595.1 Phalanger gymnotis | reverse complement strand
GAAAAGGAAAAGGACGTATATGTACAAAAATATTTATAGCAGCTCTTTTCTGGATGTAAAGAATTAGAAATTGAGGGGATGTCCATCAATTGGGAAGTGGCTGAACAAGCTGGGGTATTATGTTGGAATACTATTGTACTATAAAGAATGAAGTGCAGGATACTCTCAGAAAAACCTGGAAAGACTTGCATGAGCTTATGTAAAGTGAAATGACCTACATAAAAAGTAAAAGCAATATTGTTAGATGATCAGCCATGAATGACTTAGCTATTCTCAGCAATACAACGATCCAAGACAACTCTGAAGGACTTGTGATGAACAATGCTCTCCATCCCCAGAGAAAGAATTGATGGTGTCTGAATACAGTTTGAAGCATACTTTTTTTTTTACTTTATTTTTCTTGAGGTTTTTTTTTATCTCTATTTTCTTTCCTAACATGACTCTTATGGCTATGTTTTGCATGAATATAAATGTATAATCTATATAGAATTGCTTGCCTTCTCAATGAAGGCAGGTGGGGAGAGTGGGGGCAGGGTGGGGTGGAATTTGGAACTCAGAGTTTTAAAAATGAATGCCAAAAATTGTCTTTACATGCAACTGGGCGAAAATAAAATACCAAATAAAAGATAAAAAAGAAAAAAAAACACTCTCTAATAAGTCTAGTAACCAACCTAGTGAGAAATACCATTAAATAATAAATTCACTGGTCAAACAAGACACCTCAAATTGAGTGCTCTCTAAAATATCATAATTATATTTACTGAATAAAGTTTTCAATTTCAAGCTAAAAAGAAAAAACAACTGTGAGGTACCACCTCACACCTGTCAGATTGGCTACTATGACAGAAAAGGAATATGATAAATGTTGGAGGGAATGTCCAGTCATTCTGGAGAGCAATTTGGAATTATGTCCAAAGGGCTACAAAAATATGCACTCCCTTTGGCCTAGCAATACCACTACTAGGTCTATATCCTAGAGACATTTTAAAAAGGGTGGGGGGAGACCTATTTGTACAAACATATTTATAGCAGTTCTTTTTTGTGGCAAAGAATTAGAAATCGAGGGGATGTCCATTAGTTGGGGAATGGCTAAACAAGTTGTGGTATATGGTTGTGATGGAATAGTATTGTGCTATAAGAAATGATGAGCAAGCAGATTTCAGAAAAACCTGGAAAGACTTATATGAACTGATGCTGAGGGAGCAGAAGCAGGAGAACACTGTATACAGTAACAGCAATATTGTATGACAATTAAATGCAAATGATTTAGCTCTTCTCAGCAATACAATGATCTGAGACAATTCCAAAAGACTCAAGATGAAAAATGCCATCCACATCCAGAGAAAGAACTGATGGAGTCTGAATGAAGATCAAATCATAATATTTTCACTTTGTGTGTGTTTGTATGTGTATATGTGTGTGTTTTGTCTATGTTTTTTCACAACATGACCAATACCAAAATATACTTTGTATGATTGTACATGTATAACCTATATCAAATTGCTTACCATCTCAGGGAGGGGGAAAGGAAGGAGGGCAGGGAGGGAATTTGGAACTCAAAAATTTTAAAAATGAATGTTAAAAATAGTCTTTACATTTAATTGGAAAAAAAGAAAATAGTTTGATTTTTTTTCCTTTTCTTATATTTAATTGGAAAAAAAGAAAATTGTTCCAAACAGAGGTCATCTCCATATAATGACCACCAAAAGAAAAAAAAAAAGACAGTCAGGAAGAACAAATATAATGCACTTGAGCCATCCAGACATCCAAGTTATGAACCCTCCTGTCCCTTGGGAAAAAAAAAGTTAAAAAAATTAATTATACACTTTGCTGTGTCTATCTGTATATAGGAGGATTTCTCTTACTATTTTTTAAGGTTGAATAGGCAGCAGGATTGCAAAATCTCCTCTCAGTTGGTGTAGGGGTTGGGCAGGGAGAAATTTAGAGATATTTGGTATCTGTGACTCAAACATCTGGAAAATGCTTGGAAGGACTAACCCTGACCTGGGAGATCTGGATCAGATCTCCCGCTTCTACCACTCAGTTCTACCATCCAATAATTGCAGTTACTGGCACCTTAGTAAGTTTCTGATTTTATAGATGGGAGACCCAGGTCCCCTAGAGGCATGACTCACATAAAAATTATGCAGCTACTAAGTGATATTTCACTATTCCAATTCATATCACCAGACTCTAGATCCAGTGGATTTCCCACCATTCTCTTTGAGCCTCAGTTTCCACATCTTTAAAGGGAGGGGGTGAGCCGTAATACACCCAGGACAAATCTGTCCCTGGGATCTGATTGGTTCCAGCTTTCCTTACCCAGATCCTAGGTCACCTAGGAGCATAAAAAGTCCCAGCTGCATGGAATCCAGATCCCTCTGCTACATGTGTGCCTAAGATATGTTTGCCACCAAATCCCGATGACATATTGATGAGACACGTTTCCCCTGCGTCCTCACGGCATATTCTTGCTGTGTTAGGACAAAGTCAACTGCTTTTCTAAATGTTCAATGATTTGGGCATGCCTCATTTTGTCCCACTGTGGAACCTGAACTAAGAAGGTGCTGGCATTAGATCTGTGCTGGCAACAGAGAGGCAGTATGGTAGAGCAGAAAAAGCTCTGGTCCAACAGTCGGAAGACCTGGGTTCAAATCCAGTGTCCATCACTTGCTGCCAGTGTGACCTTGGCAAAGACAAATGAGGGGTTTGGGCCACGTGGCCTATAATAGGCCTTTGGGTAGTAAATCTCCAATTCTCTGGTCTAATTTTCAAAATTAACAGCTCTTGGGTTATAGTGTTAGTCCTTTCAGACATTGGGGTGGGTGACCAGGCCATGTGAGGAAGTCCCTATGAAGTAAAATCAGAAAACCTTTTAGCCTCTAATAGCTCAGCAGTTCCTCTTATCCAGGACCTCCCCAATGCACTTCCTGGTCAGCTCTTCTGTGGCTTTAACCACATGATTTTTGCTTCTGGTTGTTTCCCTTTTCTTTTTTCTGCTTAGTTGTTTCATTTCAGGGTTTCGGTCAGGCTGAGTCAGCTAAGACTTAATCCTGATGAGAGGTTTAGCGTTTGGGACCCCAGAAGTCACTTAGTCCACACCGATCATTTTGCAGATGAATACTGAGGTCACATAGAGGGGCATTTGTCTACAATGGGGTCTGCCTTTCACATGGCTCTTCCCTTCATCTTTGTGTGTAAGCAAGCCTTCTAGTCACACCAGCTAATAATCCTGGACCCCATGAGTTTCTGACACCACCACTGGCTTTCTGTGCCTTTCCCCAGGCTGGCCTCTGGTCACTGGGCCATTGCCCAGTCTGAACATATTTCTCCCCTGCCAGTCTCTGTAGCAGCTGCTCACAGGCCTAAGCTCTTGCCTCCTGCTTGCCCTGACAACTTGGAAGATGGCTTCACAGGGTACCGGTGACTGTTGTCTGAAAGGCTTGTATTGTCAACCTTTAAGTTTTGTTAAAGGAGGCAAACAGGTTAGGTGATATGTAAATTCATATTGTTTATTCCCTTAAAGCTAGCAGCATACATAAATGTATGGAGCCAGATGAAATCTGACTAAACAAAAGAATGAGAAGGCTTAAATACACTTTAGAACAGCTCCGACTCAGCATGTTTGTGTCACTCAAATTTATGAAAAGGTTGTAAATACAATAAGATAAGATAGTTGACAAAGCATCAATCGAAATTACAACCCAGGATCTCTGTGTTTAATTTACCATTTAAATGCCATACAAGTCACATTATTCAAGATAGTGTCTTGGGTTAATAGTCTCATCCTTAATGGCCATAGACAGAAGAAAGAATGCTCTTAAGTCAGCCCCATCTGGCCTTGTTGACATAGGAAGAGGTATTCTCTGAGTAAACTCAGAGAACAAAGAAGCTGTTAGGTCCAGGCTCATCTGGTTGATTAGTTCAGGCTCTGGCCCTTATTTTCTAAAGGTTTTATTCTTTTTTTAGTTTATGCTAATGTTGAGGGGTGTTTTGAGAAGCCCGACTTCCTGAAACATTTTGCTCTGCCATCTTCTAACAATCTGTCTTAAAAGGTGTTAGACAGCAATGCAGACGTATCCTTTGGTTGGCACCTCTTATGTACCATGTTGGTATGGTCTTGTGGGGGGCTGCATAAAGCTGCTCTACTGAATGTGCCATGGTATAGGTGAAGATCTTTGCCAAGTATCCAGCAGGGTGATGGGGTCTGCTACTGGACACTGAGCCAGTTACAAGAGATGGTGCCAGGAGTGAAAAATAGGGCATTCTTCAGAGTCTGGGCTGGGGCTGGGAGACACCACTGAGCTCTTCCTAGGTCACCATTCTAGTCTGGACATTCTCGTGGTAAAGGCTTATGCAAAATGACAAAATCAAGGGGCTTGAATTTGAGAAACAAAATTGAATTAAAAGCATTCACTACTCAGGCAGAATTATTTTTAGCACTTAACCCTGGGCTACAAATCCCGCTATGTACACATTGCCATTTTGGCATAAGGCTCTGGCTCTTATTGAAGTTACTAAATTGATATTAAATAATTATCATATCTTAGGGTTGGAAAGTGGCAATTTGGGATGGGAGAAATAGTGCTAGATTTGTGAGGTCTCTGCAGGGAGCTGGGCTGGTTCAAAACACACTTCTAATTCTCACTAGCTCTGTGATCCTGGTCAAGTCTTTTAGCCCGTATCAGAATCTCATTTCCTTATTTTTAACAACAGCACATACAATAAGCCTAAGGAGACAGATATATACCTTACATCCCTAATACCACCACCACCTTGACAGCCATCTTCATATCCTGATGGAACCAGCCTAGGATGCTGAACCCAAGAGCCTTGGGAATAATAGTGTCCTCCAACTGCCAGATTTGCTTTAAGCCTAGCCCCTGTGGCCATCATTGAGGGGAGATATGATTGTGAAGAAGGGGCCCACCTTCCTCATCCTCACCAGCAGCACAGTTGTGAAAATCATGTGAGAGAATACATGCAAAGTACTTGGAAAATATCGAAGGGTTCTCAAAATGCCAGATATTTGGGGTTTAAAAATCTTATCTTTATTGTTATCTTTTGATTTTAGATTATCCTGATCTTCATTTTCAAATATATCTCCCCTCCCCAACCCAGAGAGCCTTGTAAAAAGGAAAGAAGAAAAAAATAGTTCCTAAAAACCAATCAACTTCATTAGTGGAGTCACCTGGAGTCTCCCACTTCTGATAAGAAAGGAAAGTGGGGCATTTCCTCAACTCATCCCTGAGGCCAGGCTTGGTCATCATTATTACATAGAATTAGTTTCCATTTACATTGTTGTCATCATTGTGCATATTATTTTCTTTCTTCTTTCACCTTCTATCAGTTGAGAGAAATCTTGCCATGCTTCTCCGAGTTCTTCAAATTAATTTTTCCCTCAGAACCATAATATTGAACTGCATTTTTCATGTACCACAATTTGTTATCCTGTATATATTGTGTTTGTGTAGAGTTGTTTGTGTATTGTCTCCCTCATTAGGCTGTGAGCTCCTCAAGGGTAGGGACTGTTTCGGGCTTTCTTTGTATCCCCAGCCCTGGCTGGCTCATAGTAGGAGCTTAATAAATGCTTGTGGACTCGGCCATTCCTCAACTGATGATGCCAGCCATTATGATGAACCTAGACTAATCCTTGCTCTGCTCCATAAATTCCAGTGGTTGCCCATCTAGGACCAAATATAAACTCCTCCATTTGGCATCGAAAACTCTCTTAGATCTCACCCCATTTTAACATTCCTAGCCTTTTTGTACATTACCTCTCTTCAGGCACACTATAGTCCATTCCAACTAGCCTTCAAGCTATGTGGCATTTTACCTATTGGTTCCATATCTTTTCATAGGCAATAGCCTCCTACCTGGAGAGTTGCCCCTCCTTAGCTCTGTCTCTCAGACTCTCTCGATCCCTTCAAATATGAGCTCGAATGATGCTTTCTACACAAGGCCTTTACTGATCTACACTGGTTGCTAGTATCTCCCCCTGAAAAAAGTCACCTTGTACTGTATGCATTTTGTGTAAGCTTATATGGGTACAGATTGTCTCCTTTAGTACAATTAAAGTTCCTTGAGGTCAAGAATGGTTTCATTTTTGTCTTCATACCCCTAGTGCTTATTCCAAGTAGGCACTTGATCAACATATGGTCATCGATTCATTCTGATAAGGCAAATTTCCTTTGGTACTTTCACAATTAATAATGCTGATAATGATGATGAGAACCCAATGACCCCACCCCCTATGTGAGCACTCCTGCAAGAGAATAAAGAAAAGAATTCAAGTCAGAACAAAATGAAATTGGGCCAATAACATGGACCTGGGTTTACTTGTTTTATAAATACTAAATTTAAAACCACCGAAAACACTTTTTAAGGAGAGAGAGAAGAAAATTACTCAAATTCGGACAAAGGAAGATGAGATGATGATTGCTGATGCAATCGAACTCTTTCTTGGGAAATATTATGCAACACATTTTCAGTAATCAGCTACAGATGGAAAGATTATGGAACAGAAGTGGTGGCTGGATATGAACCAATAACTCAGGATGGGTGGGATGGCCAGAGCTCACTGTGTTCTCCTCTTGGCTGAAAATTCCCATCGACTGAAAAAGGAAGCTCATGGCCCAAACTGCTGGTTTGGGCGATAAGAAAAGTAAGGTTCTGAGAAAGTTATTATTGAGTATAGCATAAAATGATAAAGTGTGGCAGTTAGGTGCTTACTAACTCTGTGACTGGGGGCATATTATTAAAACTCTTTGAATCTCAGTTTCCTTGTGTGAAAACAAGGATAGTAATAGCACTAATCTTTCAATAGGGGCAGCTAGATGGTGAAGTGGTTAGAGCTCTGGACTTGGAGTCAGGAAGATCTGAGTTCGAACTCAGCCTCAGACACTTATTAGCTGTGTGGCCCTGAGCAAGTCACTTCACCCTCTTTGCCTCAGTTTCTTTGGCTGTAAAATAAGGTGGAGAAGGAAATGGCAAGTCATTCCAATATCTTGGCCAAGAAAATTTCATTGGATGAGTCCATGGGGTCACAAAGAGTTGGGCAGGACTGAATGACTGAACGAACAACTCTTCCATGAAGCTGCAATGAGATCATGTCTGAAAAATGATTCACAAACCTTAAAATATTCTACTAATATGAGCTTTTACCAATGGAGATGATGATTAGGACCAGGGGTATGCTGGTAAATGCTTAACAATTGGTTCTCACAATAGGATACCACACTTCTAAGTTTAAGCTGTGTTAACATTCTTTTATCACTTTCTTATGTCTTTACAATCCACAAAGCAATAAATCAAGCCATGTAGCATTTGCCAACAAATCAACGCAAGTTGGCTGCGGAAGAGCCCTGGCTAAAATTATTGTTTTAGAGTCAAGTTCCCCAAGTAGTCAATTTTATTTCCTAGCACAAAAGCAATGGATGTCACTGCCTGCTTTTCTGGGGATCACTTTGGACTTTGAATAAATGGTAAAAATTCCAGTATGTATTTGACAGGTTTCCACTTCTTCTATTACCTGCTTTGCTGGAAGACTCAGTCTTCCAATGCTTTTCTGAACCCAGGCAGGCAAATAGAAGCTATTTCCAACTTGACCCAGCCTCCAGGTGGCATTTATGAAAGCTTCAATATTTCTGTGTGCCTACCTCAGTACAGATTGACACTCCTAGATTGGCTACAGACCCAGCTGACTTCTGGGAACAGAGAGGCAAGGTTTTTGTTAGCCTGAATGCTATGCTTCTTCAGTTTCTTTCGTTACTAACTTTTTGCTTTTCTCTTTTCTTGAGTTATCCCTTTCCCCCAAGAATATGCCCTAAAACTCCAATTCCTTATTCTACCGTCCTTTATTTGCTTTAGCCACTGACCTACAACACCTATGGCACTGGTTCAGCTAAGAGGTAGAAGGGGGCTCTTCTCATTTGGGGGTGTTGCCTTTCTAAGGAAGGCTCCAGCATTATTGTTTTGTAACAGATTGGCTGTTTGGGATCTGCTGCTCCAATCTCAAAGTCCATGAGCACCTCCTTTCTTTGAAGGGCTGGGGAGCCAATGAGGAAGTGGTGGTGACCCACCCCTTTGGATAAGAGCCCATAACGGCCAAATGAGCTCCTTTTTTGAGAAATGAAAGAAAACATCTAGTTTGCCAAGTTTGTAGAAACACCAGTCTGGCTATCAGGAGAGTTTGGGTAAACATCTCTTTCCTAGGACACAAGAAGTAGCTGATGATAATGGCATGAAAGTGAAACCATGTAGGGTATATTTAAGGAGATTAAGCATTTTCTCCTGATCTCTGCCTTATAGAACTGGAAGGGACATTAGAGGCCAGCCCCCTCATCTTACGGATGAGGAAACTGAGCCACAAGAAGTTAGTGACTTGCCCAGGGTCACACTGCTCGCAATCATCTGAAATGAGAGTTGAATCTTGGTCTTTCTGACTCCAAGTCCAAATCCACTATGACAACTGCTTCCTAGGAAGCCCTTACTTCTTTTAAGACTCTGCTCAAATTATACCTTAGACATGGAGCCTTTTCTCATTCCCCCCAACTGCTAATGTCTTTCCTCCCTAAACTATCTTGTATTCATTTGTGTATGTTCTGTACACACACACACACACACACACACACACACACACACACACACACAATCATTTCTGTTTGCTTCCCTTGCCCTATCTATCACTGATTCCTCATTTAGACTGGTCCTCTACCATGAATATATGTATGCACATATATACACATAAACACACATGTGCATATATGTGCATATGTACATACATACATACACAATAAGTATGCTTTCCTTGCCCTATCATTGATTTCTCATTTAGACTCGTCCTCTGCTATGTATGTATGCGTATATGTATGTATGTGTGTGCACATTCACACACGTGTACATATATACACATATGCATGTGTATATGTTTATACATGTGTGTACACATACACACACCATATACTATGCTCCTTCCCTGTTCTGGGAAGTTGGATCAAAGGCTTTGTAATTTTTTTTATTTAAAAAAATTAGCTCTGAGCCCCCAGCTAGAGATAGTGCTCTGGTAAATCCCTCAGAGTTAAATCAGTTTTTAATTCTTCCCTGGGGATATTTCCCCCATTATTGCCTCCTGCCCACTCTATTTCCAATAGTATATCCAACCTAGCAAAGACTTGTGGTTAATACTTTTAGAAAAGATAAACATTTATAAATGTTTAAAACAAATGAATAAAGCATTTATTAAGCACTTAGTATGTGCAATGCACCACAATAAGTTCTGGAGATACAAATGGACAAGTAAGACAGTCCTTGTTCTCAAGGAGCTCACATTCTAATGATGGAAATCAGTACAAATAAAAGGTTTTAGCTGGCAGTCATGTGGTCCTCAGGGTGCAGTGGCAGAGCAGATATTAATGATTCTTATTTAATAATGTCCTTTCCACTGATAAAATTATATAAAGAGCAACTGGTTCTTAGAGGAAAAGGCTTCAGGTTCTCATGAGGGAGCTCAATGGGAAAAGGAGGTACAGAATTATTGTCTTGGGGTCTGTGGTTGAGGGTGAAGAGGTTGGCTTCATTTATTCAAACATTTCTTTTGTCTGATGAGCTCATACAGAAATATTGGGTCTGTTCTTTATGGAGACTACCTGTACCTGTACTTCCACAAGTTCAAGCAGCCTCCCCTTCTCCAGCCCTATGCATTTTCTCTGAGTCTTTTTAGGAATTGGGTTCATCTCCTCTTAGAGTTTTTCTTTCTGACTCATTGAGTTGACTTTTAGAAGTCCTCTAGGGGCATGAGGATTTTTCATCCTGCAATATTTTATCCTTTCTGACTCACTCAGGGGTCTTGTTTGAACCTAATAAAGGGAGCACTGGTATGGTCACAACTTGACAATTTGACAAAAAATGACAAATTCCTCATATCACTTCCCTTCCCCTAAGAATGTATCCTAAAGCTCCCACTCCTTATTCCATCTTTTCTTATTTGCTCCAGCCTACTTTATGCTGTGTGAATCCCCAGTATCACACTGGGGTGATATCAGCACTGATTAAGCTGAGAAGTAGGAGAGACCTCTTCTCATTCAAAGGTGTTGCCTTTTTAGGATACTCTACCATAAATGTCTTGGAGTACTTTAATTATTTTAGAGAAATTGTTCTAATCTTAAAGTCCATGAGCACTTCCTTCCTTTGAAAAGGTGGAGACAGAGTAGGAACGCAACACACAAGTGGTCCTTCCTCTTTTCTGTGATGAGGGTCTCCCACTGCATCCAGGGTCATCTCTAGTCATTCTGATCTCTATCTTGCCACTGGACCCAGATTGCTCCGGAGGAGAGAGTGAGGCTGGTGACTTTGCACAGCCCTGCCTCCCTTAAATCCAATTCACTTGCATGTCATGGCATCAACTCCCTGATGTTATGGTTCCCTTTGAGGATGAAGGACAAATAACGACAATGATGAAGTACTAGGCCTTCAAAATCATAATAACTGACACGTAGTAGGGTTTAGGAAATGTCTGCTGATTGATGGATTGATCAGCTGTTTGTAAAGGAAATTGCCATATTTAAACTACAATCAGCTACATGCTATTCCCTCCTCCTTCTGCCTAGGGCCTGGCAAAAAGAAGCTTGGCAGGGGCAACTAGGTGGCCTAGTGGATAGAGAACTTGCCCTGGAGTCAGGAGGACCTGAGTTCAAATCCAGCCTCAGATAACTTGACACTTACTAGCTGTTTGACTCTGGGCAAGTCACTTAACCCTGATTGCCTCCCAAAAACTTACTTTGTTGTAAACTAAAAATAAAAAAATCTTAATAATAAGAAGAATAAAAGAAGCTTGGCCGAGTAGGCTGTCTGGCCCGTGCTTGCCTGCCTCTGGACACGTGAATAGTCCTGTACACGGAACTAGAAAGAGGTAGTACACATCCAGGAATTGTCTTTGGCTTCCTGCCTGCAATAATGCTATGGCTCGGCTGGATTTGTGACCACATGGGTCCAGCCAGCTTGGTTCATAACCCCTAGAAGCTCCTTTCCATTCTGTTCTATTTGCCTCTCAGCTCTTGCACAAGGATCAGAAACCTTCCTTGTGTTCTTTCTGTAACCAGGAAGAGGCTGGAGGTTGTACTGAGTCCAGCAGCCCGCTTAGCTAATAGAGTTTCTCCAGCTGCTTCCACAGGTGTTTCCACAGGTGCAAGAGGATGGGAACCACTTCTAGGAGAATTGTGAGGAAGGGTGAGAGAAGTGCTTTGTGAATCCCCAGACATTCCAGGGTGCTAACATATGGTAAATGGGTGCTAACACAGGGTAAATATTCACAAGGAGCTCACATTCTAGTTGGGGATGGAGTGGATAACAAGTAGATATAAACATACATGCAACATAAATATAAAGTTAATAATAATAGCTACAATTACCCAATTGGTAAACATTTATTAAGTACCTACTATGGACCAGGCACTGCAATAAGTAAACTCCATGGGGGGTGCAAAGAAAGGCAGGACAATCCCAGCTTTGAAGGAGTTCACAGACTCTGTGTGTGTGTGTGTGTGTGTGTGTGTTTGGGGGAAGGAGGGTGCACAGTGCAAATAGTTATGTACAAATAAGATAAAGACAGAAGAATAAAGATAAACACAGAGACTACAGGGAGCAGTTTCAGGGAAAAGATGTTAAGATTAAGGAGGCCTGGGAAAGGTTTCTTGCAGAAGGTAGGATTTTACTTGAGACTAGAAGGAAGCCTTGGAGGTTAGGAGGTGGAGGATGCAGAGGTTGACAGGTCCAGGAATGGGGGACAAGTGAAAATGACTAGAATCAGGAAAGTCTGATCAAGGAACAAGAAGGAGATAGGTATCACTGGATTGCGAGTCCATGGAGAGGAGTAATGGGGCATCATTATATTCTCCATCTTATAAATGAGGAAACTGAGGCAGACAGAAATTAAATAGCTTACCTATACTCACACATAAGAGAAAATGCATAGGATTACAAAGAAAATGAATTTTGTTGGAATACAGTTTTAAAAACTTACATTAAAAAGCCCCTTATTGTTGGTGGAGCTGTGAACTGATCCAGCTATTCTGGAGAGCAATTTGGAACTATGCCCAAGGGCTATAAAAATGTGCACACCCTTTGACCCAGCAATACCACTCCTAGGGCTATATCCCAAAGAGATCACACAAGTGGGGAAGGGACCTGTATGGACAAAAGTATTTATAGCAGCTCTTTTTGTGGTAGCAAAGAATTGGAAATCAAGGGGATGCCCATCAATTGGGGCATGGTTGAACAAGTTGTGGTATATGAATATAATGGAGTACTATTGTGTTATAAGAAATGGGGAAGATATGGACTTCATAATAACCTGGAGAGACCTACATGATCTGATGCTGAGTGAGAGGAGCAGAACCAGGAGAACATTGTACACAACCACAGACATATTGATTCTGTGATGACTAACTTTGATAGACTTGCCTCTCCTCAACAATACAAGGCTCAAAGACAGCTCCAAAGGACTCATGATGGAAAAAGCGAACTACATCCAGAGAAAGAACTGTGGAGTCTGAATGCAGATTGAGGCAAACTATTTGCATTCTTTTTTTTCTCTTCTTTTTTGGTTTTGTTTCTTCTGTCTCATGATTCATTCCATTGGGCATAATTCTTCTTTGCAGCTTGACTATTGTGTAAATAAGTTTAATGCGAAGGTTTATATAGAATCTGTATCAGACTACATACCGTCTCGGTGGGGATGGGGAAAGGAAGGGAAGAAAATTTGAAACTCAAGAACATGTAGAACTAAGTGTTTTAAACTAAAAATAAAAAATCTAATTTTAAAAAACCCCTTAAATGAACAAACAAACAAAAAACTTCAGGTTAAAAAAAAATTCCTAGCCTAGTTAGCCATAAAAGTTTAGGAAAATGTCCACTTTATTTGGAAAACATGTTGTTATCTGTGAAGGGACAGGAAGATGGGTGCTATGAGGTCAGGGGGTAGCAGATGCATCAAAGGCAAGGAAATAAATAATGCAACAAAGAGAAATATACTTTAAAATTCATCCAACGTAAATATTGCTTTCCTGGGATGCATTTTCCATTAAAGCATTGGGGACAAAATCACAACTAGAAATGGTTTTTATTCAAACCAAAAGAGAAGTTGCCATGGAGAGAATTTTTTTTAAAAAGTAATAGAAAAGAGTACATTATTTAAAATGTGGGCAACTTGTTGGTTCTAAATGCCCTTCTGGCTTTCTATGGGTGTTTCCCAACCTCTGAAGAGGTGAACTCAAAAGGAAAATTTTCAGAGGATATCAGAATCATGGAATCTTGGGCTTGGAGAAAGATATCCATGTCTAATTCAGCTGTCCCTGGTCTGAAAAGCACCCTCTCTACAATGAACTCAGTAAGTGGGCACCCGTTACCTGCATGAAAACTTCTGAAAACGGGGAATCCTACCAGTTCCTAAGGCCACCAATCAGCTAACATAACTCAGATTTCTAGGCAAGCCTGGAGCATTTGGAATGAGATTCTCCTGATTGTGGAGAGAACAGGATGTGACTCCTCATGCCTGCCTGAGGGACAGAATTGGTATGAGAGCTTTGTTCATTCCTTTAAGAAAGACTTACATGGTTCCAGACTCTCTTCAGGGTCAACTGTAGACACGTAGAGAGAAAGAAAATCTGGAAGTGGCAGACATGTAGGAGAACCTGGCTCTTCAACATGTTTGTCTTTTCTAGCTTTCCTTCCCAGAGACTTCATGGAATTCACCTTATATGAGATAAGGACCTCTTGATCTGAGTGGAGATCTCATCATTTTCGAAGCAGTAGGGTTCATTCACTCTGCTTCTTCTATCATAGTCTAAACTATATCTTCTCTTATTTCTGTTTGCTACTAGCATGGATAAATGGCCTTATTCACTATTTGTGATGGTTCTCTGTATAATCTCCATTTGATGGGAGGGGACCAAGCTCTCAGGTGTAAACTTGAGCTACGCTCTTCCTTAAAAGGAAGTGACCAGGAAAGAAACTTTTGTTCTGAACCAATTGTGCCCCTAGACCAGCAATGTTTAGGGACAGAGAGAAGATAGATATAATTCTAGTCTAGTGCCCACTCTTAGAGGAGAACAAAGAAGCCAGCTTCATTACTCTGTCTTCTCAAGGTAAGAATCACTATCTCTCTTAGACAGTGGTAGGCAAGACTCTGAAGCTATACACCTATGCCTGCCCTCAAGTCTATGTATGTTTAGACATCCCATGGCCATTTTTGTATTACTAGCACACACATTTCACCCTGAAGAAGTTGATGCTGGGGGAGATTCAGTCCTAAAGACCAACATTTTAAAGAACTGTTGCATTAAACAAAAAAGATATGATTCATTTAAGAAGAAAAACCATATGTATGTACATATATATGTATGTATACACACACACACACACACACACACTCTTCCTTTGAAGTAGTTAAGCATTTGCTTTTTTTTTGGCTAATGATGTTTGCCAGTCATGAAATCCTAAACATGATTCAAAGCCATCTGTTGCGGTTAGACTTAAAAAGTTGTGTATCACGAGAAAATGTTATGACTCACAGACTAACAGACTATTGGAGCTAGAAGGGACATTAAAGATCACTTAGAATGGGCCTCTCATTTTGGAGATAAATTTTAAAAATGCATTAAGTTCTTATTATGTGCTATGTTCTGGGTTAAGAACTGAGGATACCCAGAGAAAAGCAAAGCAGTCTTTGTTCTCAGAGAGCTTACACTCTAATTGGACAGAGAACACATAAAGAAAAAGCAGATGTATTCTCCATTTGATAAATGGTCAAAAGATATGAACAGGCAGTTTTCAGATGAAGAAATTAAAGCTATCTATAGGCATATGAAAAAATGTTCTAAATCACTATTCATCAGAGAAATGCAAATTAAAACAACTTTGAGGTACCACCTCACACCTATCAGATTGGCAAATATGACAGAAAATGAAAATGACAAATGTTGCAGAAGATGTGGGAAAATTGGAACACTAATGTATTGTCGATAGAGTTGTGAACTCAACCAACCATTCTGGAAGAGCGATTTGGTGCTGTGCCCAAAGGGCTATAAAACTGTGCATACCCTTTGACCCAGCAATATTACTTCTAGACCTATATCCCAAAGAGGTCATAAAAAGGGAAAAGGACCCACATGTATAAAAATATTTATAGGATTTTATAGCATTTGTAGCATCTTTTTGTGGTGGCAAAGAATTAGAAATTGTGGGGGTGCCCATCAATTGGGAGATGGCTGAATAAGTTGTGGCACATGAATGTAATGGAATACTATTGTTCTATAAGAAATACTGAGCAAGAGGATTTCATGAAAACCTGGAAAGACTTACATGAACTGATGCTGAGTGAAGTGAGCAGAACCAGGAGAACATGGTACACAGCAACAATATTGTGTGATAGTCAACTAGGATAGACTTAGCTCTTCTCAGCAGTACAATGATCTAAGACAATTCCAAAAGATTTGTGATGGAAAATGCTGTCCACATCCAGAGAAAGAACTGTGGTGTCTGAATGCAGATCAAAGCATATTATTTTCACATTTTTTTGTTTTGTTTTTTTCTTTCTCATGACTTTTCCCTTTTGTTCTGATTCTTCTTTCGCAACATGACTAACGCGGAAATATGTTTAACATGATCGTACATGTGTAATTTATATCCGATTGCTTGCTGTTTTGGGGAGGGGGTAGGGAAAGGACAGAGGGAGAAAAATTTGGAACTCAAAAAATTTTCCAAAAATGAATGTTGAAAACTATCTTTATAGGAAGAAAAAATACTATTAAGTGAGAAAAAAAAAAGAAAATGCATGTGCCAGAAGGAATGGAAAGTCTGTAAATCCCAGTGGCAGGTGGCAAAGATGGAGGGGGTGCAGAAGAACTGACACTAGCCGTATGAATCTAGACAAGTTGAAAGAGACTCTGAGTCTCATTTTCTATATCTGGAAAATGGGAGTAATAATAGCACCTACATCCCAACACTGTGATGAGGATAAGAGGTTTTGTAAACCTTACAACACTATATAAAGTCTAGTCTTATGAATAAAACATTCAATACTTGTTCTGAGTATAAGGGAAAGTAAAGAAGGAATTCAGTATCTAATCTTATTCATTTATCACCATTCTCTGTTAAGCACAAGTTCTTAATCTGGCCTCTGTGATAGATTGCAGGTGGACAGATTAGATGGGGGGGAAATTATATCTTTATTTAGAAATAATTGGTTTCCTTTGTAATCCTTTTTTGTTCTGTATTTAAAAGCATTGTTCTGTAAAGTGATCCATAGGCCTCATCAGAATGCTAACAGTCTATTACATACAAAAAGGGGAAAACCCACTTTGCTAAAGCAATCCATTTCTCTTTCTTCCTCTCCTCCCCATTCAAATCAGACATGACAGGTCAAAAGCTGGGAAACATGATTGTGAGGGAATACTGTTGTTTAGTCACAGCAGGTAGGACTTCAGGAGCACCCAGGCAGCATCGTGGCTCTTTTAAGGTGTATATGAGCATCTAAGCTTTCGCTCTATCAGAAATGCTTAGAATTATGCTAAAAGAAATGATGGGAAAGGACCCACACCTACAAAAAATATTTATAGCAGCAGCTCTTTTTGTGGTGGCAAAGAATTGGAAATCGAAAGGATGCCCACAAACTGCGGTATATGAATGAAATGGAATGCTATTGTGCTATAAGAAATGATGAGCAGACGGAGTTCAGAAAAACCTGGAAAGACTTACATGAACTGATGCTGAGTGAGGGGAGCAGAACCAGGAGGACGTTGTATACAGTTATGGCCATGCTGTGTGATGACTAACTTTGATAGGCTCAGCTCATGGGTGTGCTGATTGGCCTATTTCTGAGTTTGTACCCAATAGTTGTCCTTTCTGTGAAGCTAGTTTGTGAAGAAATCTGATCAGGCTGTTTTCTAACTTTTATTTGCCTTGTTGAAACTACCATTTGGAAAAAAAGATAAGGATGATTATCTGGCTGCCATTGAACTTTTGAACTCTTATTGAACTTTAAACTTTGGAAACAGACTTCTAGCAGATTATCAACAATATACTGAAGCAATGTGTTTTTTTTCTTTTTGCCCATACAACTTACATTAATTAAGTGTCTGCTCTGTGTAAGGTATTATGCCAGGCTTGAGTATACACACACACACACACACACACACATATAACAACAACAACAACGATGACAACGTCAACAAATCCTGCCCTGATGGAGCTTCTATCTGCATGTACAGAGGGAAGTAAACACCAAGTCATCAAATTTAATGGCAAGAGTTGTAGAATGTGCTAATAATAAGAACTGCCAAGGATCTCATGTAGGCGGGAGCTCCTGACCTATGCCTTCCTTGAAGAAAGCTAGGTATTCTGCTAGGTAAAGAAAGAGTATCTTTCAGACATGGGGAATAGCCCCACAAAAGCTTGGAGGTGGGAGATGGAATCCCACATTTTGTCAATAGCTCGGTTTGATTAACATGAAATACATGAAGGCGAGCAGAATGAAATAAAGACTGGAAAAGTAGATGGAAGCCAGACCATGGAGGTCTGTCCATGCTGAGGGTGTTAAGTTTAACCAAGTAACATAGGGATCCATTTAAGGTTTCTGAGTAAGGAAGTACCATGGTCAGAGATATGTTTTAGGAGTATTGGTTGGCCATCTTATGGAGGATGGATTCCAGAATGGAAACAGGAAGACATATTCATAAACCTGAAACAATCAGAGGCATGTCAACAAATACATGGGCACCTGTATTTCTGGCAATTTCGAGAAGAATCAATCCACATCCTCCCAGTCACTCAGGGGTGCAGCTTTGGTGTTATCCTCAACTCTTCACTCCTACCCCACATATCCAACCTGTTGCCATATCTTATTATTTCTATGTCTACAACATCTCTCTTATATGTTCCCTTTTCTCTAGTCTGGTTCTTCCAGCTGCTAGTGGCTTACCCTCTAACCATACCTTATATCTTTACTCTGTAGGGATTTTGTGTGTGTCTAGATATGTATATGTCATTTTCTCCATTAGAATATAACCTCCTAGAGGCCAAGAATGGACTTGGCTTTTTCTTTATATCTCTAGTCCTTAGCACAATGACAGACACATAGTAAGTGTTTAATGAATGTTTGTTGATTAATTTATTGACTGATGACCTCTTTGTGTCCCCAGGACTTTGCCTGGCAACACCCATTACCCAGGAGGGTCTCAGGAAGAGTTTGTTGATTGTGGTGGTGACCAAAGGATTGTAGATTTAGAACTAGAAGGGATTTTAATGGTTTACTCCAGTTTACAAATGAGGAAACTGAGGCGTAGTGGTGTGAAGTGACTTGTTCATATCAGAACCAAGATTTCAGTCAGTTCCACTTTGACTCTAAATCTAGTGGGATTTTTTTCCCCTACTCTACCATGTTTTTGCATTCTAAAGTGCTATTTTCTAACTTTGGAAGTAAAGAATGGCTGAGTTGGAGAGAAGTTTCACATGTTGAGCCATTAAGGAAACAGATCCCTAGCAATTATGGGGTCATGGAATCTCACGTGGAAAGAACCTGAGAGTTCATGCAGTCCATCGTATACCTGAACCGCATTCTCTTCTAACACATACCTAGCAAGCAGAAGATCGATCATAGGACCCTAGATCTAGACCTGGAGAGGACTTCGAAGGTCATTTAGTCAACTCTTTCATTGTATAGAGGAGGCAACTGAAGTCCAGGGAGGTGAAATGTTTTCCCCAGGTCATACAAGTAGGAGGTGGAATTTGAACCCAGATTCTTGGCTCTAGAGTCTTTCTATTTGAACATCTCAAGGAATGGGAAATCCGTGACTTCTTGTAGTAGTTTATTCTGCTTTTGAATAGTTCTAATAGTAGGATGGTCAATCACTTTCCAGTCATGTTCAACTCTTTGTGACCCTATTTGGGGTTTTCTTGGAAAAGATACTGGAGCGATTTGCCATTTCCTTCTCCATCTCACTTTACAGATGAAGAAACTGAGACAAACAGGCTTAAGTGACTTGCCCAGGGTCACACAGCTAGTAAGTATCTGAAACCAGATTAGAACTCAGGAAGATGAGTGTTCTTAACTCTAGGCCTAGTACTCTATCCACCTAGCTATCCAATAGTAGGATAGCATTTCCTTACATGAAATGGAAATCTGCCTTTCTTCCATTTCCTGCCATTACTTTGTTCTGTCCTTGAGTGGGTGGGTGAGAGTGAGCAAAACAATGAGATTGCCCCATAACCAATATTTCAAAGACTTGAAGACAACTATCATGTTTACCCTAGGCTTTCTCTTCTCCAGGCCAAAAATCTCTCTTCAAACAATTCTCGTACAGCATAGTCTCAAGATGCATCACCATTTTGGTTGGCCTTCATTGACTGTGTTCCAAAAAACCAATTCCCTTAAAATATGAACCAAAATTAATTTCCCACATATAACTGGAATAAGGAGGAGTACAGAAGCACATTTTCAATATCCTGTCTTCAAATGCAGCCTTGGTTGCCATGTTATGCTGTTGACTTTGAGTCAACAATATTGGGCAAGTCTGCTAAAAGAGAAAAAGAAATCCCAATCAGATATTTTTTTCTTCACATGACCTATCCTCCAGCCATGCCTTCCTAAACTGTGCTTAGATTGTGAACATGCTGATTATGCTTTTATATCACTTAGATTTCCTCCTATTTCCTTCTTCCTCCTTCCCACAAAGCCATCCCTTATAACAAAGAATTGTTCTAAAAAGAGGAAGAAAAGGGGGAAAATCCTGCAAAACCAATCAATGCATCAGAAAATATACAACATGGTAAGCAATTATCTATACCCATAGAAAATTTGTCCTCCCCCGTGACTGAGTCAGGTGAGGCCACTGGTGTTTGAATCTGACCTTGATGCTAGCTGGGAGACCATGATCATGTCATTTAAATTCTGTCTCTCAGTTAGTCAGAAGCATTTGTTATTGTTGTTCAATCATTTTCAGTTGTATCTGACTCTTTGTGATCCCATTTGGGGTTTTCTCGGCAAAGATGCTGGAGTGGTTTGCCATTTCCTTCTCCAGCTCATTTTACAGATGAGGAAACTGAGGCAAACAAAGTTAAGTGACTTGCCCAGGGTCACACAGCTGGTACGTATCTGAAGCCCAATTTGAACTCTGGTTTTCCTAACTCCAGGAACATCCACTGAGCCACCTAGCTGATTTTAGTAAGTACTTATTACTTGCCAGGCACTATTCGAAGTACTGGGGATATAAAGAAAGGCAAAAACATGGACCCTTCCGTCAAGGAACCCTCATTCTAATTACAGGGGGAGGGGGGAAGTGGTGAGGAGAAAACATGTAAACAAATGTATATACATATGTATGTGTGTATATACACACATACATACCTATTTATCTATATCTACCTATATGTCCAAGATATATACAGTGTAAATGGCAGGTAATCTCAGAGAGAAGGCACCAATAAGAGGAAGTAGGGATATGGAGGAGACTATGTGAATTTTTCCCATAACTCCTCCAACATTTGTCATTTTCCTCTTTTGTTCTCTTTGCCAATCTGATAAGTATGGGGTAGAACCTCAAAGTGGCTTTGAATTGCACTTCTACAATTATAAATGATTTAGAAGATTTTTTTATATGATTCTTGGTAGCTTGGATTTCTTTGAAAAAAATGCCTGTTTTTTATCCTTTGACCATTTATTTATTAGGCCATGGTTCTTGGCTTTATAAATTTGAATCAGTTCCTTATATAACTTGGAAAACAGACATTTATCAGGGGAACTCATTGCAAAGATTTAGTTTTCCAGTTACCTGATTTCTTTCTAATTTTCTTTTACATTAGATTTCTTTGTACGAAAACATGAAAATTTTATATAATCAAAATTGTCCATTTTATCTTGTGTGATCTTCTATTTCACTTGTTTTGGTAATTTCTTCCTTGATCCTCTAATTTTTTTATGATATGACTTTATAACTTTTTATATTTAAATCATGTACCCATTTGGAGCTTATCTTTATGTGTAGTGTGACATGTAGGTCTAAAGCTGATTTCTGTCAGCCTCCTTTCCAATTTCCCTAATAGTTTTTGTCAAATAGTGAGGTTTCATCCCAATAGCTGGGCTTATCAGACACTATGCTAAGGTGTTTGCTTGCTTCTGTATGCATATTATATACCTAATCTGTTTCACTGGTCAATCTCTTTTTTTTAACCAGTACCGAATTGATTTAATGCTTTGGAATACAGTTTGAGATCTTGTATGGATAGACTTCCCTTTCTTTCCCCTTCTTTTCATTATTAACCTTGTGAGTCTTAACCTTTAGACCCTTGATATGAATTTAGCTATGATTCTATACGTGAGAGATTGGTGAAAGTTAGGGAAAGTTAGATTTCCACAGAAGAGTTAGTGGAGTTCCACAGAATAATTAATTGTCAGCTTGAACAAAGAAGGTGTCAAAATTAACCATGATGAGGGTCCCCAGCCAATGGGAATAGAGTTTGCAATTTTGCAGAAACCACAGTTTCAGGATGTTAGGAAAACTGTTCCTAACTGGACAGATAACGGTCAGGGTTGAAGAGAAAACTGGGTCAAATGGCTACCACTCATGCTTAATTGGCTAATTGAATATTACCTTACAGACCCACAGAGAGGAGTTTTCCACCATTTTTGAACATGGGACATATGTCAAGGTGGGGGAACATACCAAGGAGTTGCATGGAGGGGGCGGTGCAGCATGTAGGGAAGATTGTAACCCAGAAGGGAGCAGATCAATCCATTCTCTGAAAGGAGGTACTGAGCTGATAGGAGATCAATCTATGTCAGTATAGTAGAATAAAGTTGGCCTCACTCCTGCATTCCCCATTCCCTCTTCCTAAAGAAGGGTGGAGTCCACTCCTGGCCAGGAGCATTTGCCAATTCCCTTGGATTCCTCAATAATAATAAATTGCCCTTGATACCCAAATTTCAGTGTCAGGTGTATTTCTAACACTATGTATTTTAGTAAAAAATATTCTTTTGGAAGTTTGCTTCAGTGCTGAAGAAGTAAAGTAATTTAGGTGATATTGTTATTTTTATTATGTTATCTCAGCCTACTTATAAACATATATGTTTCCTCAAATAAATAAATGATTAAGGTTTCTTTACTTAGGTTTATGTTTATTTTTATGAAGAGTATTGGATTCATATAGTGTCTTGGTGATTCTTAGAAGATACATTCCCAAATATTTCATAGCTTCTGTAGTTATTTCAAATGGAATTTCTCCTTCTAACTCTTCTTAATGAATTTCATTGTTTGTAGAAATGCTGATGATTTATGTGGGTTTATTTTATATTCTGTGGCTAAAATTATTATTTCAATTAGCTTTTAGATAGTTCTCTGGGTTCTTTAAGCATATCATTATATCATATATTTTTAATTTGATAGCCAGAGTCCTGTGCTAAATAAATCAAGGAAGACTTGGGAGGAAGTGGGTTTATAGGCAATCTTTGGACATTTAAAAAATTCAGCCAAATGATTTTCTCATTTCCATTCTGCAGCTCAAGGGTTTTTGGTTTTTTGGTTTTTTTTAGCAAAGGACTACTTTTTGGCGTTTTTTTCTACAACATTAAATGGGAGGTATTTCTTTTTTGAACTCATCCTGTCCTCATTAATTCAAAGACCATTTAGCACAAGTATTTAGTTTTACAATGCATTACTGTAGGAAGGCCATAAAATACTTCCCTTAATGATTAACTCTTTGTTTTGAAACTGTTTACAAGTCATTAATAATGAATAATGTAAGGAATGCTATGGTCCAATTATTCCCTAAACATGATTTGAACATTAGTGAGAAAGACAGAAAAGGGAGTTGGAAAAAGCATGAAATAGGAGTCTTCCCTCCTTCACAGAGTCAATGGGTCTTATTGTTGAGGTTTAGGGGTGCTGGGACCCCAAAATAGTGACACAGAGGTCCTGCCTGAATGAATTACACCCAAGTTTTCTATCAGCCAAAGATAAGGTTTATAAAACACTGCCATATTGGCTAGACTCTTAAGGAATCTGAGCACTTTCATGGAAGCAAGATGGATCTTTTGTATAGAAGACTGTAGGAACAGAGAAGGGTGTCTAGATGAAATGTGGGGCCAGGTACAGACTATCAAAGGGCGGTTAATGCTGTTGAGGGAGAAAACCCAGGCATTCAGGAATCCCAAAACTAAAGTTCCCAGGGCAAGGTTCCCTGGAATGAATTCACAGATTCCAGAAATCTTTAAGTCAAGTTGGCAAAAGTTTATTGTTATGTTTTACAGTGGGCAAGAGTTCTTAGGGAACCTGCAACTTAAAAGGGTATACAAGTATATCTAATATAGGATATTTTGGTGTGAAACATGTGCCAAGTGTATTAATTAGTTGTTTTAGGGTGGGATTAGGGAGTGGTTAAAGAGTGGTTAGTTCTCAAAGGAACATACACATTTAGTATCCACTGCACAGGTGTTTTGCCCAGAGTTCACTGGGAAATAGCCCAAGGGGGTGCTACAAGGAGGTGTGGTTTTGACCATGAAATGGCACTAAGTCAACTATTGGTCAGGGCAGACTGGAAATATCCAGTCTGCTTCCATCAAATGTCTTGTTAGACAAGATGAATTTAAGGGAGTATACCTTTGACTATGTCTAGGATACATATCAGTAAGGTCAGTAAGCAGTAAATATTGTTATGGCCCAATGCACAGCCAATTAGCAGTACACAGGGAGTCAGACCAATAAATTCTATAGATAGGTACAGCTGTGTCAGGAGGAGAGATAAGTATTTTGCTAGGGCATGTTGCCCTTGAACTGGAGAGGAACTGCCTGAGACAGTATTTTGAGGCTAGGGAGAGATGTGATTTTAGAACTCTACGCAGTTTTGGAATTGGGGTCCAGGCACAGGCACCCAAGCAGAGACTAAGGAGAAATGTGATGTTAGAATTGGGGTCCAAGCACAAGCACCCAAACACCCCCATCAAAGCCAGGGACCTGAGTCATGTGAAAGTCCAGGGTTTTTCCTTTTTGGGGTCTAGATCCCAAAGATCTTTTTCTTTTGGGAGTTCAGATCCTGTCCCCATCATGATTGAATGTATTTGGCACTCAGTCCTGTTCACTCCTACTCCAGAGGACCATTGGGAGGGCCTGGTGAATTTCAGCTCTTTGATGGAGGATCTAGGTATACTCTGAAAGATCTGTGCCATCCACATAGAAATAATTATCCAATAGATGGGCATTTATTGTTGTTCTTATTCAATCATGTTCAGTCCTGCTCTCCATAACCTTATTTTGGTATTTTCTCGACAAAGGTACTGAAGTGGTTTGCCATTTCCTTCTCCAAATAGATAGGTATATTCCTTAGCAATCAATCAATTATTAAGGATTTAATAATTGTTTTCAATGCCAGGCACTGTGCTAAGCATTGGGCATACAGAGACAAAAATAGACCCTGTCTTCAAGGAGTTTAATAGAGGAGACAACATGCAAAAAAAAAAAGTACATATGAAACAAATGGAAGGTAATTGTAGAAGAGAAGTTCATAGATCTGCTCCTGAAAAAGACCTTAGAGATCATTTAGTCCAAACCATTCCCTTCATTTTATAGAAACTGATGAAAAAACAGCAAGGTTTAATGAACTACCCAGTGTCATGCAAGTGGTAAGCAGCAAAGCTCGACTTTGAACTCGCATCCTGTGAATCCAAGTTCAGCTTTCCTTCTGCTTTCCTTGAATTAAGTAACTCCAGTTGGATAGAATCTTTCCACTAGATCTGGCCTTTGCCTGAGGCTACAAGCCTGGCCCTTCGATGTCCTTAATCTCCCTTTGATCCCATCAAAATCCCATTTTCTTGGTTCCTGGAATCTGACCTCTAGTCATCCCAGTCCCATTAAGATCCTCCTTAGACTCCTCCTCAACACCCTTCCTAAAACCCTCCTGTAGTCTACACAGACTACTTGACCACCCCTCAATCCCTCCCACAATCTTTCTGTATGTAAGTCTCATTTCCATGAGCTAGATCAGCTTAAATTCCATCTGGCCAGCTGATTTTAGCATCACAAATGCTCAGGCTCCTTAAGAGTCTACCCAATATGGCGAATCTTTAATAAACTTTGTTTTTCTTTGACGGAAAGAAGGCTTGAGTCAAAGTCATTTGGCAGGACCCAGAATGTTGGTATTTTGGGGTCCTGAGAACCCCTAAACTCCTAAAACCTCAACATATGGTTCCCTAACCTCAACAGGAGAGCAATCTTTTTCAAATGCTATGGAAATAGTGCCCAAGGATGGAGTGCTGGGTCTGGAGTCAGGATGACTATCTTCCTGAGATAAATCTGATCTCAGACCCTTACTAGCTGTGTGACCCTGGGCAAGTCACTTAACCTTGTTTGCCTCAGTTTCCTCATCTGTAACATGAGCTGGACAAGGAAACGGCAGACCACTCTAGTATCTCTGCCAAGAAAACCCAAAATGGGGTTGAGTGGGATGGTGAAGACCTCTCATAAAATCTAAACCTCAGCCTTTCTGTAAATTGAGTGGGATAAATAAAAGCGAAGACTTTTCAGCATGGCTCAGGGGGCTTCTGACTGACATCTAGGCCTAAGTTTAAAATCACCTGACTTGTAGGACTTGTAGGAATCCAAAACTTAGAGCAGCCTGACGACCCGCTCCCCCTCCCCCCAAGAGCCTCGCCAATAAGGATAAAAGTTGGCATTCGGTAAATTAGCGGTTCCTTGTACCTCTGGGTGCCACCTCTCCCTACTGATTGTCTATGGGTTTGAGAGACCGCCCTTTCCCGCCTGGATCATAATAGACTTATGTTTTACTTGAGAAGCCTCTGAGTTTAACTTTGGGTGAAGTTGCTGTCCCACACAGGGTCACAAAGAGACCGAACAACAAAATGGAAAATATCGACATAACTCTAAAGAGTGTCAAAATGATTTTCATAAAACACAGATCTTTGCCTTCAGCAAAGACTACCTTCTATCTCTAGCCATATCCAATCAGTTCCCAGGTCTTACTGACTCTACTTGCCCAATGTCTCTTGCATCTGTCCTCTCCATTTATACAACTACCACCCTCCTTCTGCCTCTCAGCATCTCTCATTTGGACTATCCCAATAGCCTCCTAATTGTTTTCCTTGCCTTTGATATCGCCCCTCTCCAGGCTATTTTCTACACAGTCAGCGTGGGTCTGACCACATCACCCCTGGAACCATCTCTCTCTCCTCCTTTGCCTTGTGGAATCCAGCGGAAGTCCTTTGTCTCAGCCTATCCCATCTCCTTCACTAGGCCGATCCTGATATTTTCAATTGTGCACTTTTCCAGAAAAAAGACAAAAACAGAAAACTTGATTGGGACACTAACCAGAACTTTGCGTGTGTCATTAACCTTGGCCTGCCTCACTTTCATCATATATAAAAGGAAGTTAACAATAGCACCTGCCTCCCAAGGTTGTTGTGGGGATCAAATGAAATCATAATTGTCAAGTAAGCTTTACATAAACATTAGCTATTATAATTTCCATTGGAAGCGGTTAGGTGAGGCAGTGGAGAGAGAGTGCTGGTGCTGGAGTCAGGAAGACTCCTATTTCTGAGTTCGAAGACACTCATGGGCTCTGTGACCCGAGGCCAGATTGGAACTCCCAAGAACTGGGTTTTTAAGGAGTAGGGAGGGGCTGAGATTAGGGAGATAATTCTTTGTTTTTGTAAAAAGGCGGGAAAACAATCTGCTCTTAATCTGTGCCCCCCAGAGACATTTCCTCGGCTAAATAGACCTGGGAGGAAGAGGTGCTTAGGTCTTATTTCCTGCAGGGGCTCTGAGGCTAATAATAATAGCTAGCACTTATTGAGTTTGTTAGAAATGGCATTCAGTCACTCCCTTAAGAGACAAAACTTCTGCTGAAGTGAGTCCAATGTTTATTTACAATTCTTGCAAGAACTGGGTATATGATATCCCAAAAGGGGAATACACACAGTACAGGAGTCAAACTGAGCCTTATATAGGGTTAATCATTCCTGGTCTAGCCCTTCAGAGCTGGGATTGGTCCCAGCTCTTCCCAGGTACAATCTTTCTAGCCTACCCATCACACATTACTCCCTAATATGCTCTCCCCCCTGACATGTGTTGCATGTTCAAAATGGAGGGATAATCTACACATGGGTATGTAAGTTAATTTGTATGAGGATTGTTAGGTGTGTGTGGACGCAGGAGAACTTTGTGCCTTGTTAGAACTCTCGGGCTTTGAGGGCGAGTGGGAGAGTGAAGACCTCTCATGGAATCTGGGTCTCAGCCTTTCTGTGAATCGAGTGGGATAAATACAAGTGAAGACCTTTCCACATGGCTCAGGGCTTCTGATTGACAGCTAGGCCTAAGTTTCGAGTTACTAAAAATCACCTGAACTGTGTCCTCGGCAAATAAGCACAGTAGTGTTCTTAAGAGTTGGTGTTGACTAAATTAGCGTTTCCTTGCTCCTGGTACGTGGGTTAGATTTCTGAGCTTAGATTGTGAGCCTGAACTCCACCAAGGAGAGTAAAGGTCAGCGGTGGGTGGAGGTTGTTTGCGTTAAGGTATACAACTAAGTTCTGCTTTCTGGGCCCCACCTCTCCCTACCCTACGGATCATTTACAATCTCGGAGATTGTAAATAAAGACTCCTTTTGTTTTCTATGAGAAGTCTCTAGACATTCCAATATTACTTGAGCAGTCTCACACAAGGGGCTGTTACACTCCAGCCTAAAACAGGATGTTTCCTAAAAAAAAATTAGATAGAGCGAGGCTATGGAAGGTCCCTTTCCCCTAATTGTGCTGGGAAAGCTGAGCAGTGAACTTCCGTATAAGTTCAAAGGTTTTAATATTTATATTTGCTTATTTAAAGGTTTGCAAAGCACTTACAAATACCTTATTTTATCCTCACAATGATCCCCAGAGGTAGGCAGGTGCTATTATTATGCCTCTCAATTGTATTTTGTCTTTACAAAGACTGTGAGTTAGACTTGGGGGTGGTGGGACTTCCCAGAGGTGCTCAGTTAAGTGTTCAAGGCTGGTAATGAATGCCATCTTTCCAGACTACAGGTTCAGCAGAGCTGAGCTTCCCAGCAGCCTCCACCATTTTAGCTTCAGTGTCAGCAGCTATCCAGGCACTGGAAACCAAGTACCACTAACATGTGACGAAGGTTAGAGAAGAAAAGGGGCTGAAGATGGAGTCACAAGACCTGGGTCTGTAGTCCTCCCTCTTCCACTTAGTTTCTGTAGCCGAAGTGCTGTACTTGTAAACAAGGAAACCTTGAGTTCAAATGCCTCCTCAAACAATAGCTGCAGTGTGACCTTGAGCAAATCATTAAACCTCAGTTTACTCATCTGAAAAATGGGGATAATTACCACACCTACCTCTAAGGATTGTTGTGAGGCTATAATATATGTAAAGAGCACTGCAAATTTTTAAGTGTTACACAAATATTAGCTATTATTACCTGTGAGACCTTGGCTAATAGCTAGCATTTATATAGCCCGTTGAGGTTTATAAAGCTCTAAATAGACAAATCTCTTCAAGGCAGGCAGCTCTCTAATATTGGCGGAAGGAACTTTTTCAACCTGAATTGCCTCTATACCAGTGAAATCAGGGCTTCAGACCCTATTCCTGACTCTATCCCTAAGGTTGGCAAAGCACTTTATGCTTTTGTTAGATCTGCACATCAATCCCTTAAGGTGGATCCCACCAACTATCAGGGGCCGTATAAATTTCTTTTCCCTATGTCTTTTAAATGTCACTTTGACTCCGGACTTCTCCTAGGTTTTGCTTCAGATAAATATTGTGGAAGGAGAATAATTCTTTTTTTTAATTAAGATTTTTTATTTTTAGTTTGCAACGTTCAATTCTGCATGATTTTGAGTTCCAGATTTTCTTTCTCCCCTTCCCCCTCTCTCCCAAGACGGCATGGAATCTGATATATCTTGTACACATAACTTCGCATTAAACTTATTTACACAATAGTCAAGTTGTAAAGAAGAATTATGACCAATGGAATAAATCATGAGAAAGAAGAAACAAAACAAAAAAACAACCGAAAAGAGAAAAAAAAGGAGAGCAAACAGTTTGCCTCAATCTGCATTCAGACTCCATAGTTCTTTCTCTGGATGTAGATAGCTCTCTCTATCATGAGTCCTTTGGAGCTGACTTTGAACCTTGTATTGCTGAGAAGAGCCAAATCTATCAAGGTTAGTCATCACAGAATCAATATGTCTGTGGATGTGTACAGTGTTCTCTTGGTTCTGCTCCTCTCAGCATCATATCACGTAGGTCTTTCCAGGTTATCATGAAGTCCATATCTTCCTCATTTCTTATAGCACAATAGTATTCCATTACATTCACATACCACAACTTCTTTAGCCATTCCCCAATTGAAGGGCATCCCCTTGATTTCCAGTTCTTTGCTACCACAAAAAGAGCTGCAATAAATATTTTTGTCCATACAGGTCCCTTTCCCACTTGTGTGATCTCTTTGGGATACAGCCCTAGGAGTGGTATTGCTGGGTCAAAGGGTATGCACATTTTACAGCCCCTTGGGGCATAGTTCCAAATTGCTCTCCAGAATGGCTGGATCAGTTCACAACGTAACAGTGTTCCAATTTTCCCACATCCTCTCCAGCATTTATCGTTTTCCTGTTTTGTCCTTTTAGCCAATCTGACAGGAGAGATGTGGTACCTAAGAGTTGTTTTGATTTGTACTTCTCTAATCAATAGTGTTTTAGAGCATTTTTTCACATGCCAATAGATATCTTTAATTTCTTCTTCTGAAAACTGTCTCTTCATATCCTTTGACCATTTCTCAATTGGGGAATGACTTGTATTCCTATAAAATTGTCTCAGTTCCCTGTATATTTTAGAGATGAAGCCTTTATCAGAGACATTGGTTATAAAGATTTTCTCCCAATATTCTGCTTGGAGGGAGAATAATTCTATTCAGAATTGCTCAGAAAGTCTAGTCCAGCTATCTGGGATAGTAGCTGTTTGTTTTCAAATCCTGGATGTGGAAATTCCCTTCAGGCTTGATTGGGGCACAGCCAGCAGTCTACTTCTGAGCCGGCTCCATTCTTCCTGGTCTTGTACTCTGGTCCTTCCCCCAGAGGAGGGAAGTTTTCCTAAGAGGCCCCCACCTCCCTTAAGATGTGTCATCCTGTTTGGAACTGCTCCAGACTCCTTGCACTCTGGTCTTGACTGCTACTGACATGCTATGTTACCTCTGGTTGGGTAGGACAGCCTGGAGTACTGAGAGTCAGGTAGCCTCGGTTCTACTCCACTGATTGGCAGTTTGATTGTTGAGTAAGATACTCAGCTTCTCAGGCCCTTTCCTCATTTGTGAAATAGAGGGGCTAGTAACTTCTGAGGTCCCTTATAGCTCTAAGATGTTACTTTGCATGCTAGTCCAGTCTGGCTCCCCTATCCAAGTTTCATGCTGAATTTTTCATTTTTCCTACTTTCTCCTTAAATTCACTGAAACTTACCTGGTATCTAACTTTGCTCCTTAGGGTTATACAGTCTGTGCTTTCCAAGGAGCCAATAAATTAATCTGGTGTTGCTCATTCAGTAGGGTCTGGCTTTTTATGATCCCATGGACCATGGCATGCCAGGCCCTTCTAGCCTCCACTGTCCCCCGAAGTCTGTCCAAGCAAGCTCATTGCTTCTGCGACACTATCTATTCATCTCATCCTCTGACATATTATAATTTTCTTTGGTTTTTATTGCAACATGAATGATATGGAAATATATTTGCACCTTCTATCCTTTCTCTTCTCTTCCTTCTCTCCCTCCTTCCATGCACTCTCCCATTTGTAATATAATCCAATGCCAACCCTCTAGGCAGTAAACTACACAGGAGCCCCCACTCTCTTTTCTACATATACAATATATATTATTATTTTATTTAATATATAATAACCTATTATTAATATATTATAGTATAGCATATTACATATAAATATATAATTATATATAGTATATAATTATACATAATGCATTATATAATTATATAAATATATTATATAATATGTAGAAATATAATATATATAATTTAATACATGCATTAATATTTAATATAATTAAACATTGATCAATATAAATATAAACAATATAATTTATATAAAATAAATAATATTTAATACAATTCAATATTAATTAAATAATGATATTTAATATAATTTATTATAATTACATATAGAATATATACATATAGTACATAAAACATAACATATAATACAACTACAATATATACGCCATGTATAATATACAAAATATACAATATGTAATACATAATTGTATATATGATATACACAACATATGACACACACACACACACACACACATATACACAATCCCAAACCTCAATAATAAGGATTGAGAATTTTGTAAGCCTCTATCTACATGCTGGTAAAAACACCTGTGACCTTTCTCTTTAAAAGACACCTCTTGATTTTTCTCTTCTTTCCCGACCAAACCAGTAGATTCGGTTTTCTACAGAGGACTTCTTCAGAACACGCCCACACACGATGCCCCTCCCCCCTCCCTTAAATACAAAATGAAAACAACCCCAAAGTCTTCCCCAATCAGAAATGCTCGCTAACAAGTAGCCCAGCTGTCGTTGGTAGTTGCGGGCTCGCCGTTGCCCTCGTTATGGCTCTGAAGCCCTTCATCTCCAAGGATGGCCCCAGCCCTAGCCAAGCTTGTGTGCTGCTCTTTCTGTTCCCGCTGATGGTTCAAGTCGTTTTATTTGCTGCCACTTACTTGTACTTCACAAATGAGCTGAAGCAGGTCAGTACAGTGGTCTGGGGAAGCCTGTGTCTGCCGAAGGCGTGGCGTAGTGCGGGGCCCACAGTCTGCCTCCCTTCCTTTCATTCGCAGGCTTTCTAGGGCTGCTAGTCCAAGGTGATGTCTGGGGGCGGGGGCAGAGCTGGAGTGGGGTGGTCTCGGCCCTCCTGCACTGGGGCATCTTGGCAGTCACCTCTCACCTGCGAGACTGAGCTGTCCCCCTCAGCATTGCTGAAGTGAATTCTCAAAGTCCCTGAGCTGTGCGCCTCAGAGGGGAGAGGAATGGGGAGTAGATCGGAAGAGGAGTGAGTTGCAAAGCTCTCCCAAACCCAGGTGGTGAAAGCTTGCAAAAGAGGAAATGCCTAGACAGCTTTGATACTTTATATCTGGTGATTCCATGCTTTTGGAGTCGGAGGGCTTGTATTCCAATCCTGGCTTGGACATCTATTAGGTGCGTGATCTTGGATACTTTGTAAAGAGACTGGACCGCCTAAGACCTGAGCCCCCTCCCAGCTCTTATTTCTCCGCTGGGCAGATCTTCTTGGCTTTTGGACACTCCTAAGCTTTCCCACCTCGATCTTTCCCCAAGAAAGCTGAACCATTCACCCAAAGACGACGAGGTGGCGCTGTGGATACAGCGCTGGACCCCGAGTCAAACCTTACAGGTTCAGTTTCTTCTGAAACTGAAAGTTCCCACAGTTTCTTCACCTGCAAAATGTGCCTAATAGCAGGGCAGTTGTGAGGATCAAATGAAATAATATTTGTAAAAGTGATTTGCAGATTTCAAAGGTTATAAAATGCTAGCTCTGTGAACAGTTTCAGACTAATGTGAACCAATTCCTAGGCACTGGCAATCCCTTGTACCACAAAACAACCAAGCAGTCAACAAGTATAAAGTACCTACTATGTGCCAGCATGGTGCTAGACACTGAGGATGCAGATCTAAAAGTGAATTTGTCTCTGCCCTCAAAGAGTATCTACTTTATTGGAGAACTAGAGTATGTGTGCAAGATATATACAAAATCAGTCCAAGGTGATGGGGAGGGGAACACCAATGACTGGGGCATTAGGAAAGGCCTCTTGAGAGCTGATCCCTAGGGATTTCAAGAGGGGCATTTGAGGAGGGAAGGCATTCCAGGGAGGGAAGACTGGCTTTAGAGGCCACAGGTGGCACATTGAGCTGCCTGTCTTTACCTACAAGGAAGGAATAAATAAAGGTTTTTGGGAAGTGTCTTTATTCTCAGTGCCTAGCATCTAGTAGGTGCTTTAATGCATGCTTGTTGATTGATGGATTGGCAACTGCTTTTTTCATGGTATTTATTAATATTCCAGTAACTTGGAAAAATAGGGCACCTCCAAAGGGCATGTGACTCCTTACCAAACTAGTTACTCTGTTACTATTTAAAGAAGTGCATTGATTCGATGGAAAATATCCAAAGTGGCTCAACCAGAATGGTGAAAGGCTTCTAGCTACTTTCTACATTTTAATAATAGTTAACACTTATATAATGCTTTAAGGTTTGCTAAGGACTTTACAAATGTTATGTTAGATTCTCACAGAAACCCTGGGAGGTGGGTGCTATTATTACCCCCATTTTGCAGATGAGAAACCTGAGATAGACAGAGATTAAGTGATTTGCCCAGTTAGTAAGTGTCCAAGTCTAGATTAGAGCTCAGGACTTCTTGACTCCAGGCTGAGTGTTCTAACCGCTAGGCCATATGGCTGCCATCAAGATACATAAAGATCATTCAAAGAAACACTCAGTGACACTTACTGGACAAGCTTTAGGATCAGAGGTTTAGAGCTAGAAGGGCCTTATAAAAGCATCTATTTAGAGTTGTCACTTTAACTCTCTGAGACTCAGTTTCTTCTATAAAATGGGTCCCTATCTCAGAGGGTTGTAGTGAGAATCTCTACATGTATGTGTCACTACAAGTATATATGTCAAACTTTGAAATTAACAGAGATATTGGGTGTTGCTGGTGGTAATTCAACCCAGGTGAAATAAAGTCTATTGTACTCTGACTACTCTGGGGCCCCAAATCCATTCAGAGCTCTCCTTGATACTGAAGCATTCTGCAGAGATCTTGCTTTTTTTGTTGTTCTTAAAAACCAGATGTAAACCCCAGCTGCTGCTCCTGCAAAACTGGGACTCACCTACTTATTGGACAGATTTTAATTTGAGCCTGGCAGATGAAGAAGTGACTGTATTAAAATGGAGATATGTTTCCATTTCAAAGCTTACTGTTTTGTGCATTGACTTCAATTTGCCATCCCCTTTCTACCTCACCCATGTGTAGTAAGTCCATCCTCAAATGGAAGCAGCAGGTTAGTAGTTTGAGCTACGAGTTCCATGTATTTCTAATCCCCTCCCCTTCCCTGTGGCAGAGGGGAGAGACTTTGGAGGGCAGAGACTTAGGTTTCTGTCTTTAAGCACCCAGCATAGGAGATATTGGATAAGTAAATCCCAGAAAACAATTTAACTCTTAGTAGGACAGAGGTCAGGACTGTGCTGGGATAGGGAGCTTGTAGTCAGTCAACAAGCATTTATTAAGGACTAATGCTAAGCACTACAGATACAAAAAAAAAAAAAAAGAAAGAAAGAAAAAAAATCCCTGCCCCCAAGGAGTTTACATGCTGAAGGGAGAGACAAAATGTAAGTAACTAGGTACATGCAAGATACATAGTAGTAGATGAAGGTAAAATGAAAGGCTGAAGGAATTAGCAGCTGCTAGCGTCTGCGGAGCGCCCCCTGGAGAAGGTGGTATTTAAGCTAAGCCTTGAGGAAAGCTAAAGAAACTAAAAGGCGGAGGTGAGGGGGAAGGAGAGCATTCCCAGGCAGGGGCCACAGCCAGGGCAAAGGTTCAAGGGTTGGATGCTTGAAAAATCGCCTGTAGGTCAGGTAGTTGGATAGTGGAACATGTGGAAGGGAGTAAAGTGTAAAAAGCCTGGACACATAAGTAAGAAAGATTCTACCAACATACTTTCTTTGTGACTTAAAACCTCCAACAAGTGACTTAAAACTTCCAACAATTGCCCAGAGTTCTGAGAGGTAAGGTGTCAGGGGAAGGGATTTGAACCCAGGACCTCTGATTCCCCAGCCAGGGTTCTTTCCACCAGTAAGTCAGCTGGCCTTATTGGAGGCTCGTTGAAATTAAGTAACTACTTCCTGGTCACAGTAAATAAGCATCTGCCGTTGGATTTGCATGAATCATCACCCAGCTGCTTAGCCGGTGAATTGAATTCACTCACCAGTCAATCGACAAGCACTTATTAAGCTCCTTTTATATGCAAGGTAATGTGCTAGGGCCTGGGGGTTCAAGGATAAAGATAAAGCCATCCCAGCGTTTAAGGAGCTTATATTCTAAAGGGATACACAGCGTATTGTACCAGCCATCTCTTGAACACCTTGTTTGTAGGGAACATAGGATTATAGATATTTAGAGACCACAGGGGCCATGGAGTCAAACACCTTTGTCTTACAGATGAGGAAACAGACCTAGGGAAGGTAAGTGACTTGCCCAGGGTCACGCAGGGAGTAAGTATTTGAGGAAGAATTTGAATTCATGTTTTGCTGGTTCTAGAGCTGGGAGACACTACAAAGGCCATCTGGTCCAGTCCCTTCATTTGCTAGATGAGGAATCAGAAGCCCAGGGAGAGTGAGAGATCTGTCCAGCCCTAGAACCTCTTTCCTCTGTTACACAGGCTGAGAGACACTGGCTTATTTTATTTAGTGGAATGAAATGAAAAAGCATCTATTAAACACTTACTGACTATATGCCAAGTACTACACTATATTCTGAGGATACAATAGAAAATAGACCTTCCCTGCCCTCAAGGAACTCACATTCTAACGGGGAGGGATGAGAAACCACACACAGAGGAGGGCTCTTACTTATTTTTCATTCAGGACAGATGGGAAAACCGGATAATATTTTGGTAAGTATCTGGGAAGATGGAAAAATCTAGAGGATCTTGGGGGAAAAAATGGCAGAGGACATGGTCCCCTACAAAGATGACTGTGGGACTAAGGGTGAGTGGAGTAGAACTCTGGGATATCTCCAGGGAAGATGGGGATGCTGGGTCCAGTCTTCAGCTGGTGGTGGATGTTCTGTACTTGGTAGAAACTGGGCAGTGGGGCAAGGGGTTGGGAAAAGAATCAGTTGGGAGTTCTGACTTCACTGATTAACCTCTCTTTCTCCTGCTTTTTGGAAGGTTGGAAGGGCAGAATAGGAGGAATTCCTTCCCTCTGAGGGGGAAGGAATAGGGTGTGGACAATACAAAGTTTACTTATGAAATTGAAACAGTTGCTTTTGTGTGTCTAAAGGATATCCAGGAATACAGCCCCTAATGGTATTATGATATAACTTTCCCAGCTGGCACACCTACAAGATTCAAATTCTCAAAGCAGCCTGGCATGCCTTACAAAGGAATACTTGGGAGCCATGATGGGTAATAGAGACCCCAGTGGTGATGTAGAGAAGGCAGACCTCCTATGCCTGCAGTTCAAGTGGCAGCTCCAGCAGCTGATTAGAAAGGTAGGTCAGTCAGTCAGTCAATAAGCATTTCCTGCTGTGTCCTCAGGAACTGCTTTAGGGGCTAATGTCACCAAACTATGAACAAAACAATCTCTCCTAGAATTCTAAATTATTTAATCATGTTTGCAGGAGCTTTTGACAATCTACGAGGATTCTTCTGCAAGTCAAGGTAGAAACAGTTTTCATTGGAATTCCATATTTACTTAAAAAAAAATGAATTTTCTTCAGTCAGACCATCCCTGTTCTAACATGGTAGGCAACCTTGTAATCTGCTTCCTTCCACTTGACTCCCTTAATTCCATCCACTGCCACTTTCCCCCTTCCCTAATCTGATAAACAGCCTCCCTTTCTTCATACACGAACCCTTTCCTCCACCATTCCCCTCCACAACTAAACCCCTTCCCACTGGCAACATGCACCTTGACCCTGCCATAAATCCACTCTGCATCTCTAATGGGAATAATCATTTTTTCACAACCAGATCCCAGATGGGGTCACTAAAGAAAAAGCACTTGGGAAATCTTAAAGCACGACCTAAATGTGAGTTGTGATTTTAAATCTTCTTATTCTTCATGACTATCATTGTCCTTATAGTACTTGGGATGCCCAGGAGCCATTGGGTTCTCCTTTGGCAGCAGCTGGATATCCATTGGTGGGAACTTTTGGAGGGAGGATTCCCATTTATAGGATCCCAGCATCATAGATGGAGATTTACAAGGAACCTTGGAGACTCCTGAGTCCAACTCTCACATTTTAAAGATGAGATGACTGAGGCAGAGGGAGGTTAGTCACAATATCTAGGAAGAATGTGAAGCAAGATTTTAACTTGGGTTTTATTAACTTCAAATCTATCAACTGCTCCTCTGGCTATTCAGTTATCATCAGTTGGATTGAATGACCTTTGAATGAACATTTGGAGTTAGATGACCTTTCAAGTGAAGTTCTGTGATTCCACGACAAAGGTTGTTTATTTATTTATACTGTGGCTCCTCCTGAATCCTTCTGGTCACTCTGATTTTTTTTTTTGGTGCAAGCCTGTGATTTCATCCACATGGAAAACATTGTGGAAAGTCTTTGTTAGTCTCAGACAGCTGCCTGGGACACTGAAGGGTTAAGGAACTTATCCAGGGTCATAGACCAAATAGACGCCAGAGACAAGACTTGAATCCAAGTGCTTTTGGTTCCAAGGCCAGGCCTGTAGCCACTAAGCTATCCAGTTACTGTCACCAGTTGATTATTTCATAGGAAGTGGAGCCAAGCCTGTAGCATTGTGTGTCTGCATATAGAGCATCTGGACTGTTCCATATGTTGCCTTCCTGGGGATGTAGGGGGTGAGGAAATAGAACCTCAGTGGCAACAGGTGTTGTCCTCTTGGGTTTTATTTAGCCTTGATCTCACTCAGGAAGTAATTGATGAGGGGACAGCCTACTCTTCTGAAGAAGGCAGGAATTCCCACTGAGGAGGAAAGAGCACAGACAGAGGAACTGGTCACTTGCACCGAAGGCAAGAATCTGAGTGTTTGATACCCGAACTATGGAGTTCCCAAGTTGTCTCCCACGGAGTTGTTACTTCATACATATTTTCTTTCTTTTTTTTTTTAATATACTTTTATGTGTTTTGTTAAATATTTCCCAATTACACGTAAAATAATTTTTAACATTCATTTTTTAAAAATTCAAGTTCCAAATTCTCTCCTCCTCTCCCCTCCTTCCTTCTTTAAAAGGAAAGCAATTTCATATCAATTACATTTGAATGGTCATGAAAACATTTCCAGATTACCTGTGTTGCAAGAGAAAACACAGGCAAAAAAACCTAAGAAGAATAAAGAATATTTCATATATATTTTCAAACTTGAGAGAAAAAAATCTTTTCAATGTATTTTCAAGCCAGATCATTATAACATAAGCTAGTTACAAGAAACTTCATATTTAGAAATAGCTAGTAATGTAGGTTTGCAAAGTGACTGACACATTTTATCTCCTTTGAGCCTCACAACTATGGGATGCAGGTGCTATTATTATCCCCATTTCACAGATGAAGGAACTGAGGCTGAGAGAGAGCGTGAGTGATTTGCCTAGGGTCACAAAGCTAAGTAAGTTTCTGAGGCAGGATTTGAACTCAGGTCTTCTTGACTCCAGGTTCTGAGTTCTAGCCACTGCACCACCACCCAGCGGCCTATTTAGTGCCAAAGTTCAAAACATCCAAGACAGTGGGAGGCATTATCAGTTACTTAACAATTCTGAAAGCTGTATTCCAATGAATGTGAACTTACCCTTGGATCTTACAGGTACACCCATGTGCTTCAGGCCCTGGTTGGTTCTACCAAGCTTGAAGGGCTGGGAGTACAGGCGGATGATGTCCTAAGACAAACCTAGCTCAGTTTGGAGAGGGTCATTACTCAAAGATTATCCACAATGAGATGAGGGGTTTTCTCAGTTTTCTCAACTGTCAAATGGAGATAATCATAGAATCTACCCTATAGGGTTATTGTGAGGATAAAATGAGGGAATATTTGTAAAAGCTCTGAACACATAGTAGGCAGTTAATAAAAATGCTTGTTCCCTCTTCCCTCCCCCAACCTCCCTTTCCTGCCTTACTGAATGATGGGATTCTCTTTGGAAACATGGTATAGCTTTTAAGATCTTCTCAACTGACATCTGTTGACTTTAAGGTTAGTTTCAGTGGTTGGAACAGTGCACTGACCATTCTGTCTTCCCTTCTAGATAAGAGTCGAAATAACCCTTCTGGAGCCAGAGAAAACTTAAGTCAGAATGCTGTCCAGAGAGTAGCAGCTCATCTCACTGGAAACAGGCAGATGAGTCCTACCTTTTCTAGAAGTAAGAGACTCACCTAATGGGTTTTTTTTTAAATTGCAACTCGGTTTGATTATATTAAATGATATATTAAGCGGTTTGCAAGGATTTGGGCTAAGATGGGGATAGAAAGAAGAAAAGAGCTGATAAAATAATGGGGAGCGGCGGAGGGTTTAAGATAAACGTGCAAAATGAGCATAGTATAAAGTAGAAAGCAGAAATCCAGAAAGAAAACTGAGAAAATTTGAGGAGGGAGATAACAGTTTTGGGGGGGTAGAAGGGAGGAGGATAAGGGCAGGCTTCATGAGGAAAGCAGCCCTAAGATGGGCATCAAAGAAAAAGTTTCCTTTTAAAATTGTTTTTATTCTGAATTTAATGAACACTAATAAAATAAAATGGAAGAGAACATTTCCATACACAAAGTTGAACAGGAAGAAAGGTAAGTGAAAACATGAATCTTTTCTATATAGCTTGCTTTAAAAAAATACATAATGAATTCAACCTCATGCTTTCAAAGGTGTCCTAGTTGTCTGCTTCCTCCTGAATTTCCTTCTCTTCTCGGACCTTTCAAAAATTCTTCAATGACTGTTTTCTAAGAAAGAGGATTCCAGTGGATGGACATGAGGAAGGAGTGCATTCTGGCCATAGAGGGTAGCCTGCATATTCACAGAGATGTCAGAGCTCAGTGAATAACTAAGAGTACACATTGGAACATAGAATGTATGAGAAGGAGACATGTGAAATGAGACTAAATTGGAGTCTGTCCTTGGAGGATCTGAAATCCCAGGCTAAGGAGTATATATGTTATCCTAGATATAACAAGGCAGCTAGGTGGCATTGCAGTGCCAGACCTGGAGTCAGGAAGACTCATCTTCCTGAGTTCAAATCCGATCTCAGACATTTACTAGCTGTGTGACCCTGGGCAAGTCACTTAACCCTCGTTGCCTCAGTTTCCTCACCTGTAAAATGGGTTGGAGAAGGAAATGGCAAACAATTCCTGTATCTTAACCAAGAAAATCCCAAATGGGGATACAAAGAGTTGGACATGACTGAAATGACTCAAAGATCTTTAAGGTCCAATAGAAGTAGTTTTTGAGCAGGGCAGACCTGGGAATGGGACCTTGGATGATTTTGGCAGCTAGATGAAGGGTAGATTAGAGCAGGGATTGAGATAGGAAGACCATTTAGGAGGCTGTTGCAATAGTCCAAGGCAGGGAAGATGAATGCTTGAACAAGCTAGTAGCTAATAGTCAAGAGGAGGGGACAAAGTTGAGAGATACTGGGAAGGTAGCATTGCCAGGTGTTGGCAAATCATTAACCTGAAGGTAAGCCAGAAAGGCAAAATGACCTTGAGGATATGAAAGTTAGGCTTGGAGTCAGAGGACCTGGATTCAACTTTGAGTTCAATCACTTATTACCCTGGGGATAATCATCCATAATCTCTGACACTGATTTTCTTCAACTGTAAACTGAGGGAGTTTGGGTAAACAACATCAGAGATTCCTTCCCTCTCTAAATCTTTGATCCCATCATCAGAGGTATGATAAAGACTCAATCAGAGATGAATAAAAGCACCCCAGAGCAGCGAGGGTCAGGTTGATGGACTCTTTAGTAGCCTCAGTCAATGTGATTTTGTGGCTTATGAATTCCTGAGATGGAGCAGGTAGAGAAGGGTATGGGAGGGGTAACCTGGATTCAAGGCTTGTCTAATCTGGGGTGCCAGTACCCTGGAATGGAAGCCAGTGCCTTGTTGAAATGGCTAATTATAGGCTCAACATTGACAGGAGGGAAGCAAAGACAGAACCAGGGTGCTTGATTAGAAGAACAACGATGTAGAAGGTGCTTGATGAGTTTATCATCATCGTCACCGATAATGTGCTTCTCATGCTCTAGGTGGTGTGCAGGACGAGGATGAAGAGGACCATTAGCAGTAGCGAGACAATAGGGCAAGTAGAGCCTAGGAGACTGCGTTTAGGAAGGAGAATTCTAACGTTTGAACCAAAATCCACCAAGGAATGGATGGGTCTGAAGGGCACACATCTCCTGAATATTTCTTTTTTGGGTTCCATGGCAGTCCATGCTCAGTGTAGGCAGATTTGGCTTCCTTGCTTCCCTTAATAAAGGCAAACCTGAGAAATGAGCAAAACATTATACATAGTACTACATATTATATTTTATACCATTATACTACATATAATTATATTTATATTTTTTCATACATTAGACTCTTCTATAGAGAGAATCCTG
Source organism: Phalanger gymnotis (assembly GCA_028646595.1). Lineage (NCBI taxonomy): Eukaryota > Metazoa > Chordata > Mammalia > Diprotodontia > Phalangeridae > Phalanger > Phalanger gymnotis. Next base: position 24,772,544 of record CM053626.1, on the reverse strand, counting down.
CACAAATCTTATCTGTGCTTCTTTCTTTTAAAAAGATATCCATTTCATTTCATTTTTTAAGATTAAATTCTATTTTTTTCAAGCAGTGAAAATCTACCTTTTCTTCCTTCCCCAAACTCCCTCTTCCCCACTTTCATCTGTATTTCTAGCAATACCTCAGTCTATGGTCACTGGCCTTCTATTCACAGTAACTAATCAGTTTGTCAACAAGTATTTGTTAACCACTTACTATGTTCAAGGCACTGTACTAGCCACAAGGAAGACAATGACAACATTTAAAGCCAGCTATTTTTACTTAAAGTCATACCTGAAAATATCCAATCTCCTTTGTGTAGCCTTGTGTGATTTCCCCAGCTGACCTCTCCCTCTCCAGTTATCCTAGAGAACTTTGGATTTCTCCATTCCCCGGTTGCAATCAACCCTGTTTATAATTATCTAGTGTCTTCCCCCTCAGAATTACATTGTATTAAGAGAGTTGGCCTTGGAGGCAGGAAGAGCTGGGCTTAAATTCCACATTAGATTGGCTGTGTTGACTCCAAGTAAGTCACGGACTCTCAGTGCCCCAAAAGGACTCTAAAAGTGAGTTCTCACAACTGAATGTGCTGGCCAGAATTGGAAGTGGGAATTTCCTGTCCTGATGGAATCATCTGTACAATTCCTGTTCCTACATTTGACATATACTTATCTTTGTATATGTTGGCTCCCCCATTCAGATATTTACTCCTTGAGGGCAGGGATTATTTTGTTTTTGTCTTTATCCTTAGCACCTAGAACAGTGCCTGGAACATAGTAGGTGCTTAATAAATGGTGGTTGAATGATGTACATCAAACATCTTGAACACAGTATTTTTAATTTCCTTGAGGGCAGACCATGTTTTTGCCTTTCTTTGTATCTCCAGCATTCAGTATGGTGCCTGGCAAAAGCTTCATGGGATCTATCTATCTCTGCTAGCTAGTGTCTAATACTTCTGTTCCTTACCTCTTTCTTAAAATCAATTAATCAACATTTATTAAGTGACTGCTGTGTACTAGGCACTGCTAAAGATATGCATACAAATAAAAACAAAGATAGTCCCTGCCCTCAAGGAACTTAAAATGTAATGGGGGAAGACAACACATAAGCAAAAGAGACTGAGAAGAAATGGTCAGAGAGGTCATTCAATTAGACAATAAACATTTATTATAAGAGACAGGTAGGAGAAGAACCAGGAGAAAGCAGTGTCAAGAAAACAGAGAGAAAAGTATCAGGGACAAAAGGGTTTGCTGCTTGATTCCTCCCACAGCTATGGACTCTGGAAGCAGCTGACGCTGGAGCTTCCTGCTGCTGCTGGCACCACCGCCATGCCACCTCCAGCACTCCCAAGGCTGGTGGCCATGACTGTTCTCTAACCCTATCTAGCAGTTTACCCACTAACCTGCTCCATGGTCTTTGGGCGTTTGTGGGTTGAGAAGTCTGGTAACTGCCACAGCTCAACGATTTCATGGCCCGGACTCCTGGTCTGGTCTGGCCTGGTGCAGCCTATGCTGGGCTGCACTCTGCTCACAGCACCATATGATGGACCCTTCCCAGTGACCATCCAGGCTGTCCTGGGCTGGAGATCTATTTCCTTTTGCTATTTCTTGGGTTCTGCAGCTCTAGAATTTGTTCAGAGCCATTTTTTGCAGGTGTTTGGAGGGATTTGGGGGAGAACTTAAAGCAAGTCCCTGCTTTCCAGGCGCCATCTTGGCTCTGCCCCCCAGAGTTGTTTTAATGTACATTTCTCTAATTGTTATTGATTTAGAACTTTTTTTCACATGACTATAGATAGCTTTGAATTCTTCTGAAAATTGCTTGTTTATATCCTTTGACCATTTATCAATTACAGAATGGCTTTTATCTTTAAAAATTTGGCTCAAGTCCCTATAAATTTGAGAAATAAAGCTTTTATTAGAGAAAAAAAATTTCCCCCTGTTTCCTCCTTTCCTTGTATTTTTGGCCTCATTGGTATTGTTTGTACAAAACCTTTTTTAATTTAATGTAATCAGAATTATCCCTTTTACCTCCTGTGAGCCTCTCTGTCTCTTGCTTGTTCATAAAGTCTTCCTTTATTCCTAGATCTGACAGGTAAAAATTTTCCATGCTCTAATTTACTTATATCACCCTTTATGTCTAAATGGTGTATCCATTTTGACCTTATCTTGGTATATGGCATGAGGTGTTGGTCTATGCCTAGTTTTTGCCAGACTGATTTCCAGTTTTCCTGGTAGTTTTTGCCAGATAGTGAGTTCTTGCCCCAAAAGTTTGGATCTTTGATTCCCACTTTGTAATATAGTTTGAAATCTCATACTGCTAGGCCACCTTCCTTTACTTTTTTTCCATTAATTCCTTTGATACTCTTGGCTTTTTGTTCTTCAAAATAAATTCCTTTTTTTTTCCAGCTCTATAAAATAATTTTTTGGTAGTTTTATTAGTAGGGCACTGAATAAATAAATTAACTAAGGTATAATTGTTATTTTTATTACATTGGCTTAGCCTACCCATGAGCTATTAAAATTTCTCTAATTGTTTACATCTGTATTTGTCTGTGTGAAAAGCATTTTGTATTTGCGTTCACATAGTTCCTAGGTATGTCTTGGCAGGTGGGCTTCCAAGTATTTTATATTCTCTGTGGTTATTTGAAATGGAATTTCTCATTTGTTCCCTCTGGGTTTTTGTTGGTAGAATATAGAAATGCTGATGATTTATGTGGGTTTATTAATTTTGCTAAAATTGTTAATTATTTCAGGTAGTTTTTACTTGATTCTCTAGGTGGCCTACCAGTTTGTTATTAGTCATTCAGTTATGTCCAATTCTTTGTGACTCCATTTGGGGTTTTCTTGGCAAAGATACTGGATTGGTTTGCCATTTCCTTCTCCAGCTCATTTTACAGGTTAAGAATCTGAGACTAACAGGTTTGAGTAACATGCCCCGCTAGTAAGTGTCTGAAGAAGCCAGATGTGAATTCATGAAGATGAATCTTTCCGACTCCAGGCCTGGCACTCTATCTACTGCACCACCCAGCTGCCCATATTAAAACAGCACCACATGTTAAACTATATTACAAAGCAGTAATCAACCAAACAATCTGGTACTGGTTAAGAAATAGAGTCATCGATCAGTGGAATAGATTGGGTATACATTATACAGAGCTAAATATGTATGATAGTAGTATGCTATCATATCATCTGCAAAGAGTGAGGTTTTGTTTCTTTGTTGCTTATCCTTCCATTTCTTTCTTTCTTTCTTTCTTTTTGCTATAGCTAACATTTTTAGTACAATATTGATTAGCAGTGCAGTAATGGACATCTTTGCTTCACCCCTTGTTTTATTGGGGAAGCTTCTAGTTTGTCTCCATCACAGATAATGGTTGTTCTTGGTTTTAGATAAATCCCACTTATCATTTTAAGAGCAGTGTCATTTATTCTTATCTTTTCTAGTGTTTTTTAATAAGAATGGGTGTTGTATTTTATCAAAAGCTTTTTCTGCATCTATTGATATAATCATGTGGTTTTTGTTGTATTATATTTCCTATTCTGTTAATCTGAGCAATTTATGTTTTTGTTAATATTCATCTATTTCATTTCAATTATCAGTTTTATTGGCATACAATTGGGCAAAATAGGACCTTTTGTTGCTTTAATTTCCTCTTCACTGGTGGTTCATGTAACCATTTCATTTTTCCTATTGGTGATTTGATTTTCTTCTTTTTTTTAAATCAAATTAGCCAATGGTTTATCTATATTATTGGTTTTTTCATAAAACCAAATCCTAATTTTATTTATTAGTTAAATGGGTTTTTTATCCTTTTTTTTATTTTTACTAATCTCACCTTTCATTTCATGATCTTTATTATCTATTTCTGTTCTATTCTATTATCTATTTTGATTGGGTGTTTAATTGGGGATTTTAAATTTGCTCTTTTTCTAGTTTTTTTTTTAGTTGCATGCCCAGTTTATTAATCTGCTCATTCTCCCTTTTATTGATGTAAGTGTTTAGGGATATAAATTTGCCCCTAAGTACTACTTTGGCCGCATTCCACAAATTTTGGAATATTCTCTCATTGTTATTGTCTTTAATGAAGATATTGGTTGTTTCTATGACTTGTTCTTTGACCCACTCATTCTTCAAGATTATTTGGTTTCCAAATAATTTTAATCTATGCTTCCAAAGCCCTTTATTGAAAGTAATTTTTATTGCATTATGGTTTGGAAAGTGTGCATTTAATATTTCTGCTTTTCTGTATTCGTCTATGAGGTTTTATGCCCTAATACACGGTAAATTTTTGTGAAGGTGCCATGCAGGAGGTACACACCTTTCTATTTCCACTCACTTTTCTTTTTCTATATCCTTCTCCCTCCCACACTCACTTGCATAGAGCCCATTGAACCTATAGCCAGTACAGGATCTGATATTAGCCATTAAGGCATTATGGAGTATGTAAGTCAATAAAATGGACTGGGCTTTTTGCATTTTGGAGCCATTCTTTATGAAGGAATGAAAGACTTCATCATGGACTGGGAAGTATCAGCAAGAAAGGGAGGTGGTGATTCGAGGAACAGGTATTTTTCTTGATCTCCATTCTTTATGCAAATATAATCTCCCCAGCTCCCACAGATTGAATTAATATCTATATACGCATGGTTCTCAGATCTTCCTATCCTGCCCTGGCCTCTCTGCTGACCTCTGTAGTCTCTCCTCTCCAACTGCCTTTCAGACATCTTTAACTAAATGTCCTGCTGACATCTTAAACTCAACATACGCAAAACCAGACTCATTATCTTTCCCCTTAAACCCTCTCCTGCTCTAAACTTCCATGTTACTGTTGAGAACAAATCATCCTCCCAGTCTCCCAGGCTCACACCTTAGGTGTCCTTTCTTCACTCCTCACGCTCCCTCACCCCTCCGGGTTCAATCTGTCGCCAAGGCCTATTGATTCACCTCTGTGCCATCTATTGAGTAGATCTCCTTTCCTCTAACCC
>CM053626.1:24751447-24767046 GCA_028646595.1 Phalanger gymnotis | reverse complement strand
AAACCCCAACATTCCTTGCCTTCAAGAAGCTCACATTCTACTTAGGTGACACAACATATAGGGAAGTACAAAAACCTTATAGAGCAAATGCAAAGGAGAGTAGTTACTACAAGTTCTGCTTCTGATGAATTTGTGTGATGGTGGGCAAGTCACTCCTTCTAAGCCTCAGACAACTCTCTAAGACTTAAAGTTGCAGAAGAAAGTTCTATTTTGCATTGGTAGAAAAGATTTCCATACCAGGAATTCCCCACATTGATCAAATCACAAATTCTGACCAGATTAAAGATCTAGAAAGTAATTTAGGGGGATAAGTGCTAACCACTGGAAGAAGCTCCAAGAAAGGCCTTTTGTAACAGGTATCACTTGTCTGTGTCTTGAGCTATCATTTCAGGGTCACATGCTAGTATAACAAATAATCTCATTGCCAAAAGGCTGTATTAATGCCAACAGTTGCAAGGTGAGCAAAACTGATAGAAAATAATTTAGGGGGGGGGTTTCTCCCTCAAAAGCTTAGCTATGGTGCAGTGGGTTTTGGACATGACCTATTTTGGTTTTCATTATTTAAGTAGAACTTCTGATCAGCCCCCTTCCCTTTTCTCAGCCCCATTGGGAAGGATTTCAAGTACATCTCAACATTGTTTTCCTAGCTCTTTCTCATTCTCTCTGTCACTGAATGTTGGGTTTCTTCTTGCTACTTGCTTCTGTGACTCTGAAATTTGTTATCATGGAAATATTCTAAAGGTCTCAAAAGGCAAAAAATAGGCCCTGATGTGGCGTGATTATAAAGAATACAGAACAATCCCCAGTCAAGGGAATAGACGTAACTTCAAAACTTCTCCTTAACTTAGTAGCTCAGGGAAGAGCAGAGGGCATATGATGTGCTCCATCACATTCATAAATAAAAGGCTTTCCTGTTCATGGATTCTGGATGTTTCATCTGCAGGAGGGCATGGAAATGTCCACACGCTTTGAAAGTGAAAGGGTATCTTTTCCTTTACTCAGATTACATGAATGTCTTTCATTATGGTCCTGTATTTCTAGTTTGGAGTGAAGCTCCTTCCAGGGAGCTCATGAGGACAATGCTTTGCTATTATCTTCCTAATAAGAGCAGTGTTCCTTCGACTTCCAGTACAAAATAACATCCTTTGGGAATGTTGTTTTCAGAACGTCATTAATGCAACAGAGTAGAGCTCAGCTTTGGCCTTTGCCTTCCATCAGCCAGTGTGATGCAGTGAAGAAATGGACTGAATCTGGAGGAGAGGCTGGGTTCAGATTTTAGCTCTGCCCCCTTGCTGCCTGTGACGTCTTATGCCCTTAACCTCTATGGGCCTCACTTCCCTTATCTGTAAAACGAAAGGCTTTAGACTAGATGGCCTCTGAGGTCCCTTCCAATGCTCAATAGATGCTCCTGTTGCTCATCCATTGCCTCCTTCCTCCCCATGGTGCTGCCTCTCCAGGGATGGTTTGAAATGGGAAAGACAATACATGAAGTGGTTTTCCACCCAAGCCACAACCTGCACATACTCCAAATTCTTAGCATGCCTCCCTCCCTGCACTCCTCGTTCTCAACTTTAGGGAGGCAAAGGAGGTGGGGAAGGCAGAATTAAAGCCACTGAAGGACTGCTTTCTGCCTCCTTCCCCCACCCCCACCCCAACATCCCCCACTATCCAGACAGGCAATATACTATCATGGTATATACAGAATGCACTGGATTTGGAATTAAGAGGACTCCAGTTTGAACGCACATTTTGTTACTTACCACGTGCTCTTAGATCAAATTGCTTTCTTAGCTGAGGAAATAAGAGAAGCTGAATGCTTTGCCTAGACTCACACATATAGTAGGTAACTTCATTCAGATATAGGTCCAAATGTGGGTGTCCTTGCATTCAGTTGATAGAGTACCTCAAACACTTACTAGCTGTGTAACCCTGGACAAGTCACTTATCCCTGTTTGCCTCAGTTTCTTCATCTCTAAAATGAGCTGCAGAAGCAAATGGCAAACTACTCCAGTATCTTTGTCAAGAAACCCCAAATGGGGTCACCAAAAGTCGGGACAACATGTAAGCAGTTTTAAGCCAAGCCTGGGACATTTTCCATGCTACATACACATGAGTGAATTGGTGGAGAAAATGCTGAGCATGATGTGATACATAAGGAGTAGATTTAAAATAAGATCTTTTGAGAAGGAAAGACTTTTTTCCCTTTCTTTGATTTCAGGAAATTTTCCCTTGAGTGTTATTGTGGTCTATCTCTTGGTTAAGCTGAAATCTCATTTTACTCCCATCTAAAGAGTTCATGTACTCTGTAGATTTTCTCGTATATTCTAATCTGTAAAACTTCTCTGATTTGTTTGCTATTTGCAGGAATAAATGAACTTATTCACTATTCATTATATGTGATAATCTTTTGTATAGCCAGCATTGATGGGAAAGGGCCAAATCATGATTATATGAGCTGGAAGCAAGCCTCCCCCTTTAGGAGCCACTGGAAATTAGATTTTTGTTTTGACTCTCCTGTTTTACTAAACCAGGAGTTCTTTTTTTAAAAAATTTTGGTTTACAACACTCAGTTCCACAAGTTTTTGAGTTCCAAATTTTCTCTCCCTTCCTCTCCCCGCCCAGGATGGCATGTAATCCGATATAGATTCTAAGTATACTTTTACGTTAAACTTATTTACATAATAGTCAAGTTGTAAAGAAGAATTATAATCAATGGAATGAATCATGAGAAAGAAGAAACAAAACCAAAAAAGAAGAGAAAAAAAAGAGAGCAAATAGTTTGCTTCAATCTGCATTCAGACTCTGTAATTCTTTCTCTGGATGTGGATAGCTTTTTCCACCATGAGTCTTTTGAAGCTATCTTTGAACCTTACACTGATGAATATGTCTATTAAAGTTAGTCTTTACAGATACTGTGTATCTGTAATCGTGTATAATGTTTTCTTGGTTCTGCTTCCCTCACTCAGCATCAGTTCATATAAGTTTTTTCAGTAAGCCAAGAGTTCTTAACCTGGAGTCTATGAACTCATTTTGTAAAAAATGTTTTAATAACTATTTCAAAATAATTGGTTTCATTTCTAATCCTCTATATTTTATTTTATTCATTTGAAAGCATCCTGATAGGCTTCATCAGGCTGCCAAAAGGATCTGTGATGCAAAAAAAAAAGGTTAAGAATGTTTGCCTTGACAGACAATACTCCAATTAATCAATCAACTGACAAATGTTTATTTAGCGTCTTCTATGTGCTGGGCACTCTGCTAAGTACTGGGGATACAAAAAGAGGCAAAAGACACTCCCTGCCCTCAAGGAGGTTACAATCTAATGCCAATAATACACAAATAATATACAAAGCAAGCTATAGATGGAATAAATAGGGAATCATTAACAGAGGGAAGGAACTAGAATTAAGAGGAATTGGGGAAGGTTTCCTATAAAAGATGAGATTTTAGATGGGATTTAAAGAAAGCCAGGGAGGACCATAGTTGGAGTGGAAGAGAGAGAGCATTCCAGGCCTGGGAGAGAAAGTTGGTATGCCTTGTTCATGGAACAGTCAGGAGTCTGGGGTCACTGGATCAGAGAGTCTGTGTTGGGGAGTAAGGTATAAGAAGACTGAAAAGGAAAAGAGGGGGTTAGATTGGGAAGGGCTTTGAATGCCAGGTGTAGCATTTTGTATTTGCTCCTGGAGGGATGAGGGAGTTGCTGGAGTTTATTGAGTAGGGGGCGGGGAGGTGTGACATAATCAAACCTGCACTTTAGGAAAATCATTTTAATGGCTGACTGGAAGATAGATTGGAGCATGAAGAGATGAGGCAGGCAGACCTACTAGCAGGGTTTTGCAATAATCAAAGTACGAGGTGATAAGAGGCTGCACTAGTGTGTGGGCAGTGTCCAAGGAGGGAAGGGGGGATATTGGGAAGATGTTCCAAAGGTGAAATTGGCAGGTCTTGGCAATAGCTTGGATGGTAGGGAGGGAGGGGGGTGAGGAATCCAAGATGACTCCTAGGTTGTGAGCCTGAGAGACCAGGAGGATGATGTTGCTTTCTAGAGTAATAGGGAAGGTAGGATGGTGGAGATTTAAGGGGGAAAGATCGTGAGTTCTATTTCAGACATATTGGCTTTAAGGTGTCTACTGGACATTGAGCTCGAGATATCTGAAAAGCAGTTGGAGATATAAGACTGGAGGTCAGCAGAGAGATTGGGGCAGGAAATGAAGATTTGAGAATCGTCAGCACAGAGATGGTAACCAAATCCATAGGAGCTAATGAGCTCAGCAAGTGAAGTAGTATAGAGGGAGAAGAGAAGAGAGCACAGGACAGAACCCTGAGGGACACCCAAGGCTAGAGTGAGTGATCTGGAGGAGGATCTGGTAAAGGAGAGGAGGAGAACCAGGAGATGGGGGTGTCCTGAAAATCTAGAGTGAAGACAGTTTCAAAGAGGAGACAATGATGAACAGTGTCAAAGGCTGCAGCAAGGTCAAGGAGAATGAGGATTGAGAAAAAGTCACTGGACTTGGCAACTAAGAGGCCATTGGTAAGTGGAGAGGGCGGTTTCAGTTGAATGATGAGACTGGAAACCATGTTTTAAGGGGTTAAGAAGAAAGTGAGGAGAGACAGCCAAGGCACCTATTGTAGACAGCCTTTTGGAGGAGATCATCTATAAAGGGCAAAGGAGATACAGGACCATAGAGGGGAGGGAAGGACCAAGGAAAGATATTTTTCCACATAAGGGAGATATGGGTATGTTTGTAGGCATAAAAAAAATGAGCCAGGAGAGAGGGAGTGGTTGAAAATAAGGGAAAGAATGGGGAAGACAGAGGGGGCAATCTACTGAAGGGGACGGGATGGATGAGCCCTCTTTAACAAAAGGGTTGGTTTGGGTAAGGAGTAGTCTCACTTCCTGTGAGATAAAGGTGAAGGAGGAGAAAGTGTCAGAAAGCACCTGAATGATAGGAGATGAGGGAAAAGAGGGAGATTACAGTGACTGGCCTCAATTTTTTTAAAATATAAGGCAAGGTTCTCAAGTGAGAGGATGGAGGTTGGGGAAGTGATGAGAGGTTTGAGGAGGAATGAAAAGGTTTGGAAGAGCCACTGTGGAGAGTGGGACAGTGAGTTGATAAGGGATATGCAGTAGGATTACTGAGCAACAGGGAGAGCTCAGGTGAGGGTGATCTATTATAGTGAACCCAGTCAGAACAGTTGCTTCATTTACTCTACCTTTGTTCAGCAGCACAGGTATAGTAGCAAAGGTGATGAAAGGCTGAGATTTGGCTGGCCATAATTGGCAATATGATAAGGGGGTTAGGGGTTCAAGAGAGGACAACAGTGTAGAGTTGAATTGGTTTGCCAAGGGGCCAAGATGAGAGGGGAGAAGAGGAGAGGGTGGCTAGTGCAGGGGAGATGGCCTGGGAGAGAATTTAGGGGTCAAGGGACTGGAAGTTACAATGTATACAAAGAATAGGTTTTGTAAGAGAAGGCAGAGGGAAAAATGAAAAGCCAGTAGATTATGGTCAGATAAGGTGATTTCACAGTTCTTGGACATGGAGGTGGCACATTTGTAGAAGAAAACAAAATCCAAGGGTATGACCATCTTTATGTGTGTGGCAGAGGAAGACAGAGACTGGAAAACTGAGAGCCCAGCCCTCTTTTCCTTTTCCGCTCAGGCATGAATTTAATTCTCCCTTGGACAAAAGTGGGCAAAACTCCAGAGAGAGCTCTGAATGTCTCCCACCAACTACACTTAAGCAATCCGTATCAACACACACATCTTACGTGGGCAATGCAATACCTTGCGAATAAATTTTGGTTGAATTGAGTTTAAATGAATTATTGAAAAATAACTCTAATTTACCTGTTTTGTACTTTTGGAACTTGGTATTTGGGGCTTTCTTAAAGCAGGTAGATCAGTTCAGTTCTTTCAGTCCCAGTTTCTTCACCTACAAAACAGCATCTGACTGCAGAAGATTCTTGTGAAGGTGAAATGGGATTATATTGGTAAAGCACTCTGCAAACCTTAAAGTGCTCCGTGTAAAAGTATTACTAGTAATAGCAATAGTAGTAGGAACAGGAACAGCAGCAATAGTAGCAAGAATAATAGTAAAAGTATAGTAGCAGTACTAATAGTAGCAGTAATAATGAGAGCAGTTGTAGCCCCAGCAGTAGCACTAGTACTAGTAGTAACAGTAGCAGTAACTGTAGTAATAGCAGTGGTAGTGAAACAGTAACAGCAGCAGTAGTTGCAGTAGTAACAAAAACAGTAAACAGAAACAGCAGTTAGTAGTAGCAGTAGTAGAAGTAGTTCTAATTGTAGCAGTAATAATAGTAAACAGTAGGAACAGGAGTAGCACTAGTAGTAACAGTAGTAATAGTAGCCGTACTAGGATCAGAAACAGTAGTAATAGCATTAGTAGCAACAGAAATAGTAGTAGTAGCAGTAGTAGTAACAGAAACAGCAATTAGTAGTACCAGGAGTAATAGTAACAGAAATAGCAGTTAGTAGTAGAAGTAGCAGAAGAAGTAACAGAAGAAGCAGTTAGTAGTAATAGTACTAGCAGTAGTACTAGCAACAGTAACAGTGGGTAGTAGTGGTAGTAGTAGTAGTAGTAGTAGTAGTAGTAGTAGTAGTAGTAGTAGTAGAGGAAAAGGGGGAAGAAGAAGAATAAGAAGAGGAAGAAGTTCTCATTGTAGCAGTAGTATTACTAAATAGTAGTAGTAGTGGAAGTACTGGTAGTAGCAATAATAATAGTAAACAATAGGAATAGTAATGCACAGTGTGTGTGTGTGTGTGTGTGTGTGTGTGTTGAGAGAGACAGAGAGAGAACTTTAGAATAGTTGCAAGTTTTTTGAGGTGTCAAGGACCTGGAACCAAATCCTGCATCTGCACCTCATTGCCTGTGAGACCTCTATCAATTTGCTTCCCTTCCCTTCTCTGGTCTCAATTTCTTCATCGGTAAAATGGAAGAGTTTGACTAGATCCTGCCTTGAAGGTCTTAAATTTAGAACAGGAAGGGACTTCAGAGGCCATTGAGACCAATCTCCTAATTTTACAGATAAGGAAACTGAGTCCCAGAGAAGTTAAGTGACTTTCCCAAGGTCACACAGTAAGTGTCTAAGATAGAATTCAAACTCAGGTCTTCTAGTCTACTTTCCCAGTCTTTGGTCCAATCTCATACCGCCTACTCTAAATCTAGTTATCTAGATATCTGGTTATCTAGATATCTAGTTATCCTTCCCCAATGAAAAAGATGTGTCTGATTACCTCTGGGAGTTGTATCAAGTACAACCAGACCATCAAGGCAGCTGGATTAGAGGAATAAATTTTCACCATCACTCTCATCTGAAACAGACTACCAAATAGCCTGGTTCCTTCTCTCGTTGGTCTTTGAGCGTGGAGGAAAATAAGGAAAGTCTGCCATCTGGTGGTTGCTGTCAAAATCTGTGAAAAGAGGGAAACGCATAGGTTGTCATGAATAAAGGTAAGTGTAACGGCCCATAATTTATTCTAGAGAAATAACACCAGACTCAAGGTAACTCCTTTCCTCCCTCTGCTAGGACTCCCCGTCCTCACTCCCCAGCTCAAATTAATTGTTCACACCTTGCCGACAGCAGATTCCCGCCTTCCTCACAGAATTCATCAGTCTTTAAAAGGAAAAGATTCGATATGATCTAGTAATAAATCTGTCAAGTTTCACCATTATCAAAAATGAGATGATCTTGAGACAGGAAGAACTCCACTAGTATCACGCCCCGCATTTCCTCTGTCTTACAAGGAGAAGTATCTTCTGAGTTGCAGGATAAAAATGTAAGTCTTCAATTTATTCAATATTTGCATTCTCCATGAAGGTGTGATATCCACGTGAATTTGGCTTAAAACAACTACCACCACAATGGGAACATTTGAAATATCAGGACCATGTGGGAGTGAACCTCCCTTCCCTCTCTGCATGGGGGAGCACAGCTTACATACGCTATTGGGTTTGATTGATAAGCTGGCTAGTTTTGCTGAACTGCTTTTAAAAAATATTTCATTAGAAGGGAAGGTTCTCTGGAAGGAAAGGGAAGGTATATATTAAGAAGTGAAGGTGATATGCAAACAGAGCTATCAATAAAACATTAAAAAAAGAAACAGAGAAATATTAAGGTTTGTAGATACCCCCCAACATGGAATTCACTCCCAATACATATGGGAATACTTTCCTTTGTGCAGTAGACTGAAATTTTAATTTAAATTCTTTAGGTGTACTCATAAGTTCAGTATAAGAGAGAGATACATAAGGCAGTTTTATAGTAAGCTCTTTTGTAAAGCAAAGAATGACATTGTAAAATATTTGTTTTATAAATCCTGATCTTCATATCTAGACTTTGCTATAAGGAGGTCTAGTGGGTTGTGGGGCAGCTAGGTGGTGCAATGGATAGAATGATGGGCCTGGAGTAAGGAAGACTCATCTTCCTGAGTTCAAATTTGACCTCTGACACTTACTAGCTGTGTGACCCTGGGCAAGTGACTTAGCTCTGTTTGCCTCAGTTTTCTTATCTGTAAAATGAACTGAAGAAAGAAATGGCAAACCTCTCCAGTATCCCTGCCAAGAAAACCCCAAATAGGGTCACGAAGAGTCAACAACTGAAAAATAGAACAACAGTGGGTTGGGAGCTAGTAATTGGAGGTCATCAAAATGATCAATCTATCTTAACAATTTCTCATTATTCATGTAGCTTCCATGGGATGGTCTCTAACCTTCTTACCATCCTCATCATCTTCTTCTAGGTATTTATTCATCTTGTCTGTCTATATATTTTCTTTAATATGGTGTGTGGGGTGTTTAAAGAGGACTAGCACCTCTTGTGGGAGGCCTTGCTGAGCTCTTTCAGGGCTGCTCATCCACCTTTGGTGGCCACCTGCATCCAGTTCTTACCTGTGGCTCCAAGAAGCTATAGCATGCTCTGCAGCCATACCCTGATAAAAACTGTCTTGGCAGATGGGCTCAACCAGGTTGAGGGTAATCAACAGGCCTCAAACCCATCAATGAATTATGAGGATATCTACCCAAACCATGTAAAGACTTCCCTTGGCAGAATGGGTGGATGAAAACAATTCATTCCAATGGCCACGAAGGTGGCTAAAATAGGCACTGTGGAGTGCTTAGAACTTGATCAGATATCAAAGATGTCCAGATCATCCAATGCATCCTGGGCCATCACCAGTTGTCTTGACTTTTGTCATGCCATTGTATTTTGATGACTCTGGGGGAGAGAATGAGGCTGATGACCTGATGCAACTCTGCCTCACTTTAAATCCAATTCATGCACAAGTCATCACTCCACGGTATCATTGGTCCTCTTCAAAGAGAAAGGATGAACAACAACAGTATTGTTAGAGTCTCTTTCCTAATCCACTCTGCTCTCTTCTTCCATTTTATGGGTGAGTTCATTCCATTTATATTCAGGGTTATAATTGTTAAATCTGTACTTCTTTCCATCCTGTCCTCTTGTACTTTTTCCCCCTTTTACTGCTCCTACCTCTCTCTTTACAAATAAGATGGTAAAAGAGAAAGAACCTAATACTGATGATCTAGAAATGAAATTACTTGTTTCCTCTCTTTGAAGGTCTTCTCTTCCCCTTGTCATTCCCCTGGTCCCTGGATCTGAATCCAATGCCTGTAAGGGTTGCAAATATCTCAGATTGCTCCTGCTTTGTATTTAGGAAGAAACCAAATGTGTTATCCCCTCATCTAGTATGCTTGAGGTGATTTGCATGAGTGAAATGTCTGTGACAGAAACTTATTTACTCTTTAAAATTAGACTTTTTTTTTTAGAAGTTTCACTGTTTTGGAGGGGTTGGAAAATTTTCTAAAATGTATCAAATATTTATCTTTTTAAAAAGTGTTCTTCTTGTCCAAAAGTGTTGTGGGCTGTGTTCCTACTAGGCAGTAAATAGCAGCGGGTAGTAGGCAGCTAGGTCAGACAGTGACTACAGCATCGGATGTGAAGCCTACCTGAGACATATACTAGCTCTGTGACCGTGGGCAAGTCACAACCTCTATTTGTCTCAGTTTCTTTATCCGTAAAATGGGAATAGACATCTTTCTTCTCTGCTTTTTAATTTTTCCTTCAAGTTCTTTTCTCCAACATTTGAATTTGTTCTTCTTGTATCTATTCCCATACCTGTCCTGTCTTCCCTCTTAATTCTCTCTTTCCTTTTCCCTTGCTCTTCTCCCATTCTAGTTCCCTTTTGAATTTAATGTATTTCAATTTTTTAAGTTTTTTTTTTAATTTTTTGGCAGGGCAATTGGGGTTAAGTGACTTGCCTGAATTTAATGTATTTCTAAACCAAAATGTGCATTTCGGGGAAAGTTGGGGAATTTAACTGGCAATGATCCTTTACCCAGTTGAGATGAAAGTGAGGTTCATGGGATGCTCATTCTTCCCACTCTTCCATCCATGATTATATACTCTCATGAACCCTCTCTTGTGTGATAATTTCCCTCACCTTCCTCTGACTTTGTTCCCCAGTATAGTCAGTTCTCTTTCCCTTCCATTTTTATCTTCTCCTAAGACCAGCAACACAGAAGAAAACCACCCACAGATCCTGTTATTTTTTTTTTTTTACCTTTTACTCTTACCTTTAAAGCTATTAGGGTTTTGAGAGGATATTTGTTTCTTATATCCCTGTTAACATGTAAACAATCCATCCTGACATATTCTTTTTCAATTGTACAAATATGTGTCTTTCAATGTTTCTCTTGGCGCTTGCATGTCCATTTAAAAAAAAAAGTCTAATCAGTTCTTGCCTTTTCATCAGGAATGTTTGGTAATCCTCTATTCCATTAAAGATCTATTATTCCTCCTATAGGATTATATGTATTAGTCAGATTGGTTACCCTTGGCAGTAAGCCTTTGTCTTTTGCCTTTTTTAGTAGCATATTACAAGTTCTTTTTTCCTGAAACAAAATATTGCTAAATAAATGCTTGCTTGTTGCCTTGCCCTTACAATTGCTAAGTACCATGTAATAGTTACTATGGCTCCCTAGTACTTCAACTCTTTCTTTTTGGCTCATTATAGCATTTTTAAAAATCTGGATGCTCTCAATTTTAGCTATGACATTTCTGGAAGTTCTCATTTGGGGATTTCTTTCTGGAAAGAACAGTGGGTTCTTTCTATTTTGACTTTGCTCTCTGGTTCTAAGACTTCTGGGCAGTCTTCATTTATAATTTCCTGCAATAAGGTATCCTGACATTTTTTTTTTTGGTCATGATTTTCGTATAATTTTGTGTTAAAATTATATCTTTTTCTGGTCCCTCTGACTACCTCCCTCCCACTTCTCGTTAGTATAGTAGGTTTATAAATAGCTACTATAAGGTAACAATAATAGAAGTAAGACTGCAAAGGAGAACCTAGAAGTCATTTACAGATTGTTATATAAATTAAGGGAGCATAACAGCTACTTGCAAATTGTCTCACAAGTTAAGGGAGCACGGGAGCGACCAGAAACTATCTCATAAATTAACTAAGGCCACATTCTGAGACTATGTGCTAAATTAGGGGAAGCCAGCTTGGCTTTACTGTAAGTGCCCCTCAGCCCTGCTAACTGCCTGTAGTCTATAAGCCTTAGATAAAGTCCAGATCTGTGCAGTAAGACCAGCAGAACATCAGCAAATGTTATGCTAATTAACTGATCTAATGTGTTTCTGATAACTTTGAGATGATATGTTAATGAACTAACTCTAAGGTGGCATAGATAAGAGTCCATCCCCCACCACTTTAACCCTATAAAAATGAGACCCCAAATTCCTGTCTCCTGAGCACTCCTCTATCTTTTAAGGGTTCATGCTGAGTGAATGCTCCCAACTCCAATCCATGGTTACTCTCTGTGCCACTTTCCCTCTTCATTCTCTTCCCCACACTGCCCGACTTCCTCTTCCACCATCCAATCCTCCATCCCCAGTCTATCTGCTTCTATACCCATGTACTCTCTGCCTTATTAAAGAGTAATTGAAGCATTATTCACCATTTCTGCCATCATGGCCTTTCCGAGAAAGTTTCCAAAGAACTGGGTATGCCTGCTCCACACCAGACCTAGACCGCCACCCCCTAGCTTTTGGCTTAGTCATAAGCTAAAAGCAACAGGATGGAAACTGTAAGCTATTCGCTCTGGGTCACAATAAATCAATAAATAATTCCATAAATTAATTGCTATGTAAGTCTCATAATTCTTAGATTATTTATCTTTGAACTATTTTCCAAATCAGTTGTTTGGGATGTGATTTTTAAAATTTTCTTTTTAAACTCCTTTGTTCTTATTTTAATGTATTTTGCTGCCTTATTGAATTGTTTCTGTCTTGTCTGGCCCATTTTCATTTACAAGGTATTAATTCTTAGGTAAAATTTTTCAATGTGCATTCCAAGGTACAATCTGTCTTCACCATTATTTCTTCTCCGGTTATTTCATTTTGTATATTATTTCATTTCTTCTGGGTATTCTAGAAATAAATTGTTAAATTTTATCATTGTTTCTTGGAATATGCAGCCTTAGATTTTCTTCTGGAGGCACTATGTGAATTCTTTTGATTGGAATTTCATTTTTTATATTCAAAAGTTTGTTGTTATTTTCCATTTCCTTTCTTATGGCATTAGGCTTTTTTGTCCTGTCATGTTCTTCTGGGAGACCTATGATCCTTAGTTTGCCTGTATGTATCCCATCTTTGAGATGAATATTTTACTTGAAAAGATAGAATGTTTTCCTTTAATGCTGTTGCTTTTTTGCTTTTCTTCTTCTAGACTGTCCTTCATTTATGTGCATTTGCATACTAAATTAGTTGATGTCTCTTTTGCTTCTTTGGTGAGACTTGCTATCACAGAATTAAGGTCCTTCTATTCTGCCAATGACTTTTGCTGTATAGGTCATAAATTCCACTCTTATAATTTTCATTTGTCTTTTAAGCCACTCAGAAACTGTGTTGCATTTTGCATGTTCTCCTCAAATTCTTCTTTCTCATCAGTGCTGGATCATTTTCCTTTTTTTCCCCTAGCATTTATTCATAGATGCCTCTATTCCTTTACTATATCTGGAGGCCATGTTTCCAACTGTTGTTATTGGTTCTTTTTTTTTTCAATAGATTTATCTGTTTATGTTCAAGATCTTAAAGTTTTCTTCTCCCTGAAATTTTTAGTAGTTTCAATCTTTTTCCCCTCTGATTTTCCCTATCACTCATTTTCTGTCTCCTTCCCCTCCGAGATTTCCCTGGGGAAATCCCAACTCACTTCTGAGTAGTCAGAACTGCCCAATTGGATTCTGTGCTCTTTCCCTCAGGCTTAGTGGAATGTTGCACAGCATGCACACATGCACATGTGAGCACACGCACATGCACACACACACACACACACACACACACAGAATGTTCTGTAGGTCCTAGAGTTGTTTGCCTCAGTGCCATAGGTTCAGCACTTTGCAGAGGTGATGCTACAGGACTGTGGCCTCTAGCAGGCTTTTGCTCCTGAGGGGCTATGGCCATCTGGCTATCATAGCCAGGACAAATTTTCACAGCCTGGATACAGACTCTCCGTGACACTGGAAAGAGATAGGTTGGACCCAAGTATGGGGGTGTGCCTTGTGGCAAGCCTATGTGATATCCTTGGGTCTGGAGTGCACTTTCACTGTCAGTAACATGGGAGGTAGGGAAAAGTACTGACTGAGCTTGGTGTTAGTAAGTGTTAGTTCCTGGGTTTGAGGTTTGGGGTTTTTTTTAACCTTCTCTTAGTTTCTGGGTGTCCTAGATTATGGTGACAGGTGAAAGTGCTTTATCTTTGATGTATAATTTCTTTTTTGGAAAAGAGCGAGAGTTGGTGGGGATCGAAGAAAATGTCCAAACCTCCATCTTATTGCTTATATGATCCAGCAGGCTTCTAGATACTCCTAAAGTCCCTGTGTCCCAGACAGTTTTTCTCCAAGGTTTTAACCGAATTTTTTGTAGGGTCACTATTCTCTTGGGATTTGCTTCCTGGACATCTCTCAAACCAAAGTATTTCCTCATGGTATTCAGAGTCTCCTTGCTTTCTCATCTTGTCTATCTCAGTATCCAGGTTGGGAGACCTGAATTTGGGTCAAGCTCTGCAACAGAACAGGGTGGGCAGGGACTGCTTGGTTCTAAGTACAGTGAACCAGACTAGGTCCTTCAAAAGACTCTACGACTACTCTGGTGATGGGCTTTTTCCTGGGGGCTTTCTCTTACTAAGGATTCTGGCACCTCCCTCCCCCCCATACTATAGGTTCTTCCTGGAGTCTTTTTCCCTCTACCATCGGGGCCCCAAAAAACTCATGGGACACTCTGGTTGACCTTTCATTGTTGTTGTTGAGATGTTCCAGTCATGTCCAATTCTTCATGACCCCATATGGGGGGTTTCTGGGCAAAGATACTGGAGTGATTTGCCATTTCCTTCTCCAGTTCATTTTACAAACTGAGGCAACAGGATTAAATGACTTGTCCAGGGTCACACAGGTACTACATGTCTGAGGTGAAACTTGAATTCAGGTCTTCTTAACACTGGTACTTTATCCACTGCACCACCTAGCTGCCCTAATAGTGCATTGTTGGTGGAACAGTGAATTAGTACCACCATTTTGGAAAACAATTTGTAATTATACAAATAAAATTATTAGAATGTCCATACTTTTTGACCCAGAGATTTTTCAACTAAGTACATACACCAAGGAAGTCATTGACTAGAAAGTGAATGTTGCACACTATTCAGAATAAGCTTGACCCTAAAGAAGACATATGAGATATGAGAAAACAACCTTATCCCTCTCCTTTGCTAAGATGTAGAACTTTGCATATATTTTCAGGTGTTTTCAATGAATCAATTGGTTTTGCTGGTTTTAGTTCCTCTTCTTCATTTTTTAAAATACTTAGCCAGCAGGAAAAGACATAAAGAGAAACCCCATTTAAAATAACTGCATACAATATAAAACACTTGGGAGTCTACCTGCCAAGATAAACCCAGGCACTATATGAACACAATCACAAAGCACTTTTCACACAAAGACAGATCTAAACAACTGGGGAAATATTAATTGTGCATGGGTAGGTTGAGCAAATATAGTAAAAATGACAAATCTACCCAAATTAATTTACTTATTTAGTACCATACCAAACTACTAAAAAATTAAAGAACTAGAAAAAGGCCCTGAATCAGGGAGCTGTGGCAGTTACCACACTTCTCAACCCACAAACACCAAAGACAACAGAGAAGAACTGCAGAACCCACAAAATAGTGGAGGGAAGCAGGGCTCCAGCCCAAGACAGCCTGGATCGTCTCTGGGTAAGGTCTATCATGCATGGAGCTGGGAGCAGAGTGGAGCAGAGCCCAGCATGGGTGGCAGCAGGAACAACCAGACCCCAGACTGGGAACCAGGTGGAGCAGGCCCTAGCACCCTGAAGTCAGTGAGCTGAGGCAGTTACCAGACTTCTCAACCCACAAACACCAAAGACAACAGAGAAGGTTAGTGGGAAAAGCTGAAAACGCACTCAGATTCAGTCTCAGACTTTGGAATCTTTCTTTGGTGACAAAGAAGACCAAAACATACAGCCAGAAGAAGTCAACAAAG
>CM053626.1:24733729-24750947 GCA_028646595.1 Phalanger gymnotis | reverse complement strand
CTGGATAATGAGTCAAACCTTTGGAGCAAGGTCTGCATATGTAGGGAAGACAACCTTACAAACTTCACAGCTCTTTTTGTATTTCTAAGCGGTACAGTGCATTTCATCTAGCCTTATTTATACACATTGTCTCACAGAATGTAAGCTTTTCTTGTTTTCTTTCTGTATCCCTGGTGCCTTTCACAGTTTCTTGTGCATAGTAGGTGTTTATTAAATGCTTGTTGATTGATTGATAGTAAGAAGGAAGTAAGCATTTATAAAGTACCTACTGTGAGTCAGCCACTGTGCTAAATGTTTTACCGATATTATCTCATTCGATCTTTACAACAACCCTGGGAGACAGGTGCTATTGTTTTCTTCATTTGACAGATGAGGAAACTGAGGTGTCAGCCAGAGGCTAAATGACTTGTCTAGGGTCACACAACTGGTGAGTATCTGAGGCCAGATTTGAACCCAGATTTTCCAAACTTGATAAGCGTGCCATCTATGCTTGTATCAATCAGTAAGTATTTATTAAGTGCCAGGCACTGTACTAGGTAGCGAGTAAACAAAGACAAAGAATGAAACCACCCCTAATGACAATGCTTTAATATTCCAATAGGTGGGACAAAGAGTGCCTATATGAAATATGCAGAATAAATAGAAAGAATTAAATACTTCACTCAAGTCATTGATGGAAAATGGTGAATTCAGAAGGACCAAGGACAGTCAGGAGGACCTGAGTTCAAATCTGTACTAGCTGTGTAACCCTGGGCAAGCCACTTAAGCCCAGCTGCCTTCAAAGCAAAAAAAGAGATTGTCCCTAGAGTTCTACTGGGTACAAATGAGTCAGAGACCATGTGGAAAATCTCTTTTTAAAGGCCAGGATCCTCTACAATTGAACCTGATCTTCCTGAATCCAAAGCTAGACCCTGTAGTGGGAAGGGGCACACTAACTATGAGAGCCAGTAGATCTGTTAGGGGTTTTACTTCTTGGGGAATGTATTTGTTCCCCCTGCTATTCCCACTTCTCCTTGAGATTACTTTCCATTTACATTGTATGAATCTTACATGTACATTTTTTTGGTATAATGTCTCCTCTATTCTCCTAGAGGACAGCGACAGTATCTTTGCCCTTCATTCAGTCAACAAGCATTTATTAAGTGCCTGCTACATATCAGGCACTTTGCTAAGCCTTAGGATACAAAGAAAGGCAAAAAAACAGAGAGAGCCCTTGGTTTCAAGGAGCTCATAAGAGAATGAGTGTGCGATATGCAAACAAGTACAAACAAGATATAGATAGGATAAACAAGAAGGAAGGTATTAGAATTAAGAAGGATCAGCAAAGACTTTTTTTGTAGAAAGTGAGATTTTAGCTGGAAATTGAAGGAAGCCAGGAGGTGGAGACGAGGGAGAAAATTTGAGGCATGGAGACCACCATTTGGGAGATGGAGTGTCTTGTGCAAGGAGGAGCCAGGAAGCTAGGGCCACTGGGTCACGGGATAATGAGTCATAAAGGTATAAGAAGGCTTTGAATACCAATCAAAGAATGTTTCATTTGATCCTGGAGGGGATAGGGAGCCACTGAAGTTTATTGAAGGAGGATGGGAGAAAGGAGGAAACATGATGAGTCCAGCAATTCAGGAAGGTCACTCTGACGGTGGAATAAGGAGAGATTGTGGTGGGGAGAGAGACTTTTTGCCTTTCTTTATATCTCTAGAGCTTAGTACAGTGCCTGTCTGACTTATCTTCTTGTTGCAATTTGTATTATTTTCTTTACCTTGTGTCTTATTGTTTAGAAGACTGAAATTAGATTTAAAGTCAAATTCTTACCTCACCTTTCTTGCCAGAAGTACTTTTTTCCCGCCTCATTCATCCACAGCCTTGAGGGTCTTCATAAGGACTTCCATGGCCTGGCCGGTGTGACTCATGATGGGAAGCTGGAGGAAGGTCACTCAGATGAGTGAGGTGGGCAGACAAACTGGCATATGGGGTATAAGCTGAGATTGTTTTGGGGAAGTGGAAGCAGTTTAACCAAAGCAGACTAAATACATCTGAAAGGTGAATCTAGGGTTTCCTGGGACAGTGATCATGCCAATAGTTGGTCACACTTACAAGGATGCTGCAGAAAATGCCTTCTTTAACAGGTGAAGGGTATAGCAGCTCCACCCTTCCCCCTCACCCTCTTAATAAACCCCACCTGCTGCCCAGGATTTCACAGGATTAGCAACCCAGTAAGCTAATGCCAGCCACTAGTGCTGTGGTACTGCTTAGAATTATTGAATTTTAGACCATGGAGCCATTAGTTATTATCAATTCCCTCAATGGATGTTTGCCAACTGCTCAGCTGATCGCTGGTGATGGGAGGAAGGAGGACACTTTATGATATAGACTCTATTCCTAAAATAAGCTTTCTTTGAAAGAAAAAATACATATAGGTAAACATGAAAAATAACACTGAATTATTAATTCTTCTCTTCAGTGGAATTATCACTGGGGTGTGAAGAAGAGTATTTCCCTCCCAGGGTTGTTGAGAAGATCAAGAGAGATAATATATGTACATCACTTTACAAGCTTTAAAGCACTATATAAATGCTATTGTTATTATTAAACAAGTTTTATATTATTCATTTATAATATGTTATTCATTTATATTTATATTATTCATTTATATTCATGTTATTATATATATGTATATATACAGTGTGTGTGTGTGTGTTTGTGTGTGTGTGTCTGTGAGAGAGAGAGCGAGAGAGAGAGAGAGAGAGAGAGAGAGAGAGAGAGAGAGAGAGAGACAATTGGGGTTAAGTGACTTGTCTAGGGTTACATAGTCACATAGCTAGTAAGTGTCAAGTGTCTGAGGCCAGATTTGAACTTAGGCCCTCTTGACTCCAAGGTTGGTGCTCTATCCAATGCGCCACCTAGCTGCCACTATATTGTATATAATGTTATATTATTTTACTAATTTTATTGCTGACCTTTGTTTTTACAATCCAGTCATTTCTGGATATAACCCTTTTTCTCTCCCTTTCATCCCCAAAACTATCACCTGGTAATAAAGAAAAACAGATAAGCAAAATCAACCAACAATGCTTCCTACAGAATATTCAGTATTCCTTAACTATCGTCTCCCACCTCTCCAAGGCCAAGAAGGAGGTGAATTTTTGTCATTTCTCCTTCAAGGCTAAGATTGGTCCTTACAATGCCACCATGTTTGGCTTCGTTTAAGAGCTACTTTCATTTGCCCTATTATAATCATTGAGTGCATTGTTTTGCTGACTCTGGTTGCTACACTGAATCATTTCATGCTACTCTCCCCGTATTTCTCTGAATTCTTCCTGTCATCTTATGCCGCTACAATAGCCTATTAGTTTCATGGGCCACAACTGGTGCCAATATTCCCCAGTGAAGGGAGACTCTTTATTTTTCCATTTCTTTGCTACCACAAAAAATGCCACTATGAATATCTTGGTAAATAGGGCACCTTTTCTTTGACCTGCTTGGGGCAGATGCCCTGCTGCGGGATTTCTGGGTCAAACCACAATGTCTGTAATGTAGTTTCCTTCTGGTAAAAAAAAAGGGATCATGAGATGGGTTTTAAATAGGCCTTTGTTCTCCTACTATTTCTTAGTTCAAGAAGAATTTCTCTATAAAGTGCAGACTCATAAGTATATCATATCACCAAGTCTCTCAACCTTCTGGGGCCTTAGCTATTCCATTTGTAAAAAGAGTGGATTAGGTCAGGTGATCTCTTTCTAGCTCTTAAAAAAAGCTACTATTTGAACAGGACTTTGAAGTATAATTTTGGGCAAGCTACTTCATCTCTGTCTTTCGATTTCTTTATTAGTAAGATGAATGATTTGGACTAGATGACATCTAAGATTCCTTCTACCTATACTTTTATGATCCCATGACATAGGAACAAGGAGCAACTTCTGTTCCTTGGAAGGAAAATCTTCATAACAATTAGAGCTCCAAAGTGGATGGACAAGGCCATCAAGAAGGTCTGCCTTGATAACTCACTGGTTCCTTATCACTGGAAACTGTCAAATAGTGGTTGGATGAGTATCTGTTAGGTTAGTTCTGGAGAATATTCCTATTCAGGTACTGGTTAGACTAAGTATAATTTGAGAACATTCTAAACATGAGATTATGTTATGTGATTTGGGCAAAAAACAGGGAACCAATATGATAACTTTATAGCCCCGGGGGAAATGTGAGTGTATACATGAGAGAGTAGGGAGGTAGCAGTAGATCCAAGAGGGCTGCCATATTGTATTAATTGTATCAATAAGGGCCAGCCCTTGTTGGTGAAGAAGTATTGAAATTAAAAATTCGTTCATCTGAGTCTCAACACAGGCACCATTTGTGAAAACCATAATGTCCATAGTGTGGTTTTCTTCTTGTTAGAAAGAGTTAATTTATGCTAAAATGTCTGGTTGCTGTGCCCCAGTAGGGAATAACTGGGATTTTATTCCATGCAGTCTCTTAAAAAAACCACACATACCTTAAACCTTTTATATCTCTACCCTAAATGGTCAATATATATCTAGGCTGTATAAAAGAGTATTCTTCCTGGTTCATTTGGAAAGTTGATGCCCAGACTCACGAACAAAAATATAAAGCAAAACATTTTGGCACGAAATTCACTGTTTCTACAAATTGAAGCCAAACACAGAACCAGCCCCAGGCAAGATTATAGAGTGGATGGCATTTGTCTTCAGTGGCTCCAATCTTATTTTTCTTTTCTTTTCTTTTTTTTTTAAAAGATAGACCAACCATTTTACTTTCCTCTGATCAGTTCAGGAATGTTGATGGACAGATAGCTCTTTACATGGGCTTTGGAGGGGGTCTGGGGCCAGCACCTGCAGGTCTGAATCAGGGCGGGGGCATCTGATCCTTCCGAGCCTCACGGGAGCGATTGCTCATTACCTTGCTGTGGATCGCGCGACTCACGCAGTTATGTAGTTTCACATAGGCAGCACATAGGAATCGAAGACGCTGGCCTCGGAGATGTTGCTGACGGCCGCAGCTTCCACGATGTTGCGGATTACAAATTTCTTGATGGCCTTGTCCATCGGCACGCAGCGGGCGCAGTTGGTGCAACGGGTGGTGCAACAGATGGGCTGCACGTGGCCGTGGCCCTTCTTGGCACGCCCGTTGTCCCTCCTCTTCTTGGTCATCTTGGAAGCCAGGAACCTAAAAAGGGCAATCTTATTTTTCTGAGCTTTGTTTCTTCTCCTGGACCAAAAGCTGCTCTGTGTAATTTTTTAAGAAAGAGCACTGGATTTGAAGTCATGGGTTCAAACCCCACCTTTGCTACTTAAAATCTGGGTGACCTTGGACAAGTCAAGGACTTGTTAACCAATATGGTCTCTTCTATCTCTAAACATATCGTAGTGGGAGGGTAGCCAATCATTCATTAGCAATGGGCTAGAACTCAAGTCCATGAATGCTATAAGAGATAACTCCTGCTGGATTCCATCTCACCTAGAATGTTTAACTTGGAGACAGAAGACCTGTGTTTGAATCCTACCTCAGTTATTTACCAGCTGTGTGACCATGGACAAATCCCTTAGCCTCTGTTAGCTTCGGTTTCCTCATTTGTAAAGTGGAGACAATAATTGACCTTGTCTAATAGGATTGCTGTGAGAAATAAGTGAGATAATACATGCAAAACACTTTTCAACAAACGTTAGCTATTACTGTCATTATTAAAATTATTGTGCTTTCTTTTATGGTCCTATGGTAAAGACTCTGATACCAGTCATCTACACTAGGTATTACTGAACCCACCAGCAGCCATATTTCTTTGGGGAGGGGGTAGAACATGGAGGGAGAGGAACAATTTCGTTTGTATTCTTCATCTATGCTCAGAGTGTGCCTTGTGTTTATTCCACTTAAATTTAATTCAACTCCGCTGATCACACATTAGCATTAAGAGTCAGAAAGACCTGGGTTCAAATCTTTCACTTGACTCTAGCTATATGACCCTAGACAAGTCACCTAACTTCATAGCCTTGGTTCCCTTATTTGTAAAGTGGGGATAATGATATTTTTCAGCTCCTATAACACAGAGAACTGGTGAGGCTCAAACAGAATAATGCATGTGAAGCACTTTGCAAAAGTTAAAGAACTTTGCATAAATGCTGGCTATCATTTTTGTTTTTATGAGATAATTATGGGTGATTAATTTACTCAACCCTGACATAATTAAAGTAATTGATAAGATGCTTAAGCATGAAGAAATCTTTGACCTGGAATGATTTCCACAAGGCTCTTGTTCAGATAGGAAACAGCTAAGCCTCAGGGATCATCCATAAATTGTGAAGTTGAGTTGAAAAGGGATTTATTCCAGAAATTTGAGCAGGTGTGGAATTCCAAGGCATCTCTGAGAAGCAAAGATATTACTGAACTGTGGAAGAGAAGGAAGATATCAAGGATAGTCATAGGCTTTACAAGCATCTTGGATCAAAAGATCTGGGCTGAAGGAATTACTTTTTTTAATTATAAATTTATTTTTTATTTTTAGTTTACAACACTCAGTTCCACAAATTTTTGGGTTCCAAATTTTCTCTCCCTCCCTCTCCCACCTGCCAAGATGGCATGTAATCCCATGTAGGTTCTACATATAGCTTCACATTGAACTTATTTACATACTAGTTCAGTTGTAAAGAAGAATTATAACCAATGGAATGAATCACGAGAAAGAAGAAACAAAACCAAAAATAAAAAGACAAAAAAAAAAGGCAAATAGTTTGCCTCAATCTGCATTCAGACTCCATAGTTATTTCTCTGGATATGCATAGCTTTTTCCATCATGAGTCTTTTGGAGCTGTCTTTGAACCTTGTATTGCTGAGAAGAGCCAAGTCTATCAAACTTAGTCCTTACAGATACCATGTGTCTGTAATCGGGTGTAATGATCTCCTAGTTCTGCTCCCTGGCTAAGGGAATTCTTGAAAAAAGGTTGGCTTTTCCCCCAAATTCCCCTCCTGATGCCTGTCTGTCCATGGACATTTTAATATAATCTGTTCTTTTCTTATTTAAACATTTCCAGTAAATTCAATTTTACCTCAAAACACCAAGAACCCAAGGGTTAAGATATAAATTTGAAGTTAGGTAGAAAGTCCTACCTCTGTGTAAGTGTTAGGAATTTTTCTAACTGGGGGCTCAGAGCAATGTGAATAAACTTGTAACTTTTCATCTAAAATAAACTCACTAAAACAGGAAAAAAAAGGAATTGGACCTTAGGGATCATTATATTGCCTCTCTAGGTTTATATTGAGCTAATTAATATAACAGGTTATAATTATTAGCAGTAGTACAATGGAATTTGGACAAAAAGCTTGCAGAAATTGGTTTTCCCACCTTACTCTATTTCCCTAACATTTCCATTGGTTCTATTTGATACAACAATCTTTATATTTTTATTGATGCCATGACTCCACTTACAACCCCACAGAAGGGCCTTTAGGACATCTAAAACTATTCAAGAGAACAGTTAGGTATAGTGGGTCAGGTTCTGTATATGGAGTCAGAAGGCCTGGGCTCATGCCCCAGAACTGCAGTTGATTGGTGGTAGGACCTCACTATCCTCCTCAGGAAAGTGGGGATCATAACTTGAGCCTTACCTCTCTCAGGAGGTTATTATAAAGGAAAGGTCTTTAGCGTGCTGTGTAAATATGGGTAATTATTCTCATCCATTCAAATCTTGTCTCTAACACTGGCTAGCTATGACCTTGGTACTTAAGTGGCTGTGTGACATGGATAAGTCATTTAAAATCTCTGGGCCTTAGCTTCTGATCTTACAATGAAGAGGTTGGGCCACATGACTTTTGAGATGCTTTTTCATTCTAAACCAAAGAGCTCCATCTGGAATGTGCTTGCAGCTTGTCTCGTTCCTTCTTCAGTTTCTTCCTTGTTAGAAGTAGGAATTAACTCATACTGCAGACCCATTTCAAAATTTATAATTCTGTCTCCTCTACTCTTTATGGAGTCCTAGGCCATAGGACTTAGTATTGGTGGCATTTTAAAAGTCATTAATTCCAACTGAGGCTCAGAGAATGAAGTCACTTGTCCTAGGTCACATTGGTAACCACCTAGAAAGCCAAGATTCAAACCTAGGTCTTATTGCTCACTTGTATTTTCTGTTACACAACACAGCCTCTGAGTTTTGTTTCTAGATGAGAGCAACATGGTGCCATGGAAAGAGCCCTTGATTTGGAGTCAAAGGACCTGGGTTCAAATCTTGGCTCTGCTACTTACTACCTATTTGATCTCTGGGTCTCAGTTTCCTCATCTGTAAAATTAGGGGGTTGGGCTTAGATAGC
Organism: Phalanger gymnotis; assembly: GCA_028646595.1. Lineage (NCBI taxonomy): Eukaryota > Metazoa > Chordata > Mammalia > Diprotodontia > Phalangeridae > Phalanger > Phalanger gymnotis. Next base: position 24,742,637 of record CM053626.1, on the reverse strand, counting down.
CACTGCTGTTCCTTTAACTCTAGAGCTAAGAATTGTTGTCTATCTGGCTGTTGGGTGGACTGGAAACAGAACTCATTCCCCTGGCTGGTCTTATTTAGTTCCATATAATGAAAATTAGTTTGTATTTATGTAACCCTTGATCACAGGAACACAGAAGTAGAGCTGCAAGAAACCTGGGAGGCCATCTAGCTCTTTCCCTTAATTTTATTGATGAAGAAATGAATGCCCAGAGACATCAAAAGACTTCTTATCCAAAGTCACACAGGTAACAGGAGATAGAGTAGAGACTTGAACCCAAATCCTTGGACTCCAGGTCCAGCCCATTTCCCACACAATATTCCTGAGAGGTAGGCGAATAGGACCATAGTGCTAGGCTGAGGACCTCAGAGGTCGCCTAGGCAGACCCTCTCATTTTATGGATGAAGGCACAAGGAGGAGGAGGGATTGGCCCAAAGTAGGTAGCATCAGAGAAGGGATTTCAATCCAGGTTCTGTACCCAGACTTAGCATACCATCTACTCCACCAGTGGGCAGAGAGTATAGTGAGATCCTTCCTGGGGATGCTCAAGAGACAGTGGAATCCGGTAGGTATAGAGAAGGTGTTAGATCTGGGATGTTCTGCTTCTGACACGGACTAGCCCTGTGGGAATGGGGCAAGGAATTAACTCTGACCTTGACCCTGACCCGACCCAACCTGACCCTCCAACTCTAACCCGAAATTCTCACTGCCCCAGGCAATCAAGATTGCAAGATGTAGGGAAGTTTCTGATGGGTACTGTCAGAGAAGTGTTCCTACCCAGAAGTTCCCCATAGAGATGAAATCACAGGTCTGAACTAAAAAAAGAAAAAAGACCTGTTCTTATGAGTCAGTGAGGTCTAGCCTCTTTTCATGCGTTGTTAGGAGATGAAAAGACTGTGAGCTTGAGAACAGCCCCAAGCTGCTGCTCCCCTACCCTGAGACCTGGCTTCTGAGAACTGACCTTAACGATCGGCAGCCACTTCCTTCTTCAATTTTGTCCTCATCTCCCAGTCTTTAAGTTGAAGACTTCTCCATTTCACCTGCTCTGACTCCCACATCTAGCATCATGAGACCTTGGGACAGGGATGAGGTGAGGGAACCACTCTCCTGTTTTTCCCTGGACCACCCCTCTGGCGCAGGGACTCCAGCCCTGGACAAAGGGAGCGGGAAGTTGGGAGTCAAGGTCTTAGGTCCTGAGACATATCCTACCAGGCAGGAAAGTCACTCTTAAGTAAATAAAAATTAAATTTAATTAAATTCTTTTTACCACTTTTTTTCCTGGAAAAACCAAAAGAACACATCCTCCCTTAATTACTCTCTCCTCAAAGTGCTGCCCCCTGCCCCCATCTATCTGCCTTTCTGCACAGCATGAACTATTCAAACTAGTAATATAGTACAATGGCGATCTGAACATGTTTGTGAACTTGGCTCTGAGATTTTATCAATTCTTTCTTTTGAAGCAGAGAAAAGGCAGGAATTTCAAAAGGCAATTACAACTCCTTATTTAACTACCACTTATTGTGGTTTTTTGTTTTGTTTTATCTTTGGTATTGACTATCTTTTAAAGCTCACCTGCTATGATGCCTCCTCCATAGAATATGGAGCTATGGGAAGTAGAAAGGAACAGTAGAAAGAATGTTGGATCCAGAGCAAGGGTTCACTTACTCCCTGGGTGACATTGGGCAAATCACTTGACCAATCGGGGTTTTAGTTTCCTGATTTGCAAAACAATGGTGTTGGGCTCAATGACCTCTAAGGTTTCTTCCAGCTTCAGATTTTCGATTTTATGTTTCATCATTCAAATCCCACCACAGCCACCCACCCACTTCTCCCAATTGTGTCTCTTTTCTCCTCTCCTTCCCTTTCTTCTTTTCTCCTCTCCTTCCCTCCCTCTCTTCTCCTCGCCTCCTTTTCCTTCATCTCTCTTTCATTCTCTTCCTCTTCTTGCAGAAGAAAAAAAATGAGGTCACATTCACACTGTTTTAATTTATTTGTAGGAGCAGCTAAATTAGTCCATAGTGTTAGCATTAAGGTTTATGAGTGCTAAGTTCACATAAAGCTCAAGAAATCAGAGAAGGGATCCAGCTGACCAAGACTTTAAAATTCCTTTGGAAACCATCTTAGTTGTCAGAAGCAAAAGATGTCCATTAAAATTATTGTATTAAATCATTCATTTAATTGCCTACTATGTCCTGAAAAAAAGAGGTCACATTTTACTGCATCTCAGAGCTGCAAGAGACTCCAGAGACCGTGGGGTCTAACTTGTACTTGAATAAAAATCCCCTTAAATAAATCTGACATGTGGTCATCCAGCCTCCAGTGACGAGAGCTGTAACTAGACATTTTGGCAGCCATGGCAAGCAGTATGAAAGGAGCCCTCAAATTAGTTTTTTTTTTAAAATCATATTTATCTCATCATTTTTAAAATTTGAATTTTCTGTATTTTATAATGTACATAATATATTGGTTTGATAGCATACACATATAATTTATAAACACATGCTACTCATCTCTGAGATCCTTTACTTAACTCACATTGATATTAATTGATAGGTTGAGTCCTCAGAGGGGTGCCTGTTAGTATTTGCAGGGTCCTAGGCACAATGCTATGAGCAACTAATCTCTTAAATGGTAGTTCATGAGCCCCCATCAGTGTGCTTCCCCCTTAAAAAGTCAGTAGATAGTTCTTTTGCAAAGGGATTTACTCAAATAGTACATCAACAGCTGTATTTACAAAGCAATTCTTCTAAACGCTAGGGGCACACTCTCCCACAAGCCCACCAAGAGTTCAGGAGGGTAATGGAGTGGGTATGAAATAAAAGTAGGGGACACCAGAGTCAAGGCAACTTACTAGTCTAGAATTGCAGGACCTTGCTGTCCCTTCTCTTTCCAGAGGGTTCTCACAAAGTTTGCTATAAGCTCATCCATTCAGCATATTTTCAGGGCATGAAGTCTTGGCTAGACAAGCCAATCTGTTTCTGGGATGGATAGAGAAGGTCACTCAGTGACTATGCTGACTTCTCACCAGGCTCTACTGCTGCTACCTTGGGCCTGGCAAATTGCTCAGCAATGGTACTTATTTCTGGGTCTGTTGTTTCTGGTGCATAGATCAATTCAATGGTCTCCTGAGTTTGCTCCCCTATGGGTGGCTGCAGTTTTTCTTCCACCTTCAGTCACTGTCTGGGTTGGGGGTATTGGATTCTCTTCTCTTCTGCTCCTTCAGGTAGCGCAAAGATGCATGTATTTTTTTAAATTTTTGACTTTTCAAAAAAAGCTTTTGATACGAAATTGACAAGTAATTGACAAGTACAAACAAATATGGTCATTTTAATACAAAATGAAGAACAGCAAAAGAAAACTGAATATGAAACTATGAATTTCTATTATAGACAACTTGGGTTTTTAAATGTATATAATAAATTTTACATGGTGATTCCAATATTGGCCCATTTGTGTCTTTCTGAACTTCTTTCTGCTTGATTGTGTGTATTTTAAAATTGTTTCATTGACTAATTATTACTACCTTTTCCCCCTCCGGATATCTCCCACCTCCAAATAATGAACTTTACCCCTTGTAACAAGTAAGTGTAGTCAAGCAAAACAGATACACACTCTAACCATATCTGAACTTATATCATACTATATCTCTCCTCCCTTCCATCCCTAAACTCCTTGAGATGGCTATCTACATGCAATTGGTGCCTCTACTTTTTTTCCTCTTCTCTTTTTTTTTTTTGGAAGTTGAATTTCATTTTTTCTCCAGTCAATGAAAATCTACCTTCTTTCTCTCCCCTCTCCCCTTCCCCACCAGGAAGAAATAAAAACAAAAGCCCTGAAACAAACACATGTAGTCTAGCAAAATAAATTCCCACATTAGCCATGTCCACCCAAAATATGTCTCAATTTGTACTTTAAGTCCATCATGTCTCTTTCAGAAGATGAGTAGCATATTTCATCAAGAATCCTCTGGAATTGTGGTTGGTTATTGCATTGATCAGCATTCCTAAGTCTTTCAAACTTGTCTGTCTTTACAATTTTATTACTGTTCTCCTAATTCTACTCACTTCACTTTGCATCAGTTTATACAGGTCTTCTCTTTCTATGAAACCACTCTCTTCATCACTTCTTACAGCACAATAGTATTCCATCACATTCATATGCCATTACCTATTCATCCATTCCCCAATCCATGGGCATCCCCTCAGTTCCAATTCTTTGCCACTACGAACAAGATGCCTTTTATGTTTCTTTGGGTTCCTTTGTTTGCACTTTGAAGTTCCTAGGCATCTCTGGACTTTTTATCAGATGGAAGTCCTTCATTTCATTAAAGGTACATTTCCCCCGTCTAGGATCATAGTTTTTTCTGGGTATTTTTCTTTGTAAGCCTATCTCCTTTGCCTTTTGTAACATCATATTCCAAGATTTCTGCTCCTTCAGTATTGTGGTTGCTAAATCTTGTGTGATACTTCCAGTGGCTCCTTGTTACTTGAATTCTTTCCTTCTGACTGCTTGCAGTATTTTTTCTTTGACCAGAAAGCTCTGGATTTTGGCTACAATGTTTCTAGGAGTTTTTATTCCAATAATCCTTTAAAGCCAAATGTGACTTATTCACTTTCTAGGCAGCTTGTAGGCAGCACCCACTAAATTCCAATGACCTGAGACTCCATCCTAGTTATCATCCTGCCTGTGATTGGTAACATACTATATACTGAGGCAACCTATCTTAACATCAAGCCTAAATTTCACTCTTGGCAATTTTTGGGGGGTAAGAGTTATGTAGGTTTAGGAGGTATGATTGAATTGTGGTTTTCCCTGAAGGGATTAGCATCCATTTCACAGACTCACAGATAAAAAGCTAGAACAAACACCAGAGTTAACTGGTCCAACCTCCCCACTTTACAGATGAGAAAACTGAGACCTAGAAAAAAGCTAGAACAAACACCAGAGTTAACTGGTCCAACCTCCCCACTTTACAGATGAGAAAACTGAGACCTAGAAAGGTTATGTTTATCAGATAATTGAATCCTAGATGTAGAAATGGAAGGCATCTCAGAAACCATCTGGTCAACTTCCTCATTTTTCAGATTAAATAGTAACTAGGTAGATGGAGTGCTGTGCTTGGAGCAGCGAAGATCCAAATTCAAATCCTGTCTCAGAAACTTACAAGCTATGTGACCCTGAGTAAGTAACTTAGCATCTCTCAGCCTCAGTTTCCTAATCTGTAAAATGAGGGGGTTAGACTTTTAAGGTCTCTTCCTGCTCTAAACCTATGATACTATCAGTGATCTATCCAGGGTCATGTGAATAGTAAGCCTAAGAAGGAAGTTTTGAACTCAGATCTTCATCTTCCAGAGTCATTGTTCTTTTTGTGGTTCCAGTGAAATCCCAGATCCATCAAACATGAGACTCTTGAGAGAATATTACAATGCTCAGAGGAAAGTGACATTTCTGAGATGGTACTCACTGGGAGAAGCAAGGTTCTATTCCCCCGCTTTGACAGTCCCTTTGTAAGCCTGTGGGTCCCTTTAGAACAGGCAGGGAAGCCCTTTTTTGCAGAGAGCAGGAAGCAGAATGGATTCCACGGGCTTCAGGGGATTGGGATAGAGAGAAAGCTGCATGACATAACTGTCGTTTAATGACCAACTGCATTCTCCAGTTGAGTGCCATGGGATCTGAATGTTTGGAGATTCTGAAGTAGCAATTGTCAGTGACCTGAGAGAGAGAGAGAGAGAGAGAGAGAGAGAGAGAGAGAGAGAGAGAGAGAGAGAGAGAGCTCTAACTGCCTCAAACAAAAGGGCTTTTCATGACCTGAGAGAACAGTCTTTTGTGAGAGAAGGAATGTTTTTGTGTTGTTCTTAGTGGCTCATGTCAAGATTAGGTGATGACCTGGGGAACAGGCTGGCTGGACAGGGGCTAGTGACAATGGGAGAAGAAAGCAGGATAAAGCCTGCCCTCGAAAGAGCCCAGAGCAGAGTGAGCCTGGTTCACTTTGTCTGGGAGGCAAGCTGCCCTGTTCTGAGCTGGCTGAAGGCACTCAAGAGCTCCAGTTGGCTTGCAAGAAGAGATTCTGGAGACAATGGGCTAAAGGAAAGAAATGGAAGCAGATCCTAGAAGAGAAGGGAACCTGAGAGAACTAGGAGAGAAGCTGGTCTTCAAGCTTGGAAGCCTATGGCAGAATTAACAGATTTCCCAAATCACGTGTGCCCGTTCTCACTGTTAGCCGTCTCAAAGAGATCACACAGTCATTAGGAAATGACAACTGGGAATTGGGAATTCAGTTAGGCTAACTGAACAATTCAATATACGTTTATTAAATGCTTACTGTGTGCAGAGCCTTTTGCCGGAGTGTAAGAAAGATACGGAATATAGTTAAGACATAGTCCCCACCCTCATGGAGTGTATAATCTACTGTAGGATATGACAAGTACTCTAAAGCTATACTATTACACTGTAAGCATATGAAGGAGGTGTGAACAAAATGGTGTTTGAGGTCTGGGTGACTGACTCACCATTTTACTCATCACCATGGTTTTTCTAAACCTTTTCATGCTTCCTTCAAACCTCCCAACACCCCACTCCCCCCTCTTCTCAGCTGAGAGCCTTGCCTCATATTTCACTGAAAAAAAATTGAGGCCATGCGCCGAGAGCTCCCTCTTCTCACCCCCTCATCTCACATGCTTTCTGCCACTATTTCTGCTTTCACCCCTCTCTCATGTGATGAGGTGGCCCTTCTACTTGCCAAAGCCAGCCCCTCTGTGTGCAAAAGGGATTCCACTCCATCCCACCTTTTACAACAAATTTCTCTATCATACTCAGTCTTTCACTTACCTTTAATTTCTCCCTGTCTTTTTGGCCACTTCTCTACTTCCTACATCAACGTCTCTCCCATCCTCAAAAAAATCCTTCCTTGATCTCTGCATTTCTGTCAGCTATCATCACATTTCTCTCCTCCCTTTTGTGTCTCAGCATCTCGAGAAGTTTCCTTTCTTCTCACTCTCTTAACTCCCTCTAGTCTGACTGATCTCATCATTCAACCAAAGCTGTTCTTCTTAAAGTGACCAGTGATCTCTTAATTGCCAAGTCTAATGACTTTTTCTCAGTCCTCATCCTCCTTGACCTTTCTGTAGATTCTGACACTGTCAATCACCTTCTCCTTGATACTCTTCTCTCTAGATTTCCAGGACACAACTCTTATCCTGGTTCTCCTCCTACATATTTGCAGGATATTTGTCCTCCTACATATTTTCTTTTGCAGAATATTTGTCCAGGTCACACTCAATAACCATTGAGTGCCCCTCAGGGTCCTACCCTGTGTTCTCTTCTCTTTTTGGTTCCAGAGGTCAGAATGAGGAGAGATGGGGAGAAGTTACAAAAACTCGAATTTAGGCTTGATGTAAGGAAGAACTTCCTAATAATGAGAACTGTCCCAGAGGAATGGCCTGCTTTGGGAGGTAGCATTAATGAGACTTCTCCTTGACCCTGTCATTAAGAGAAGATGGGAGGAATTAAGGGATGACCGGCACTACAAGATTCTAGGATAATAGTGTCCATGGATAGGAGCCATGAGGCTGTTACAATAAGGAAATGGAAGGACTATTAGCTGAAAAGTCAGAGGATATAAGTGAGTTTATTGAGAATAAATAGACTGGGGTGCCCAGAAGGTACAGTGGAAATGTCTCAGAATGGATTACAGTGGACCTGGAAAGAAGTTGGACTAATTAGAACAGGATATAGATTTAGGGGAAGATGGGACTTTGGAACTCATCTAGGCTAATCCCCTGACCTACAGATGAGGAAACAGATGAAATAGCCTAAGCTAGGCTGTGATGGAAGGTTGAGATTCTATGAGATAGAAGTGAGAAAGGATTGTCTTTCTGTCTTGGAAGACAGCCTGTTCGAAGGCATGTAGATAGATGGAATGGCTTATACAGGCAACAGCAAACACTCTGGAAAGATGGGTGTATGAAGGAGAGTCATGAGCAATAAGCCTTGGATGGTGGGCTGGAGCCAGGTTATGAAGGTCTTTAAATGCCAACAAAAAAGCTATTTGGGGTGGGGGACATGGGAGGTGTTAGATGCTAACAGGAAGTGACATCAGCAAACTTGTGTTTGAAATACATAGTGGTTTGCATTTGTATATTAGCTTGCTCTGTATATATTTGTCTGCGTGTTGTCTCTGCAATTAGATCGTAAGCTCCTTGAGGGCAGGGACTGTCTTTTGCCATTTTTTGTACCCCTAGCACTTAGCACAGTGTTTGGCACATGTCATCATTGTTGAAATGTTTCAATTGTGTCTGACTCTTTGTGACCCCATTTGGGGTTTTCTCAGCAAAGATACTAGAGTGGTTTGCCATTTAACAGATGAGGAAACTGAGACAAGCAAGGTTAAGTGACTTGCCCAGGGTCCTACAGCAAATAAGTATCTAAGGCTAGATTTGAACTCAGGTCTTCCTGACTTGAGGTTTGGTTCTCTATCTACTGTGCCACCTAGTAGTGCTTGACACATAGTAGGTGCTTAATAAATGTTTGCTTTAAGGTTTTCAAAGCACTTTACATGTATTTATCTCTTGGTTCTCTCCACAACCCTGGGAGATAGGCTATGGTATGCTGCTAAATGTTTAACAACAGGCTCTCCAAAAAAAAGCATGCATGATGTACTTTTAAGTTTAATCTGCATTAGCAACATTTTCTCCATCACTTTTTTGTCTAGGTCACTGTGTGGGGTGGCAAGACCACCCAAGTACCCCAATAATTCACAGAGGCTTCTCAGGTAGGGACAGAAAAGGAATTGATTTTATTTCACAAATCTCACGAGATTTGGGCATCATCTCCACTATGACAGACTAGTGGAAGGAGGCGAATTGTGAAAGGCAAGAGACCAATTTATATC
>CM053626.1:24708794-24733629 GCA_028646595.1 Phalanger gymnotis | reverse complement strand
AGAGAGAGACACTTATTGCCCCAGGCCCTGAATTCCTGAGAGTTAGGTAATCACATTCCTACAAGGTTAAATCTCGAGGTCTATTCCATCCTCTCACTGCCCCTGCTTATTCCAGAAATAATTCTTATATTTTCTCTCTCTGTGAAGTCTTCACAAGAATTATCTCTCACTCACCACCAAACAAACAATAAATCAAGCTCTGATTTGTAGTGTAGGTTGATTTCCAAGGTGAAAATGCTCATGCTGAAAATTTAACAATCAGTTTAGCCAGCTTGGTTTGAGTTGGCTCCAGCATATCCCAGGAGAGAAGCGTTATTATTAACTTCATTTTATAGGTAAAGAAATTGAGACATACAGAGGTTAGGTGACTTTATCAGAATCACAGCTGGTAAGTGTCTGAGGCAGTATTCAAACTCAGGTCTTCCTGATCCCACGCTCAAATGTCCCTCCAATGCACCACCAGGCTGCCTTTAGCAGGTGTTTAGATTTATATTTTGATTTACAATGTGATTTTGGCAGCTGTGTGGAGGACGGCTGGAGAAGGCCAGGAGACCATGATTAAGAGACTTTCATAATGGTCCAAGGAAGAGGAAATGAGGACTGATCGATTGTTGGCTATATTATAGAAAGAATCTCTCTCTCTCTCTCTCTCTCTCTCTCTCTCTCTCTCTCTCTCTCTCTCTCTCTCTCTCTCTCTCTCTCTCTCTCCCTCTCTCTCTCTCTCCCCCTCTCTCTCTCTCCCTCTCTCTCTCTTTATGTATGGACTGTAATACATGGCTGCGGAGGGCCTTTGCCCGCTCTGCGGTTTGTGGTTCTTTGCTTCTGATCTTCCCGTCTTCACTGGGTCAGTGATGTCACAATCACCTGCTCCCTAAACGAGAGTGAAGAAAGCCCACAAAGAAATGTTCTTCCATGTGTCCTTCTCTACCCAGTCTTTATTTGCATTTGAATCTAGTATTTGCTCTAGGGCCCAAGGGAGATGAGGTCAGTCCCAGGTCTTCCAAGCCTTCAGCTCATTTCCCACCCCCTAGCCCCATCTACTGAGTGCCTGGGTGGGTGGGTGGCTAGCCGGCTACCCAGCGTGTCAACACAGCAGCATCGTTAGGCCGTTTGCTCCACTCCAGCTCCTGTGGTTATTATTTGGGTTGCTCAGAGTGATAAGCTCATTGGCACGAGAACTTCTAGCCTTCGAATGCTCATGAGCAATTACCTAATTAGGAGCCTAACACCCAATGAGCTAATATGAATACGCTCTGAGCATTATAAAGCATCATGCAAATGGATCATTATCGTCTCTAAATCTGTTTGAGATACGGGTAGGAAGTAAGGTAGGTGATATCATGTGACTTAATGAAAATAATGTTGGTTATCCAAGGAAAGTGAACTCACAAAGAGGATGGGGCCATTCGGTGAAGGGTAGAGCAGAGGCTATTATCATTTCATCTGTTTAGGGAAGAAAAGAAAAGACAAGAGACTTGACATACTTATTTGTAAACAAGTAGTATGTGTTTTTAAAAAATTGTCTTATTTTAATTTTAATTATTACATTGTTTCATTTCTACCTTATTTTTTATGTCGTATTTATAATTTCATTTTATCAGTATAATGTTTTAATATCACCTTCATTCTAGAATGTTTCTTGAGTGAGCCATGCTTTTTAATAAAGGTAACAGCCTTTTTAACACCCCTTTAAAAAAAGGAGACAAAAAATCATTCAGGAAAATTAGCTATGATGTTGACTATGTCTGACACTATATATGCAATACATAACATTCTACTTCCATAGACCCTCCCCCCCCCCCAGCTCTATAATGAAGGGAGGGGGGAGGTGAAATTTCTTAACTTTTCTCTGGGGCCAAATTATTATAATTATTTATTGTTTTTCTTCTTTCCATTTTGTTGTGTGACTAGGCATATCTCCTAATCGCTCAGTGCTCTGGGGAAACTCTAATGCCCTATGTTGCAGAGAAGGTGCTTGGTGGAGGGTCTCTCTTCTCTTGGCCATTCTTTCTACCAATGAATTTATAAGTCCATCTCTATCACTATCCATTTACATTTGTTTTCAGTTGTGTCTCATTCTTCATGACCTCATTTGAGGTTTTCTTGCCAAAGATACAGAGTGGTTTGCCATTTCTTTCTCTAGCTCATTCTACGGATGAAGAAACTGAGGCAAACAGAGTTAAATGACTTGCCCAGGGTCATGAAATTGTCTGAGGCCAGATTTGAGCTCAGAAAGATGATTCTTCCTGAATTTAGGCCCTGAACTCTATCCACTGTAGCACCTACCTACCCATTCACATTGTCTATGGTTTCCTGACTTTACTTGGTGGTAGCATGTATTTTTAAAAGCAGGTTTATCTATCATTGGTTCTGATTTATAATTTCTTCTCCAGGAACCCCATTTTGAGGAACGTTCCAGACCAGCCATCCTTTTTCCTCCTGATTTCACCTCCATTACCCTCTTGCCCTCTCCGCTCCCACCCCCACCTCCCTTTTATACTCTGTCTTCCTCTGTTAGAATGGAAGCTAATTGAGGGCAGGGACACTCTCTGTCTTTGCTTGCATTTATCACACGACCTGACACACAGAACACTTAAAAGCCTGTGGACTTGATTTGACAAAGTGTTACAATAGATTCAAAGATGAGAGATTTTACCTCCAGCTGGGGAGGGGAGGGATGGTTTCAAGGAGAAGGGGAGCATTGGAAATGGGCCCTGACACATAAATATGATTTCAAGAGACAGAAATGAGAGCGGGATAGGCATTCTAGAATTTTAAATGTACAGCTGCAGGAAAAGGCCAGGCATTGGACTAGGTCACTGGAGTTAGACTGCCCGGCCCTCAAGGGGATTACAGTCAGACAGGAAAGACATGTAGGTGGATACAAGATATAAGGAATGCTTCACAAATCTTCATGTCAAATATCGTGGCATATGATCTCCTCCAGATGATCTTAGGATTGTTTCCTACAGGCCTCAGAGGTTTTGTTTGCTATCAGAGTTAAACACCTTTTTAATTCATGTGAGTAAACTGCTGATATGAACCATTAACTTTCTGGATGGAGAGATGCTAAGATGCTACCAAGTACTTCCTGGTGAGTAAACAGAACTGTACAGCTTGTTCTCCTAGCTGATTTTCCTGGGGGATGGGGTGGGGGTGGTGAGAGGCAATCTCTGTTCTTTCAAGCATTTCTAATTTTGAAACTTCAGTACTTGGTAGATGCTGGTCTTGCCTGTCATCCTGCATCCTCATCTATCTCCAGTTTCTCTGACTCTACATGTGAAGAACTCTACTTTTGGATGAGAAAGGACAGAGATTCAAACCACAGCTTTGGGCAGGTTACTTCACTCGGGTTTCCCTTTCCTCATCTATTGAATTGAGAAGGTTGGACTACGTGGCCCAGAGCTGAATGCAGTGCCTGGCACATAGCAGGCACTTGCTAAATCTATTGATCCATTGTCCTCTGACAGAGGTCCCTTCATGGGATGTATGATCTTAGAGGCTGTGGCTGGCTGAAATTTCACAAACTCATACCCTATTACCTATCTTCGGATGCCAAATCGTGTTGGATCCGAATGCCTCCACACTTTGTATGTGTTCTGGATACATTCGTATGTGCATACACTTCTGGATACATTCGTATGTGCATACACTTCTGGATACATTTGTATATGCATACACTTCTGGCTACATTAGTACGTGCACATACTTCTCCTCTGACAGAGAATGCAAACTCCCTAAGTTCGGGGAACGTTTCACTTTTCGTGCTTAGCCCAGTGGCTGACCGGAACATTGACGTGAGTCTTCCTGACTCCAAATTATTACACTCAGCCAAACTAGCTGCCTTAACTGTAGCACAGAGATGGTGCTGACTTTCTTAAGGCCAGAACAGCACAAGGTTTGGCCTAAGTCCCACAAACCCGGCCAGGCTTTCAGTATGGCCTCCGGGGAATATACTGTGAAGAGGAGGATGAAGACAAAGAGGCTGGCTCCCAGGTGATTAATTCACTGGCCATGGTTATTGCTGTTGTTGTTTGTCTTTTGTTCTTGAAGAGGGCATGACATCAGGGAGGTGATGTCACATCATGCGAGTGAATTGGATTTAAGCGAGGCAGGGCTGTGCAAAGTCACCAGCCTCACATTTTCCTCTAAAGCCTTCTGGCTCCAGAGGCAAGATACAGATCAGGAGGACTAGAGATAGCCCTGGATGCAGTTGGCCATGGCAAACCTTTAAGAAATGAACCAATCTAAATGTTTGGGTTTATTATTACTTCTTGTTGCTACATTTTTTTAAGAAACAGAAGTTCCATGTAAGTTTAATCATGAAATAACTATAAAGCATTGAGAATTCACATCTTTTTCCCACCAACGGTGCCTGGCAAGAGATAGCTGCTTAATAAATACTTGTTGGTTATTTGAACCTATATTTTGCATATAATAGGCACTTAATATTTGTTGAATTAAAATGATCCAGCCCTATTCTCAGGTGTCCAAGGGGGTGAATGCCATAGTATTTTTGTATAAAGCAAAAAAGATTCAGGGTTGCTTTCAGTACTGATAGGAAAAAAGATGTAGACAGCATGTCAATCCACTTTTTAGATGTTATAATGGTGGGAGGGATAGCAAGTAGACCGCACGGTAAAGTCAGAATTCAAAGAGATCTTTGAATTAATAGGGCCAAATCAAATATAGTGAAACAAAATAGGGATGTCAAGTCTCACACTTAGGTTCCAAAAATTGATTTCAAAAGTTTAAGACAGGGTAAGTATAGGGAGATAGTAAGTTTGCCTAAAAATGATTTGGGGGTCTGGCTGACTGCCAATTCCCAAATATGAATAAATATCATAATATGGCAGACAAGAAAGCTAATGCCATCTTTGGCTGAATTGAGAGGTGTGGCATCTAGGAATAAGCTATAAGCTGCCCTGGTCAGATCACATTTGGAATGTTAGTCCAGGACAGACATGGATGAGCTGGAGAAGAACCAGGAAGACAACCAAGATGGTGAAGGGTCTTGAGTCTATGCCATAGGAGAATTGGTTGAAAAACCAGAGAATGTTGAACCTGAAGAAGAGAAGGCTCAGTTGGGATGTGACAATTATTTCCAAAGGTATTTAAGGGCTATCATATAGATTAGAGATTTAAGCCAATGTGCTTGGTCTCAGAGGGCAGAACTAGACACTGGACTGTAAAGAAGCCAAATGAGGGAAAGATAAAGCTTTGTAACAATCAGAGGTGTGAAAAGAAGGACGGGCCATCTCCACAGGGAGTGGGTTCCCCCCTTAAATGGAGGCAGGATTACCACGTGAAGGAGATTCTCGCTCAGAAATAGGCCAGATTTGTTTGCCTTGGAGGTCCCTTTCAACTTGGATGACGATTTGATTCTATAAGGAAAGTATCATCTGCAGGGGTATTTTCTTTCCCCAAATACTAACAATTAAAAACAAGGCAATTACATACATGTCATCTATTCAAGGGATGCTGTAAATAATAAAAATTCCTACTCGAGTCAGAAAGAATTAAAACATTTATTGAGCATAAATATATTACATATACACTACAGATACAGTTAGGTATTACATATAGTGTAATATTTGCAAAATCTATACATTAAAATTGATATGGCAGTTTTAATACAATGCATGTGAAATAGTCTAAAATTTACAATACAGGAAAAAAACTTATGATTATTTCTCTCTTAAAGTTGAAAAGCTTGGAATGTATGTCCAACAGTGAGGTAAACCATTTTTTGTCTTTCAATTTAAAGAATTGTGCAAGGAAAACATTCAAACACTTCAGCTAGGGCACTTTTCAATTTTGACACGAATACTGAGTTACTGTAGCCAACCAACCAAGATTAGAAGACCCTCAGTGTTTCAAGTTGATAAAAACAAGGTACAGAATACGAAAAACATTGTTTTCCCTTAAGAAGGCTCATTTCCCCACCCCCTCCCCAATTGAACAATTTCATTTAGGACTCAAATTTTTGCTTCATATGATTGGTACTTCTCAAGGCAAGGGCTGGAGGGTTTTTGACATATCACGGAAGAAGTTAAGAGAATCAAGAAAAGTCATTTATTTCTACACAGCAACAGTCATGGGACACTTTAGTTTACTGTCCTGTGTACATTGGAGGCCTACAGTAATATTTAGCTCAAGTCGGTGATGTGTATTGAGCGCCTACTGTGTACAAGGCACTGTGCTCGGTGCTAAGGCAAAAGCCTCAGCAGTGTCTGTGTGTGTTTGTGTTTGTGTGTGTGTGATGCTAAGCACTCCGCAACACTCATTGTACTAACAAGTAGGATCCTACAGGATGGAGATTTGGGAGGAACACTCTCTCATTTTGTAGTTAGGACACTGAGGCTGAGAGGCTTTGAGCTTACACCAGATCACAGAAAGGGTGAGGAGTAGAGCTGGTATTTGGACCTGTGCCTTTGAGATCCAAACCCAGAGCTGGACCTTTCCATTCCAAGGACTCTGGGCAGCAGTAACATGAAGTGTTTCAGGATTCTGTTTCAACTATTTCAGCTTCTTGGTGGCAAAACAAAAGATTATCAAAATCATAAAAATAGTCAAACAGCCAAAGCCATTTTGGCACAAACTATTATCACCTTATTAAACACACAAACACACAACAAATACACACACACACACACATACACACAAGCAACCAATACAGAGGATTTTGCCACAGCAGCAATTCTAAAGCACTCACCCAATAGAGATTATTATTTTTTTTTTCAAAATGGCAGGTGAGGCAGAAGGGACAAGGGGGAAAAGCTGTACTCATTGAATATTCATTGTTTCAAAATAATGCATTTTCCAAAAGCACCTGTTCCCCAAATGTAACTGCGAGGCCTGAATGGTTTGTATGGCAAATCTGTTAAAATCACATGGGGGTAAATTGGCAAAAAGAGATCTCGGCGCTATTCATTTGCCAGGCTAATTCAACTCATTCTTTTTGTTCATGACAAAACATCAAACTCCACTATGTCCTACACTGATCTAGGCACACAGCATGATTCGTGGATCTCAGAACTTTCTTCCAAGAGATGATTATGATTTCTGGATACATGTAAACTTGGCAATCACTGATCATGGGTTGTTTTTTATTTTTATTTTTGTTATTTATTTATTTTTTTGTTTTTGGCATTGAATATACTAGATGCTCTCATCCTTAAAAACACAAGAAAATGTCAAAAGATTAATAACACTACCAATGTTGCCAGGGAGAAAGAAAAAAAAAAGGACTGACCTAAAATTACAACATTATAAAACAAGACAAAAAATATAACATGCTACCAGGGACAATTAGTACATAAGTACACTTTTTATTATTTTTTTTTACAATAAATAAAAGATTGCACTGTAATTGGTATTTAAAGTACTGAATGCAGAATATAGTATAAATAAATCCCAAACAAAGGTATGGTTGGTTTTCCCCATGACTTTGGTGATGGGAATCTCACGCTAGTACAGGAGGACACGGCATTGCAGACAATGGAGACCAAGCACAACAGAGCTAAGACCAAGCCAAACCAAGTAGCAAAAATATACAAAAAAACAAACAAATAATAAAACAAAAGCAGGGGATTATACTGTGTCTGTTGCACCCTTTTGGAATAATTTGCACCTCCAACTCTGAAATGTCCCTGAGGTACTCTTACGTTACTGACTTCATATAAATAGTCCAATGACTTTGGGTTAAAAAAAAAATTGATTCTTTCATGACTCCAAATCAGCATGTCAGAATAATGCTTTGCACGCAGCCTATAGCACCTGTTGTCCGAGGCTCTCAAAGCACTTACAAACAAGTATTAGAATCCTCAGTCTTGTTTTCAATAGCTGAGGAAACTGAGGCACAGAGGTTAAAGTGACTTTGTAAGGTCACGCAGCAAGTTAGTGACAGAACCAGGGACAGAGTCTAGG
Organism: Phalanger gymnotis; assembly: GCA_028646595.1. Taxonomy (NCBI): domain Eukaryota; kingdom Metazoa; phylum Chordata; class Mammalia; order Diprotodontia; family Phalangeridae; genus Phalanger; species Phalanger gymnotis. Next base: position 24,725,700 of record CM053626.1, on the reverse strand, counting down.
GCTCCTGACTCCCAAAACTCTGTTGTTAACCACCAGACCATCCCACTCCCTGTGTATGTATGTATAGCCAGGTCAAAACATGGTAAGACAAACTATGAATTTAGTTGATTTCTCTTTTGTCTTGTCAATATTGTCTTGTCAATTTCCTTTAGCTCTGTTGGAATAGGCTTGTGTATACTGGTTAAAGATACTGGAATGCAATCACTTTATCGATACCTCAAAGAACGAGACAATCGTCAGTCTACCAGCGAATCTTCCAAAAATAATGAGCTGACAAGGTGAGAATATAGTATAAAGAGAGAGAGAGAGGAGAGAAGGAGAGGGACAGAGACAGAGAGGAAGAGAAAGACAGAGAGAAAGCGAGCGCGAGAGCGAGCTCATGGTTAGTGTAAAATTGTCTGCAATTAGCAGAGGCAGGAAGCTGTCACCAGTCCGAGTCAGATAATTCATGTCCAATGTTACAGAATATAATAAAATCTAGTGATTAGATTAGGAGTAGTTATATACAAGGCTAGACAAACAAGGTAAAGCAGCTTTCAGACAGCTGACCAAGGAGATAACTAACTAGCTTATTGCACAATGCCCTCTTAAAGTTACTGCTATGGATTGACATGGGAAAAAAAATCTAGAATGCGCCATCACTGATATGCATTTTGGTTACTTGATTTTTTTTATAGAGGCAGTTCATAGTGTTAAAAATGATAAGAATAACAGATTATAAAAATATTTTAGCCTGTAGTACACATTTTTAAATGAGCTAGTCATCATTAAATAAATGAGTGACAAAAATAAAAAATAAAAAAAAACAGTAAATGGTGCTTAGGGCAGATGCCTTGTAGTGAATCAGTCTCATGCAACGTTGTTGGTGATACTCCAAATACCTCGTCTCGTTCACTTACAATAGAACCCCGGCCCTATCGCTACACACATTGTAACTGATTAATGTTTACAAGTATACGATGATTTAAAAAAAAAAGACATAAAGAAGTGACTGGTGATTACTGTCTACTAAACGGTAACATATAAATTTGGAGGTTGAGAAAGACACCGGTGGAAACAGCGTAAAGGCAAATCGAAAGAAAAACAAATGAAAAGAAAACTGAGCGCGAGGAAAGCTTGCTTTTGGTATCTGGTTTGCTTATTGATCCAGTTGAACGTCTTCCTAGTTTTGCATTTCAAAAAGGTGCACCAAAACACTGATATTTTATTCCTAGCTAGAACTGGAAAACAAGAGAAGTATATAAATCAAAGAACAAAAAAGGTTTTTAAAAAAATTTTTTTAAAAAGGACTATCTGAATAAATGTTGTGTATTACAATGCGTAGCATTACCTAAATTCATACCTCGGACTCTGTTGGACTGGTCTACTTCATTAAGAAGTACTGTAATATAAAGGCAAACAAAACGGACAGGCCCGCGAAGCCAAGGACGATGAGGGCCGCAAATTGTCCATCAGTAGGCATTGGGCTCTTCCTTTTGGGGTCGTCGAAGCACCCCGTTTCTCCCGCGAGCATCATCTCATTCCGCTGTAGTACAAAAGCGGCCGAAGGGCTGAAGGCTCCACTCAGCTCCTGTGAGGTATCTGAGCAACGGCGACACACACACACGCGGAATCGGTAATCGGTGTTGCTCTGAAGGCCTGAGATTTGGAAGGATGCGTCTTCTCCCTTGTACACCTTGGGCAGAGAAATGGGAAAGTTACCGGTAATCTACTTCACAAAGGCACGTGAGCCAGGAAAGTCATCTATGTCCATATGGGGCAGCATAGGGGGCTCCGTAGTGCCCAGAGTGCTTGTGAGTCAGAAACCCAGCCTCAGACACTTCCTAGCTCTGGGACTCAGGGCAAATCCCTTAACCTCTGCTTGCCTCATCTATAAAATGTGGATAATTACAGTACCTTCCTTGCAGAGTTGTTGTGAGGATTACATGAGAAAATATTTGTATGGTGCTCAGCACGGTGCCTGGCACATAGTAAGCGCTGTATAAATGTTAGCTATTATTAAAGTGCTCTATAAAGGTTATCATTACTAAAGCACCATATTATTATTAAAGCACTATATAAAGATTAATTATTATTATTCAAATGCTACATAAATGCTAGCTATTGTTATTTTAAAGAGCTATGTAAATGTTAACTATTATTATTAAAGTGATATATAAAAGTATTACTAAAGTGCTATATAAATGTTAACTTATTATTCAAATGCAATATAAATGTTAGCTATTGTTATTATTAACATGTTACTATTATTAAAGCATTATATAGATGTTTAATATTATTATTAATGTGCTATATAAATGTTTATTATAATTATTAAAGTGCTATGTAAATGTTAGCTATTATGATTAAAGTATTACATAAAGGTTAACTATCACTAATGCACTATATAAATGTTAACTATCGTCATTATTAAAATGCTGTGCAAATGTTAGCTTTTATTATTATATGACAAAAAGGGGCATGGCTATGACCTATAAAGAATATAGGAATTCATTTGCCTCACAATTCAATTTGATAATTAGTTAAGTATTCGTTTATAATCTATAAAAATTTTTGTGGCTAATTTTACTGTTACATCATCTTAATTTCTGAATGCATCTCTTCCCAGGCCACTACTCAGCAAGCCCATCTCGCACAGCAAAGAACAAAGAGGGGGAAAAACCCAATATCAAATGAGACTGAGTGTATGTGATGCTCTACACCCAGAGTTCTGCACCTTTGCAAAGAACAGAAAAAGAGCTATTTTCTCAACAAATATTTATTAGGCATCTACTCTGCACAAGGTACTCGGCTAAGTGCTAGCTGCCCCCAGGGAGCTAACATCCTGCTATCTTATGATTACTCTTACTTATCACCCTATTACTATCCAAGTTCTCTTACAGCAATATGACCGCTTCCAGGAGGCTGGAAGTTCTGACATAACAATTTGAGTTTCCATGACACTTTTGTCATTATGCTAAGCACACTAAAAATATAAAACAAATGTAAAACATGCCTCCCACGTTGTCTAGGATTTAGCACAGTGCCTTCCACACTGGAGCCACTTGAATGTGTGTTGACTTGACTCAAGGCTCTCCAACAGACTTACAGTCTATTTCCTTCTTTGGTCACTGCATCGCAAGTTCTTAGCACACAAGAGACACTTAATAAATCTTTAGTGAATGGATGAATGGCGCTTATAGTCTACTGGGTAAAAATAATATGTATAATATAAAATATATACATAGTAAATGGAAAGTACTACCCCTCCCCAATCCCTCTAGAGAGGGATTAGGTTAGACCTTGTGCAGGATACAGTGGTGTCAAATTCAAATATTGATCAACTGATCAATCAATAAACATTTATGAAGCTCCTAATATGTACCAGGCACCTAATATGTACCAGGCACACTAAGACAACATACTGACTTGGAAAACCACAAAGTAACATTATCAACGTTATATGATATTTTTGTTTATTACATTAAACAATTCCCAATTACTTTTGAGCCTGGTTTCCGTTTTTGTGAAGCATCTTACAAATATCACCTCATTTTATCCTCACGGATGAGAATTCTGTGCAGTCAGAGGCAGCCTCTCAGCTAGCAAACGAAAGTTCTAGGATTCAGAATGAGGTGTCATGATTCTAAAATCGGTATACTTCCTGCTTTACTATGCTAGAAAATGACTGCTCTCATCTTTTAACATTTGGAACAGAAAACATGCAATTGTGTCCATGAGTGAGCCCAGTAACCCAGGAGATAATGGACTAACAATTGCTTTCCAGTGTATAGTTTATTTTCTTAAGACAGCCCAACCTGATGCTTACGTAACAAAACAGCAAGAACTGACTCATCCTTAACAGTAGAAGCCAATGGAGAATTGACTACCAGTGGGTGTTCCAAGATATAAAGTAAAGAGGCACCTGAAAATTGTTTTTAGGGTAGTTTAGGCAAAAAAAAAAGATCTGAGTTAAAAAAAACAAAACAAAACAATCTATGTTACTGAGATGAGGGAAGCTTACAATGTAATGATGCTCATTTCTTGGCACGAGTGACCATCCGGTGATTGAGGACATTTAAATGAGTAGGAGGATGATGGAGCGGGAGGTGGCAGCATGGACCATGTGCCTCACTGCTCTCTACAAAGTTTTAAGAGGACTCAATGGCCAGCTCTGCTTCTAGGGTCCCATGGAACTTGTCACCCTGCCTGCTAGAGTGGTTCCTTTTACAAGGCGCCTTTCAAAAGAGATCAGCCCTTGCTGATGGTGGGGTAATGGAGATAGGGCTGGACTGCAGTTCAAATCTCACAACTCTGACTCATTAGGTGAGTTTTCTGGGCCTGTTTCTTCATCTGTAAAACGAAGGAATTGGACCAGGTGCCCCCTTCCAGTTCAAGCCTCTCCCAACTCCCTTCAAAATGTCCACTTTTAAAAAACACAAACCGATCATGACTGTGACTTTCCAGCATGTGATGAATGTTAATCTAGACACCAAAAATGGTATCAAGGACACTGTTGAGGACATGTCTAACAGGAGAGACAGCTGATGGGAGCCCGATATCCTGAGATCTAAAAAGAATCAGGTCTCCAGTGCACAGGCTAGATCCTCAAGAGAAGGTTTAGAGAAACATCTAAGACCTCTCTTCTGGCCATGCCATTTGAACTTTTCTGGGCCTCAGTCTCCTCTGGTGCAAAAGGACGGAGTTACATTAGATCAAGGGTTCTTGCCCTTTTTTGCAATATGGACCCCTTTGGCAGACTGGGGAAGCACCGAGACCCCTGCTTAGAATTGAGGTTTTAAGCATATAAAATAAAACACATAGCATTCCAAAGGAAACCAATTATAGAGAGATATCAAATTGCATTTTGAAAAGCTTATGGACCTTTGGTTAAGAGCCCCTGGTTTAGATGAAGGTCTTGTCTTGCTCAAACAAGCTGTGGACATAGTTAGCAGTCTCAGGTCCCCGGCAGAGTATAAGCCTCCCTGAGGACAGGGGCTAGTCTGTCTTTATCATTTTATTGTCAGCGCCTAGCCATGCATGAGTGTGGCAGCTCACTTATTTAGGTGTTCATTTATTCATTCACCTATTTATTGTTTTCTAATTTTGATCCATTCATTGATTCATTCGTTGATGAATGAGCTCTTAATAAATGTGGAATAGAACTGAATCTCTGAGTATAAGGAGTCAGAAAGGGTCACCAGGAGCCCCAGTGCCTTCTCACTGATTTCCATCCTGACCTCAACTTTGAAACTTAACACGACTGTTTTTTCTTAGCAGCTAGCATTTAGGGTGCTAGCAGATTTAGCCTCAGGACACTATTTACACATGTCTAAATGTTATCATATCTCTCACTGTTCTGTTTACAAAAAGCCACTTCTTCAAGTGTGTTGACTTGTGCCTTGGAAAGTGGGATTAGGAATTTAGCTTCAAGGAGCAAACAAATAACAAGTCTCAGGAAAGGGTCCACGAATGTCCATTTCTTCCTTCTCTCTTAGACAATAACCTGATCCATAGCCTTCATGGTTACCATCAATGCAATCCATTGCCATGGTGATCTTTCCCTGTGGGTACTTCCAGGGTTTAGAACATGCCAGGAAGGCATCATCCCCAATCAGTCATTCCTCTATGTGTGAGCAACATCAGCCAAGATCCAAGTCCAGAGCTGAGTGGAAGAGACCCTCTGGTCTGGGGGTTTGATAGGAAAAGTAGAGGCCAGTGTTTGTCTTCTGTTCCAGGGCTACCTACCCTCGGTGCCATCACTGTCCCCATAGTTAGAAATCAACACACGAGTTTTACTTTATGAAAACAGCTCCACCTAAGCTTCTTTGGGACTCAGTTTCTCTACATGTGAAGTATTTATATATTATATTACAATATATACATTTATATATTATATATTATATTCAAATTATACAATATTACTATAAATAATAAAACTATAAAATAGATATTATATAAGTATAAATATAGTATATTTATATATATTATATATTTTATATGTAATATATATTTTCTTAAAATATTTTATAATAATATATAAATGAATATATATCTAATATATGGTCATATATTAGGTATATATAGTACTATATATCTCATGGTGATGGGTATGGGAGTTAATTACCAGACTCCAGTAAAGTGTGGAGGAAAGCCATCATCTATGCCTCATCAACAAGGCTTCGTGATTCCTACTGCCTGGCAAAGGGTCCTGCATGTAATAGGTGTGGTAATGTTAATGCTAGAGTGTGGTAATGTGGTAATGGTGATGCTAGACAGAGCACTGACTTTGGAGTTAAGACCTAGGTTCTAATCTTGCTTCAGACACTGGCTTTGTGACCCTAGGCCCATCACTAAATGTCCTCATCTGTAACATGAAGGGGTTGGATTCAGCCTCTAAGCGTCATTCTAACTTTAAATCTTGATATTATGACTTCCCCATGGATACAGAGCTAACAATATGTCACGGGCTGGACTTGAACCCTGGTTTTCCTAACGAAATACAAGTAGCCAAAATTCCCCTTCAAACAGGGTCATAACTTGGAAATTTATATTTTCAGTGGGTATTTTAGCATTAATACTCACAAAAAACATCTCATTTAAATAGCCTTATATTTAGTGCCATATTACTGGGACAAAAACAAACTAAAAAACTCCAGCCAGCCTCAAGAATTCTACAACCATCCCCCCCCCCCCAACAAAACAGCTGGAAAGGGGCTCCTTTGTGAAAAGCAAAGCTGCAAACAGAAAACAGCCTTCATTTCCAGAAAATGATTACATTTCAATTTATTCCCTGGCCTGTTCTAGCTGTGCTCCCAGCAATGGAGCAGAGAGCCAGGCCCCAATAAAACAGCTCTGTACACATTTGAATCCCCTCATTGTTGGCTCTCGGCCTTGCCTTTTCTAAGCTAAATGACACCATCATCTTTGTAACCCCTCTATTACTGCTGTGCCCTAACCCGAACCCTGTCCGAGCTCTGAGATCGTACGTTCCAGGACAGAACACAGCGGAGGTCTGATGAATACAGAAGAGTCCCTCTGACGTCCAGTCCTCTCATTCATGCATTTAAATGTGGCGTTCTTTTTTTTTTTTTATTAAAACGATGGTAGCTCATCCATCGGTGTGCCCATCTTCCCAGCTGAATACTCCTTGGTCTCAGCCCTCATGGCTGTGCCCCATTTGTGAGCTGGGCTGCTCTTCCTGGCTCTGTTTTGATACATGAACAGAACCTTCCTGACCAGCAGCTTATGGCAAGACACACACAACAGTCACAAGACCAAAGCCTTGGAAGGGATCTCTGAAGACACTCAGTTCAACTCATATCTGCAGAAAAGGTTCTATAGTCTGCATGACCAAGGGTGATCTGGGCTCCAAGGAGGGGGACTAGCTACCTCCCCAGGCAGTCCACACTGCATAAAAAAGGTCCCTTTGGTCAAGTTTTCTATTCCATTGTCTGAAAACTTCCATGAAGTCTAGTTTGATGTCATGCTCATCGCATCACTGACAGGGTGAGGGGCTATGATGATTTCATGTACGTGTTTTGTTTTGTATACTGATGTCTCATCTCTCAACAAACTATAATTTCTTCTTAATCCTTTGGAGTTCTGAGCAGAATGTTGTATTCCACACCACCCAGATGGAGAAATGAAAAGAATGTGTCGAATGCTCAGTGAATTACCACCAGTAGAAAATGATAATTAATGGGCTTCTCTTTCTTCTGGGCCAACCACCCACCCTTAGTAATCAGAGATAGTAAAATTAGGAAAAATACATAGATGGTGGTGTGTCCTTTAGGGCACAGGTACTTATCTGAGGCTCAGGCCAACTATTTTTGGTTTTAACATTTTCATAACTGTATTCTAGCTTTGTGATCCCAGGTATTCTATGCATTTAAAAAAATCACATCGAGAGGGGTTTCACTACCAGGGGTGGGGAACTAGGGTTTTGAGGCCACATGTGGCCCTCTAGGTCCTCAAGTGTGGCCCTTTGACAGAATCCAACTTTGAGGTTTTCAGGTCACACGTGGCTTTGAGGCTGCAGGTTCCCCACCCCTCCTAGACTGTCAAAGGGTCATGACACCCCCCAAAAGAATCCCTGCTCTTGAAGGACAAGATATATCTCTATAAGGGATGCTGAGCACTAAGAACAGAAATGATATCCAACTGAATGCTGAATTAGGGTTCTGAGCCCTTAGGGGTTATTGTGGGTGCATATGCCAAATCTTGTGTTAGAGAGTCTTTCATCTCAACTGAATGGTTACAAGGAGCTGATGAACATACATTTAGAGCTGGGAAAGGATCTCAGAGGTCTTTTACAAATGAGGAAAGCGAGACCTGTGAGGTTAAGTGATCTATCCGTGGTCCGACAGAAGGAAATGTCAGATTTAGGCTTGGAGCCCAGGCCTTCTGGGTCCTCCCATTACACTGTACCACGAAGGGAACACATGGAAATTTTAGAAGATAAGAATATTGAAAATGAGCAAAAAAATTGCATTATTTTTTATCTCTATCTATGAAAGAAGCCAATGATGATTTACAAAATTATCAGCAGGAGGGGTACATGTTGGACCTCGGGGCATATTCACCTGGTCTCCTAATGCACAGCAGGAGGTTTCTGTTTTTCTCCCCAAATACTGAGATCACCTCAATGGTCAAGCAGGCCAATGATTTGGAAACTAGCGCTGTGAGTGCGCATAACACAATTAGTATCCATTAAGATTTCTGGACGAAAACTTTTCAGCACAGTATCTAAGCAACTCAGGGTTATATCCAGGTTTTTCCGTGGAAACCAGACTGCTAAGACCAGGGGGGCTGCCTCTGTGCGCCCTCCTGGTGGTGGTTATGACATGCCCAGGAGAGTGTCCCCGTCCTTCTTTGTTTTGTTTAACTGACCAGATCTCTGATTTCAGGGGTGTACGGAAACTCCTGAGCCAAGAACCACCCTCTACTGGTGCAGACTGCCTCCTGTTCTGCCAATTTTAGCCTTAGCTGGAGCAGTTAAGTGACCTGTCCAGGGTCATACAGCTGGCAGGTGTCAGAGCAGGAAGCCAGCTTTCTATTCATCATGCCAGGCTTGTCTTACACCAGGGAAACCCACTGCCTCCTCTTCTCAGAAGCCCCGACTCCCTCCAAGGTTCAGGTGAGGTGCTGTGTCCTCCATGGGCCCTATCTCCCCCCCGCCCTGTTATTTGTGTGTACGTATATACATATGTATGAATATCAAATTTGCTTAGTTTACTTCTGTTGCTAATCACAGCCCACGTGAGGGTAATCTTGAGACAATTTTAACAGTGAAGACAAAGGCTAAGGAATCCAGGTGCTCGTCACTGGCTCAGCGTTCACCTTGTACAACTGGTGTGTGCCAGCTTAAACAACAGGCCAAGGCCTGAGCTGCCCCACACCAGTCGTTCAGAACAAAGACCATGCAACGGCCATGAAATCCACCTAGATGCTGCACCCTGACTGACGACGTCTAACAGTCATCTATATACTGTGTAGGCATTTGCTATGCAGGACGAACACAGGCACCTCTGAGTTCAAATTGCTCCTCTGATCCTTAGGAGGGGTATGACTCCATCTGTGCATGCCTCACATAACTCTCTAGGACTTATCTACCAAGCCACAGAGAGGCTGGTGGAAAGAATTCCCAATGAAATCCCATTTCCTTGAGGTTCCCACATGCAGAAGAAACAGGTCCATTCTCCAGATTTGGTTCTTTTTCAGTAAGATAGACCTTTTTTTAAGGTGATGTAAATATAAAAACTTACAGCCCCAAGGACATTTGCAGAAGTATGCTAGCCACTGTTCCATAAACCACTGAGTGTGGGAGCAGGCACACACATCACTGCTTGTTTATCTTGGCTCTGGTTACACTGTCCTCATGCTGACACATTTCAGTTCCCTCTGGGGCATGCCCTTTATCCTCGATGATGGAGGGAAGCCAACATTTTCTACAGATACCAAGGGCAGGTGCCTGGCATTACCAGAAGCAGGTGCCCCAAACAAAGGAGGGCAATCAGTCAGTGAACATTTATTAAGCACCTATCACGTGCTGGGGGAGGTCAGAGTTCTACTGTATCTTGCTCTGGTGTAACCACATCTGAGTTCTATGTTCAGTTCTGGCTATCACATTTTAGGCAGGATACTGATGGCTTGAAGCATCCTGAGGTCAGGAAGCATAGGAAGGGAGGGGACAAGATACCATGCCATAAACAGACTGGCTGAAGGAACTGGAGGTTGTTGATCTTAGGGGAAGACTTGAGGGGTGGTGGTCAGGAGAGAAGTCTTTTAAGAACACAATGGGCTGCCCATCTGAAAGGGCTCCTAGAATTATCTGCAGAGAGCAGAACCATGTAAGAACAGTGGGGGAGAAAACTGAGGTTTAGTATTAGTCGACATGGCAGGGCTGGAATGCCCATGCCTGGAATGCTGCGGCTCTGCCTCAGCCTTCTTCAAGATTCAGCTCAATTCCACTTTCTGCACCTTCCCTATGCCTCTTACCCCCCTCTCCCATAAGCGTCTTCCCTCTGAGATGACCTTCTAACTATCTGTTTGCATGCTATCTCTTCAATTTGAATGGGAATTCCTTGAGGACAGAGACTACAATTGTCTTTCTTTGCTTCTCCAGCACTTAGGACAGTGTCTGGTGGCTCAATGAATGGCCACCTGGTCGCCTGGTGTCAAGGCAATGATAGCCGTCCAGATGTGGAACAGACTTCTTTGGGGAACAGTTAGTTTCCCATTACTGATCAATCAAGCCTCCTAGGGGAGGTTGAATGAGATGAGAGTCTAGGAACGTATTGGGTAGAAGACCCTGAATTGACCCTGATCTGAACACACCACTGTCCTCTTCAAAAGTCTTCAGGTTTTCCTATTGCTCTTAAGATAAACGACAAAATCTTCAGCAGGGCGTCTGAAGCTCTCCATGCTATGGTTCCCGCCTACCTTTCTAGCCTTTTGTCCTCCACGTTTCTCCTGTTTAATATGCTTTCTGTTCTAGTTACATGGGACTGCTGGTCACCCTGTGCAAGCAATATTCTCTCTCCAACACAACATCCTATTTCTCCATCTGTGACCCCCAAGAATTTTTAGCTTCCTTCAAAGCACACCTAAGGGACCACCCTGCTAGACAAGGCCTTTCCCGATAGGTGAATTTTTCCCACTGGAAATTCCTTTCTATAACTTAATATTTGCTTACAAGTGTATATGTTGTATCCTCCAACAGAACAAAAATGCTTCAGGGGCCATGGCTGTCCTGTTTCTGCCTCTGTATTTCTAGCACCCAGGGCAGCACCCTGTCCAAGTAGGTGCTTGATTAATACATTTTGAATTGAACTGAACAGAACTGAAGTCTATATGAAATCAAATGTTGGTAATCTCTATATTTCCTCCAGTCTAGTACTGCCTCTGTAACCCATCTATAATTTTTAATATCATTAAATGAAAGTACATTCCAACGGTTAAATCTACTGACATACCTGCGGTGATTAATAAAGTTCAAATGAAATGGTAGATATTACTGAAATGTTGAATTTGACAGCAAATTGTAGCCTTGGGTCCCATAAGGAGGCAAACTAAATTAGCAGAAAAGGAAATTCTAACCAGAGTTGTGTGTGTCTGTTCCTGATAGATGCTTTGCTACCATAAAGGAAAGAGGACTAAAGCCAAGAGACATTTTTCGATATCTTCTTGGAAATTTATTTATCTACTTCAGCCGTATAATTGTAAGATTTCCAAAATTCTTTATTCTTATTACTTTTGGCTTTTTTTTTTGATGAAGGGTTTGCAATTTGTGGTATGTGCACATAACACACATTTTGTAGTGTATCATTCAAAGAAAACTCATAAAAGAGGGGGTTGGATAACTGGACATGGCAATTCATAGACTCCTCATATGTCGATTCTGGATAAGCCCACTTTACTTTTTGGGGTGCTTTATCAGAGAGGACCGTGCAACTGGAAGGGACCTTAGCGACTATCTAGTTAGACCAATACTCTCATTTTTACAGATGAAGAAACTCAGGCCCAGAGACAGTGAAATATGCTTCCTAAGGACACAGGGTAGCAAAAGTAGGAATTTGAATTCAACTCATCAGGGTTCAAGAACGGGGCAGCTGGTGGTGTGGTGGATACCTGCTGGGCATGTCACATCTGCCTTGGGATTTTTCCTCTGTAAAATGAGAGTGACAGCACCGCCCTCCCAGGGTTGTTGTGAGGATCAAACGGGATAATATTTGTAAAATGCCTGGCATGCAGTAGGTGCCATATAGATGTTTATTCCTTTCCCCCTCTATCCTTCACATGTCCATGCTGCCTCCTTAGAAGCTCAAAATAGAAACCCCGGCTCCAGTTCTGTTCGGGGTACCTGAAGTGGCTTTCCTAATCTAGAAACCAGATTTTAAAATTTATTCCTTTTTCTCACACTTTCATCTCGTTCTTACTCTTTTTGATCAGAAAGATCAGGGCACGTGGTGGTGATGGGGACAGAGCAAAGGAATTCAGTGTCAGCAGCACTGATGGCTACCATGGGGCCATCTTAGCTTGGTGGAGGTGCTCCAGGATTCTTTGTGTTTTCGCTTATTTCGGCAGGAGCCATCATGGCTGGATCATTCCTCTTCCCCCCAAACCAGTTTAGGTTTGTTCCGATTTCAGATTTTTTAAACTGGCACGATCCATTATGATAGCACAATGCATGCAGACGCAATCCTATTTTTTACAAAGACTATTTTTGTTCATTATTTAATAAAGAATATCCGTTAAGGGATTTTGACATGTCTAATGGACACGGAGCTGATCTAATACAAGTATGAAGCCAACAAAGGGGATTACTCATGGCTTTAAAGTAAGGACCCAAACGTGGCCCCATTGAGTTCTCCTGAATAACAGAAAGTCTGTTTCAACATTTGGTCAGAACCAGGGAGAAAAGTCAATGGTTCTAGGGGGTTGTTCTGGCCTCCTCCCACCTTGGCCAGATCAGCACTGGATGTTTATAGGCAATTCCAGAACAGCTCCTTGAATCTCAGCACCTGTGTTTATTTAGAACCATGGAAAAGCAATGATTCAAGTCAAAGGATCTAGGTTCAAATCCTGATCTTTGACACTTGCTTATGTGTGACTTTGGGAAAGTTACAGCCTCCCTGGGCCTTAGATTTTTCTCATATGTAAAAAGACAAGGTTAAAAAAAGAGATGCTTTGCTCCCAGCTCTAGATGTATGGCCTTGTGTGGTTCAAATGCATTCAACAAGTATTTACTAAGTGTCTTTCATATGTTAGGAACTTTTCTAGGGATACACAGGCAAAAATGAAACAGCTGCTGCCCTCAAGAAGCTTATACTCTATTATGTGGTTACATAAAAAAAATACTAAGAAAGTCACTTGTTAATTTAACAAACCAAACATAAAAGGCTCCATAGGCTGGGCTAGATGGCCTCTGGGGTCTTGTCTGACCTCTGAGATTCTGTGCATCAGAATCCGTAACAAACATTCTCATAAACAGTATTCTCTATTACAACTCAAAATATGAAGAAAGGACCATGTGTTTCTAGCTTAAAAAACATCAAACTCATGCAAAAGATGCTGTTAAAATGTAGTCATTCAGACATTTAATCAGCGGACATTTATCAGACATTTACTATACATGTCTAGTCCCTGCCTTTAAGAAGCGTCCAAATAATTTCAACAAAAATTCCTCTATTTAGCATCCACCCATCCATTCATTCATGGCTGGTATTTATACCCAATACTTCCGTTACATTCCATTTAGCTATCTACTTGGGCCGCTGCACCATCTGCCAGCCCTACCAACTTCCCGAGAACAAAACTCCTTTCTGCAGTCACCTCTCATCTACATGTTTTGCATTTTTCCTTTTAGAATGTAAGTTGTCTGAAGGCAAGGATTCTCTCTTTAAGTCTTGGAATCTCTAGCACTTAATACAATGCCTGGTACCTACTGTGTACTTAATAAATGCATTTCCATTGCTTCCTTCATCCATTGACCTCCTGGCTATTCCACAAACGAGACATTCCATCTCTTGACTCTGGGCATTTTCTCTGGCTGTCTCCCGTGCCTGGAATGCTCTCTCTCATCATCTCCTGGCTTCCTTTAAAATCCCACCTTCTAGAGGAAGCCTTCCCTAATCCCTCTTAATTCTAGTTACCTCCCCTCCATTAACTTATTGCCTGTTTATTCTGTATGTAGCTTGTTTGTATGTGTTTGCTGGCTTGTTGTCTCCTCTGTTAGATTATAAGCTCCTTGAGGGCAGGAATCGTCTCTGGCTTCTTTTTGTATCCTTAGCACTAAACACAATGCCTGGGACACAGTAGGCATTTAATAAATGTTTACTGCCTGACTGACTCATTCATTCATTCCTACAAGTTTCCATTTTTAAAGCCACAAAGTTAGATATAATCCCATTGCACTTAGGGCATTACCTCCTACTGAGGAGTTGGGATCTCACCATGGTTTTATTATTATAAAATCATTTTAATAACTAAATTTAATAAAGTAATAATAATAAACTTGTTTTAATAATCAATAAACCTGATTATTAAAATTGTCATCAGATGTTTCTATTTTTACTTGCTTCATGAATTCAATACTCATTGCTTCATCTTCTCTTGGCAAAAATTATTTTAAGTGTCACTTTCCCTGTACAATCAAATGGTACATTCTTTATTCTGCCTCTAGACCCACACCTTAAAACATCATGTATAAGTTACTGTTTGCTGATCAACAGAAGGCAGGACAGTACATGTTGTACCTGACTTAAATGCCATTTTTCCATGTACCTCTGCGGGCTTTAATTATTTCTCAGGAAGGAAGGGCAGCAAATATACAGCCATTTTAGGAAACAGAACAGCAACCTTCATCGGTCAACCAGAGGCTCATAGTAGTACCTATTTAATGTTCACAACAAAACCAATTCACCAGAGAGGAAATTCTGAAGCCTCCATCTGAGTGCAAAGTTGTGGATGAATCAGCATTTACACCTCCCAGAGGTGGCTGAAGTGAAGTCACCTCGCCTTTAAAGGTCACACCTAAGCAGCACAGATGTTGAGTAAATCAGGCTGCCTTTTCAATGTGTAAAAAAACAATTACCATACTTTGAGATGTAAAATCGTTTTTCCTGGAATCGCTTGGAAAGTATAGAAAGCCAAGTGAAAGGCTTTAAAATTTACAAACATGAAATGAATATACTCTTTGAAAATAGATTAAGTATGAAATGATGCCCCGAGAAGTTTCCCGTCATTGCATCTTTTAATGCATTTTTTTCATGGTAAGAAAATGGTACAAATGCTACTGATGAATAAATAAATAATGGAGGGAAATGCTGCCACTGATGCCAAGATTATTTCTTAAAAGCGCATAAGTAAAATCTATTGCTCTTTAGGTTTGTGATAGAGAACCCCTCAATATCTATCACTTTTTTCTTGGAAAATGGAGAAAAATGGAGGTAATGTTCTTTTTGAAATATTTCCAATTTGCTAGGTGATGTAATGAACTGTACAGAATGTTAACAGTGAAGTGAAACACGAGGTTACGTTGTTCCACCCCCTTCCCTCGGAACCCCTATCCCAATAAATGGTGAAGCCTTATAGTGTACATATTACTGCTGTTGCTTAGTTGTTTCAGATTCTCCTTGATCCCATTTGGGGTTTTCTTGGTAGAGACACTGGAGTGGGTTTGCCATTTCCTTCTCCAGCTCATGTTACAGATGAGGAAACTGAGGCAAACGGGGTTAAGTGATTTGCTCAGTGTCACACAGCTTTGAATTCAGATCCTTCTGACTCCAAGCCTAGTGCTCTGTCCCCATCTATGGCACATTACCAATGAATACTTGTTGGACATTAGGCATAAAAGGCTGACGATGCCGACTGTCATTAACTAGTTCTATAAGAATCTGATTGTAGGCAAAATGCTGATGCTGGGGCTCAACTAATCCCCTAAGGACAATGTCCAGAACCTAAGTAACACTGCAAAAGGGAGCTTGTGACACAAGCCTGACTACTCTTTCCCTGGCACCAATATCTTCAGAAGCAGCTAGGTGGTGTAGCAGATAGAGCGGTGGACCTAGAATCAAGAAGATCTGAGTTCAGATCTAGCCTCAGACGCTTACTAGCGGGGCAAATCATCTAACCTCTATAACCTTGTTTTGTTCATCTGGAAAATAGGAAGGATATTAGCGCCCACTTAGGGGTAAAACATGAATATAAGATATATATGTTAAAATGAGAATATAAAATTGGTAAACTGCTTTGCAAACCTCAACACAGTATATAATTGCTATTATGATTACTGCCATACTGTCTTTAGAATAAAATGCAAACTTTTCTTTTTTTCATTTAAATCCCATCAGAATAAGAATATTTTTAGATACTAACACACCCAATATTTACCTTTCTAGTTTCTTCATTGACCACTGACCCCTCCATACTATCTGCATTCTGTTGAAACTGACTTAGTCATGGGGGAGATGGGGAGATCCGCCCTAGAGGAGGTAAGCCAAAGTGTCCCCATTGAGGGTCCAAGCAATGAGAACAGCTGGTCATCTGGGAGGTAGCAGGTTCCACACCGATTCTAAGAAGCAAGTCCCCATGAGGCTGTTAGTCTGTCAGGACTAGTGGACAGATCCAGAGGCCCCAGGGCTGCATAGGTGTAGGGAATGGGCAAATGTGGGAGTTTTCTTACCTGTTTGTATTCGGATTCTCTTCCAACTAGCACTTGCAGGATGTAATTAATGGGATCTCCTCTCATCGGTGGTACCGTCTCCCATGAAATCTCACACGTGTTTCCCTCTAACTGCGTCACTCGAGGCGCTAAAAACAAAATGGCAAATGAAACCATGGGCAAGAGACCTCGACATTCAGAATGGTGTTTTACTGGCTAATCCTTAATGACCTACTCTTCTGAGGAGATATTTAGTATTTC
>CM053626.1:24670488-24708294 GCA_028646595.1 Phalanger gymnotis | reverse complement strand
CTCTTTGGATTAGAAATGTCCTTGCTAAAACGTGGTGCCCACAGTACTCTTCAAGTGGTCTGACCGCGGCAGAGAGGACTGGCACTTTGCTAGTCCTGGACACTCTGCTGGGAAATGTCCTCAAGCTCTGGACCACTCTCGGCATGAGGCCAAGACAGGGACACGGAAAGCTGACTTGGTGGGGTTCTGTTTTTGGAGTTGTGGGTTTTGCTCGTCACCCAGATCCCTTCAGATGTACTAGAAGAGAGAAACTCATTCCCTTGGCCAAGCAACCAGCTAGAAACTGGGAAGATATTCACTGATAATAAAGATATGTCAGGGCTTTTCTCGAGGTAGAGAATTTGATTACATCCAGGACATCTGGGTCACAACGGGGCTTTGAACCTGAGTCCTCCTCTCCTCTTCCTGTAGACTATTTAACCTGGTGACCTCATTGATTCCTATGGATCTAGTGATCACCTCATCTCTAGGCTGATGATTCTGAGATCTATTTATCTAGCTCTGACCTCTTTCTTGACCTCCAGACTCTTCGACTGCCTATGAGACATCTCAAACTAGTTGTCCCATAGATATCTTAAACTCAGCATATCCCAAATTAATTCTTTCCCTTTCCTTTCTGGTTCTCAACTTCTCTATTTCTGTTGAGGGGACCATTGTGTTCCTAGTCACCTAGTTCCTAGGTGTTATCTTCGACTGCCAAATCCTGTCAATTTTGCCTCTGTAACATCTCTCGTACATGCCCTCTTCTCTTCTTTGCCATGGACACTGCCCTGGCACAGGCCCTCATCACCCCTTACCTGCTGCAGGAGCATCTGGTTCACCTCCCTGCCTCAAGCACTTCCTCACTCTAGTCCATTCCTCCATTCAGCAGCCAAAGCAATCTTCCTACAGGGCAGGTCTGACCACGTCACCCTCTCCTCGGTAAACTCCAGTGGTTCCTTCTCAGTTCCAGGAAAATCAAATATGAAGCCCTTCAAGATCTGTCCCACCTCCCCTCCAATCTTCTTACACCTTTGGCCTCCCATGTACTCTGCAATTCAGTGTCTTTGGCCACCATGTTGTTCCTTGTACGAAACACTCCATTATCTCCTAACACCATGAGTTTTCACTGCCTCTCCCCATGCCTGGAAATCTCCTCTTCCTCATTTCCACCTTCCAGCTAGAATCTTACCATCTATGAGACATCTTTCTTAATCCCTCTTTAATACTAATTAGTGCTTCTCCTCTATTGATCATCTCCGATTTATACTACCTATATCTTGTTTGCAAATAGTTCTTTGCATGTTGTCTCTCCCATTGGATTGCAAGTAACTTGAGAGCAGGGGCTAGCTTCTCCTTTCCTCTCTATCTCCGGCACTTGTGTCTGGCACACACTACAAGCTTAATAAATGCTCACTGACTGACTCAAAACCCAACATTTTCCCCACTCTACTATGCTGACTATTCATCTGTTTATACATGTTTCTGATTTTATAATTCAATGAATTTCTGGGAATTTCACTGGGGTAGGGGAGTATGGAAGACTTCATTCTGTTTAACTTCTTCTCCACCACTTAGATTTTTGGTAAATGAGACTTTATCTTCAAAATGGTTGAATTCTAAAAAGAAAAGCAGATGGTTTAGAAACAGAACAAAGGCCCAGGAGTGCCAATTGGATTTTTTGTTCACTGCCTTGCTGAGATTTTGATGGGACAATTTCCTCTCCTCGTAGGGACTAAAGGCGCAGGTTGGTTCTTAGAAACAAGGTCCAACCTCCTAACCTTAGGTTGTACCGAGCAAAGGCAAATGTCAAATTTTTCAAAAATGCGTGTGATACTGTTATGAATCTACAGCTGTTAATAGCAGAGTAAGGGCCAATTTACTTATTTTTAAGCTCAATTTTCCATTCTGTTTTTGGTCCTTGGGATGATTTTCAGAATGTGCTGTGGAGAGAATTTGTGCTTTGTTTCTTCGAGTATTTTGCCAGTGACTCACTCCCAGCTCAGAGGTGGGGCTTCAGGGAAAGGATAACGTCTCCAAATCAGAATACGGAGCGAGTGTGTCCAGTCAAGCAACATGAAGTTCCAGCATCCTTTTGTAAGAGCAGAGGGGAGCAGACAGAATCGTTTGGAGACACCTGAGGCAGAAAGTGGCACTCTGTACCCTGCCTGCCACATCACTGATCAAATCCAAGAGCGCAAATTGTACCTGCTGGGCCAATGACAACTTACAACAGGCTCATCATAAACAGGGGCTCATTATATGTCTTCTTGCTATCTGGGTTTAGATTTTTCAGCTGAGGACTGAATAGGCTGCTAATGCTTTTTTTGTACCTAGGTTACTTGTTCAGATTTTTTTTTCTTGTTAAAAACCAACAGCAACACTGAAATCTGTAGCTAACAGAATGTTAGTGTGAAATGTGAGACACGAGAAAGTTACTGTCAATTTTTGTTTCTATTGTTAATATATTTTTAAAGTTCCTAGGATTAAAAAAAAAAAGAAAAAAACAGGCTTATTTCTCTAGAGATGTTTCATTTCACATATCAGTCAGTCAATAATCATTTAGTTAGTATTTAGTATGACACAAACCCTGGGGTAGTGGAGATGCAAGCATAGAAAAATGGTACCTCCTCTCCAAGAACACACTTCCTAATGGGGACAACATTTAACCCAATAATTATTTAACACATAGAATGGATCAAAGGGAATCTTACTCGGGAAGTCTCTAGTCTAGAATATGACTTCTTAAACTTTCTTGAGCCATAAATTCCTTTGGCTGACTGGTGAAACATAGAGACTCTTTCCCAGAATGTTTCTAAATGCTTAAAAATAAAATATATAGCATCACAAGGTAACCGATTACACTGAATTACAGTTAACAAAGTATTTTTTTTAAAAAGTCCACAGAACCCGGGTTCAGAACCCCTGCTCTAGAAGATCTGGGTTCAAGCGCCAGCTCTGCCACTCACGAGTTGTGTGGCCCTGGGAAAGTGAAGTCTAACTTCGTTGGGCCCTGCTTTCCTAGAAGCTCATCGAGGCTAGGGGCCATTTTATTTTTGTGTCTGTATCTCCAGTGCTTTCCACAACAGCTGGCACAGGCTGGGTGCTTCATATACGCCCGTTGATTGGACTGATTGGTAAAATGAAAGGTTCGGATCAGAAGGCCTCAAGGGTCCCTTCTGGCTTGAATGCTATATATGTTTCCGGAATCTCAATGAAACCTCTCATCTACTCTTCAGGAACTTGGTTCTTCAGGCTTGTTGTTCATTCCAAATTGTTCACTTCAAGTCATATTTTTGGACAAAAGCAGATGATAAGGAATGATGTGGCACTTCCCTAATCACCAGGCCCAATTCAGACAGAACAGAGACACAAGGAAGGGAGCTATCTTTCAAGATTCAAATTCTACTCCTATTACTTAATGGAAGAGCTCAGGAACAGCTCAATGGAACGGTTACTGTCACTGATCAGGAGAATTAACCAACAACAGAAGTCTATGAAATTACTGCTAGACATCCTCAAAAAAGATATACAAACTTTGGTGGGAGGCTGGGCAAGAAATGGATTTTCTAATTCTCTGGTGATATAATCATCACAGTTAGTATTTACATAGAGAGGGACACTGCATACACTAACAACAACCCTATGAGGTGGGTGCTGTGTGACCCCCATTTTAGAGATATGGTAGGCTGAGGTTCAGAGAGTTTAGCTGATTTGCCCCACTCATATGGCTACAATGGGAAAGAAGAAGGATTTGGAGCCAAGGAAACTGAGGTCAGATTTTAACTGCTATAGCCTCACAGACCCAGGGGTACAAGAGACCTCAGAGGCCATCTAGCACAAACTGTCTCGTTCTGTAAATGAGGGAGGTCCTGATGAGGTTAAATAAACTGTCCAAAGTCAACAAGCATATTGAGGGGTCTACTACATGCCAGGCCCCGTGCTAAGTACTGGGGATAGAAAGAGAGGGGAAAAACAAAAACAGAACCCTGAGACCCAGTCTCTGCTCAAGGGGCTTACCATCTAATTAGTAGAGGAGACAATATGAAAATATCTGTGTACAAATGAGACATAGACAGGGTCAATGAGAGAGAATCAACAGAGAAAGGCACATTAAAGGCGACTGGCAAAGGCTTCTTGCAGAAGGTGGAATTTTAGCTGGGATACAAACAAAGCCAGAAAAGGAGGTGGAGACTGAGCAGGGAAAGGTGTAGACAGAGAAAATGCCTAGAGCCAAGAGATCAAGGTCCTGTTCAGGGAACATCCAGGAGGGCAGTGTCACTGTGTCAAAGAGTAAGGTGTGAGACTAGAAAGGTCACAATATGGCTTTGAATGCCAAACAGAGGATTTTATTTTGACCCTGAAACCGAAAGGGAGGCACTGGAGTCTGTGGAGTGGTACAGAGGGGCAGGAGCGACCCGGTCAGACCTGTACCATAGGAAGACTGAGTTGACTGGAGTAGGGAGAGACTTGAGGCAGGAGAACAAGTCCAAGCATGAGGATTAATTAATACTGAATTTGAATGGAGTCAGAGCCTGGGTTCCAATCCTGATTCTTCCTATTGGTACCTGTGTGACCTTGGGAAAAGTCCCAGTTAACCTCTCTGGGGCTGCTAGTATTGTCTTTCCCCAAATTTACCTTGTTTTTCCTTTGTATACACTTGTTTCTGTACAATTTGTCTTCCCTAGTGGAATATAAGCTCCTTGTGGGCAGGCCCTATCACTTTTGTCTTTGCGCCTCTAATGTCTAGCACATAACAGATTAATAGAAAGAGCTCTGGAGCTTGGGAATCAGAACACCTGACTTCATATCTTATTGCTGTTGCTTACCATATGATCTCAGGCCAATCACTTAATCTCTGAGGGGAGGGCCTCATATTCTTGACTCTGGGGCTTCCTCTCAACAATAAATTCTTATTATCATTACTTTATTTACTTTTTATTATTTATTAAATTTAATTTTTATTATTATATTTATATTAAATATATTTATATTAAATTTTATTAATTTTAAAAAATTATTAAATTACTTAATTTAAATACATTGTGATACAACTCATTATTATTAACTAATAAATTACATTTATGGCTATAAGCTGCTTTCACATTTAATCCTTACAGCTCTATGTGTGTGGAGGGGGGAGGTGCAAAAATTATAATTATTTCCATTTTATAAATGAAGAAACTGAGTTACTTGGAAAAAAAAAAAGGCAGAGTCCGAAAGACTCAAATCCAGGTCTTTGGACTTCAGTGCTAGCATTCTATCCTCATTACATGAGACTGCCCCAAACAATATGATTGTTTCCATAGCCTAGGAAATGCATATTTATTACTATATCAGAAAATATCTTATTTATGCCATTTATTCAAGAAGATTTCTAGAATTCATCATATGAAACACATAATAGCTGAGTCTATTAAGCACTTACTATAGACTAGGTGGTAGGGAAACAAGGACAAAAAATCACAGAAGGTAGAAACTTTCCAAAATTATGTCCCCAGATCATAAAGGGCTCTGCCACCTCTGCCACTGGAGAAACCTTGGCAAATCACTTGGTGCCATTCCTGGGCATCTGTAGGGTACCATCCAGTTCTAAGTTCTAGGATTTTAATTGATTGTGTATGTACATTTTCCTAAACCAGTATTCATAATGGAGTTATGCATGTAGAACACACATACACACACACACACCATTCTCTCTCTCTCTCTCTCTCTCTCTCTCTCTCTCTCTCTCTCTCTCTTTCCCTTCCTCCCTCCTTCCCTCCCTCTCTCTCTCTTTCTCCTCCAGATAACTTGGTTGACTCAGGGAAAATATCAGATGAAATTAATGGAGAACAAATGTGTATCAGCTCCCTCTGTTGATTCTCTCCTGCAATCACCCCAAATTTGACAGCAATTTTTTTTCCATTGTGGACTGTCTGACTCGGCTTGAACAGCACAGATTAACTCTAAATGCATTCTTGGAACCAAAGCTGCTCCGGCCTCTGTGTTAGATGCAATTGTCAGGGAACATCAGCTCATCAAGGTCAGCTCAGAATCAGCAACAAGTCAAATTCTGTTACTGTGGGCAAACATTTCAGTGCAATGAGGTAAACACACCCTCCCTCCAGACAGGCGGGATGGTGCCCGCAAGTTTACAGATATTTGAGCTGAGCTGATTCATGGGCCTTCTGACCCCAGCCTGAGGGTGACACTGAATTATGAAAATATTTATCTCACTTTTTACTATAGGTTCTTATTATATGCCCCGGAATTAAAGTGGTTTAGACCTTATGCTGTCATATCTGCTGAGGATAATTCAATAAATCTCCCTCCTGCCAAATTTAACATTGACTAGATAGATGCAGATTCTGGGCCATGGCTAAGCTTTGTATTTTAAGGACATGGCTGTCAACATTTTTCTTCATGGAGAGGAAGACAGGGAAGAAGTGGGTAAGAGGGTAAGGAGGAGGGAGAGAGAAGGAGGGGGGAGAGGGAGAGAGAGAGAAAGAGACAGACAGACAGAGAAGAGAGAGAAGAGGAAGAGAGGAGGGAGAGAGACAGAGAAAAATGGGTGAGGGGAGACACAGAAAAGAGAGAGGGGGAGGGAAAGACAGAGAGACATGGAGGGAGAGATAGATATGGGTTTGTATCTGCACACTCAGGTGACCCTTGTCAGTTAACACTAGGGTAGAAGAAAAGCATGCAAGATCTGGGGCCAGATGATATGAGTTCAAATTTTGCTGCTGCCACTGTGACCTTCAGCCTAAGTCACTTGACCTCTCTGTGTCCTCCTCTAAATGGAAGGGCTAGGTGACATCTAAGCTCCTTCCAACTCCAAAGCTATGATTCATAAAAAGGCAGAAGGAAGCAGGGGAGCTGATCCAGATCTTATATGAACTAGTAGGATGCCTCCTGAGAACCCCTCCCACGGGCTATCTGCCAGATTTTGTGCTTGGAGACTCTTCATGGTTTAAGGTGTTTTTTCTGCACGGAGCTGACATCTGCCTCTCCATGGTCTCTATAGATCACGACAGTGGCGAAACTGAAAAACACCCAGCCTGTGCCAATCCCTCCAAGGGTCTGATGGCCGCTGTCATACCCTGCCTATGTCTTCTCCAGGTTCCATCCACCACTCCCTATTTGTTTTGAACTTTAGGGCCTCAAACACCCTGTTGCCCTTCACTGAATGCTCACCGGTTTTTCCATGTCACTCTCGATAAACATACCTAGAACTTAACTTAACACTTCCCTTGTGGCCTGGACCAGCAGAATGTAGCCATATTATCAGCAGCTACGTGACAGAATGCATAAAGCTCTGGGCTCAGAGTCAGGAAGATCTGAGTTCAAATCTGATCTCAGATTACTGGCTGTGTGACCCTGGACAAGTCTCTTAACCCTGTTTGCCTCAGTTTTCTCATCTGTAAAGCAGGCATAATAATAGAGCCTAGCATTGTGGCGAGGATCAGATGAGATAATATAAAGTGCTTGGTACAGTGTCTGGCACAAATAACCATCAGAGAAATGTTAGCTATCATCATCATTATCATCACCATCATCACCGCCATCATCATCATCATCACCATCATCATCACCATCATCATCACCACCACCATCACTATCACCACCATAGTCATCACCACCACCACCATCATCATCATCATCATCACCACCATAGTCATCATCACCACCATCACCATCACTATCACCACCATAGTCATCACCACCATCACCATCATCATCACCATCATCACCATCGTCACCATCATCATCCTAGTCCAGGACTCTCGGCCTCCATGACTATAGCTCCAGATGGCACGAATGTTCTTGGATGCTATAGTTTATGGCTGGTGCATATTTGAGTCACTATAAATACCCAATTTTCCCCCCTTCTATACCTTTAAAATTAAGGTTACAGTGTGGCATAGTCTGTAATTGCTGAACCCCGTCCTGACTGATGCCCTGTGACCATAGCTTCCTTTCATGGATGTTTACTAACTGTACCTTTAATGATATGATCTAAACTTGTGTCAAAAATAAAAAAATCAAGGTCCAGTTCAAAGCTGTAAATGCTCTACATATATTATTTCATTCGAGCCCCATGACAACCTTATGAATGAGGAACTGTTACCCTCATTTTGCAGATGGGCATACTGAGGCTCAGAAGGCTCAATGACTTGCCAATGGTTACACATGTGATAAATATCAGGGGAAGGATTTGAACTCAGGTCTTCCAGGAAGATAAGAACAGTCTCTTCCCTTCACTATCTCTGTCCTACATGCCTTCTAAAGTATCTTTCTGACAATTTTCCTGATGATTGATGCCTGGCAGGTATCTGCCCCCTAAAAAACCCCAAACAAAACCCCAAAGACTGACTGGTGTTGTCAGCACACAACACTAGTGCCTGAAAGCCTTTAGGGTCATTGACCAAAAGGACAATTAGTTGCTTCAGGGAATGAGGAATGATGGTCCCTCAAAATTGCTGTGCTCATCCAGTGGCTTAACAGCTTTGTTTTCAAAAAGGAACATTGCCTCTCCCTCCTCCCATCCTTTGAAGATGTTTCCTACTGAAGCTCTGAAGAGCAGAGCTCTCTAATTATAAAGGAGAGAAGATACCACTTAATCAGCTAAAGCCAGTGAGAAAAAGAATGCTGCTTTTTCCTAAAGAAAACCCGCCTTTAAATGGCATTCTTAATTAAATGACAGACTAGATTGTTAATGAAGAAACACCCTATTCTTTGGTCTGTCTTGGTAAGATATGGATAGAAGTGAATTTATTAAAAAAAAAATCTCAAGCCATCTACAGCTGCCCAGGCTTAGATTGGTTCTCACCTCATGGTGGCACATAATCTCACTTGTGCCCTGTTCCCTGCACCACTGACACGAGTCATCTCTCTCTCTCCCCCCAGGGAGAGGGACTGGATGGTGGTTGTGACCTGGAATGGTGGTGACCAACCCATTTTTGTATGGTGGGCTCCTCCCTTCTCCATAGGTAGTACCTAGGTTTGGTGGTCCAGCTCAGGTATTGAGAGTGGTGATGGAGCTTTACTCTGTCTCTAATCCCTGTACTCCCCTTTGCACCAGAATTGCTATCCTGGCCCTCGGCACCACAGAACAATACTCCCATAGCCAGGAACTTTTTTGCCTAATTTTCAGTATTTGCCTTTGCTTCCCATGAGGTGCTGAGAGGACTCAATGAGATCTTGGGGGATGGAGGGGTGCTTTGGGAGCACCTATGGGGTAACTTCGGAAGTTCCTTCTTTGGACCCCAGTGAATTTTTCAGTCATCCAACCCTCTGTGACCCTGTTTGGGGTTTTCTTGGCAAAGACGCTGGAGTGGTTTGCCATTTCCTTCTCCAGTGCATTCAGAATCCACCAAACAGGGAGATCTCACTCTTCAGGAATTTCAGCATTCTGAGGACTGCTGGTTTTTGCCTTCACCAAGGGACTGAGCACTGACACTAGATTCCTTTGAAATTGAAATGAGTACCTCTTTTCCTATTTTTGTAAAGAGAAGGAAAGGGAAGGGAAGGGAAAGAAAGGGAGGGGAAAAAAGGAAGGGAAGGAGAGAAAAGGTGAGAAAAGGGAAGGGAAGGGAAAGGAAGGGGAGAGAAAAGGTCACAAGAGGGACCACATGAATACATTATTATTTAATTTACTCAAATTACTTCTCCCTTTTGTAAACTAGCAAATATTTGATGTAAAAGATTGGGATTTGATGGGCTTCTGATCCCAAGCTGGTAAGACTGCTTGTTCTTTCAATTTTAGGATACTATGAAAAGTCATTTGCCAACTAACTAGTCTGGCTAAGTTCTCATCATAGCAAATGCAATGGAACTTATTCTATATATAGAATGAGAATTTACTATATTATACATTCCCACCACTTTAATAACATTCTGAGATTATCTAAAAATGTAATTTTTTAAAAAGATGAATCTGGATCTCAGCTTGTAATATGATAAAAAATGTCATCCCTCACGTAAGATTTTTTTTTTTATTTCCCTTAGAATTTTGCTAAGTAATTGATTTAAGAGAGAGACAGTCTTGGTTTTTATTTGTAGAGAGCATGTCTTGACCGTGAGATTCTTTTATGTTTTCTTAGGCAACGGTCATAAAGAACAGCAGAATTTAAAATGGCTCAGGAAAATCCATGAGATTTTACTAGTTTTAATAAGGACTTACAATGTGGTTGCCCTTGAGGTCAAACCTGATATTTAGATCTATTCTTAGGCCATGTCCAAATCCCCAAAGGCCTCTTGGAGGTTGTGTGGGCAAGGATTGAGACTTGTCTTGGACATGTAAAAATTAAATATAAGAAGTACAGGAAAAAATAGATCAAATATCCACTGACTGTCCCCCGCCCTCTTCAGCCATTAGGATATGTGTGCACACGTGTATGTATGTGGACATGTGAAAACATACACACGCTAAGAAACTTCCTGATTTTGCTTTGGCCTAAAATGAGACAGTAACTGTTGTTTTGGGACAGCTTTTCGTTTGTCTAGACCTGCCCTCTAGGGTGGTGGGGATGAAGAGAAAGAGAAGGGGAAGACAGTGTCTGAGTCAATCATCTGCAGTGGTAGCCCTGAGCCTGGTCTTCCGGTCACCTCTCTGTGGGCAGACTCGAACCCAGAACCAGGAAAAAGATTTCAGTTCAGTTCTCTGTTTAGTTGGTTTGTATTTCTCTGCTCCCATTTGTCTTTCCTCCCAGCCCTCTCCAGTAGCAGAAGTCACCCACAGACAGACAGACAGACATAGAGAATATAAGTTCTTCGAGGGCAGACTATTTCATTTTTATTTGTGTATTCCTAATGCCTGGCAGTGTCAGCGTTGATGCCAACAGGGATTCTCTACTAGGTCCCAGGTCTCTCCTTCCTGCAGTAGATTAATCTTTAAATAGACCTCTCTCTCCTCTTGTCAAAGGACCCTAACTTATCTCATGATGTGGTGGGACCACAGTTTGCCGTCAAGGGACAAAATTATTGCTTTATATAACCGTGGTCCATAAGGATGGTTCAGACTGCAATACTGTAGTCTCATAAATGAGAAATAAAACAAATACCTCTAAAATAAGAGTTGGTTTTTTTTTCTTTTCAGCAGGCAGAAACTCAGGAAAGAGATAGCAGGGTCTTTACAGAGTACTGAGTAGCCTTGATTTTCATGCCTTTCTCTCCCCTCCCATTCTCTTGTTTGGTGTCTTCGTGACAAAACATTCTCCCACCATCGAGGTTTGCTCTGGTACTAGGTTCTCAACCCAGCATGGCCAGTCATAGTCAGAGGAAATGGTTAGGTTTAAAAAATTAAAAGGCCCGTAAGAACAAACCTAAGCAAAACCTGGGCATTTTATTTTTAAATAGTCATGAATATTTACTAAATGTGGCACTCAATGAAGCATTTTTCTGTCTTCATGGTTCATTTATTTGCAAGCTCCTGGCCTTGGGAGGGCAGGTTCCACTTTGACATCCCCTAAAGTAGTTTTAGATCCACAAACTCTCCCCATTCCCCACTCCCCACACCCTTGGGATAAACGAATATTGACAAATATAACAGCTCCCTCCCTATGTTTCCTCTCTCTCTCCCCAAGCTTTATGCCTGGTGGATTTCGATTGGGCATTTTTCTTTTTGGAAAAATCTCAAAGAAATAGACCCATTTTCAGTTAGTAGTGAGAGTCATTACACGCAGGGAAAGTAGTCAATTTAACATTTAACTACACATCCAAAAAGGTGTGTCCGCTCATGCACTCTCAGTCAGAAGGTAGGCACGCATCAAGCTTTATTATCTGTTCTCTGGAATTACGGGTGGTCTGTGTGTCAATCTAGAGTTCTGAAGTCTTTCAAAGCTGTTCATTTCTACAATGCTATCGTAATAGTGGTGGCAGAGACCGGATCTCATCCAAACCGTGTCCTTCTTGACACTGAAAAGAGTGTCTTTTAGGAAGCAGGCACCTAATACTTTTTTTGTTGGTGTTAAAATTTTAAGTGCAATATCTATGTACATACATGTATAAGCTATATCTATAGAAATGCATATAATGTGTATGTGTATATATATATACATATATATATATATGCACGTAAGCACTGTATAAGGCATTGTGTGGGTATACACACACACAGATTACAGAGGAAACATTTAAGAGAGAAACAGCCAGCCCTCAGATAAAATGGGCATTTTAAAGAGTCGCCCAAGATGAAGCAATGAAATTAACCAGCCCACTCATCCTCCGGAGAATGGACCTGCCCAGGTGAAAGCCGTGCCGACCATCGCTCGCAGACCTAGCTCACGCTTACCTCTTGTTTCTGTCTTCCAGCTGGAGCGTGTATACCATGTCATCAGTTGCGTGCGCCTTGGAGTTGCTATCTCCCCATTTTAGCTTCAGGCTCTGTGGCCCCGCTGCCGCGCACTCTAACCGGGGAGGGGAGGGTGGTAATGGCCTTGTTTTGGCCTTAATGGAGTGACTAAATGGTCCAGCCCCAATTTCATTGACAGCCTGAATTCTGATTCTGGAGGGGAGAAATAAAAACACATTAAAATAAAATCAGGCAGGGTAGCTAAGATACTCTTAGAGCCCTAAACTGTTTTCCCTTAACTAAAACATTTCTGGTAATATTATTAAAATGCCTGGGGAGTTTAGGGAATGGATGAAAGGTTCTCACTTGGATTGGCAAGTTTGCCTGAGGGTGCATCAGTAAGACATTTTAGTCCTTTCAATAAGTGGGGCCCCAATCTACCCATGGTGGACAGACTGCTGAACCTGGGGTCGCAAGATGCCATCAGGCAGAGATCCTGGAGGCCATCTCATCCAACCCTTTCACTTTCTAGGAGGATCCTGGGCCCAGAGAGAGGACAGAACCACACAGGTAGCAAGAGGCAGTCACGATTTAAACCCACTCCATTGTTTGTCCTCCATGCACTCATCTAGTATTTCAGGCTTAAAAAACATTTTCCCTCATAAGCCTGTGAGGCAGGGAGCAGTTGACCTAATTTTCAAATCAGACAAAACCAAATTTCATTTAAGCCTCAAGACATAGGCACAAACAGATGAGAAGGTGACAAGTTATGGGAAAAAACAGAAAATCCAAACCAAGCCAAACCAAACTCCCCAAAAACTCTCTTGTCTTTAAAAATAACCAAATGCCTGGATATGGGCCACCTCATGTGGACAAGGCGCAGGATGTACTTAGGTTTTCTCCTGGGAAAGGAGAAAATACACTAATGTTAAGAGCTCTTTCTCCTTCGGGTGGAAACCAATCACTTGATTTATAAAGAGATTCAGAATATGAGAAACCAGATCATTTGGGCCATTCTCTGGGAACCTCACACATCGAGAAGGAATATATGTCCATTTGATCTGGACTGCCTAGGAAAACAGCTGTGTTGGCACATGACCTTGAGGCATACAACAGGGAATGCTCAGTCCTCGCCAGATTAAATAATTTCTACCTTCCATTCTCTAGTATTTTTCCCAATGTCAAAAGTGCTTTGTGAGATCCACGTTAAAAAAAAAAAAAGGGCTGGAGCTATAGGCAAAAATGCCAGTAACAACACAAAGGTTTTGTGGAGAGAACAACAGGCTTGGAGATACGGAGACTGAACAGGATTGTTGGGAACGTTACCTGAGCAAAACGTTTGGAAAATCTATTTAAATGGTAGCCGTTATTATTATTATCAATACTGATTTAAATAATAATAATAAGAGGCCTCCTGACAGAGATACAGTGCTAAACTTGGGAGTTAAAAAGCCTGGGTTCTAATCATGGGGCAGATACCAGCTGTGTGACCCTGGGCAACTCACTTAACCTACATCTACTTCTGTTTCCCATCTGTTAAATGGGCATAGCATCAGGTAAGATAATACGGGCAAAGTACACTGCAAACCTTAAAATGTTACAATAAATATTGGCTATTATTATGATTTTTATGTGGGGCTGTCCCAAGAGTCTTGATTCAGTTTTAAGTAATTAAAGCTTAAAACTAAGATTTTTGGGACCGCCTGTATAGTGCTTAAACATCTACTCCATCTAAAGCATTAATGCCAGACGATGGGGAAACACAGATTTAAAAAAAATAGTTCTGCCCTCAAGAAGCTTACTTTCTGCTGAATTTAAAATTAGTATCAATCCCATGGACTAGAATATAGATCTCTAAACACTGGCAAGTAAGTCATACATGATAAAAGTACGATGGAAAATCCCATTCCAAAGGGCCTCGCGCTAGTCAGATTCAAATACAGTAGGAATTGCATCTGGTGCCCTCTCTGAAGGGCGTTCTACTGCCTCTTCTCCTCTCCCTCTCCCTTTCTCCCTCCCTCCTCTCTCTCCCCCTTCCCTTTCCAGAGTTTGCCAACGTCTCTCAAGCTCTCCACTTGTTGACTTTTATGAAGAGTCCCTGCCTGCTTTCTCTTCAGTGGACGTGCCGACATCCGTACAAATGGCAGGTAAGAAGGGTAGGGGCTGGGGGGAAGCCCACATCTGTTCTGTGTCAAAGTTTTCTAGTCTTCCTTTTTTTGGCTTGGCCCCAGAGAAGAGTCTACACTTGTGGAGCTAATAGCCACCAG
Organism: Phalanger gymnotis; assembly: GCA_028646595.1. Taxonomy (NCBI): domain Eukaryota; kingdom Metazoa; phylum Chordata; class Mammalia; order Diprotodontia; family Phalangeridae; genus Phalanger; species Phalanger gymnotis. The sequence continues at coordinate 24,693,774 of CM053626.1, read as the reverse complement.
GGGCTCTGAGGGTAGTTCTCAGATACAAAGAGATGTGCTTGAGAAATACACAAATAACTGAGGTACAGACTATTATTTTATTATCATTATAGATTGCTTTGCTATAATAATTACATTTGTTATGGCGCGTATTGGGATTGGTCGATCTTGTTGTTCCTACATATTATATATTGCTTTGCTATAATAATTATGTATTAGACATACTATTATAGATTGCTTAGCTATAATGATTATACATCATATATGCTATTATATATTGTTTTCCTATAATAATTATGTGTTACACATACTATTAGATTACTTTGTTATAAAGATTATTATATATACTATTATATGTTGCTTTGCTATGATAATTATGTATTACACATACTATTACAGATTGCTTAGCTATAATGATTATTTGTTATGGCTTGTATTGTGATTGGTCAATCTTGTTGTTCTTAAATATTATATATTGCTTTGCTATAATAATCATGTTACATATACTATTATATGGTGCTTTGCTATAATGATTATATATTAGATATGCTATTACAGATTGCTTTGCTATGACAATTATATATCATATATTATTATGGATTGCTTTGTTATAAAAATATACATACTATTACGGATTGCTTTGCTATGGCAATTATACATCATATATTATTATAGATTGCTTTGTCATAAAATATATTATATATACTAGTATAGATTGCTTTGCTATTATAACTATATATACTATTTTATATTATTTTTCTATAGGCCAGGGGGTCTTAGATTTAGAAGCCTAAGGACTTCATTGAAGAATAACGTTTTTAGTCCAAAAAATAAAACACATGGTATTACAAAGGAAATCAGTTAGACTGCAATAGTTAAGATTATTTTCTTGATTCACAATCCTGTGTACCATCCCCCTATTTTAAAGAGCATGAGAATCAATTTGAGGGTAGCTAGGTGGTGCAGGGGATAGAGTGCCTGGCCTGGAGTCAGGAAGAATCATCTTCCTGGGTTCAAATCTGGTCTCAGACACTTACTAGCTATGTGACCCTGGGCAACTCACTTCACCCTGTTTGCTTCAGTTTCTTCATCCATAAAATGAACTGGAGAAGGTAGTGGCAAGCCACTCCAGTAACTTTGCAAAAAAAAAAAATCCAACGCCCAACTGGGGTCATTGAAGAGCTGGATACCGCCGAAAAATGACTGAATAACAGAGTCAATTCAACTATCTTAGCAGATAAAGCACGAGCTCAAAGCACAGCTTGTTCTTTCTTGGTGCCTTTTATCAGCCCTTTGTGAGGATCTCTGACATCACTGTGCTTGTCTTCACTCTGAATCACAGCATCAAGTCTGCAAAGGAAAGAATCTCGGGATTCTCTACTCTTGTACCAAAACATTGAATCATCTTCTTTACTTCCACCCTCCCCTTCCATGGTCAGTCAGTCAATTAGGCCTTATTAAACTAAACACCTACTATGTGCCAGGCACTCTCTACCTGCCAGATCAACAAGAAAGATGGCGGCTTTATGCTAGAGCTGTTGGCTTTTGTTAGTCTGTAAAGTGATGCTTTCCAAGTTTAGAATTCTAGAATGGTTAACTGAGAATACAATATGAAGGTTCTTTCTGGGTTGATTCTTCTTCATATATATTTACTGTGAGTCAAAACTCATAAAAACACACATTCTTACCACCGCAATAAAGCCAGAAAAAAAGATGACTTTGCAACATTTTTTAAAAAGCTCCTTCCTTAAAAAAAAGATACAATTTGCATCAAAGGGATCAGATCTGTCTTTTTTCAAAATGTAAATTCACAAATTACATTCATCCAGATTCAAATAAACAATCCAAAGCCAAGGAGAAATGGTTTTTGGATTATCCTCTGATTTAGGTGACCTGTGTCACCTGTGTCACTGGATCCTCCTCCTACAGGTAAATGTTAGCAATCAAGATACGACTGTACACTTTTCAGTGAAGTGAAAGGTCTGCTGGGGACATGTGTCATCCTGAGCCACATTTAACAAGCCACATGGCCCCGCAGAATTAGGGAAAATTATCCTTTACGAGATCTTCAGCATCAGTCAAGACATTCTAAATGGTCGTTCGATATGGAGTTTGAGCTTTGGCTTACTCATTTTACCCATCAGAACAGCTGGTATTAGTCTTTCATATCATTTAAACGGCTCTGGGCCCTAATGTCCTATCAAAATTCACTTGTTGGCTCTCATGCATTCATTCATTCATTCATTCATTCATTCATTCATTATTAAAGGAAAGTCACTTTAACATACAATCCCCTGGAGAAAGAAGAGGATTGTTTGTGAAACAGTCTCTCAATATTCCTTGAAAACATTATTTACTGTCTGCATGATGTCATAAGCATAACTGATTCCAACAAAAAACAACGGATGAGTACAAAGAGGTGATGAGACCTTCAGCTCCACTATGATAAAAAACCGCCTCAGGCACTTTACTTAGATGAGGAAAGTCTTTGTGCAGGGTTTTATGGTGAAGAAACTGCAGGTGAGAAATCATTTGATGATTAGCCCATCCCGCCCGGATTACAGCAATGAAAGATAACAGGACACAAAATGCCAGGTGAGCTCTCTGAGGGCAAGGGCTGCTTTTCCCCAGTTATCTCCAGTGCCCAACACGGCATCTGGTACACAGCAGCAGTAGTAACAGTGCTAGTGATAGTAACGATGATGATGATGATGAGATGTGTAGTGTTTATAAAGCACTTTAAGCTTTGCAAAATATCCTCTCATTTGATCCTCATAATAACCCTAAGAGGTAGGCATTATTATTATTATTAATTATTATTGCTATTTTACAGCTGAGGAAGTTGATGTTAAGTGACTGGCCCAAGGTCATATAGCTTGAGTAAGTTTCAGAGGACAGATAACCATTCCCTAACAGATAAGTCAAAGGATAGGAACAAAGGGTTCTCAAAAGCAGAACTGCAAGGTATTTGGGCTCACATTAAAGAATGCTCCACATCACGAAGAGTAAGAGAAACTGCGAATCAAAATCACTCTGAAATGTCAATGCATAACTCTGCAAAGCAGCAAAAATGACAAGAAATGGCAACAGTCAACGTTGGAGGGGCTGTGGGAAGACAGGCATGCTAATACGTTGTTGGTTGAGCTGTGAAGTAGAGCAACCATTTTGGGAAAGCAATTTGGAATTGTGCAAATAAAGTGACTCAAATGTCCAAACTCTTTAAACCAGAGACTCCTTTATTAGGCTTTTACTCTAAGGATGCTGTCAATAAGAAGAAAGAAAATACCCTCATATACATCAAAATCTTTATAGCAGCGCTTTTTGTGACAGCTAAGAATTTAAACAAAGTCGATGCCCATCGACTGGGGAATGGCTAAACAAATTCTGGCCCATGAGTGGCATGGAATATAACAGTGCTGTAAGAAATGCTGAATATGATGATGATCTGTGTGAACTGATGCATAGGGAAGCAAGGAGAGAATACTCATAGTAATCTCAACCACGTCAATGGAAAGAAGTCCATGACCCACTGAAAAATCAAAAGTAAATGTAACAAAATTATCAAGCTCAAACATGACTCCAATCAAGAGAGATGAGAGGACATGGCCTATCCTCCTTTCACGGAGGTGAGAGGTCCACAGGTGTCACGCGTTACTCCTGTTTTTGGATTTTTCCAATGTATTGATAGCTTGTTCTAATTTTTCTTCCTTTTTTAAAGAATACTGTTTGTCATATGGGGTGGTCCTCTAGGAGAGGGGAGGGATGTTGAGGATAACGATGATGATGTAAAAAGCGGAAGACATCAATAAAAACATTAAAAAAAGGTTTGAACTCAAGTCTTCCCGACTCTAGATACAACACTCCATTCCATGTGCTAACTTCTAGTAAATGCTTAATATATGCTTGGTTAACTGAACTGAATTGCTTCCTTAAATAAAATATAAAAGTGTGTTTTCCTGATCAGTTACTACTAAAAAGGCCCAAACAAGATAAGGTTTTGTTTTAGCTGAAGTCTTTGAATTCTGATTGTGTTTATGGTTTAAAAAAGATAATACTTGCATTTAATAGGATTTAAGTGTCCAGGACAAGGAATGGTGCTTTCTATCTGGCAGAAGCACCCTGACTTCAAGTAATTCCCCAAATGGCCAGTAAGAGGACAGGAAAAAAATATCTGTTATTTGTTTCTTTCCAAGGATTCCACTGTCCACTCCAACTCCTAACTGAATGAGGGCATTGTGGAAATAAATCAACTTAGGCGAGATGCTCTTTGAGAAGTCTGGTTGAAGAACCAGCCAATAAAAGCAAAATCTCTGCTCCTCTACCTTGAGATGCCTAATGTTTTCATTTGTTAGACGATTTGATAAGCCTCTAGGCTGTTCTTCAAAATATGTACGATAACTCTGCAAAAGAAAATTTCTGCTGCTCCATACAGGATTTCATAAGACTTGATTATCAGTGATCAAATTCCCTTTTCCATCTGTCTCTTAATTCATCCATCCCTCCATCTCTACCACTCTATCAATCCATCCACACATCCATCTCCCTAGTCATCCTTCCATCCACCCTTCTCTCTATCCATCCACCTACCCATCTATCTATGCATCCATCTCTTTATTCATCAATCCACCCATCTATCCATCTATTAAGCATTTATTTAGCACATAGGTACCTAGCAATAAATCTTGTGCTTGTGAAGGAGAAATAAAAAGAACTGATTTTTACTCCAGAAGATTTTATAACTGGGAGGAGAAAACATGGAACAAGAGGACAACCACAAATCACTGAGGAATGCGCAACGTAATCTAAATATATGCACATGTATATACACGCACATATATGTAAACATATATGAGAGGAATGAAATATAGGAGATTAGAGAACTGGCCTCAGTGTTGGAAGACTTGGGTTCAAATCATGCAGTGATTCTCTATCTGCTCCCCAATGCCTGTTGGTGCTAAGAACGTGTCATAAATTCACCTAACTTGTATCAGGATTAACATTAATTTTCTAATGCAAGTCAGTCAATTAACATTTATTAAGCACCTACTATGTGTCAGGCACTACGCTTTGCGCTGGGGATACAAAGAAAGTCCTTGCCCTCGAGGGGCTGTGTCTAATGGGGGAAGGAGCCGGCAAACTATTACTGGAAGGTTCAGCGAGATCCGTACAGTGTTTCCTGTGAGACCAGACTCATGGTCTTTCCCTCCAGAACTAGGAAACGGCCTTGGTTATTTTAAATTCAGCTCCAAAATGAAAAATAACCACACTTTAAATTGGCATCCCGGGTAGTCTCCAGCTGATTTCATACACCCAGCAAAAGGCCACTGGCAATGTCTGAGGGCACCAATTGTGGGGAAAATTATTTTAATAATAGTCATAAATCACTTGGAAAAAGCACCCCCCCATAGGATCTGACTGATCTCCCCCATTTTAAAAAAACAACAACCCACCCTTTCTTCCATTAGGGGTGATGGTAAAGAGGCTAATTTTGTTCATGGCAATGCAGAGGAAGAATAAACTCAGTGTGAGAACAATATGGAGCTACTGAAGATTAAATGGCAAAACAACCACCTCCCACAAGCTCTTTATGTGAACGCTTTGCCTAAAATGCACCCCTGCCCATCCCTTATTTTCCCCAGAACATCATGACCTATTCATTTATATTTTTACCAATTTCTAGGGGACAGAAGGGGACAGTTAAGAAGTCCCTTTGACCAAAATTACATCTTTATCTTTTTGCAGTGCTAAATTTGTATGTGGTCATAATCACTGCAATTGCGCTCCTCAAACAATTGTGAAGCAGATTCTGTGGATTGGTAGAAGGCGAGGTTGAGAAACCCAACCCCCTCCCAGCTCTGTGCAGGTTACTCTTAAATAAGAATGGCCAATTAGTTATTGATTGGTCAGTAAGGACTCTTGGCCAGCTCACTTTTTGACTGAAATACAAGATACAGGAAAAGATACAGGAACTCCCTGTGAAGAAAAGCCTTCTCTAATGCAGATTTGCCACAATGCAATGCTTCAGCAAAATCTACCTCGGCAGTCCTGGTTTAATCAAGAACAACGTCCAGGTGCTGTGATCTCATTAGTATAGGGAGTCCCAGGTGAGGGAACTCCCAGTGCAGGTCAGCACTTTCTCTGAAAACATAGAGCGAGCTATCCAGAGAACTGGTTCTCAAAAAGTGATCCAGGGAGATCCCTGAGGTCAAAACTATTTTTTCATGATAATACTAAGATATTTTCCTTTCTTATGTAGAAAATACCCACTTATAAGCAAAAGTTCTTTAGGGAGAAGGCTTCCATTTTTAAGAGTTTAAAGGGGATTTAAAAGAGGCTGATGGGAGTCACAGAGTCAGGGTGTGACTAGAGATGGCAACTGAACCCACATGGCTACCTACTCTGCCACATGGCCACTGACTTGTTAACACTCAATATTCACCCATCTTTGACTTTAGAACCTGCACTGTTACCTGCTGGTATCTCAGAAAAATCTGATTTCCAGGTGGCTCTGACCTAAGAGTTCACTCACCGATAGGAGGTTTCTGGAAGGAGGTTCTTAATAACGTAGCTTGTGGCATCAGTCACTGTAATGCTATTCTCTCCTAGATCAATGTTGTAAGCAATGATCTCTGATCCATTATTGCACGGCTCTTCCCAGTTCAACACAAGGCACGCAGAAGGTGATGTTGGGTAGGCACCGAGGGTCTCTTCCTCCAGGACGTAGAGCGTGGAGACGGCATCTGGAGCCGATGCTGGTGTCCGACAGGATACAAGGTCACTATAGGGTCCTGCTCCTGCCTGATTGCTAGCCTAGAAATTAAAACAAAGAAGACTGTTGTCACTATATCTATTAAATATCAAATAATTACCACTGGAAAGAGCCTGACTCTGAAAACAAGAAGACCCAGATTCAAACCCCATTCTTGATGGTTACTCCTGGGGTGACCTTGGGAAAAACCAATCTCACCAGGCCTTGGTTTCCTAATCTATAAAATGACAGTGACGGACTGCATGATTTCTGAGGTTCTTTCTAGCTATTTTTTTGGATGTGTGTGAGTGTGTGTATGTGTCTATACATACACGCATAAAATTTATTTTGTTAAATATTTCCCAATTACATGTAAAAATTTATTCATTATTAAAAATTTTGAATTTCACATCCTCTCCTTCCCCCCTGAAGAAATTTGATATCAATTATACATGTGAAGTCATGCAAAACCTATCTCCATATTAGCCATACTGCAGACCAAAACACACACACATACTCACACACAGAAAGAACAAGAAAAACAAAGGAATTTAAAAAAAAGTATGCTTTAATCTGTACTCAGAGTTCATCAGTTCTCTCTGTGGAAGTGGATAGCATTTTTCATCATTGGTCCTTTGGAATGGTCTTAGATTATTGTTTTAATCAGAGTAGCTAAATCTCCCATAGCTGTTCAGCTATAATACTGCTGTTACTATGTACAGTGTTCTCCTGGTTCTGCTCATTTCACTATGCATGAGTTCATATGAAATCTTCCCAGGTTTTTATGAAACCACTCTCTTCATCATTTCTTATAGCACAACAGTATTCCATCACGCCATATACTACAACTTGTCAGCCACTCCCTGACTGATGTGCAATGCCTCAATTTCCAATTCTTTGCCATCACAAAAGTCTATCTCTATATTTACAATAATAATAGCTAACATTTTAATAGTACCTACTATATGCAGGCACTGAGCTAAGTGCTTTACATATATTATCTCAACTGATCTTTGCACCTACCCTGGGATGTAGGTATATCCCCATTTTACAGATGAGAAAATTGTAAACTGTTTTGTGAACCTTCCAGTGCTATATGAATTCTATGATTATTTAGAAATTGCCTTTCTCATAAGGACCTTATTATCTCTAATTTTACTGATGAGAAAAATGGAAGCTAGAAGAAGGCTAGAAGCCCTGAATGGGAGAAGGACCCTTATGGGTCTTTAATTCCAATTCTCCCATATCTGGTCATGATGCTAACTGGAGAGAAGTGAAATTATCTACAGCTCAAGAAATAAAAAGTCCAAATGTACACCAGCATCCTTCCTGAAGTCCTTTATGAGCCACATTCTTCAGAAGTGCCGACGTAAGAAATCTAGTGCTGCTTCATTGGCCAATCAGTCACCTCTGGGAAGGGGATGTGGACCAGCCAGGAATCCACTCCTGTGTATCAGTAATTAAGGTGGGACTTTCTTTTACTGTTTTCTCTTTTAGCACATATTTAATCAAGTGCCCTTGAAGAGTCTGGCCTTTGTTTCTTTGACTGGATCAGGTGGTACTAGGGAATAACTTTCCCACACCCTAAATGGGATTTTTTTTCACTCTTCTTTGTTTGAGCACTTCTCAGCGTAATCAAGTGTCCCAGGGCCCTGAGAGGGGTATATAAGATGGAAGCTTGGTGTTTGACTTTTGGGGCTCTCACTCACTGGAAGAGTGGTGCGTGACTTGAAGTGACTCTGGGCAGCTGTTGTTAAGAGCCCCCTGGCTTGTAAATCCAGATGATGGGACTTTGTTAAACCCTGGTAACTGTGAATTGAGATTTGAATCAGACAAGGTCTGTCTGTTGATGTTTTGTAATTTGTTTGTATTTGCTCTGAAGTTCAGGTTGCTGGCTTTTCCTCCTGAACTAAGTGAGTTTATATATGCATGTTTGATTAAAATGAGATTGTTAACCCCTTAAAGTTACTTTCCTTAGTAAAGCAGATCAAAGAACCTCTGCTGGCAGCCAAATTGTTGTTATACCCTGTTTCCACCAGCATGTCCCAGATTGAGAAACTGAGCAAAACAAACCACCAAAAACGCTCGGAAATGTCACTGCATTTACTTGGTGAGTTCCTACCACATTTGAACATATTGCAAAACCAGCAGCACCAAGGGAAAATGGTACTTTTGATAAACCTGGCCCAAGGTTTCAGAATGTACTACTGGTTATTATTAGCTTCTGGTTCCACTCTGGGATGCATATGGAACAAATATGAATGTTAACCATTACTCAGTGCCGTCCAAAAGTAGAGTATGCTCTATCATGGGAGGAGTGGAGGGAGGGCTGTTTGACCACTTGTTGGGTACACTTGTAAAGGAGATTTTTGTTATAGACAGGATTGGACTAGGTAGCTTCTATGGCCCCTTACATGTCAGATTCTAGAATTCTTTTCTTATTTTTAAAAAATAGCACTTTGCTCTCACTTTTGAGAAAGAAATAAGAATGCAATTTAATGAATGAAAAGCACCTACTATATGCCACATGCTAGGTACACAGAGAGAAAAATCCCCCCCGCCCCGGAGCTTCCATTCTCCTTGGGAGAAATGATACATACAGAGATACGTAACACAAAATCAATTTCAAATAAAGACAAACTAATTCCTGAGGAGGAGGGGGAGTCACTAACCATTAAGGGGACCACGAAAGGGCTCAGCAGGAAGGTGGCACTGGAGTTAAGCCTTGAGCTCAGAGACACTGGGAGTACCTGGAGCTAGGGATGCCAAGAAGGGGAGGCAGCTGTATGAGGCTGTATGAGACACTGTGCCTATCGGTGGTAGTGTGCAGAGGCTCCTTCTAAAGTCTGTAACATCACCTGCCTGGGCCTCAGGTTCCACGTTTATAAAATGGAGAGGGACCTAATAAAGTCCTTTCCAGTTCAAACCCTTAGGATTCTAGTTTCATTTTAAAATCTAGGGGAATGATTTAGCTTGTCACTGACCACCCAGAGATTTCTTGAGGACAAACAAGACAGACCACATCAAAGTGCTTTTAAACTCCTGGATGACAGGCCTATTAGAATAAATCTATTAATACAAGGTACTTCTATTTTAAATGACATACGTGGTCTTTTGTCACATGATAAGAACGCTAAATATTAAAAAGAACCATCAATATGAGGTTATTCTGTATTGTCAGATGTGATACAGATGATGAATAGGTCTCGTGTCTGTTTTCAATATAATTTTGAAGTCACAAACTAATTCAGGAAAATCTTTTTCCTACTGCTAATCTCTTCTGGCCCAAGTTCCCTTGCTAGGGAAAGGGTAAAGCCCTTACTTAAGGAGGCTTCTTCAGGTCTACACTAAGGACTGAGCTGGGAGATGACTCCCATCACAGGCAGAAAAGCCCAAGGAACCTATAGAGACTGGAGGTCTAGGTTCTGATGCATTCCTCACTTTCACGTACACTGCTGTTCTATTCCAGGCAATTACTTAATATTCATTCAAATTTAGCTGCTTCCTGCTTGGCCATGGTCTCATGTGGCCTACCACATCGAAGCTGCCTCCATTCACAGGGCTTTTCATTTCCAATGTCTTCTTATCAGCCACCTGGACCTCTGATGTCTTGATTGGGTAGTCCTGAATGACTTGCTACATCCCAGCATCTTCAGCTGCCTGGGTGGACTGTCTTCCCTGGCCCCTCCCCGCTACCTCCCTCCACACACACTTTCCAGTCCTGGAACCATGATCAAGTCAATATCACCATTGCTCCTGGAAAAAGAGAATCAATCTACTCTCCTTGGGCTCCACTCTCCCTTCTTACAACTCCCCAAACCAAAATGACCCCTCTTTGGTCAGTGCTCCCCTAATAAGTTACTTGAGGGCAGAGACCACCTTTGCTTTTGTTTTATATCCCCAGCATTTAACACAGTGCTTGGCACGTGGTCAAGGCTTAATAAATGCTATTCATTCATTCATTTGTTCATTATGTTGTTTGGCAGCAAGTATCTATGCTTCTGCAATAATAGAATGGTTTGTTCATAGCTGGTTCACATTTCTTCATCCATGAAATTATGTGCCAGGTGCTAGAAGCTAGACCCCTTTTGCAGACTCTTTAGGCTTTGTAAGAAATCAATTATTTTGTGGGGTAGGGAGGGCCTCAATGAAGTGCCACACATCTTGTCCATGGTCTTTGAGACCATGACTCACTATCACCACCTGGTGGTAGTATGTCTGTCTATCTATCTATCTATCCATCTATCCATCTATCTATCTATCTACCTACCTACCTCTATCTGTCCATTTATCTACCTACATTTGTCTGTCTGTCCATCTATCTACCTACCTACATACATCTACCTATCTATCTATCTGAAGTGTTTACTAAATGGGACATTTTAACCCCATAAAGTGCTAAAACATTTCAAACCAGACATATCATAGTCAAAAATATAACTTATTTAATCATCTAGCCACCTGTACTACGCAGAGCCCTAAACTAACAAACTCTAGGCGGTCAATACTCGGAAGATATGGAGCTGGAGACCCTGGGTTTAAGCAAGGTCTGTCTGTCTTTGCCTTTCTGGAAGTCATTTATTTAACTGCATGAGACTTCTACTTGCTCATCTGTAATAAGAGGAGGTTGGATGGGATGGCCCACGGTCTCTTCCAGTCCTAAATCTGAGGTCTCACGAAGCTGCCACCAAGCCTGAGGCCAAGCAGCCTTGGAGACAGAGAGCCACTAGAGTAGCCAGACACCCGAGGCTACTTTCTAAGGCTCTAAGACAGAGAAGAAGTGCCAGTTGGCATCAGTGGACTGAGTTCCCACAGATGAAATGACAGGTCTCATCACCTCCAGCCCAGGGATCCAGGCAAAGAAAGCACATGGACTTGAGTCAGAAGAATCAATCTCTTATCCTCTGCATTATTCGAATAATCTTAGACCTTCTGCTCTCTTAAGCCTAAAGTTTCTCTCGTGTTCTTCTATTCAACTGTAAACTCCTTGAGGGTAGGGTGGTCTTTCTTTTTTTATATTTGTGTCCAGAGTGCCTGGCACATAGTAGGTGCTTAATAAATGCTTACTTACTGACTGTGGAGTGGCAGCTTGGAAAGGATGGAAGGTGCTGCTAAAAGAAGGGGCCACTGGTGATTGGAAATACATCTCCCCAAAACCTAGCATCTGGAGCTATTTGGTACATGGACTACTTATACCCATCTCAATAGCCTTTGAGAGAGAGTATCACTGTGATATCATGCCATATCACAACATACCAACATAAGTGTATATAAAAGGTAGTAATATAGTGGTTTGAGGAGCAGCCTCAGAACCAGGAAGACCTGAGTTCAAATGCTGCCCCTGATGCATTCAGTCTGTGTGACTCTGGACATAATCTTTAAGGGCTCTGGGCATCTCTCTAAGGCTCTTGGTTTCAGAGCAGGTACATGGGGAGAAGGTGTTTCCTTACCTGAGAGTTCCCTCTACCAATGAAATCACAAATCCCTGTTACAGACAGAAATAGTATCGAAAAGGATGCATATGATAATGGCCCTGAATCATCAAGAAAAGGTCAAAACACATTCAGTTCTCTCTGTTAAGGAGGTGGGGAAACCGTAGGATTCATTTTAGCAATGAAAAATGGCAAAAATTAACTGAGGTCATGTATGGTCCTTAAAGGAGACACTTTTAGTTATGTGGAAAATCAGTTTTTGGAGAATGCTTCAGTTCTCGGAAACACCAGGTACAGAAGGGGGCCGCTCGGCTTAGGAAGCTGTGGGCGGGGGCGGGGGGAGGGGTGAGAGGAGAAGGGCATGTCCAGGACGGAAATGAAGAGGAAGTATATTTCAGTGCATTGCTTCTCCATCCTATGGGCAACATGTCTTAGGAGCTAATTTCCTGGTAGCTGCATGAACCACAGAGTGACCGCCCAGGATCACAAAGTGTTGAGGCAGAATTTGAACCCAGATTTTGCCGACTCTAAGGGCAGCTCACTATAAACCATACCACATTACCTCCATCAATGGAATAACAACAATACTATTAAGGAGGAAAGCATCACGGCACTGGAGTCAGGGGACCTGGGTTCAAATCCTGCCTCTGACACTTACTATGTTACTATGGACAGGTTATTTGGCCTCTCTGGGCTTTACTTTCTTCATCTATAAAATAAGGGCAGTAATACCTACATTACTTAACCCACAGAATTAGTGTGAGGAAAGTGCTTCGTCCACTTTAAAGTGACACAGAAATACAAGACAGTAGTAACTTATAATATGGACAGCTAAGGGGTGCCATAGTAGCGCCAAAAATAGTAGCCAATAATGAATTTAAAATGCAATCTAATCATTATCAATAGATCAATTATACTGACTTCTACATTTAATGAATATGCTTATCACAAAAGGGCAGGATGAGGTCTCTCTGACCAGCACTAACACTGTGTGATCACACGTTACAGGGATGCACTTTCTATGTGCAAGAATATACTGACGTGATAGAAACGAACACCAATCTTACTGCATATGGTGTTTGGGCAAGCAATAAAAACCACTGTGATGGATGAAAGTTCTTTACATCTTGTTTCCTCTCAGCCCTTTTTCTAGAGTTTGACGTAGCAGCAATACCAATCAGCATACATAGGAGAGGTGGGAGTTGCTGGCATTTGATCCAGGATTTTACAAACGTAGCATGCAACCTCCACTGTGCGCTCTTCATACATCAAAATAAAGAGATGTTTCATAAGTTCTTTATACTTTGGATTGGTGCCAGGCCTGGAGTAATGAAGACTCATCTCCATGAGTTCAAATCCAGCCTCAGCCTCTACCTACTAGCTGTGTGACCCTCGGCAAGTCACTTAACCCTACTTGCCTCAGTTTACCCATCTGTAAAATGAGCTAGAGAAGGAAATAGCAAACCTCTCCAGTATCTTTGCCAAGAAAACCCTAAATGGGATCACCAAGAGTCCTATGTCACTGAACAATAACTTACGATAGCAAGCCCCTTTTCCACAGCACTAGAAGGTTTACAAAAGTGGGCGTAGGATCAGAGTTAGGGGTATACTGGTCTGGAATGCTGACCTTTCAATTTTCAGCATGAGCATTTATACCTTGAAAGTTGGTAAATGCTCTCAATCAGGGCTTGATGTACTGTTTTATTGACTGTCTAGACTTGGGAAAGTGATGGGAAAATGGTAACAATTGAGATTAAACTTGAAAGCGTGTTGTGTAAATCCAGCCTCAGGCACTCGTGTGTGACCCTGGGAAAGTTACTTAATCCCGACTGATTGCCTCAAAAAAAAAGTGTTGTGCACACGTTTTCCCAAGGAGAGTCAGTTGACCAGAACACCTCTGAGCGGAACTTCAGAAGTGACAGGACTGGACGGTAACTTTTCCCTGCTATGTGATTCTTTCAGTAAATTCCTACAATAGGCAAAAAGTTAGCCAGGTCCAGGTTAATACATAGTTGGAGGAGGCAGCCAGCCATTGGCTGGTCCCCTGTTGATGCCTGACACTGTACCATTAAAGCTTCATTCTTTTATGTTTAACATTGCTTTCTCCACCCAAAACTCTCTTACACACAACTATTTCTGGGGTGAATCCTCTATCTCTTCACTAACCTCTATGGGTAAACAAGTTTTACCAGATTACCCTGGCAGCAGGAGGCACGGTCCTGTTTAGGAGTCCTGGATGTCGGGAAGGTTCTGTGACAAGCCAAGATAAACCACCTGGCATGTGGGTGGAGCAGTGGACTGAATGCTGGGCCGGCAGCTAGGAAGACCTGAGTTCAAATCCAGCCTTAGAGACTTCCTAGCTGTGGGATCCTGGGTAGTCACAACCTCTGACTCTGAGTTTCCTTAACTGGAAAATGGGGATAATAACACCTACCTCACAGGGTTGTTGTTAGGATCAAGCAAGGGAAATAAATTTAAAGCGCTCAGCACAGTACCTGGCACATGCTGTTATTCAGTCACATCTGACTCTCTAGGACCCCATTTGGGGCTTTCTTGGTAAAGACACTGGAGTGGTTTGCCATTCTTTCTCCAGCTCATTGGATAGATGAAGAAACTAAGGCAAACAGGGTTAAGTGACTTGCCCAGGGTCATACAGCTAGTAAGTGTCTCAGGCTGGATCTGAACTCAGGTTCCCCAGACTCCAAGGCCAGTGCTCTGTTCACTGTACCACTTAGCTGACCCCTGCACGGCATATAGTAGGCACTTAATAAATGCTTATTCCCTTCCTCTGTGCTTATCTTTTGTTTGATCCCTTCTAATCATGGGACATTCTCTCCCTACTGAAGCGGCCCATTCCTTAAAATGTTAAGAAGTCCTTCTGCATTTTGAGCAAGAAGAGAAGGACTTACCTGTAGTCTACAGCAGTAATGTGCAGCAGGCAACAATTCTTTTATTTCAAAACTGGTTTCTGTCCCATGATACACGGGTTCTAGGGATTCTTCGTCCTCTCCCCATTCCAATCTATATTCTGAGATATCAGCACCAGAGATTTCGGGGCTCTGAAAAAAAAGAGGAGATTTCACTGCTACACAACGTCATTTAAAATCAAGTCTCATTTTGTTTACATGGGACCGACTAAACCCACTGTGGGGGAAAGGAGAGAGTGAGGAGGTGTTTCCTTGGCTCACTGATTTTATTTGGGACTCCTGAGATGTCAAAAAAAAAATAAAACCCCAACAAACCATATAGGGTCTAAGCTGTGCACTGACAAACTCATTTTAAAGAGAATTTAGGACTGAAGATGAAAGGAGGCAGGTCATATGATAAAACTATGGAATAAAACTAACTGAGATTGACAAGAAAGTAACACTCAACACATAGGGAGGGTTTTCAGGCTCCGAGTACCCAATATCAATGACAATTCTGCAATGATTTCATGTTAGATGAAACACTCCCCCTCCCCTACTCTCTTCTCTTTTCATGGCTAAAGGATTCTTCTGCAAACATTTTGCAGAAATTATACTGTGAGTTCATTTATTTTTCTTTGTAACTCTAGCTCTTAGCACAGAACCTGCCATACAATAAGCACTTAATAAATGCTTGTAATAAACACTTAGTAAATGCATATTGACTGACTGAAGATACCACTTCACCATATATAAAATGGATATATTTAAAGATTAATTCAAAAGAGGAATTCTAATTCTCTGGCTTTTTTGAACAGCGAAAAGTGATCACAACTCGAAATTATCTTAGAAACTGGTAAGAAACTCTTTAAAGTTTTCAGGATGCACTTGAGAGACAGTGAATAAATAAATCATGGGATAATAGATCTGCCTCTGGAAAGGACATCAGAGGTCCAACCCCTGATTTTACAGATAAGGAAACAGGCCCAAAGTTAAGTGATTTACCAAGGTCACATGGTTAATCATTCAAAATGAGATCGGAACCCCTTTTTATTAGCTCTTAATGCATCATGATTTTGTGTATATTTGGGGGTAGGTAACACAGAAAACAGAAACTGGGTTCCAGTGGGATCTTGACTTACCTCCCAACTTACTAGGACACCTGAATCAGGCATAAAGGAAATACAAGGTGCTCGGCATTGCCCCGGGGGCCCTGCTGCGGTGGTGATTTCTGATGCCTTGGAGTAAGGACCATACTAGACAAAGAAGAACACACACACACACACACACACACACACACACACAAGTGTAAATAGAGGCATGTTCGAAACCAGAGCAGGAATGACATTGGAAAGACAAATCTGGATTATGTCAAGATCATAGGAAAAAGCCTGCATCAACCCGGCAAGCACAGAGCCATAGAGGAAAAGTCTCTTGAGAACAGCCAAGACCTGTAAATCCACTCAGATTTGGTTCATTTGATCCCAATTCAGCTAGGAGTTAGAATAGATATTCAGACTTCTGGACAGAGGTCACTGGAAACATAAGAATTATTTGGGGAAAAGGAGTCATTGATTTAAGTAATCCTAAACTGATTCCACTCTGCCTCCCTCTCTTCTGGAGGTCATTCCCCCAGCTGGCTCTCTAAGGAAAGGTGGCCAGCGCAGAGCTCGAGAGGCAGCCTGGGAATGGGAGGCCAAAGAGAGAGACAGAGGAAGAATCTTCCCAACAGAAGACCAAGAGCAAAGATGAGGGAAGCAGAGAGGAAAAGAAAACTGAAGAATGGTTGAGGCTTTCAGTGAGAAGGCAGGAACGTTTCTCTTCAGAAGGAAACAGGAAGTTGTTTCTCATCCCTGAGAAAAAAAATTGCAGACTCCACTGGAGAAATCACAATACCCACTACAACAGTGCCCATTTTGAAACAATACTTCTTTGTCTGGGTCTATTCTTTTAAAAAACAATTTCAACTCTTTCCTGCAAACATGGCATGGGCAGTCACTTAGAACCCGGCAGGGAAAAGGCAAAGTTCACTCTTGTTAAACCCAAATGTCTTTTCTAATGTCCACAGCCAGTGATGGATTCTTAAGCCAGGATACTTATTTGATTTGTTTGACCCATGCGTGTCCTCCTCCTTGATAAATTTTTAAAGCTCCAACAAGCATATTCGAAGATACAATGGGAACACGTTTCTGAACTTGTATGTTAATCTTATACCAGTAAAGCAGCTCAGTTTAGAGACAAAATTTCAAATGGACCTAATACAACTGAATGACACACGTGCTTTTCTGCTGGCTGTTTGGCTAAAAAATCTGCTTTAATATTCCTCGGAGGATGCCAATAAAAATAAACACAGATATTTATGGATGTTTAATTTTTAATGAATATAAAAACTCTCAGAAATCTAATTCTGGGTATTTCCAATTTCAAAACTAATGTCCAAAGAAAGATTTTGCAGTAATGCGCCTGTTTTCTGAATTATTTAAAGTTTTCTATTATTGCAATGGTTCACAGTGACCCTGCTGCTGAGGGCAGCTAACCACCAGCACTTTAACGTATTTCTTGGGAATAGGCACCGTCCATTCAGTCAGCAGATGAGTAATACTTTGAACAGGCAATGTACTGCTGAGATGCTCATCTTTAAAACAACACCAGCATGCATTTATTTATAATGCACAAAATGCATTAGGGGGTTAACAAAATTTGTCCCTCTGTTCTCAAAAATGCAGAAATCTACTCTCTGAGCATCTGTAACACAGGAAACACTTGTAAACACATTTGTCTAAGGGAACGACAAAGACTCAGATTCTTCAGAGAATGGCCATGCTTCAAATGGGCGGTCTCAATTCTCCAGGGGCTGATTAAGCTGTGAACAGAATAGTTTGCACTTTTCACTCCTCCAGATTCTTGCTTGTGTTGGTTGTAAAGGAGAGGAAGTCAAAATTGTAGTCACATACTACTAACTAGAATTGAGTAGAAATACTCATTTTTCTTTGGAAAATAACCTATCTAAAGGCTTGAAGGGAAAAAAAATAGTAATAAGAGGGAGCTAGCGCCATAGGGACATATGGATGCCAGCTCAAATCTATGTTTGCTCTGTTTTCTGTCCACCAGTCACCAGTCTAGATTAATATCTTTACTTTCATGCCCTGACTGTCTTTCCAAAAAGAAAAAAAAAACAAGTTAGCCTTGGCTACAGGAATCAACTGAGGGTCTCAGCCCCAATCTCAGACATAGCCAACATAGCCTCAATATGGTGGGGAGACTGGGATGTTCCTGAAGAGTTTGGGTAAATTCTCTTGGGGCATGGGGATCATTTGCTGAAACTATTGAAAAATATGGGGCAAAAGTCCTTTAATTGCATTATTAGGTTGTTGGCCTGACTTTTCTGGAACACTTGGGGATTCTACCACGGAGGTTCAAACAAGGCAACATTTAGGAAATGCCTTTGAGAAACGTTAAAGAATTTAGAAGGTCTAACAATGTTTTGTTGTCACTGGTCTTAATACAAGAATGACTCAAGGCTTAATCAAAGAAGTTTCTGAGGTTGTGATTACCAGAGCTCTTAGAAGTCACAAGACAACAGACCTAGATCCTGAAGACAGCCTTAGGTCATCTGCTCTAACCCTCTCGTTTACAGAGGAAGAAACCAAAGCCTGTGGAGGTTTGGTGACTTGATCAAGGTCATTTAGCACACAATATTAATTGTACAAATAGACTGTAGGATATTCCACTTACCCCTCCGTCATTCAAGGCTCTCACCCTGAAATGATAGGTAGTTCCAGGGAGCAGATTTCCAACTGTACACTCTAAATCAGGCCCGTGATACACCTCAGAAGCAACATCTTCAGGTTCGGTCATCTCTACGCTGTACTCAGAGACCTCACAGCCATTTTCTGATGAAGGAACATCTGGAAAGACAGACAGTTCCCACCTAGAACTCTCTTCTTCCCCTAGTTGACCTCATTGCATTGATTTTTTTTAGTATAACCTTTCAAAAAAAATAGGATCTCCATCTTCAAAAGCAGCATCGTCCAGACAGTTCAATCTTCCCCAAATGATATGATCAATCAATCAACAAGCACTGATTAAGTGCCTACTGTGTGTCAGACATTATTCTAGGTACTAGGGGTATAAACAGAAGCGTAATTGTAGACTCAACTGTCAGAATGTAAACTCTCCCAGGGAAAAGATTATACTTTCTATCTGGCACATAGTGGACATTTAATAAAGGCTTGCTGATTGACTGACCTTATACAACCCTTCACTCTGGATCTCAACAGCTCTCCTGATGGCGACCTGAACTCTCCCTAGTGAATTTCACTGACTTGGTCTCTGTCTTTTGTGGAGGGAAGGCAGAGAATAGGCTTTGAAATCAGTACTCATTAGGATCCTGTTTTATTTTGGTTTTTGTTGGTTTTTTTTCTTTGATCTGCTTTACTAAGGAAAGCAACATTAAGGGGTTAACAATCTTACTTTAATCCAACATATACATATAAACTCACTTAGTTCAGAAGGAAAAACCATCAACCTTAACTTCAGAGCAAATACAAACAAGTTACAAACATACACAATACAAACAAACCAGATCACAATCCATAGTTACCAAGAAACCATTGGATTGATGAGCCAGGAGGCTCTTAAAGCAGCTGCCTAGAGTCCCATACCAAATAGAAATTGTTTTTTTTTGGGGGGGGCAGGGCAATTGGGGTTAAGTGACTTGCCCAACGTCACACAGCTAGTACATGTATCAAGTGTCTGGGGCAGGATTCAAACTCAGGTCCTCTTGACTCCAGGGGCAGTGCTCTACTCACCTAGCTGCCTCTTGTTGGTTTTTTTTAAAAACTATAATATGAACACACCCAGCAGAATATAAGCTCCTCGAGAGCAGTGACCGTAACTGTTTTCATCTTTCTATCTCCTAGAACAATGCATGGCCCATACTAGGGACTCAATGTGGGCTTTTTTTTTTTTTGAGGGGAGAAGGATGGACAATTGATTGAGGTTAAGTGACTTGCCCAAGGTCACACAGCTAGTAAGTGTGTCAAGTGTCTGAGGCTGGATTTGAACTCGGGTCCTCCTGACTCCAGGGCGGTGCTCTACTCACTGCACCACCTAGCTGCCCCTCGATATGGGTTTTTTGAATTTGACTGGCACACAGTAGGCATCTGACTGGCTTGAATACCTAAGACACAGCTTATGTTACTAAGGAGTAGAGATGGACAAGGTGGACAAGGCTGGACATAAGAGGTTCTCAACGAATCTGACTCTCATTCCATTTGGATATCTCCCACCTAAGAGAAGACCAGTGTGGGCAGCTCCACAAAAGTGTGGCTTATGAATCAAAGTACTTTGGCCAACCTCCAAATACTTGGTATTGGTGATGATGGAGAAACAACATTCAACACAAGTTATTACAGTTTACTCCGGGATGTCACAAAAGCCAGAAGGGACAAGAATCAACATGGTGGTTTGACCCAATTACCACCTAACATGGACCACCAGAGCTACACCTTCCACCCCTACTCCACCCCCACACTCATCTATACTTACAAAGAGTGAGAAATTGTTTTGCTATCAGAACATTTGCATTATTGTGCTTTTTAGCTTTTCACAACTAAAAATGGGAAATAAACCTTAAAAATCCTCCCTAGCAATCGTCAGAATTTCCAACCACTCCTTAGAAAAGCCTTCAATTGTCCCAAGACAACAACGTCCCTCGGTGATGACTTACCCCACTGCAGATGGATTTCTTTGTGCTTTGCTTTCCCCAAGACCCTTGGGGGTCGACACTGGCCTGGTGCAACACTGAGTGTGCGGATGGGAAGACTGTCAGAACACTGGGGGAAAAGGGAGGACGGTCACTCCTTCATCTCTCAGGAAAACGACACAGAAGAGGTAATTCTATAATGCAAACGCTATTAACAGCGTGTTCTGCATGGAGCATATGACAAAGACAAACACGGGCTGATTTTTTTTCACAGCAAGTCATTTCTGAATCTGTTTAAGGAGGCAATCCGAGGCACGGGGCAGCTGCTCTAAAAACAATGAACAATTTCTGAAGCCAATTTGGAAAACATATGTTGGCGAAGGGCTCATACACAAATTTATTTTTACTAAACTCAAATTTAGAAAGACTCTTCACTGTGAAAGAAGAGAATGCCCCAATAACCTAGCCAAGTTTACTATTTACAATTAAGCCATTTCTTTTGGAGTTATTTTTTTCCTTAAATATTGGTTAATAGCCCTCGCGTAGACCATAAAAAGGCATAAATAAGGACTAAAGATGGAAGGCTGCATAATGCTGATGTTATTGAGCCACCATTGACATTATAATTTTGGTAGAAATATTGATCTCCTTTATAAAAGGTGATCAACAAGGGAACCGGGATAGGGTAAAGTCAGATGGAATAATGCTGTTCAACAGGAATGGCTTTCATCGACACATAATTAAGGTATCGTACGAGGCCAAATAAAAGCATTGCTGGAGCCTAGCATCGAGCCTTGCCTGTAGAAGGTGCTCAAGACATATGCATCGATTTTGTTTGGACAACTTCACTCTGACAGAAATGAGAGGGGGGACAATATGAGAACCTTCTTTCTTGATTTCTTTCCATCTGCAAATTGTCTGCAAAAGAATCTTTGTTCCAATTGTTGCCTTTTACTTAGGGGAAATGAGAATATAGAAAATCAAGAAGGGGAAGGAGCAACATAAAAGTGAATCTCACTTTCTAGCCCCCCAGGCTTGTGTCCACCTTTGGGGTCATCCTCAGCTCCTCACTCTCGTCCAGTATGTTCCATCAGCTGCTAAGGCTTATTGTTTTTATCTTTACAATATTTCCCATTTCTACAACATTCTCTTTTCTCTACTCACTGTCGACTGAGATATTTGTAAAGCAGTTAGCACAGTGCCTGGTAGGCCCTTAAGAGCTCTGTCCCACCCTTCTCTTCTTTCCTTCCCACGCGGCCACGATGACCACTTTGGTATAGTCTTTTATCAGCTTATTCCTGGACCACTGCAATAGCCTTCTAGCTGGTCTTACTTCAAGGTCCTCATCACCCTAATTCATCCTCTGCTGCCAAAGGGATTTTTCTACAGCTCAGGTCACTCTGACCTATTCAATAAACTCTAGTTTCTCCCTATCACTCTGACCTATTCAATAAACTCTAGTTTCTCCCTATCACTCTGACCTATTCAATAAACTCTAGTTTCTCCCTATCACTCTGACCTATTCAATAAACTTTAGTTTCTCCCTAACAGAAGCTCTTTGGGGGGCATTTAAAGACCTTTGTAACTTGGCCCCTTTCTACTTTTCCAGTCTTCCTACTTTTATTCCACCTTTCACGTATTCTACAGTCCAGCTGTACTGGTCTACTCACTTCTTAGTGGACCCAACACTCGGTTTCTCAACTCTGGGCACATGCATTGGTTGCTGCTGTGTCTAGAACACTCATCCCCCTTCATCTCTACCTCTTGGCTTTTCTCAAGACTCAGCTTAAATTCTACTTTCTGTGTGAGGCCTTTCCTGGTCCGGTCCACCCTCCTTCCCCATCCCCACCACACGCACAACAAATAGTGCCTTCTCTTTGAGGTCACCTCCATTTACACTCTAGGTTTTCTCCCCCATTAGAATGTAAACTCCTTGGGGGCAGGGGCCACGTTCATGCCTTTTTTGTATCCCCAGCACTTAGCACAGTGCCTGGAACATAGTAAGTACTCCATAAATGATTGCTGACCAACTGACAAGCCCCCCTTGAGTAGGAGAAAAACAATTCAAAATACTCTCCTCTTCAATTCCTTCTCCCTGCTCCCCACCCCCAGCAAAAGTCATTAACTCACAGGGGACAAGTCTGTGAAATTTTAAAGCATAATTCCTTAAATAGGGTTGTAATTTTTTATGTCTTTTCTCTACCTATTTGTACA
This sequence comes from Phalanger gymnotis, assembly GCA_028646595.1. Lineage (NCBI taxonomy): Eukaryota > Metazoa > Chordata > Mammalia > Diprotodontia > Phalangeridae > Phalanger > Phalanger gymnotis. Next base: position 24,670,788 of record CM053626.1, on the reverse strand, counting down.
GTAAGCAAAGGGCATTGAAAATATCCACCTGGTTACTGTCAGCATTAGCCAGAGTTCATCCTTGAATTTTTGTATAAAGTATGGTCCAACATCTCTTCAGGAATGAATATACTGTCAGCTCTACCAAATGGGAATCATTGTTCATGTGCAATTCTGAACATTTCGAAACCAAAGAACATTTTCAGAAATCCAACTCTCTGGGCCCAAATGAAGAGCACGTGAGGTACTTCTCATCAAAGTACATGACTTTTAAAAGAGCCAAACTGGGAATTTAATCAGGAATCCAAAGAGAAGGCTTAT
>CM053626.1:24632083-24669988 GCA_028646595.1 Phalanger gymnotis | reverse complement strand
CAAATAATTGAATTAAAAGAGGGAGCATTTATTGAGTGTTTGCTTTTTGCCTGGAGTTAGGATCATCAAAACAAAAGCAGAATCATACCTTCCTTTAAGTAACCTACAGTCTGCCTGGAACATTTATTTCTTTCTTTTTAGTTCTCATAAAATCTGTGCAATGGGTTTTATATCTTTTATATGTCTTTCAGACTATGGTGTGTATGTATATATATGAGAGAGAGAAAGAGAGAGAAGGAGAGATGATCAAAGTGTATATATTAGATATAATCCTGTTCCTTGTCCTCCAGTGTGCTGATAATGATAATAATAATTAATAACAATAAATAACATGTATGTAGGACTTGAAAGTTTGTAAAGTGTGCTACAAATATTTAATTTGATCCTCATAAAAGCTATTATTGTAATTTTACCAATGAAGACACTTGAGGCAGATAGATGTTAAGTGACTTGTCCAGTGTCACACAACTAGTGAGTGTCTCAAACTGAATTTGAACTTAGATCTTCCTGATTCCAAGTTCTTTCTTTTTTCTTTTTTTCTCATGGACTTAACTAACATTGATAAATATGAGCATTTCAATATACAATGAAGAACAAAATGAATTATTTATGAAACTTGTGTTCACAGAGTTTTAAAAAATGTATATAAAATGTAACACTGTGATAATGGAATTTGGGGGTTACAAGGGACTTCAACAGTGATGTCAAACCCCCAAACAAAAGGAATCCCCTCTATAACATAATCAGTCCGCATCTGTTAAGTGCCTTCTATGTACCAGGCACTGTGCTAAGGGCTGAGGATGCAAAAAGAGGCAAAAGACAGCTCATGCCCTCAGAGAGCGTACAGTCTAACAGAGAGACAACAAGCAAATGGTTATGTACAAAACAATATTTGTATAGGATAAATAGAAAATCATTAACAGGAGGAAGGCACTAGAATTAACATAAGCAATTGTCTCTCCTGTACTTGAAGACTTCCCAGGAAGATGAAGCCACTGCTTCTCCCTTCTCAAAGTAGCCCCTTGCCCATATGGACTGTCCTGATTGTTGGTGTTGGGAAGCTTTTTTCTCACATGGAGCCTAGCTTGACATCTCTGTACCATCCATTCCCTGTGACGGGTTCTGCCCTCTGGTGCCCAACAGAATTCATCTCTAAGCCTTTCCCTACCTGACATCCCTTCAGATATTTAAACACATCCCTCATGTCCCCCCTGAACCTACCCTTCTCCTGGCTAAACACCCCCAGTTCCTTTGGAGCCTTTGACTAATCTCTCTGCCTCCATCTTGTCCACAAGAGTAGTAATGGGATGTTTTACCAAAACCTTTGCTAATATCTTAATCAACTACATCCATAGTATTCCCTTCCCCTCTTTGTTTAGTAGTGAGTCCAAAACAGGAAATGAATTTCGTCTGGCATAACCTGGTGAAGTCAGCTCTTGGTAGTCACCGCTCCACCATCTGACCAGCCCCCAGCCATCACTTAATGACCCCTCCACAAACTTTCCCAGGAATCAGAGTTAAGCTCACCAAGCTGTAATTGGACAACTCTCATCTCTATGCTTTTTTATTTTTATTTTTGAAAATTGGGACATTTGCCCTTCTCCGGTTGCATGGCACCCTTCGTTTGTCATGATTTTTCAAATATCACTGACAGCAGCTGTCATATCCACAGGTTTGGTCTTGATTTTGGTTTTTTAGGCCCAGAGGATGTAGTTCTTTTGGCTCTGGTGGCTTGAATTCATCAGGGCCGCCAGATGCTCACCTGCTATCTCCTTACTTATCTTGGGCATCAGCTCCATTAGCTATTTTTGTTCTGTCATTTTCAATATAAAGGTCATTCTCCTTTTCTGAGAATAAACACACAATATCAGCCTGTTTGTAACTCTAAGTTTAGTGTTTTTTTGTTTGCTTGTTTCCTTTGGGAAATTTTAGTATCTTTTTTCTTTCTTTCGTATTTCTATCACTACTTGCTAATTCACCCCCTGCTTTTATGTTCATGGTCCCTTGGACAGAAGACTGCTTTATGGAGCAATTTCATTTTAAAAGCATTATCTTTCTTTTACCGATCCTTTTATCTCACTCTAGTCTTGCAAAGCTCTTAATGTGCACATTTGAAAATATCCCCGCACAACCCTGCATTTGCTTCACAGCATCCTGGACTTTGTCTTTTACTACTATTACTAATACTGCTGCTTCTGCTACAACTACTACTACTACTACTACTACTACTACTACTACTACTACTACTACTACTACTGCTACTACTACTATTACTACTACTACCACCACCACTACTACTACTACCACTATTACTACTACTGCTGCTTCTGCTATTACTACTACTACTACTACCACCACCTCCAACACCACTACTACTACCACCACTACTACTATTACTACTACTACCACTATTACTACTACTACCACGATTACTACTACTACTACCACCACCATCACTACTACTACCACCACTACCACCACCACCACCACCACTACTACTACTACTCCAATTACCACCATTACTACTACTACCACGATTACTTTCCTTTGAAAATGGCTCTCTTGCTACTTTTTCGAGGTATTGCCTCATCTCATCTCTAATTTTCGCTGCCAGACTTTTCAAGCATGGTATCTTAAATCTTTTTGAGCCCAGCTTTGCCCCATCATTCCACTAGCCAACCAATCAGCATTTATTAAGTGCCTGCTAGGTATACAAAGATGAAAATCTTTGCCTTTCAAGGGCTTGCAATCTTCTGTAATCTGTAATTCTGCAATCGCTGTTTTTGTGTCTTTCTCAGTCTTTCATCCTTCCTGCTTTTGACCCTTCTCTCTAAAAGGTGGGTCCAGCCTGGAGAGGGATGAAAATATATGTTGCTCAGTCACTTCCTTCTCTCCCAAAGGTTTGATCAGTTAACCAGCATTCATTAAATGTCTACCCTGTGCCAGGAATTGTGCCAGGGTGTGGGCTTACAAAGATCATTTATTTATCTCTTTGCTTTTCCGTTACTTGGTATATGCCTGAATCCTAATAAAAATACATTGAATTAAATTGAATTGGTTTGAATTGAATTGTAGAAGCTGCTACCCACTTCTGTCATTGAGTAACTGTGGCCCTGGGGCAGTTACTCTTCATATCTGGGCTTCTTTCCTCATCCATACAGTGAGAAGATTGGCCTGAGTTGTTCCTTCCAGCTCTAATTCTTTCTCCTAAGGCTGACATCTTGCTAAATAAAACCTAGTGTGAAACTCTTCAACATGTGTAGACTAACTGGATGTGTTTCCAAGTTAACACGTCCCACATCCCCCCACCCAGAACTCCTGTCCTTGTGCGGAGCTGGCCTTGTCAAAGAGAAGATATGTTTCTTGTGGTTTTCATTCCCTAATAGAAAAATGTTGCCAAGAGTTCACTTGTTAGATAACATTGAGTTGTAATGGATCCTAGTTAAGACACCATTGTGAAAACTGAAGTATTTGGGAGTGGGTGCCATCTACTGGTAGTAACTTACTTTTCTTTCCTTTTCTTCTCTCTCTTTTTTTTTTCCATAGAGTATGACTCGGAAGCAAAAAGGGTTCAAGACATTCTTTCAGGAATTGAGAAACCACAGGTATGTCTTCGGGATTTCTCAGCATCAATGACAGTCTCATACATATTTCAAGTTGTATCCTTTTCTTCCACCAGATGGTAGTTAAGAGGAAGGGCCATGAACCTTTGCAGGTTCCTCATAAAATATGAAATCGTCTTTGGTTATTAATAGAGCATGAAGAATCCTGAACAGGAGATTACTGTGTTGTCATAGGATACTCAGACCTCTTTATTTAGACCTTCTGAGCGCAAAGGGATAGTCTTCCCGCCTTCCAAGCACCTCAGGATTTCCTTTTTCAGATCCCCAGCCCAGACTAGTCTTATGTTTTCTTTTGGAAAATTGCTCCTTACCCATATAAATAGCAACTTAACCTAAACTGGTTCTCTAATTATTTTGACTGGTTAATTCTGTACCAACATTTGGATGTTATCAGGAAGAAATTATGTCCAGAATATTTGGTCCACCTGGAGTAAACAAAAAATCAGCACAGTGGGAGATTATCTGGTTTAAATATTTAGGTTTCTAACCTGTCGTTGCTTTGAAATCCAAGTTTAAAAAGCCAAAATATTAACTCGGTCTTTCTCCTAAGACTGGGCACATCGGAGCTGGAGGATATCTTTCTGGTCCAATATGGAAATACGAGTTCCTCCTTTCCTTGTTTTTTAAAGGCTGACCCACTTTTCAAATCCTCTGCAAGAGTTGGGAGATCTCATGAAGGCGAATAGTTACCAGATTTTGTCCCTTATATGTATGCCCCTAATCTGCTGTTGGAGTGATATAAATTGTTTACTTCTTTATTTTCAAAGAGGTTTGGAGCTTTATCAAAAAAGTGACTGTGTATGTATAAATGCTTATATTTATAAACATTTGTGTATAAATGTTTTCTTATCTGTCAAGTAAGGGAGGTTCCTTTCCAGATCTGTGATCTATGATTTAAATTTATCTGTCTATCCATCCCTCTCCTCCTCTCTATCCAGCCATCTCTCTACCATGCATGTACAAACATGTGTAAATGTACATATATGTGTATATAGACACACGTGCATGCATGCATACACACATACACAGACACATATACTTTCATCCCAACTTTATTTCACTTTGCCAGTGTGCTTTCTTTTTCTTCCAGGAGAAATGATAATAAGTGAAATCCTTCAACCTAGAAACGTAGTGTATCCGTAGTTAGTACAGCCCATGCCTTGAATATGTCAGAAGTCATGTCTCTTATCTCCTCAGCTTCCCATGACGCTTCTTTTTGTACCAATCTCATAGCTTCTTAAAATTCTTGCTGTTATCTTTTGTGATTATATTACTGTGATTTCTCTATAAAGTGCTCTCTCTCTCTCTCCTCACTCTTCTGAAGATCTCTCCCTTATAACAAAGAAATCAAAACAAAGGGAAAAACAGTTCAACAAAAATAACCAACATATCAGCCATCATAGGTACCCATAGTGCCCCACTTCTTCATAGAAGGAATGTATAAGGTAGTGTATTATAAAGAGGATCTTTTTAAGCTGAATGGTTTTTGGGAACCGATGAAAGTGATGCTTAGGTAGAGCAACAGATATATGGGGAAAGAGGTGTATAAGAGATGTTTTCAGACATTTGAAGGGCTATTATATGGAAGAAGAGACTAGACTATTTCTGCTTCACCTTAGAAGACAGAACAAAATACAGTGGGTGAATTAATCAAAGAGTTAGATTTAGACTCATTATAAGGGAAAATTTGCTAATAATTATGGCTATCTAAAAGTGAAATAGGCTGCCTTGATAAGTAGTTCCTCCCTTTCCCCCTCCCCTCCCTGCCTCTTGAGGTCTTCCCACTCAAATGACTTTGAGATACCTTCCAACACTGAGGTCCTAAAAAGTATTATGGCCCCTCCAGTATATAGCTTAAGTAATAGAGAATGGCTGTGGAGTTCCAGGAAACTAAATAGAAACAAAGTGACACCATGATTCAGCAGCAGAAAGCGTGATAAAACTAGTCCCAGAGATGGGAAGAAGGATTGCAGGTGTCCTTCTCCAAGTAAAGAAACCCCCAGGATGGTGGCTGCTGCAGTTGGAAAGGAAAGGATGGAGTCTCTTCTACTGGTTAAGAAAAGAACCTTGATGCACTTACCTCCTTTTTCCTAGCTACAGTTAGTAACACTATGACCTGTAGCTCTTTGAATATAAAAGGTGCATGTTTTATTTTTAAATTCTGGCTTTACGGTGGACGTAGAACATGGAAGAACCTTCTTGACTGCGGGGGTTGTGTATATCTTTCTATGTTCCCCATGCCACACAGCATAGTAAATACTCACTGAGTCACTCATTGACTGAATTCTTGTTTTCCTACAAATATTCCTGTAGTAGAAGGTATTGGAAGCTTTGGTTTCTAGGCCTGGGGAGCTGTGTATCTGGACTAAGGCAGCAGGACTCATTTGGTGAAGAGAACAGCAGATTTGGGAACTCAGAACTCAAGTTTGAATGCTGCCTCCGTAGCTAGACCTAGGATTTCCCAAAAGTCCCTTCCCCTCTCTTGGCTTCCATCTCCTCCTCTAGAAAATGAGGCCTTGGACTAGATCATTTCCAGCTTTAATGATCCAATTTAACCTACCCAAATTCACCCTGGAGGTGCTATTCCATCAGTTAGACAAAGACTTAAACAAATGTTTTTGGATTACCTAAGATATATAGGACATGGCAGTAGGCTTATGCCATCCCATGGGAATTGTGCAAAGTAAGTCAGTGATTTGGAATTTAAAACCATAGCTGAAGTACAGAAATAACATTAAAAAAATAATCCTAAATAATTTACAAGAGGTATCTACATTTCTTTAGAAAAAAAAGAAAGAAAGAAAACCTCCTCCAAATTGCTTTGACCCTCTTTGATAGTAATGCTGGAAATATTCTCACTAATACTAATGAGCAGTTTACTTCGGCCCTGTAAATAGACACAACCTGGACCTTGCATTCACTATTGTTCACACTTGCTAATGAGTAACTCCATTGAACTTTAATCAACAATGGATTTGAAGGGCCCACCAGTGAGCAAACTGACCTAATATAGGCATCTGTCCCCTGTCAGAGATATTTCCTTGAAAGGTAAACAGCTGCATAAATGTAAGACCCTTTGATGGTTCTCAGACAATCAGAAATTGGGGAAGGAAGCTGTTGGTTGTGAAATTCCTACATTCACAAGGACTTCTTTCTTGGAGAATGCTCTCTTGGGTGGTTTGTTTTCCCTTGCTTTATCACACCATTGTCTTGAGGCACTTCTGAAGTGGGAGGTCAACCCCCTTTCCATGGGACCCAGAAATGCCTTCGTGGACTTCTAAACTACCTCCCTGGGCCACCCATCCTTTCCCTCCCTGAAGCCAAGCTAAGATGAGTCAGTCTAAGTTTCTCTCTGTAGGAAAATGGCAGCCCTGATTTGGAGTCTTGTTGGGAATGAGACGGCTATTCTGTTTCAGGCAAAAACTCAATACTTGGCACCCATGGCCCCTGGGCCATGTGAGGGGTGGGAAATGGTTAGGGAGGAAATGAGGATGAGGAAGGGATTAAGTCAAAAATGGAGGGAGGAAAGGCAGGCTAAAGATGTGAATGATTAAAAGGAAATGAAATTGTAGCACTTCTAGTACACAGACTGGCTAAAATTAGGCTAATTGTTTTCTATAACAGTTCCTCCAGATATTGTTTTAATAAACAGATGAGAATGATTTTTATGAGTATATGAGTGATAAATAGTGGATACTTCATGTGATCTCTAAATTCATTTTTATACCAACTTCAGCTGTTAACAAACCCATTCTTTATACTACAGTAGGAGTTTTTGACCTGGGAATCTGAAATTTTTTATTTTAATATTTTGATAATTTCATTTTTATATAATTGTTTTCCTTTGTAATACCGTGTATTTTATTTTATGCATTTAACAACATTATTCTGAGATGGTGTCTGCAGGTTCTAGACTGCCACGGGGATCCATGCCGTAAAAAAGGCTAAGCGCCCCTGAGCTTCAACCTGGCTCCTGTCCAAATTATCATGCCTCTTGACATACATATTTTCCAAAATTAATGGAAGTATATTGACTATTGCTTCTTCTAACATGCCTCTGGGTTAGAATTCCCCTCTCCATTAGTTCTTGTTAGTTCTTTGATCTTGGGGGAGTCACTCCCCCCGAACCTTCCATCCCAGGCCTCAGTTTCCTCATCTGTAAAATGAGAGGTTTGGAGTAGGTGGCCTTTAAGGCCCCACCTGTGATTTTGTAACTAGTGGGTAATAACAGTGTCTCTGAACCTCAGTTCCCTTCTGGGTTGGTCCAGATAATCTCTCTGAGAATTCTAAGTAAAACATCTCTATCTCTACTAGCTGAAGATAGGGATGATTCTGTCTCTGCATGGCCAGTGCCTATATGTTTAATTTCTCCCTATTGTCATGTACATGCCAGATAGGCAAAAGTGGATATTGTTACGCACCCCTCTAGGGAAGCTGCCAATATTTTCCCATTGCAAATTAAACTAGCAGCTCCCCTTGGTTATTCTGAGCTCCCTAAAAGGCACAAAGAGGCCTTAGCGGCAGAGTGCTGTGGTTCAGAGATGGTTTTTCTTCATATACCCAGCACTGAAGAACCATAGGAAAATAGATGTCACCGGTTGAATATTTCTTGCAGTGTAGCATGCTAATTTGGCTGACTTCTCAGAAGAAAAATGGTGCCCAGATAAGACACAAAGCCAGGAATGCAAATTGATAGGAATCCATGGCCATTTAGCATCTGAAGGGACATGATTTATATTTGCTATTTATTGAGAGACAGAATATGATTTTAAGTAGCCATTCATGAAGTCATTGCTTAATCAAATGAGAATTATATGCAAAGTACCCTGCAAACCCTAAGGAACTATATAAATCGTAGCTGTTGCTCAATGCAGACCATTTTCTCAAATTCTTATAAAGTTGTCATTTCTTTCTCTGATTTCCAAGATCTAATCAATTTACTTTAAAAAACAAAGTCCTTGCCTTAGCAAAGTCCTGCTCAACAAAATTCATAGTGTATACTGACAGTAGCTAACAAAAATATTTCTATTTATTTCAAGACTCTTCATTTTCTTCCTTTCCTTGTAGTTTGATAATGAATTGGTAATTCACCAACAATTAAGAGTCCTCTATCATAGAATAATAATTACTGTAATTATTACAATATCTAGCATTTATATATCACCTACTGTATTCAGGCACTGTGCTAAATACTTACAAATATTATCTCATTTGATCCTCACAACTACCCTGGGAAATAGGTGCTATTTTCCCCATATTACAGTTGAGAAAACTGAGGCAAACAGAGATTAAGTGACTTGCCCAGGGTCACACAGTGTCGGGCTGGATTTGAACCACAGGCTTACTGACTTGAGACTCAGTGCTCTATCCACTGCACCAGCTAGATGCCTGCCAAACTCTATTCCTTATGCTGGAAGACATGCTTAATTTAAATATAATAGAATCTCTGGCCTCAGCGTCTGCAGACTAGCAAGAGGATGTAACATACAGATGATAATCCAAACATAGGATACAGTGTTAGCAATAATGTGGTGGCAGGAAATTTGAGGTGTCTGTTCAGGGCCTGGGATGTAAAATATGTGGTGGAGAAAATTAGCCTGAAAAATAGTGATGGCTGTAGTTTACAGAGGAGCTTATAAGTTAAATACAGACATTTGAACTTTACTTAGTAAAACAGAGAACCGTTGAAGGTCTCTGAACAGAGAAATGAGAGACATAAGCACATTTAGGAAAAAGGGCATCCTTCTTAAGGCATATGCTTTCCCTCTTGAAAATTTTAAAAATAAACTACTAAGTAGACCTCAATTTTTTTTCAAAGTAGAGTTTGTCATATTTCTCTTTTTAAAAATCACAATAAAATTATGCAAAGAAAGCAAATAAAATGTCCTTTGACCCAGAAATTCCACTACCCCAAGAAAGTCAGTGACTAAAAAGAGAACTATCCCAAGGACTATTAGTGATTAAAAAGAGAACTCATATACATCAGGTATTTATAGTAGCATTTTTTTTTACTCTAGCAAAGATCTGTAGATTCTCATCCATTGCGGAATAGTTGACCAAGTTGTGGTGCATAAAAATAATAAAATATGTTTATGCTATAAATAACAGTGAGCGTGATGAATGCCAAGAAGCATGAGAAGATTTATATGAACTGATGCAAAGTGAAGGAGGCTGCACTAGGAAGACAATATATACATTTGCTACCACGTCGTAAATGGAAAGAATAGTGGCCACAACAACATAGCTGAAATTGAATGGTGTCCAATTATAAAGACCTAGCTTGGTTCCAAAGAAGAGAGATATGAAGATACCTCCTTCCCTTCATTATACAGCTAGGCAACTGTTGGTGTGGAAGTAGTTCTTGGTTCACAGGACTCATGAATGGATTCTTTTCATGGTTATTTTTTAAAAGCATTAGCACGCCATGAAGTTTCATCAGTTATGAATGCATTGCTTTCTTTACCATTTAGCGATCATAGACTTAGAACTTTGAGGAACCTTAGGGAAATTCCACTCCCTCAAATAACAGATGAAGAGACTGAAGCTAAAAGACTGAGTATCTTGACAAATCTCACCCAGGTAGTAAGTGGTTGAATTTAGATTTGAAACCAGGTCCTCCAACTCCAAATCCTGGAAAACAAATGCTTAGGGGTTAAGGGGGTGGAGGAGAAGGCACTAGACCTATGAGTTCACTGGTTTAGAAATTCCCAAAGAGGAATGTAAATGTAAAACAGCAACTTCTCTGCAATTAGTTGTATTTCTGTGGGTCATTGAGAGAGTTTGGGTGATTTGTCCCAGCTCACACAGTATATGTGAGAAGCACCATTTGAACACCGGGCTTCCATATTTGAGATGTGTTCTATCCATCATGCCAATCTTTTTTTTTTTTACCAGATTTTAAGTCAGAGAAATATCTAATTGTAGTGTATCATTGTTAAACTCAGCTTTTGGAATCGGAGAATTGGAGCTTTATTATAATTAATATATTTAATTAATATATATTATATATAATATAATAATAATATAATTAATTATAATTAATATAATTATAATTATGACAGTAACAGATACAGTTGGGCTCTTCCCAGAATATACTATCTACCTTGTATGATATATCGCTGTTGGTGTAAATGTTTTATGTTATCAGGCCAGGTGTTGAATGACATACAGTGTGGTTCATGATGCTAATACGAATTTGGTAAAATGTATTTCTTGCCTTTCTTTTAATTAAAAATTCTTCCCCATTAGCAAATTAAAACTCATCGTCATGTTTGGGCATAGAAGTACAATGCTATAATCCTTTGGTGTGAGTAAGCAGAGGGTTTGTGTGGACTCAATTTGACCATTTTTATCCTGATTTTCTCCCTTAGGTCTCTAATGTCCAAGCAAGGACAGTCCTGCTCACATGGTCCCCTCCCACTGGCCTTTCCAGTGGAGATAGACCCCACAACAGCCCACCCTACCCCTACAGCTATGAAGTGGCCTTATCAGACAAAGGGAGGGATGGAAAGTACAAAATCATTTACAGGTAAGTTTAGATGGATTATTTCTTTCTATTCTCTTCCCCAGGAAGGAAAATGAAATAACCCTAGTAAGATGAATGTTTGCCTTTCATCTCTCTAATGAGTAAAATTTATTTTTAAATAGTGGCAGCATCAGTAGGACAGGTTTGGGGCTTTATAGGGCCCAAGGCCCTTCCTCTAATTCCTTATCCTCTTTTCCCACTTTCCATCACCCCAACTCCCTGCCCCAGTCCATGGGAGTCACCACAAGGAGATGGAACACAAGGAACTACCCCCACCCCCCATTCCTGCCTTGGAGTTGGAGAGCTTTAGGGGCTGATGGTCTCTGTCCACACTAGAGCAAAGTGAGGATGAATGGCTACTAACCCAAGTCAAGAACAGTGAATGCTCCCTACTGATGCCCATTAGAGTCTTTGGTGCTGTTAGCGTACCCCTGAACAGGTTTCAGGCACTCTGTGGAGTGAATAGGTTTTGGGGGCTAGCCTGAGAACCCATCTACTGCCTTCAATGTTGATTCTTGGGGAGAACGTGTTCTAAGATCCAGTCAGCTGATTTGGCTTTTAGAACATAACTATCCATAATTTGGGAGCTTCATTTTAATTTAAAGGAACATTTTCTATTAACATTCATGAAGTCTTTCCTGAAATTTAAAAATATCACTAATTGGACTGAAATCTTATCTTTGTGTTGATTTAAAAATACATTTTCTGTGGTTTTTTAAACAATCAAATAATTATTAGCATCAAAAAGAAAACCCCATGGAAAGTAAGTAGAGCTTCCCAACAGAATCTGAACACATACATTTTAAGAATATTTGATGAGTCAAGTAACCTGGGTTCTGACTTAATCTAAACGATTTCATTTCTAATTCAGCTTAACAAGCATTTATTCAAACCTGCTGTTTTCAAAGTTCAGTGCTAGATACATGCTTGGTATGGCCAGAATGAAATAGTCCTTGCCTATTCTGGAGCCGCAAAACGGCCACACTGGCATCTGAGTACAAAGTCTGGATGGAGACAAGTGCCGAGCTCAGAATGCTCATTTCAACTTCTGCTGACCTCAGCATCTTTGGCTTAAGGGGGCAGGCATGATGACATTAGCTCCTTATATATAGTTGGTTGTTAGAAATGGTGTGATCCTACTGCGGAAGACAGGCAAACTGCTGGCTTATAGAATATACCTTTGGGAAAATTAATCTTCCATCTTCTGAATATAGAAAGGCAACCCTTAGTGTTTATTCCCTATCTTATCAAGTCTAATATCACCTTTTCGTCCATCTCCTTTTCTCCTTTGGGAACTACAAACTGGTACCTATATTGTTTCTGCTTTTTTTTTCAGTGGAGAAGAATTAGAGTGTAGCCTGAAAGACCTTAGGCCAGCCACAGATTATCATGTCAGGTGAGTTATGATACCCAAGTTGTATTTTGTTTGAAAAGCCAAATCTCTAGTGTTAAACCATGGTATGTTTGTTTTCTTTCTTTATCTCTTTTTCTTTCTTTCTCCTGATTCTCTCTCTGTCTCTGTCTCTTTCTCTTTCTCTCTCTCCTTCCTTTCTTTCTAAGCCAGAATCATGGATCTTTATTTGCCTCTAGCATTCTCTATATTTGCCACATGTCCTTAAGATTTCAAGCATGCGTCTCCATGCTCCGTGACTAACCAAGGATTACAGAGACAGGAAATGCACAAACCTTATCAAAAATAACAGAAAAGTAGATAAATAAAGAGAAGGAGACTTAGCTCTATATAATTAAATTCCCAAAAAAGATTGGGATTTTTTTTTAGTGCTGTTTGACATTCTAAGATCAGAGTGATAATGTGTTTAAACATTTTCTCCCTGAATACCTTGACTCACAACATACCTGATGCCTTCTGTGGTCAATTATTAACTACAATTACTATTCCTTAACCTGTATAAACTTTTTCATTCAGAACAAAAAGGCAAACAGAGCCTTCTCTGGTTTGGAGAATCACTGAAGAGTGTAAGAAAAGCAACCATGCTTTTCAATGGGTCAGTAGTACTGCAGATGAAAATCTTGTGTGAGCTAATATCAGTCAAGCGGTAAGCGTTTGTCAGTTGTTTATTACCTGCCAGATCCTGTGTCAGGTTCTTGGGATATAAAGACAAAGCGAAACCAGTCCTTCCCTTGTGGAGCTCACATTCTCATGGGCTTGACTGCCATTTGTTAAAAGTCATGGAGATGTTACACCTGCAGTGGACTAGAGCTGCTCCCCAGGCTCAGCCTCCATCTCCCACCTCCATGTGTTTGTACAAGCCTCATGCAGAAAATGCCTTCCAGCTTTATTTTTCCCTCTTCTAATGATCCTTATCTCCCGGTAAATCTCATTTCCCACATCACAGCCTCCAGGAAGCTCTCCCTGCATTCCCCAGTCCTTGGAGCATTATCCTTCCAATGACTTCACATCCACATAGCTGTGTCCATGGCATATCTCTCTGGGTGACTCTCAGTTTCTTTAGGGTGTCGTGCTTGTATTTTAATCCTGAGGCACTAGTAATACCCAGGACCTTGTCGGCTTTATAGGTGTGGGGGTTGTTTTGTTTTCTTAAATAGACAACTCCCTGTTATCTAGAGGGAGTAGAAAACATCTTCTACCAATGAAGCAGATTGGCCATTGTGCTGGATTGAATTGGTGAAGGGAGTTCTCCCCCCTACAAAATTACAGATCACTGAAATCATAAACCTAGGGTGATCTTATACTATTTTTAAGTCTAAGACTGATAAGTTATTAATGTAAAAGACCCTATTTTCTATTAGATGGTGAGCTTTCCAACTTATTATTATTGTTTAATTATCAATAATTATACCAATATTAATTATTATTATTATTAATAAATTGATGTTATTAACCTACACATAAAATTTGTAACATGCCTTTTTAAGTGTTGTTTTACTGAAGTATTAATTTTGTACTTATAGGTTTTGTTTCTATGAATATACTTAGGTCGTAGACCATATCATCATAGAGGCCATCCAGTCTAATCTTCTCATTTGACTGATCGGGAAACTGGGGTCACCCAGAGAGTAAGAGGCAGAGCCGGGATCTGAACCCAAGACCTCTGACTCTAAAACCATTACTTTTTCTTCTTCATCATGTTTATAATTATCCCTTTTTAAAAAATCCCCATCCTATTCTATCTCCTTCATAAACCTGTATAGCTCAGGTGAGCATTGTACCATTAGAGGAGGAACCAGTGGTAATCCTCAACCTAGGTTGCACTGGGACACCTCCTGCCCCACCCTCTATCTCCTGCCCCCCTCCCATCTAAGCTTTGGGTGTATCTGTCGTGAAATATTTAACAAATGACTCTCCAGCAAGCAAGAAATGCACCCAAAACACACTTTTGAGTTTAATCTGAATTATTAATATTCTCTCCATCACTTTCTTCAACAAAACAATGAATCAATCTTGATTTGTAGCATGCCCGAGGTTACAAGGAGCAAATATTCACGTTATAGATTTAACAATCGACTCTCTCCAACTAATTGGCTCCAGCGCATCTCTGCCTTGTAGCCCAGTGGTGTCAAACTCAAATAGAAAAACTCTTGCATTTTGACTTTGAAAACCATAAATTATTATCAATGTTGTATTCTAGTTTTCTTTTTTTTTCCTTTTGTTAATCATTTCTCAGATACTTTTTTTTCTCGAGTTGGATTTTTTTTACTTTTTTTTTTACTTTTCCTCTCTACTAAAGCAAAATCTTAAAACTCTTGCTCTTCCTCTCTGCTGCCCAGTGTATTCCACGTAATTAAGAACATGTTATCACTCAATTTAAAAAGCATCGGAATAATTTAAATGTCCCAAAGGGCCCTGGATTTGGAATCAGCAGATTTGGATACAGACCATTTAATTCCTTGTATTTATGTCCCCGGAAGCTAGCACAGTGTCTGGAACACAGCGGGTGCTTAATAAGTGCTTGCTGTTTAATTAGTTCGTGCTTGCTGTTTAATTAGTTGGTTCTCTGCTAGGTGTGACTCTGCCCATGTGACTTTGGACAAGTCACTTTCCTCAGCTTCAATTTCCTTCTCTCTAAAATGAAGGTGTTGGAATAGCTGGTCTGTAAGGACCCTCCTAGCTTTGAAATTCTGCAAAACTTTTGATTCTCCACCAGCTTCAGAGCAAGATGTCTCGGGCCTCTGCTTCTTAGTGACCAACATTGTTCTGATCGCTTAGCCGCCGCAGGAAAGTTTGGCCCCGTAACTTTCCCAACGATGTGATCTTGCGGATAACATTTCCCAGACTAATTATCACATGATGAAACATTTCTGAAAACCTGCTTTCAGTATGTGGCCATCTCTGCTGACAGGGTGATGGGGCACTGGCCGATCGGGTTACAGATGTGTTCAAGGGGCACATTTCTGAGAATCCTCATGCACCTGCTTCAGCAGCATTCTGCCAGGACTTGACCTCCAGTGAGTGTGGAGAATTCTCCAGCACTCCATTAATTGTGGGGCTTGGTTTTTGTTTTCTTCTTTCTTTTTTTTTGAGAGGTATTGTTTTTTCTTAAATGAAGTGGCTCTCTCTTCTTTCAGATAGAGGCAAACTGGCTCATTTTTTAAAAAAAAAATAATATTTTTTTTCTTCCCCAATTTGCACGTAATAAGAATTTTTAACATTCTTTTTTTTTTTAAGTTCCAATTTCTCTTCCTCCTCTTTCCTTCCCCTCCCTGGCTTTCTAGCATTCACCAACCCAGTGAAGATGTTGCAAACAAATAATATAAAATATAGTGTATCATAGAACCCCAGAACTAGAACCTTAGAGCCTGTCTAGTCTAGCACCTTTATTTTACAGACAAGAAAACAGAGGCCTTTGGAGATTAGATGACTTAGGATCTTAGCTTTAGAGCCAAAAGAGACCTAAGAGGTCAACTAGTCCAACCCCCCCCCTCATTTTACAGATGAGGAAACTGAGGCCAGAGAGAGTTAAGTGACTTGCCCAAGGTCACCGAGGCCAGATTCAAATCTTACTTTCTCCTCACTCTGAATCTAGCCCTAGCCACTGGGCCACATAATAGATATAAAAACTCTGGACTCAGTATCTCTATAATGTATATAAGCGTGTATCTAACAGCATTTCTCCAAAAAGACTTGTTAATAATGATAGATCTGGTTTATCTAATTCCATTGTTGTGGCCATTGGTTCATCGGAATGTAAAGAATAATTGAATTTAAATAGATAAAATGTTTTGTTGGATCCCAGTACTATAACTATTTGGGATACCTCATTTTTCATAAGCATTTGGCTATAAATACGTCTCCAAACCAGAGCAGTTTCTTTTTTTTTTTTGGCGTGGGGGAGGGGGGGCTGGGAGGGGGAAGAAGGGCAATTGGGGTTAAGTGACTTGCCCAAGGTCACACAGTAAGTGTGTCAGATGTCTGAGGCTGGATTTGAACTCAGGTCCTCCTGACTCCATGGCTGGTACTCTACTCACTGTGCCACCTAGCTGCTGCCCCCAGAGCAGTTTCTTATATTTCCTGGGGAGGCCTCCCAAGCAGAGAGTGAACCACAGGTTGGTAGAAGAACTAAGGAGCCAGCCATCCCATCAGGAAAACTGAGGCTCCTCTCCTACCTCTGACTCATCGTATTGGTTATCTTTGTTGTTGTTGTTAGGGAGAATTAAGTATTTTAGTGCTTGTGAACAGAAAACTTTCAGCTATAAAAGCACAAATATGAAGAAATTTTATAAAACTACATGAGTAATAAATTAATGATATCCCACTTTTAACCCCAGAAAATGTAAGATCCCACATTTTTACTTCATTTTCTGCTGTATTCACACTAATATAGCCGAGAAATAGGACTCCTAAGCTAATTTATATTAAAATAAGCTATTGTCATGTAAGATATGCATTTCTGATTATTGAGAATCCATTATATCCAATTTTAAACAAAGAAATAATGCTTGTTTCCCTAGACTGAGCTTCAGTATGCTCTTACATTCTCTTCCATTTCTCCTTATTTGGTAGAGTCTAGAACACTAATAGAATTTCCTGTCATTAAAAATGGCGATGACCTCTCAATGCCACGATAGCTAACTCTGTTTAATACTCTACATTGCCGACAAGATATTCATCTGCATAGGGAGAGGGCATTCCCATACCATGATTTCACCTTAATAATGAAATCCCAGATCTAGGGAAATGATAAATCAATCAGAATAAATCTGTTTTTATTTGCATGAAGAAGGTTAGTAGGTTCTAGAACAAAATGAGAGTAACAGAATTTTCTGGCTTAGAAAAAAGAGAGCTTAGACATGGCTTGTAGGAACCCTACAAGCATCAGAATAAAGATTGTTCTTCCTTTTTTGGAAAAGAAAACGTTATAAGACCCAGACATGTAAACTAGGCCCTTCCTGGAGTTAGCCCCACCTTAGTTGCCAATCCACACCCACATAGATTTTACACCTAATAGGGGTTTGGGCCTAGGGCTTAGCACTTAGTAAGATTCAATGAAATACACTGAATTACTCAACAAAAACAAAAGCCAAACTCTTCAAGGGCACTTGTTGAACTAAGTGCTAAGGATCCCATTTTGCTTACCAACACAGACACCAATTTCCAGTTTTGTGTTTCAATGGGGGAAAAAAATACCCCAGCAGACTTGAAAGCTCAAATATCAGATGCTGGAAACATTTTCAGCTATCCATTGAATAACTTAGTTCATGCCACTTTCTAACAGGGATAAAGAAAATGTCAATGAAGAACCAAAGTAGTAGGTGTCCTTCTTGCATATGATGTCCAGAGAAATTTGGCTCCCACGCCCGAAATCAGAGCTGAGCCCTTGAGTTCGAATGACTAGCCTCGACTGCCTTCCATAATGGCATCCTTCATGGGGGTTTGTTTGCACAGTTTCGGCAATGGGCTAGGCCTATGGATCTGCTCTTGGCAGGAAGCAAGGGTGTTTCTAGGTGTACCTTTAATATACAAAATCACTGTGATCTGAGTGGTAGGAAGGTACCTTAGCATCCATGTATACCAACTCCACCTAAATGAAATCTCCACTGTTACAGACCCAACCAATGGGTATCCAGCTTCCAGTTTGGGGTGGAGGTGGGGGAAGAGAATTGCCTCCTGCAAAAGACTCTGATTCCATTTGGGGGCAGCTCCTGATGGAAGCTTCTCTTGATGAGCCCATATTTGCTCATTTGTAGCCTGCTTTTTTCCCATGATTCAGTCTTCTGGGATTCAACAGAACAGTCTTAATTCTTCCTCCTCAAGGAAGCTCTTGAAATACATGACCACAACTCTCCTGGCTTCAATAGGTCTTCCCTTGACCAAACACTGCCAGTTCTTTGTAGGTGGGGGTGCGAGGGCAATAGCAGCTGGAGGAACCAAGAAGGGCTTCTTGTAGAAGATGTATCACATCTTGTGGAAGATGAAATCACAGTAGAGGAACTTCTGCTGAGATGGTTCTACTTCCCAATGATTCTGAATTCAGAGGAGATAAAGGGCCAGCAGGAGCAGAGAACATGTTATATAATTTGAATAGTGAAAGGAACACATGGGGAAAGCTCTGGACAAAAACCGAGATGAAAATTAGGATCATTTTTGGTCTTTGCTGTAGAATCCATATGTATGTATGTATGTATGTATGTATGTATGTGCTTCTTTCCAGGGTATATGCAATGTACAATTCAGTAAAGGGATCATGCTCTGAACCCGTTAGTTTCACCACTCACAGCTGTGCCCCCGAAAGTCCTTATCCACCCAAGCTGTCACATCGGACCAAGAGTTCACTCACCTTACAGTGGAAGGTAAGTAGACCAGAATGCCAAAGATTCTACAACTGATTTAAATATTGAGTTGTGATCATTATTTAATTTCTATGTAAATACTTCAGTGACTAGTATTTAATTGTTATCGTTTTTCATGACTCCATGCAGTGAAGGTGTCTAGTCGGGTGCTGTTGATTGGAATTTTGGTGCAAATGGAGCAGAAATTTAAAAGGAGACACTTTGGAAATAATTTGTATTTATTTGTTTATTTTAGCGGGAGCCAGGAAATGCATCTCTAGCTATCACAGGAGGGGTAATTCTGTGGTCAGAATCAGAACATGGGTGCAAGAGTCACGATTAAAACTTAGCCTGAGTTTTACCATGTTTCATGGGATGGGCAGGCAGATCTCTCTGCCCTGCATTCTTAAAGGTTCACCCCTAATGTGGAAGTCATGGACCCATTGGACTATCACATGGTCATCTTGAATTCCATGGTTTTAATCAAGTAAAGATTCCCAGTGACTTCTTGATTTCTTTTTTCTCTGCTTAAGTGGTTGTGATTCTCTTCATTTCAGTCAGTGATCACTGTAAGCAAATGCTTTTCAAATCCTGCACAGTATTTATATGCACAAGTCAAAGGTCAGATAGCATAAGTGACATACAGGAAAAGCACTAGGCAAAAACTAGAATGAAAATTAGGATAATCTTTGAACACAGCCACTGAATCTATGTGTATGTGGATATTTTTTGAATATAATTGAGACCTCAATTTTAATTAACTGTGTTAACATTTTCTAAACTCTAGTAAAATCTCTTTAATTCAGACTATATGTAGGCCAAGTCCAGTTCCCAAATTGGAGTATGGAGTAAGGAAAGGTAGGAATTATAGAATAGCTCAAGGAAATGCCTTTTTATGCAGATAACTGTAGGCAGCTATTGTCCTCAGCTTAACATTGAATTATATTCCCAACATTGGTTTTTATATTTGCTGATGTGAAACTAGAAACATTTCCTCCTTCCCCCTCTAGAGACTAATAGGCATGGTTATTTAGGTCTGATGCCAGCCCTGAAAGGCCAAGACGACCCAGATTTTTCTTACTGTCATTGCTTAGAGGCAGAATTAGTAACTTCTTATGAAAGGCATTGTAAAAGCTACTGTAGCTTGTTAGATGGAAGGGACCTCAGTGACCAAATTGTTCAAGCTATACCCAAGCAAGAAGCCCCCTGTGTAGCGTCCCCCTCCCCACTGTGACGGATAACCATCCAGCCTTTGCTTGAAGACCTAGGAGCTTAAAAACAGAAAGTGGACAGCTGAGAAAAGCAATTACTAGCAGGGATTATTTCCCCACTGTAGTCCTGGAACAAGCAGGAAATGTAGCCAGGGGAGTGATGAAGTATGGCTTCTAACGGTTACCTGTGAAGCGCAGGCTTACCCTGTGATCCTACCTGGGCAGGCAATCGCGTGATATTTACCCAAGTAGTATAAATGAAGTCATCATTTTATGACTGTCTCAGGCCAAAGTTGAAATTGGCTTAGAAACTGAACCATCCTATTTTCTCTCCTGGCTTCCAAGGATAATCCAGGTCAGTGATTACCCAACTTTCTAGACTCACAGCTCCCTGTCATTGTTGACTTGATTTCTTGACATGTAGACATCCCCTCCTAAAAGTGCTATATGGCCTGTATTTATCTCTTGGAGAAGAAAAAAGAATTAATTTCCAGTTTTATTTTGAGGATCTTATGGTACCTTTGTCAAGATAACTAAAGATAGCCTGGGGAACTGCACAACAATCAGGGTTGGTAATCACAGATTTAGACTCTGCTTGAAACCAACTGGATGAAATTGTGGTCTTGGGTGGTCCATCGCCATCCCAGCAGTTTTAATAATCAAGAAGAAAGCAACCCTTTCAAATCGATGTTTTCCTTTTATTGACTTAGTCCTCAAAATACATCTCAGGCCTCTTGGAAATGAAAACACCTATTTCAGTTTCAACTTTAATTTCTTAATGATGGGCCTCCCAGACTTTAGGATTTCTCAAGTTACGAGAGATTAGTAGACACAAGGATTCTCTGAACAACTCTTTGGTGGTGAAGGTGGCAGTCCCTACCTCCTCATCCCCCTCCCCACTTTACTTTAATTTGCTTTGCTGCCTAGAGAAGAAAACAAGATTCTGAGACTACTGTTTGTCACTGTGTCAGCTGCATGAATTGAATGCCCATTATATAAAACTCTTAAGGGCAGCATCCAGAAAAAGAAATCACATGCACAGCTTCCTCCCTGAGGAAGTTTAAAGTGTAGCTGGTTTTGTAGAGAACATGCTCATTCTAGTGTGATTTATGAATGAGCTTAAAAATGAGTTACCGAGGGACATAAGTTCTGTTCAGTAGCATCTGGAAGACAAATTGTAAGGTTTGGTGGCCGGGTTGGTTTGTGACTGGCTGGGTTAAGTATGTTGGGGGTTTGGAGGTCTTGAGAGCACTTGTAATTCATGCAATAATTTTGTAGTCTTTGATACTCTCAAGACATTGAAGAATTGGAGGGAAGGAGTTGGGTTAGACCCTCTGTGGTAGATATGTTGAAAGATCTCTTCAAAGACCTCACAAGAACAGAAAAACGTGTTTGATTTTAAACTACATTAATTTCCTTTCTTTGTTTTTTTAAGGCACCAATCGACAATGGTTCAAAGGTCACCAGCTACCTTTTAGAATGGGATGAGGTAGGCATCTTTTTATCCATCTGTTAAAATACCATTTATTTTTTTTTTAAATTTCATTGACCAGGTGTCAAAGAAATATTATGCATAAACAAAAACCATATGAAGGATGGAGAAAGTGGTAAGATCAATTGTAATTATTGACAACTGAAAAATAAGGCAGAATAAAGTGGTAGGCACACAGCTCTCATTCAAATTAATGCATCTCATTTATGTTTAAGAATGCCACTCAAGTCAAAAACAGGCTTATCTTTCTTATCATTAATGGCAAGTGTGTTCTGTGTCTAGATAACTATTAATCAAGCATCATCAGTTATTTTTTTTAATCTTTTGATGATGCCCACAAGCCATCACAATTAAATTAGAATTTTAAATGGTAAGAAATGATGGTTATAGCTGAAGAAAAATATTTCTATTTTCTTTCCCTTCTTTGTCAGTTTTGTAGAGTCGTTTTAACTCATCGAGTCAAAGTCAGTATCTCATTCTGTACTTTTTTCATGCGGTGTTAGTCTAGAACTCTCCTGGAGTCTCAATATTGCATGCAATCTGGGCTGGAGTTTATGCCGCCGTCTTCTGGCACGGATAGGGTGTTTTGTTTTTATATTCGGTACCTTCTTACGCTGTATTGATTATTGTCAGGACCTGGTTCCAGTGTGGCACGGTGTTGATTGGCAGAAACTCAACTTGAAAACAATTGCTTCAGAAGGCCATGTTTCTAACACATGCCATTCATTTTTAGCAATCTGGGTCATGGCTCTATTTGGCCATTTTTCTGTTGCGCTCTTCTGTTTCGCAGTGATTATATCTCGGTATCAGCGATTTTGCAAACAGCCTGGGGATTTTTGGCACAGGAAATAGCAGGTCCAGGAAAAAGAAGGCCGTCCCATTCCAAATGCAAGATAACTAATATCCGTGGATTAAACTTTAGGGAGTAGAAAGATGGAGAAGATTGCAGACTTAGGCCAAAAAGAAGTGAATTCATTTTAAACCTCATCAGATGTGGAAAACCAAAGGCGTTGTTGTTGCTTTCGCTGTTACTGTTACTGCCATTGTTATTTAACTAACTGTAAAATGATCGTTGCCCAGTGGGATTTTCGAGGTAGAATCTGACGTGTGAGAAGACCCTTCACCACTTTCAGCAGAAGCTTATTTCCCCATCTGGATTACATCTGAACAGACCAGGTTCCAAGAAACCAGAAGACAATGATCTCTTGTTCTCAGGAACTTAGCAACGCGCTCAGGGTATACAGGCTGTTTAAGAGTCAGGCTTGACCAGGATGCCTTACAAATAAGGCATTATTTTATTTAAGGTGGTCTGATTGAAAAATGAAACCGCCCAGACAGTCCCTGCTGAGAAAATGTTATAGGAGACAGAGAGAGCTGGGAATGAGCTCTGCTGGACTGTGAACAAGTAATCAGTAGCATCTTCCCATTCCCCAAAGGATGAGTGAAATCCTAGCAAAGGCGAGCTTACAGATGCTTTTCAGTTTCTCGCACTGCCAGCTTGAAGTTTTTCTTGTGTCCTAAAGTTTCACGGGATCTTGCTCTTTTCTGATTTTGAGGGTGACTCATTATGGCCACCGGATCCTTTAATG
The DNA here is from genome assembly GCA_028646595.1 of Phalanger gymnotis. NCBI lineage: Eukaryota > Metazoa > Chordata > Mammalia > Diprotodontia > Phalangeridae > Phalanger > Phalanger gymnotis. Next base: position 24,646,799 of record CM053626.1, on the reverse strand, counting down.
TAAGGCATGCGTCTCTGTTTGTGCATGTGTGCAGACCAGGCATCGATTGATATCTCTTGTGCTTCCTGTGGCCATTCGGCCTTGGCCTGTGATTTCATGAGTTTGATTAAGGTCATGGTGACCCGTGGGAGACCAGCAAGGAGAACCCAGGTGTCACAGGAAATGGTGATTGTGACTCAGTTGTTGTCCTTTTAGGTCAGTAATTGAAGTATCTTGGCAGGATGATGGAAAAAAATGAGCAGATCCTGTTTATCAATTGAAATGTATAAGCAATGTCCACTGACCGCTTCCAGTCACAAAGGCCCCAACATGAGTGGCCTGGAGTTCTATGCTTGGTGTCATCTTGGGTCATTGCTCTTTGACCTCCTTCTCTTCCATTCTTTTTTCTTTACTTCTTCCTTCCTTTCCTTCCTTCCTACTTATTTCTTTCCCTTTCTTTCCTTCTTCTTTTCCTCTTTCCTCTTTTCTTTTTCTCTACCCTTCCATCTTTCCCTCTCTCCCTTCTTCATTCATTGGGCCATAGGTATAGAATGGGATAAGACCTTACATATCGTTTAACCCATAGTTAAGAAATGAACATCAGTAAATTTCCACACTGGAGTTTTCCCTGCATCGACAAAGTACCAGGTCTGACCCAGAAAGTGACCGTTCCTTCTCCTTCCCTTCCAGGGTCACCTTGTATGTGCTATGATGATCAGATGGGACAACACATGTAAAGCACTTCGTGTGCCATAAAATGCTGGCTATTAACTCTTCTCACATGTATAGCTTAAATTTATTTAGCAGTTGACAGTCTTCAAATCACCTATTTTTATTTTTTTTGGAGAGCTCACATTGCACTGGCCCTATTGGCCAAGAATATCTCCATAATTCATTTAGTGTTTCAATGCATTACCATTCTGTAGAGTCACTACAGTGTGGGAGGTCTCCTTTCCCATTAGATATTCAATTTGCCATCTAAAATTTTAAATAGTAGGCCACCACTGGCATGAGTGAAATACTAGAGAGTCCCCCAGAATGGACCTCTTGGCCGTCAATGAGCCTGCTCTGTGGCCTTTGAATTGCCTTTTTCTTAGGAACATGCCACTCAATCCAGGTCTTAGCCATGCGCCTTTGGTGGCAAGTCTCCTTGTTCCCTGGGCTCCCCTTCCCAGGATCGGTGGGATTGTCAGAATTGTTTCCCGTCCTGCAGAGTTCTGAGCCAGAAGGTATTTTTCCTGTCATTCCTCGGGGTGAATAGCAGAGTCGTTAAAGGCAGGATATCATTTTCAGGGCAGCTTCCAACTTGACGGGCTGCATGAGTCATCATCACATTTTAATTTCCTTCTGGTCACAAACCCAGTGTTTACATTTCCTTCTCCCTCGTGATGCTAATGAGTGGTAGTCTTAGCAAGGACAGGCTGAGAAGGGTTTGAATGGGCATGGTGATTTTTCTCGTTCTTTGGCTGACTGTACAGAGGTTAGACACCATGCTTATCATCACAGAAAAGCAGTATTTTCCTACCACCCATCGCTCTTAGTTTATTGGTGAGTTCTCAATCAGGAAAATGCCTCAGCTGTGAGGAAGTACCTTTGTGTTTATTGGTATGTCAGGACCCCAGTTAAAAGCCCAGCTTTTAGGAATTTGGGTCTAGGGGAAGAATCCAACATTTTGCCTTTCTGACCTCCTGGCTGTTCCTGTCCACAACATTTCCTGTCTCACCTCTGCCTTTGTATGGACTGATCCCCTAGGCCCAGAATGCTCTTTTCACCTAATCCTCTTAGGATTCCTAACTGTCTTCAAAATTCAACTTATTACCTTCTCTGATTAATAACTCAGGGACAGCTATATGGCCTGGTAGCTAGAATGCTGGCTCTGGAGTCAGGAGGGCTTGAGTTCAAATCTGGCTTCAGACACTTACTAGCAGTGTGGCCCTAGGCAAGTAAGTCACTTAACCCTATTTGCCTCAGTTTCCTCATCTATAAAATGAGTTGGAGAAGGAAATGACAAACCACTCCAATATCTTTGCCAAGAAAGCCCCAAAAAGGAGTCATGAAGAGTTGGACGTGACTCAGAAACGACTAAACAACAGCAATTAATAACTACCCTCCAATATTTTTAATTTATTCTGAGCTTATTTATCTGTGAGCATTTATATCATTCCTTGCTTCCCCCAGTCCCCAAATGACAGGGCAGAGACTTTGGTATATATCAATAGGTCAATGATGAACATTTCTTGAATACCTACTGTGTGCCAAGAGTTCTACTAAGCTCTGGGGATTTGAATTGAAAAAAATGAGGTAATTCTTCCTCCCAAGGACCTCATATTCTAATTGGGAGAGACAACCCATATCAAAGATGTCCGCTGCAGGGCAGTTTCCATTCCAGTGGCCAGGCAGCAGGAAGGTGACAGCGCTGGGCTCTGGAGGGAATAGTGTTGGCTAGGCTGGACGACTTTAAGAGCATTAGCTAGGTAGATAGCAAGGCCTCCATTTTACTGGGAAGTCTTGTAATGGATTCTTAGCCCATCCAGGTGATATGAACAGCTGTAGTCTTCTTCCCTATAGGCTTGTGACCATGCCTGGCCCCAAGGCCTCACCTGCAGACTGGTCAATGGTTTCTGTAGGTGTTCATATCAGTCTCTCCCACCATGCCCTTCACTCAGCCCACATATATTGTCCATGGAACATGTCTCTTCTCCCAGGTCCTACCAATCCAGGCTGATGCCACTGCCCCCAAAACCAAGCAGAATGTCTTGTGTTTCATTCTCGGCCTCATAACCTCACCCTGGGGGCTATTCCTCACTTAGCTCCCAGGCAGTCTGGAAAGAATCCTCTATGGGCTTGTGGAGGGTGGGGGTATCTATCCCAAGAAAAACTCACATCTTCACTGTTGAAATACCCAGAAATTTAGTCTTTTCAAGATGCTACACTATGAAGTTTCAGGGTGAGATGCATGAAGTTCTTAATTTACTGTTACTGATTGAGCAAAAACCATTTTGTTTTGGCCTACGTATCTCTAGCCCTTTCCATAGTGATAGGTGATCAGCATGCCCATTTTGACTTCTGGGTATAAGTTGGAACAAGTCAAGGCAGAGTCACAAAGTCAAGGAATGGGTGGAAAGCAAATTCTAATGAGAATTAACAGATATTCAGTGGGCTTGCCAGGGGCTGAGTAGATGGTGTGGGTGGGTTTCTCTTCACTAAGCACCCAGAAGTAAAATTTACAGAAATACTGAGAAGATGCTTTGCCCGACCTGTAACTAGTATATTGCCTACGGTTTTTCCTGAAGTGACTCAGTTAGCCCCCAAAAGGACTTGAGCATTCTGGTTTCCTGTTGACTAATAGGAAAGTTAGCTGCACTATAGAATGGGCAAACATTGGAAATGGGGAATTCTCCCAAGGGGGATCTCATTCAATGCTTATGGAACAAAGGTCGATTCAGTTACATGGGCGTGGGGCCACGAAGGCCAGATCATAGACCTAGGACTGGAGTGGATTCAGAGGCCAACCTGTCCAACTCGCTCATTTTACAGATGAGGAAACTGAGGTGACTTTCCCAAGGTTACATGGCTGCTAGTTAGCCACGCCAGGATCTGAACCCCTGTTTTCTGACTCTGATTCTAGGGTACTTTCTTCCTTGCTCTGGGTCCCCAAATCCTAGAAAATCTTCTGTACTTAAATTTTCTTAAGCTGTTGCAACAGTGACGGAATAAGACCATTCATGAACTGAGGGTGTCTCCAGGAACTGGAGAAAAGAAGCTCAGAGGACTGGGAGAAGGTGAAAGCAGAGGTAGCCGCCTTCAAGGATGAGAGTGGCTTTCACATTGAAAAAGGGCTAGATTTGGTGTGTTTGGTTCCCAAAACTGGGAATGATGGATGGAAGAGGCTGAGAGGCAAATTTAGATTTGTTATCAGGAGAAACTTGCTGTTGGTCAGAGCCATTTAAAAGTGGGATGGGCTGCCTCAGTGGATATTGGAGATCTAAGGAAAAATCGAGATGAGCACCCGTCTGGCAGGCTGCAGAGGGGATTCTTGGTCAGGTATCAGTTAAACTAGTTAGCCTCTGAGGTCTCTTCCAGTTGTGGGAGATGATGTTCATCTCCTTTGCAAGAAGATGAAGCAGGCACGTCCCATCAGTTAAACTTAACTGTCCTCAGGGTGTCAAGCAGAGTCACTATACCCAGAGGGTTTGGTTGATCCATAAGATGCCTACTGTCTTGCTTTTGGAGACCCCAGCCCCCTGCCTCCCCATTTCAGCAAGATTTCCTCTCCCTCCACATTCTAATCTCCCACAAGAAGCCATGCTCCAGTGCGATGGAGAGTTTTACATTAAGGCAAAATCACAAGCCTGTCTTGTGATCTGTTCCCCATGATCTAAGGACTCAAATGCTTACTGTGGCTGCCACTTGCCATCTCAGGCCCAGCTAAGCTGCTGAATCAAACCTGTGGCCAATTTTTAAAATTTTGAAACAGCTGATGAGTCTTTTTCCTGAGTTTCAGATCATGTTTTGTTACTTTGGACAGATATAAATAAATGCATAAATAAAAGTTATGTCATGTCTTACTTTCTTTTCAAGTGCCCTCCCTTCTTTTCAAACAAACATATTTGCCTCTTGTAACCATGTGAAGCTGCCCTGTCAGTGTTTTGGGCCTACCTGCTCCCAAGGACTGATTTCTATGAAAACTTGTCTGGAAGATTTTACTTCTCTTTTGAGAGATGGGAAGGTCTGACACAGTTCCATGTACTGATTACTTGGGCTACAGTGTCTTTCATACAGAAGTAGAACATAGAAAGCTCGTGGTACTTGGAAGGCATAAGGTCTTTTTTTAAAAAATACTGACATTTTTTATTTTTACATCACTGTCATTTCATATCAATATGTCCCTTCATCTTATCCCCATCCAGAGAGCTGGGTTTTACCACAAAGAAGTATTTTTTTAAAAAAAAAAAGTTGTCTTCTTTTGTAAGAAGAGAAAAAAATAAAATCAGCAAGCACAACCACCAAGTGCAACATCGTTTGACCATTTTAAGGTTCCTCGCCCTTAGTTCCTCTATGCTTCAAAGAAGAAAGGCAAGGTGGGTCTGTTCTCTGCGATCACACTTGATCATTGTGAACCTAGGCCATATGCCCAAAGATTTTGTCTGGCCTTTGGCACCTTCCCCTTTCCCTGCCCCCAGTACACTCAAGGTGACTTGTTGCTGTTGTCCACTGTCCAGTCTTGTATAAGACCAGCCTTTGACTGAGTCAAATCTCATGCTCATGGAGACTTATTACTGCTAGGTATTGATCTCATTAAATCATTTGCTTTTAAATATGAATGGCCAGTTAAATGTACTCAGCCCTTTAAGGGTAGAGAGGTTGAAAGATAGAAGAATGGTAGGTAGCTATGTAGGTAGATAGATGGTTGGTTGGATGGATGGATGGGTAGATAGATAGATAGAATGTATTAAGTCGATGGAAATTTAGATAGTTAGTTAGATGTGATATGCTTATATGTTTCTGTCCCTAAATGGACCCAACTGAAATCTTCAACTGATGAAAGGTGTTAGGGGAGACTTTTTGAGCCAGGAATTGTCCGGTGTTCCTTGCTTATTTCCTCTAGCTTGAGAGCAAATGACTTGGAAGCAAAACCGTTTAGCAGCATGCGGATGCAAAACCCTCACCTTGTCCCCTGCCTTGCATTTGCCCACATCTTATTGACTGCCTTGGAACTCAGAAGGAAAACAAAGACTGGGATGGGAAGAAAGAGTATGAGTTGGCATTGCAGAATTTCTGAAGCCACCCAAATTGTGGAGTGTCACATCTCCCTAACACCCCACCCTGGCTGCCATGTACCCCTTTTCATATCTACTCATCATGAAGAAATACGTGCTCATTTGACTTATGGAGTCAACATGTGTCTTTGATGATGCCTGGGGTCTGCTCGTTCTGGAACAGCTTCTAAATATAGACCCACTCACAGACTAAATCTCTTGGTTCTGGCTGCTGTTCAGCTGGCGGTCACAGCCTTATTTTTTATTTCAATTAACGTGGCTGTTTTTGACAGACGAGCTGATCTGGACTGTTGCCGAAACACCCAGCCGTCTGCAGATCCTTGGTGAGTGTGCTCGGATGGGGCAGGGCCTTCAGAAAGGAGCCCAGGCCAGGAGAGAGACAGGGGTGCTCCACTTACTTAAACACACTGTGTATACATGGGTGACTACAAGATTCCACGAGGTAGCCTGGTGGTAGGGTGGGTAGAGGACTGAACTTGAGAGCAGGAATGAACATGTGAGTAAATCCTGACCCGGATGCTTCCTACCTCTCTGACCAACCATGGAGAAGGCATTTAGCTTTCCTGAGCCTCTGTTTGCTCATCTATAAAATGGGAGCACTAGAACCTACCTCAGTGTTTTGAAGATTATATGAGAGAAGATGAATTGCTCTGCAATACTTATTCATGAGAAGATAATGCATAATCACACCAGAATCTGAAGGCAGCTGGGCAGGGATTGGGAACACCCAGGCTAGAACAATATCTGGAGGAGGCTTGGGAATCAGGAGAGATCTGAGTTCAAATCCCAACGCCACACCTGGTGACTGTGGACTTAATCCCTTAGGCTCCCTGAGCCTCTGTCTTCTTGTCCATAAAATGAGGGTGGTGGTATATGTCTATAGTACCTGCCCCCTGGAGCCGGGAAGATAAAGCAAGGTCATCTGTGTGGTGGCTTTGAGGGGTGTCTGCTCTCACTGATAATGCTCTGTCCTCCAGTGATGAAGGCCACGATGCATCCACTCCTTTCTGTCCTGTGTGACTGTTGTCTACATCTTTCCTTCTTTCCTTCATTGATTGGGGCAAGAAAGGGAGAAGGGGCCATCATTCATGTCGATGGCCTTTTTCTCAAGCTCTTGATGTTATGGGGAAGCCTGGCCACACAGGGACAGCTCCTCAGTTATCCTGCCCTGGGACTAGCCTATCTACTCTTTGGTTATCTACCACCTGCTACTAAACATTTCTCTGATAACATCCTTCACAACGCATCTCCCCTTTAATTATTTGCAGTGGGTTGCAGCCAATCCACACTCATTGGTCCTCTCCGTTACTTAGTGGGTACATCTCAGTCACCCTAAAGTGCTTGAGAAATGCCCGGTTATTGGTAGTGGTGGTGGTGGTGGTGATGATGATGGTGACGTATCCCAACAAAATACAGAGGTGTCTCACCTCTGCTGTCAGGATGAGAGTGACATGTTCTCATTCTTTGTGCTGGGATCGATGTGGTTAAAAATCAGAAAATAGAATCACGTCTAATCCATTAATGCAAGAATGATTGCAAATACCAGCCAGCTTCATTCATTAGTGCCAACAGTGTTGGAAACACTGACCATCCTAGGCTTATTATTGCCAATGTAATGGAAAATGCCAGCCAGATCAACAGAGGACCAGGCAATCTGTAGAATCACTCCTGGCAGTAAAAATGCAAAGGGGGAGGGAAGGTCATAATGATTAATTAGTGTTTTGTATCTGTTTCATGTGTGAGGGTTGGATGTTTGTTCATTAAGGTCCATATGCAGAGAGCAGCCCACTTGTGATAGGCTCTCCCATCCTGTAAGCAGGACCTATACCAGTGCCAAGGAACCTTCCACCAGATTTAAAATTAATAAGGCTAGTACGTATTGATAATTTTAATGAGTTATAATGCTTCTAAACTCTTGCTGCCTAAACTCCATCTCCCACATTCATGTCTTTGCACAGGCTAGCTCCTGTAGCTAGAATGCCCTCTATCCTGGCCGCCACCTCTTAAATCCTCAGCTTCATTCAAGGCCTCCTTCATTGCACCTCCTCCAAGAATTCTCTCTTAATCTGCTTATTTGTTTGAGTCGCCTTCCTTCCTGAAATGGCCTTGTATTTATATCTCTTTATATATTGTATCATCCCAGCAGAATGTAAACCTTTTGTGGGCTAAGACTATTTTTCATTTTCTCTTTGCATCCCTGGCTCCCTGTACATACTCAACACTTAACATTCAGTCAGACAGAATGTGTGAAAATACATTTTCTCTTCGTTTTTTTCAAGGTTTTCTTTTATTCTAAACTTAATAAAAGAACAGGAGCATTTCCATATTCAGAGTAGCATAGTCAGTCACCAGGCATTTATTAAACACCTACTGTGTGCCAGGTAAGAGATGGCTTCACAAACAAAGACAAACCTGCTGCTGTGGTGGAGTATATGTGTGACCTCCTTCAGCAGAGAGAGTAGCGCTGTCAGCGTCACCACAAATCACAGAACATGGGAGTAACGAGGGACCTCGGCAGCCACCGAGAACAGCTTGTGAATCCCCACTTTCCAACCTGCCCAGTGAGTGGTATCCTTAGAGATAGGAAAGATGCATCAGGTCCCAGGCTGTGAATGTTCGTCACACTTGTTCATCATAAGATCATGGTTCTAAAGATGCAAGAGACCCTAGAAGTCACTTTATAGTGGAGGAAAGGCCCAGAGAGGTTGCATCCTGCTCAGGGTCACCCAGCTAGGAAGTGTCTGAGACAGGATTTGAACCTGGCTCTTTGTGACTCCAAGTCCAAGATACTCCATATTTCAGGCAGAGCTGAAATGAAACCATCCAGGCACATACCTTTTCTTCAAAAATTTTTGGGGCAGAGGTCCTTAAAATGGGGTTTGTGATTTTTAAATTATTAATTATGATTTTGATAACTTGTTGCTGTTTAGTCATTCAGTTGTGCCTGACTCTTATAGTCCGTGGGTTTTCTTGGCAAAGGTACTGGAGTGGTTTGCCAATTCCTTCTCCAGTGGATTAAGGCAAAAAACGGTTAAGTGACTTGTCTAGGGTCACACAGCTAGTAAGTATCTAAGGTCAGATTTGAACTCAAGTCTTCTTGACTCCAGACCCAGCACTCTATCCACTGAGCCATCTAGCTGCTTCTTTGATAGCTGTATTTTCATATACACAATTTCATTTGTAATTCTGTCAGTTTATTTTATGCATTTAAAAACCTGATTCTGAAAAAGAAGTTCATTGGCTTCACTAGCCCGCCCAAGGGGTCTATTTTACCAAAAACTCTGCTCTGGAAAAATCACCCAGAGTTCTATTCTGAGTCTGAAAAGGTTTCAAGGCTTCTAAACCATATGATTAAGTGTCTGTATTGCAGCAGCCTACAGTGTGATCAATCTTTGTTGGCCAAGATTCTGGGTCCTTTCTCAGCCTGTCCATTTGTTTTGCCTTTTCACTGCCTTATGACAATGGATGAGTTTTCTGGACTAAAGCCCAGTTAAGCACAGTCTCTTATCCACGCAGTTGTGAGTGTTTATGCCTGATCCTCTCAGGTGTACATTGGCAGTGGCAAAGAGAGTTTAAAAGCTAACCCAACATTGTGTTATGAGTAACAAGAATGTAAGTGGAAAGACAGAACTAGGGAGTCAAGACATGCCTTATGGGGTCAGTCATTGTGCTGAGTTAGCACAGAGGTTATAAAGATATGCCCCAGTGGAGGTTTCGTTCCAGTCGGGGGAAACAACATGAACCTATGCGGACCAGGTGAACGCTGGGCATTTTGGAGAGGAAGAGCTCTAGCATCTGGGGGAATCGTGAAGGGCTTCGTGGAGAAGATCGCTCTTAAGAAGAATCTTGAAGAAGCCGGCGATTCTAAGAGGAAGGCACTGAGGAGGAAGAGCCAGCATTCTTAGATGTTGCATTAGTTAAGTGTTTGAGGCCCTATCATGCAGAGCGGATTCTTCCATGGACACTCACGAGGTTATCAGTGTCAGAACATTCATGATCAGTCATCCACACTTTTCCATCTATTGCCAACCTCCAGCATGTCCTTCTCTGCCTTCGCCCAAAGGGGTATACCCGTTGTCCTAGGAGATCTTCCTCAAATATTGGCCTCTGTAAAGAGCAAATGGATGAAGGATGTCTGTTGTCCAAATCACAACATGCGTTTAGATGCAAACATATAGAGCTTGTCTAATCGGGGTGTGTGTGTATTCATATACATACACACACGGACATATAATCTTATATAAGCACTACGGATGGGAAATTCTTTGGGCCTAAATGTGAACTGAAGGAAGTTTCTGAAGACATAGACTGGAGTGCCTTTGGGAAATCACAGTGATCCCTATGTATTCCATGAAAGCAAGGTCCATCCTTTTAATACCAGTATTTTCCCCATATTATAACATGGCTGGTAATTAGGTTAGTCAATGCTATGATCGCCAAAGAATTGAGAGTTGAGTATCCCTTAGATAGCAATGGAGGCGCATAATGGATGTGAGCAGTCAAGGACCTAGGAAGAGAAACCAAAGTAAATGATGTTATTAATGTGTGATAAAAAAAGACGTAGGACTGATCACATGGTTTGAGTGATGAATAACCATTGGCCCACACACAAGCTACACAGGTATCCTTGTATGAGGGAGTATTCTTAAAAAGAAAGGCATTTCAGTAGATTGCCGTTAGACTAAGAAAAAGCATACCACCCTTTCTTATTGCTATTTTCATTTCTCTTCTAAATGTATTGGGGGAAAAGGAGAAAAATCTATATCATTGATCCAGTGAAGGGAGCAGACTCAGTTGGGCAGCTCTAATGGTCTAATCATGCTCACCTGCTTCAATGTGCCTAGCTGACACCCAGCTACCCTTATCCGCATTTAACAGATGTGAGATACGGCTTAGCCCACTCCATTAGGTAGAATGAAATGGAAACTCTGACATATACATTTCTACCGCCAATTAATCTTTCTACCTCAGTAGTTATGTCTCTAAAATGAGGCTCCGATTTCCAGTCGCCTCAAGTAATTCACAGGAATTCAACAGAGTTGGAGGAGAAAGGGTTCCATGACTTACTTTATTCAGCACCTGAATTCAGTTTTTAAAAGATCAAATGGTTTGGGATAGAAAAGAATCAAAAGATGGTGATCATGCAAGAAAAGCGTGTAGGTTAAAGTGTCCTTAAGTGTTGTTGATACTTATCATTCATTTGGCAATTTCATTTTAGATAATGAAATAAGAAATGTGGAGTGTATCAGTTCCCTGGGAAGAAAGGGTTGGATGGAAGACATTACTGTCACCACCCATATCAGGTCTCTGCCAGGTTACTAGGTGACTATCTGTCTGCCAGAAGCTGCCTCTGAGCTACGAAGATGAAAGTTACTAGTTGTTTCCTACAAAGGACCCCTTTGATACTGGATTACGTTTCACCTGTGTGCGGTTCATATTATTTGTAAATTTCCCCCTCTCTCTCATCCTCAGGACCAGTTATTCTTTCACTTCATGCTTCTCACACATGCATTTTCTTTGCCATTACCATGGAAAAAATAGCCAGTGCCTCTACTGAATTTTCCCCAGAGAACAATTCTTCCTCTTCCCCTTCGAACATGTCAGACCTTTCCTTCCCAGAGAGATCTCTAAGGTACTTTGCAGCTCGTGTCATGAGAGATTGACTGGCTGGATCTTCCTAAATCTGTTGACAGTCTGTGGGCCAGGTACATCCTGAGAAATGAATCCATTTACGTAGTTTAATAGTGGGAATGACTTGGTAGCTTTTGCCTAGATGAGTCGGAGATTGTGAGTTTGTCTTCTGAATGGAGCAGGTGTCAGAATAGAATAAAATTTTGGAAGTATTGAGACCTCTGGAAACTAATGCAAGACATCCCGCAAATATCTTTTTGCAACAGAAAGCATGCTGCATTAGACTCACAAGATCCCAGAGGTGGGAAAAGGACCTCAGAAGTTGTCCGTACCATACCACCCTTGAACCCTAGGCTTGTCCATCCTAGGATCCCCTGTCTGACCTCCCAAGGGAATGCTGATACACCTTCCTTGGAAGCTGTCTGCCTTCAGAGAGTCATGTTTTAACAGCCCTGACTGTTGGAACGATTGTTCTTATGTCTGCCATCTTGTCTCCCTTTCCTGGCTTTCCTCAGATCTCACCTAAAATCCTCCCGTGTTCAATAAGCCTTTACTGGTCTTCAGCCTTAGTGCTTTCTTTCTGACATTATCTCCAGTTTATCTAGAGTTGTTTGGATGTTGTCCCCTTCCTCATTATACCCCATTATACTGTGAACATCTCAAGAGCAGGGAAAGGATTTGGGGGTGTTTTTTTTAAATTTTTCTTTGTATCTCCAGAACACAGCACAGAGCCTAGCACATCGAAATTGCTTAATAAAATCTTGTTGACTTGACTCATTGGCTCCCCTTTCTATTTATGTTCATGACCTGAGGCCAGACAGAACAAGTGTCTTCCATATGACAGCCCTTCCTTACTCCCTTATTCTTCTCTTCCAAGAGACCTGGGATCAGATCCCAGCTCTGTCTTTTACTTACCATATGATCCTGATCTGGTTTCCTCATCTACAAAATGGGGCTGGTAAAACGTATTGTATCGACCTCATATGTCTGTTGTGAGGAAGACATTTTTTTAAAATCTTAAAGCACTCTAGAAATGATCATTTGAAATTTAGAAATTTAATCAGCATCTAGAGAGTCATCTTTTTGGTCAAAACCCACAATTTCATCCATGTGGGTAACTCAGGGTCTGATGACTGCCTCCAGCAAAGATAACAATCGTTCTGTGATTTCCGCTGCTGTCATGATCTCTTGGTCAGAGGAGTCCCCTCTACTTAGACAGACAGACATTGATTGTCCAGGGCCATGCTTGTAGTTTGTCGGTGTCAGGAATTGAACCCAAGACTTAGCACCTTTGAGACCAGCTTTCTGTCCATTAAGCCACACTGTCCCTGGAGATATTTTTATTATTCTTATTGATATCATTATTTTGTTCTTTCCAGTTAAAAATGTTAGTTCTTTAAGAAGAACTCCGTGTGTGTGTGTGTGTGTGTGTGTGTGTGTGTGTGTGTACATATAGTATTCCCAGTGCCTTGTGTATAAATCCGTGATGAGTGCTTATTCACCGACTTTCATCTTTTTTGGATAGTGTTCCGATAGAAATTGTCTTGAGACTATGCTGGTGTTTTTCCTCTCTCATTCATTGTTTTGGGAGCAAATTGGTGTGGTATAGAGAGAGTTGGCCGCTGTGGGTTCAAATCCTACCTTTGGCATATATGAGTTGTGTGACCCTGTGCAAATCCTTTAACATCACAATGCTGTAGGCAGCCCTCTTAAGATGGTAGTCTTAGAGGTGCCAGCCTGCACTGATAGAAAGAATTCCTCATCTGGGAGTGGTCTGCGCCAGTGAAATCCCAGGTCCAGTATCTGTCCCCATTCAGTGTCCTTCAGACTGTTGCACGAGTGGCTAAAATATATACTTTTTGTAATTGAATAAAAGTATTAGAATGTCAGCTCCTCACTTGTAGGATCATTGTAGGCACCTTTGGGACAAGTCCATTAGCAGAGAGGATGCCAGGCATAGATATCTTGTCCTATTCTCATGTGGTTTTCATTTCTTCCTCTATGTCTCTCAGTTTTGAATGCTTTTCCTTCTGTGTAGATGACAACATCTATTAAAGATGTTCTTGAGTTTGTTTCTGTGTGTTGGGTGACTGGGGATTATGCTCCCTTAGTTCGAAGTCTCTCTTTGACTGGAGCCACGGCCCTCTCCCTTCCACATGCTAGTGCAGCACTGGACCACCTGGCTTTCACCTCTTAGCAGTGGTCATCTGAGAACAGCACACACTGGCCTTTCTTTCCTGGCTACAATTCTTTGTTTCAAGAGGAGGTGATGGACGCTAAACAGAGAAGAGCAAGAAGGGACGTTGAGGCATATCCTGAGTAGGGTTTGGAAGAAATGAATGCCTTTGTCTCCACAGTGCATGAGCTGTTTGCTCTATGTAGCATGGCTCCCTTTGAGTTTAGGAATAGACAGAGGGGAAGGGGGAACCGACTGCAGCGTGAAATGAAGACAGAACTTGTCAGCCTTTTTGGGCAGTGCAATCACATATTGGATGCAGTTATGCAAATTTGTAACGTTCAAACCAATCAAATACTGGGTGTTTAAACCTTTTTCAGTGAATAAATTGGTTGCATTACCATAACACTCCAGGTTGTCAGTGAGCACAGGCTATCAGAGAACATCTAAGAGCAGGATGACTTATCTCAGACCACAGCCTTAAAACTCTGCCTTGCATTTAGATCTGTCATCCCTCTGTGCTGAGCCTGACACTTAGTAGGTCCTTAATAAACCCTAGTCGATCAATTGATATCAAATGATGCGGGAACAAATCCCGTATCAGTCTCTGTTTATGTAGGGCTTGAACAAAGGTTTACAGAGCACTTTGCAAACCTTGTTTCATTTAAGCCCTACTCTGGCTTTGGGAGGGTTTATCCCACTTGAGAGGAGTATCATAGACTTGCCCAGGGTTATAGAGCTACTGTCTACGGCAGGATTTGAACCTTGCCTCCCCACGCCAGGCCCAACTGGTCTGTCTGCCTTGCCCTGCAACTGTAAAGATGGTAGGATTTATAGAATATGATGAAAGAAGCCCTCACTCACATCAATCCAAGAAGCATTTTGAAGCGCTTTTAAGGTGCACTCTGCTGGACACAGGGCTTTCAAAGACAAAAGTAAATAGCCCCTGCCCTTAAGGAGATCACAGTTTAGGGGGACAAGGATGGAAACAGGTTATTGCTTGTACAGAGAAATAAATGTCAAATACAGGCAACGTTTATGTAAATTGAAAAGTGGGGAGGAGGGGGCTAGGTGAGAATACTAACGGGGGCAAGGAGGGGATTAGCCAAGGCCTCTGTAGGAAGTCCTGCCTGAACCGGCTCATCAGCGG
>CM053626.1:24578938-24631583 GCA_028646595.1 Phalanger gymnotis | reverse complement strand
TCCCTCTTTCTCTCCTTCCCTCTTTCCCCTTCTTCCTTCCTTCCCTCTTTCTCTCCTTTCTTCTTTCCTTCTCTCTCCTTCCTTCCCTCTTTCTCTCCTTCTTTCTCACTTTCTCTCCTTCCTTCCTTCCTTTCTGCCTGCCTTCCTTCCTTCCCACTTTCTCTCTTTCCTTCCTTCCTGCCTGCCTTCCTTCCTTCCCACTTTCTCTCCTTCTTTCCTTCCTTCCTTTCTTCCCTTTCTCTTCTTCCTTCCTTCTCTTTCTCTCTTTCCTTCTTTCCCTCTTTCTCTCCTTCCTTCTCTCTTCTCTCCTTCTTTCTGTCCCTTTCTCTCTTTCCTTCCTTCCCTCTTTCATTCCTTCCTTCCCCCTCATGCTTCCTTCTTTCATTCTTTTTTCCTCCCTTCTTTCCTTCATTCCTTCTACAATACACATACGAACACGGTGTCCCAAAAGCCTCAGCATAGTTTCCAGCTGACCCATTTATCAGTGACCAGTTAAAATTAGTCCCACCATCAGAGAATTTGTGTCCATATTGCCTGACACATGGCAGAGCAGCGATCAACAGGGGTATCCCAAGCATTTCAAGGGGAAAATATTTAACTAGGTCAAACCTCCTGGATTTAGCCAAAACGTGACGGGTCTTCTCTTCAAACAAGCTGTTATAAAAGGGGAGAGGGGTGCACACATAATTTTGATGGGGGTATCATTTTTAAAATGGGGAAAAATAAAACCCAAATCCAAAAGCAATCAAATCCATGAATCTCATGGTGCATTTTGAATGTGTAACATGGAGGTCCAGATGTGAACTGTCATCAAGTTTAAAGGCACACCATGGACCAGGGGATTCAGAGCCGCCCGGGGCGTGGCTCTCCCAAGACATGGTCTCACATCCTACCGCTAAGATCTACGGTTGTGAGACCCTAGGAAGTCACTTAAACTCTCGAGGTCCCAGAAAACTCTCAAAAACAATAAGGAAGCTCCCTACATGGGTGAAATCATGGGTTCTATTCCTCTCAAAAAAAAAAAGTTAAAGTTTAAGTGAGTAAGACCATAGGAAACATTTGGTTCCGCTTTGACTCAATAATTTCCTCTTAGCTTCATCAGGATTTTCCCCCTTTTTGCTTTGGCTTCCCAAGAAACATTTTCTTTCTTTCTTTTTTCTTTTTTTTTTTTGTTTACGATCACAAAAACTCAGCACCATCTGCTCCAAACCACGATGGAGAAACAGGTTTGCTTGCCAAGTGCATGCAGCTAAGAAATTGATTGAAACAGACTCATCTTGAAACAGGAGGCAACAGAGAGTTTGTCCAACAGGCCCATTTTGGGTGTAGTCCTCTTCTTTTTAGGCCAGGGGTCTGTTTGGTGGGGACGAGCAGCCCCTTCTGCTCTACTGGACTTGCTCGTTCAATCAGAATAAGATGGACATCCAAATAGACCAAAGCTTGCCTGAAAGGAGCCCGGGGTTGTTTTCAAAGGAAGCTCTCTATGGGAAAGGTACATGCCCAGTCTGTCTGTCTCATTCTATTCCTGCTGTGAAATTAAATTATATGGAACTTAAATTAAGCAATTTCCTGAGCAAAATGAAGGAATCTCATAAGCTATGGCAGCTGGTATCTCTGTTGCCCAAATAAACTGTCTTCATTTTTTGAAACATGAAAGCTAGAGGAAAAAATAATACATTTAGCATACATTTTAGCATGGCAAAGTAGAATGAACACTGGCTCTGCAGTCTGGGCCCTTCGGTTCAAACCCTGATGTTTCCAGCTATGACTTATCCAAATACCTGAACCACTCTGTGCCTCAGTTCCTCTATCTGTAAAATGAGAAGATTGGGCTCGATGGCTTCAAACCTTCCAGATAAGAATCGACCGAGCTACAAATCTAGTTTCCCTTGAAAGACCATGTTGTCCACACTGCATTTACATACAGAATGGGTATGGGGAACACTCTGCCATGTTCCAGGACATGGATTGTGATTGGGATTCCAAGTTCATTTGTTGACTAATTGACTTTGCACTTGGCTTATGCCAGCCAAAATCAGAGTATGACTGCTCTGCAGCGAGCCAATACTTGGTGGAGGGATCACTGAACTCCAGACCTACCAGTAGCATATGGTTTGGGTTTTGGTTTTTTTTGTGTGTGTGTGTTACTTTGGAGTGGACCTGTGATTTCTTTGTTATACGGAATTTCCAGGGAAGAAACTTCTCTACCAATGCCCATCTGCATCTGGGCCTACAATCAGGAAGATTCATCTTTGCAAGTTCAAATCCAGCCTCAGACACGTGCTAGGTAGATGACCCTGGGCAAGTCATTTAACCTCGTTTGCCTCAGTTTCCTCAACTGTAAAATGAGCTGGAGAAGGGAATGGCAAACCGCTCCAGGATGTCTGCCAAGAAAACCCCAAACGGGGTCACAAAGAGTCGGACACAACTGAAAATGACCAAACAACAACCAACAATCAGTAAAGGGCCAGCCTAAGCACAGGGGCAAGTAAAGAAGGAGAAGAAAGAAAAGAGTGTGCATCAGAGAAGCAAAGATGGGGAATCAAAGTAAAAATGGAGGAGGGAACATAAATTATCACAATAACCCATTTACACGGTGCTTAATAATTTACAAAGCATTTCCCACCTCACAACAACCCCGTAACTCATGCAGACAACACTCACACCATCCCCAGTTACAGATGGGGAAGCAGGCTCAGAACCGTGTTTCTTATCATTACCACTGAGGCAGTGCAGGGGAAAGAAAACAGGTTCTGAGTTTAGAGTCAAGGAGATGAACTCATGGTTACTAGCCATGGGATTACAGGCACGTCCACGGGCCTCCATTTCTTTCTGTAAAATGGGAATAACCACAGAACCCACCTCCCAGGGCTGTTGTGAGAATCAAGTGATAAAAACTGTAAAGGACTTGGTATAATGCCTGACACATAGTAAATGCTATACAAGTGTTTGCTGCTGCTATTGCTGCAGCTGCAGCTGCTACCACTACTACTATTTTGTACCTACCAAAGCGCTCTCTCTCTTATATTTATATATTCCTATCTATACCTATCTATGAGAATGCACACATGTCCACGTCATCACCGCCATTGCTGTCACCATCATTACCATCATTTCACCAAAGCAGACAGCTCAGTTTCAAGCTCAGGACTTCTGGCCGCTCTATGCCCAGCACTCTGTACATTCAATGTCCCGGCCTTTTGTTGAGAAGAGCTTGGGCGAGGTAGCAAGCCACCCAAACCTGATTTCTCCGGCAGGCCAGTGCTCTTTTGATAAAGATCAGGGTGAGCCACGGAAGAGGAGAGGGAGTTCACCCTTCCTAATATAGGGTTGGTAAGTGGGAGGTTAAGGGGGCAGGCAGGGGTCTCTGCCCACTGGTGTTTTCGCTGATGTTGTCACTGATGGGAGCATGAGCCCATCACCAAAGGGTCAAGAAGAAAACATTGGACCAATTATGTTATGACACGACCAAATTTAAAAAATAATAACAAAACCCATGCAAATCTGCCTATCTGTCCAGGAAGATAATCTGTACATTCCACATGGATCCCAAGGGAAACCTAAATTTGGTGAGAATTTAAACATTTCTGAGGCCAAGACTAACAAACTTCTTGGCAAGGAACTCAAGAAAGCTATCAAATGAATTACAATAAAGAGGCAAAAGGGAGTGTTAGTTTACAACCAAGCCCCAATCAGGGACATCATCTCCCATGAGAAGATGACTTCTTGGCTCTGATGCCAGGGACCTGCCAAATGGAGCACTTAGGACTGAAGATAACTTGTCATTCAGCTACACGCTGATCTTATTTTGGAAACTAAGGGCCCATAGAGAGGTCACTGTACCTTTAGAAGTGCAGGCTGTGGGTGACTGTACCTAATAAGTGTTTTCTATCATTTCTGTTTCACAAGGAGGACTTGGTTGCACACTTTGGGTTATTTTCACAATGTCCTTCTCTGCCCAAACTCAAGGGGGGTGTGTGGGGGAGGAGAGGAAGCAGAGGTTGGGGAGTATATACTATGGGAAACTCATTAACTTTCTCTACCTACTATCATGGTCACATAGTCTAAGCAGATCCCAAATTCTGGAGAGATATTTTTTTTGGGGGGGGGGAATTCATGAACTTGGATGGAGAAAAAAACAACAATGGTATTTTCACTACTTTCCAAATGAAATGTAGCACTGCCTTTAATTATTCATGTGAAAGAAATGTTTTAAACCATTATGTTGAGAAAGGATCTCCTGAGAAGGCTGAGCCTTCTGTGAAGGCTTCACCACTGTGCCAAAGAAGTCCACGGCACACAAAATCGTTAAGGACACCTACACCTTTGACCCTTTGCTCAATGCTCAGCCCACAACAATCAGTTCTGATTAACTTCAGAATCGAACATGAGAACTATCTTAATCAAGGAGAATTACGTTTCCACTTTCCTCTTCCCTTCCCACTTCAGCCTCCCATTAAACTCCCCTTCAACCACTCATGAAAGGATCCGAGAGGCAGAATAAAGAAGGAATGCTGGTTATAGACCATCTCACAGTTACATAACTCTTCTGAAGACTTTCCGACAATAATCCTCTACCTATTTTCCATTCTTGGGATGAAAGTATTCCTTTAAATTTACTCCTTTGCTATAAGAGGATAAAATAAGGATGAAATCCCAGCCCCAAAGTACCAAAGGGGCAGAACATGAATTTTTCAGGCACTGTGTCCACTACAACCAAATTCTATTACAACAAAATAATTTGGTAGTCTTAGTCAAATTCAATTTTCCAAAGGAAATACTGGATACTACTAAAGGGAACAGTAAGTGGTAAAGGAAAAGTATTACTTCAATATGATTCCATTTCCTTTCATTAATGTAACCTAAAATATAAGTATATTGTGATTGATAGATGGCAATTATCCTCAACTCAATGCATACTGGCAGCTAGGTGGCTCAGTGGATAGGGTGCTAGAAGTAAGGCAGGCCTGGGTACAAACCTAACCTCAGATACTTACTAGCTGTGTGACCTTGGGCAAGTCACGTAACCCTGTTTGCCTCAGTTTCCTCATCTGTAAAATAAGCTAGAGAAGGAAATGACAAACCACAGCAGTATCTTTGCCAAAAAAAAAAAATACCACGGATAGTAATGCTGTCCACGGGGTCATCGAGAGTTGGACACAACTAAAAGGCAATAAGAGCAGCAACAATGCTTATGACCCACCCCCAAAATCAGCAAAACCAGAACACAACTCAATTGGTTTAAAAAGTAGTCTTGCCAAGCATGAAAACTGGGCAGATTCATGAGTTTTGGCTAAATTTAACTGTCAGGTCTCACTTTTTAGGGACCATGGCAGGGATAAGAGGAGAGAAGAAAGAGGAGGCTTCCCTACAGGGGTCTCAGTAGAAAGCAAAGAATCAGAGAGGTGGGATGTTACAGTGGATACCCTGGAGTCAAAAAACTGGGTCTGAATCTCTGGTCTGTCAGTTATCCCTTGACCTTATAGACTTATCTTTCTCCCTAGAAGCCCTTCTACCCAGAAGAACTTCTACCTTCCTTCTGCCTCTCTCTCTCCCTTGCTTCCGCACTCCCATCTTTCTCTCCTTCAATTTCTCTCCCTCCATTCCCTTCCTTTTTTTCCTTCTCCTCTCCCCTCCCCTCCCCCACCTCAGGTGCCACCTATTCCAAATCCCTCATTTTACAGATGGAGGTTAGAAGAGATGACCTCCATCCAGCTCTAAATTTATGATCCTATAAAAATAATTACTCTGGAAACAAAACAGAAAAATGGATAAAACATCCAATACCAGCAAGTCCACTGGAGGAAGCCAGAGAAAAAGTCACTCAGTGTTAAACTGAGAGCCGGCCAAAGAGTCTACTCAACACAATTCTGGGCCCATACAGAAGAGCTTGACAGAGGGTCACTCGATTTTCAAAGCTTCGTCTTCCATCCGCTGTCGCCCCATCTCCCCCAGCCAGCCCCCTTTCACATCCATGAATATACAATTCAGGATGTTTGGAGGCTGGAACGCTATGTATTCTGTAGCAGTTGCTTCCAAACCACATGTTCAAATATTTTTGCAGCTGACTGCGGCTTCGGTGGAAAGGCCTGCTGTTGTTCCTGAAGAATGAAGGCTATGTCGGAGTCTCGGCTGCAGCTGTCCGAGGTCCAGCACCACCTGAAAAACAAAGTATCTAATCCCGAGAGCATTGGCACGAGTCCCCAGATGGACGGCCCAAGTTGCTTCACTGTGCGTGGGGTCAACATGCAGGGGGCGTCCACTAATGAGAGCCATCAGACTTTGTTAAATTTCAGTAAAAACGCAGAAGTAGTCAGGGCAGAAAGCTAAGGTGGCGAGGAGAAATGACCCCTACAAATGACTTGACTTTGAGGAATTTTTTAAAGTGCTTTCTCAGTATTATTTTGTTCGTGACTGACACAGCATGGATATCTTGTCTCAGAGACTCAAGTCAGTGGATCAGTCAATAAGAGTTTATTAAGCATTTACTAAATGCCCAACATGGTGCCAAGTGCTGGGGATGCCAGGAAAGGCCAAAGATAGTCCCTGGCCTCAAGGAGCTCACAATCTAACTTCCTAGCTGTCCACCTCTGGGGGAGTCATATTTCTGTTCCTCAGTTCCTCATTTGTAAAATTAGGGGGTTGGACTTAATGGCCTTTTAAGTGCCTTGTTACTCTAGATCTACTGTCGCCCATCAGTCTATGAATAAGCATCTATAAAGTACTCCCTGTATGCTGAGCACTATGCTACTAAGGCAAGGGGATTCTATGGATACAAAGAAAAAAGCAAAGACCATTCCCTGCCCTCCAAGAGCTTATATTCTACTAGGGGAGACGACACACAAGACTAAATTCCAAGAAGGAAGCTGAGCTTAGAGGGGATGGCCCTAGGAGGTTGGGGGAATGTGTGTAATGTGGAAATAGCAAAGTCCACCTGGAGGATGTGATACTTGAGGTAAGCACTGGGTAATTCTCTCCTTAAATGAGAAGAGCCTACAGAAACACATTTCCTCCGTCGGAATTCAAAAGAGTTCCTGTCTAAATAGGTTCATAGGCTCCTAACATCTGTGTGTCCCTGTGTCTCTGCCTCCATTTTCTTCTCAGTAAAATGAGGATATTGTTGCTTGTCTTTCGTTTTCAAACAGGGCCAATGATACCAAGGGTGATGACTTGACCCATGCATGAATTGGATTTAAATGAGACAGGGTTGCACAAAGCTGTCAGCTTCACTCTCTTTTCCAGAGTCACTGAAGTCCAGCGGCAAAACAAAAATGAAGACAATTGGCGATGGCCTGGGTTACAGTGTATGACGCTGGTGTCTTCCATGTCTGACCAAGCTCAGAGTGCTTCACAGCACCTGCTTCAGCTGCCTTCATGGCTGTCGGAACAAACTGTTCTCGTCCACTCATCCTGCCAAGGGAAGTCTTCATGCACTTGGGGTAGACATCAACTTAAAATCATCAACAGGTTTGAGGCCATTGGTTAACCTCGACCTGGTTTAGCCCATCTGCCAAGATGATTTTTTTACTAGGGTGTGGCCATTGTCTTCTTGGAGACACAGATGAGAGCTGGATGGCAGGTGAACACCAAAGGTGCCCAAGTAGCCCTGAAATGGGCTTGGCTCCCTCCGCCAACAGAGGTGCTGTCCTCCTGGAATCCCACCCTCTCCCATGAGGATAATAATAACATCTGCCTCCCAGAGTTGTTGTGAGAATTAAGCGAGATAATAATTGTAAAGCATTTAGGGCAGTGCCTAGCTCATAGTAGGTGGTAATATAAACATTAGTTATTATCATTATAATTATTAGGATCATGATATAATAAATATAATACAATATAGTATAGTAATAATGTAATATGACATGATATAATATAATAATATCCCAGGGTTGTGAAAGTGAATTTGTAACTACAGACCCAGGGCTGGCTACCATTGAAGGAATGGACGCAGCACACAGGATGATATTGCAGGAGAAGAAAATGAAATGAGCTAATAAAGAAGCACATGGACCCTGCTCCATTTAGGGCTTTCAGCTACCTTTGACTCTCCTGTTGCCAGCATTCCATCTGTTCCCCAGCTCTGTTCCCTAATCCCTTTTAATAACGTCGAGTTACGTGACTCCGGGAGAATCGAGGGCTCATCCAAACTTCATTTTGTGTTTGCTGCCAGGCTTGATAGACTCTGGTCTCTAGTAAAGAGAATTCACCAGCAGGTGTTAATTTTCAATCGAGCCAGGCTGGGGGAAGCCATTCTCAGGTTTTGAAGGATGCCACAGGGCTGCCTGTGTTGGCAGTCACCCATGCGAGCGGAGCACAAAGGGTCTAAGGACAAACAAGACAGGTAGGCATGCTAAATTCCTAACACTCAAGAAACAATCAGTGCCCCCCCCCACCTTTATTCCAGTTCTCTTAAGTCTTTCCATGTTGGCTTTCAGGGAATGATGGGGTTGGATGAGGCAGCCTCTATGGTCCTTTCCCCTTTAAGTCTATGATGGCAGGCAGTTTCACACATTGGAGAGAGGGGCAGATATAGAGTTAGAGCTGAATTCCAGCCCAGCGACTTATTCCTGTATGACCTTAGGCAAGTGACTTGACCTCTCTGGGTCTCTCAGTTTCTCAGCTGTAAAATGAGGAGAGATTGGACTGGATGGCCTCCAAAATTTCTTCCAGCTCTAAGACTATGATCCCATGAACGAAGATGTGAAATTAATGCATTCTTATTCGTGCCTACGCTGTGTCCCCCTATAGAAATGATGCAGGCAGCCAGGGCAGAGTCAAACTGGTGGAAAGACAATAAAACAGAAGTAACATATTTTAAAATGAAGTCAAATATGCAGCCTGGAGGGATACTGAGGCACCATTTTTTGGCCCCTGTTTCCTTCTGGTCCAAAAACATTAAGATGAAATGATCTGACCAGATTCACATAGACAGTATGTGTAAGTGAGAAGTGAACTCACATCTTTCTGGCTTCAAGGACAAGTAACATGAACTAGGGACTTGGTAAATTCGCACTGATTGAGGATCTGGGGTAAGCCAGGCACTTTTCACATTCTTCTCTCTCCTGACTGCACTGATGCCTTCAACAGGTTCACTAGTAATAATGTGGAGAAAACACTCATTTCTACATACTCTAAAGACCAAAGCTAATCCACTGGTGTTTTCAGCAGATTAGGGGTGGAGTTCTTAGAGCTTTCAGCATTAGGGACTGCCTCAATTGGTCCAGTGTAATGGATGCAAATGTAATTTATGTGGACGCCATAATGGAAAGCTGAAGTTTCTGGTAATTTTTTTTTTTTCTGGGAGCAAGTTACTGGAAGGCAGGACTATGGTGCCACTATTCAGCACTTATTATGAAATTAGTTCCAACCTACTGAAAAATCAATTGTGCATGACACAGCAGGTGAGGGAGTGCTTGGTGACAGAGGTTGAAGAATATGACTCAGAGGGAAGGGAGGTGGTCCAGGAGACTGGCAAAGAGCTTCAGAAAGGAAGGAAAAGAGAGAGTGGGAAGGAGGGAGGGAAAAAGGGAGAGAGAGGGAAAGAAGGAAGAAAGGAAGGAAGAGAGGGAGGGAGGGAGAGAGAAAGGAAGAACAGGAGGGAGAACAAGAGGAAGGGAGGAAGGGAGAACAGGAGGAAAGAAGGAATGGAGGGGGAGGAAGAAAACCTTTATTAAGTAGTTACTCTGTGCCAAGGCACAAAGCACTGGGGATAGAAATAAAGGAGGGAAAAGTCCCAAGCCTACATTCTGATATAGAAAAAGCAAGTAAATAACTAGATATGTACAAGATACACACAGAGTAGATGGATGGCAATCTGAGAAGGGAAGGCATTAGCTGGCAGCAGAGAGGGACCAGGAAAGGTCTTGGTTCTTTTCCAAGATGAGCCTTCTGTATGGACTCTCACACTTGCCCTTCCTCCTATGTAGCCATAGCTAGCAAGTTCACCATGGAGTAACCAACTGAGGTAAGGAGTGAAATGAAACTTCCCTTCACCCCAAATTAACTTGGTGATTTATGATGTCTTTTTAAAAAATTCAGCCGAGTGGGAAGCAGTATGGTCTGCTATAGTGGTTTAGGGGAGTGATTCTCAGAGCTGGAAGGGACCTTGAAGGTTGCCAAGTCCAACCCCCAAGATTCAGGGTCCCATGTTCTTTTTTCCTCTACTGGAGAGCTCTATGGGAGGGGACTAGTGGCCTTCACTGGAAGTCAAGTTTGATGCTTACAGAGAGAATATAGGGGATCATAGATCTGGAACTGAAAGGCACCTAAGAAATCAGCTGGTCAACCCTCATTTTATTGCAGGGGAAACGTAGGGCTGAAGTGATCTGCCCAAGGTGACCACCAAGGGAGTGTCAGAGGTAGGATATGAAACCACATCTTCTGACTTGAGAGACAGTGGTGTTTCCACTGCACCAAACTAGGAGAGAAGTTAGTACATTTGGAAATGACCAAAAAT
The DNA here is from genome assembly GCA_028646595.1 of Phalanger gymnotis. Lineage (NCBI taxonomy): Eukaryota > Metazoa > Chordata > Mammalia > Diprotodontia > Phalangeridae > Phalanger > Phalanger gymnotis. The sequence goes on along the minus strand of CM053626.1, from coordinate 24,621,127 downwards.
GGGAACTGTTAGGAGGAAAGTGCTCAGGGCAGCCTGAGGATTACAAGGATAGAGTCCACAAATCCCTGTCCTCACAGCTTCCTGCAATCTTCTCCACTCTCTATTCCTTGGCTGCTGTTGTTGGGTGTCTCACTCTCCTCCTTTACTTCTACCCTAACCTTCTTAACAACGTGAATGTGTGTGTATGTGTGTGTGTGTGTGTATGTGAGAGAGAGAGAGAGAGAGAGAGAGCGAGCGAATGCGCTCTGGACTCTTTGGGAGTCCACTGAAACCTACTGATCCCATCTGAGAATGTTTTTAAATACCTAAAAAAAAATACATAAAATTATAAAAAAACCAATTATATCGAAATTCATTTATTGAACTATTTTAAAAACAAGTGCACAGACACTTAAGGACCCCTGTTCTACTGTGATGAAGGACTATACATGCCAAGTGCCGACAGCATCGAAATTTCCCTCTTGCTATTTACAGGTACAATTTTATAGACAGACGACGAAGGGAGTAAAAATAAGGAAATGTGCCCTCCAAGGATTAAAGCTAAAAAGAGAGATATTAAAAAAAATCTCATTTGTCCTATTTCATGTACCAGAGTCTCACAGACAAAACTAAAAAAATCACTTTTTAAAACCTGGGGTATTTATTTATTTATTTTTCTGACTACTGGCTTCCCTGGCTTTGTCTGAGTCTCGGCTAAAATTCCACCTTCTACAGAAAGCCTTTCCCAATCTTATTTAATGCCAGGCCCTTCCCTCTCCATTCTATCCAGTCCATGGCTTGTTTGTCCACAGGTGATCTTCTCCATTAGACAGCGAGCTCTGTGAGAGCAGGGACTGTCTACCGCTTTTCTTTCTTTCCCTAGTACTTAGTAGAGTGCCTAGCACACAGTAGGTGCTTAATAAATGCTAATCAACTGACTGCTGTTTGGAGATGACCATCACAAGAACTTTCATGTGACTTTCAGCTCTGTACTAAATAATAACTGCTTAGAACACTGTCATTTACTATTTTAAAATGTGGCTACCAGGCTGCAGAAAATTAACTCAAATCGGACAATTTGGCTTCCTTTATTTTCCCATTTTCCAACCCACGTGTTAAAGTAATTTGGAAAATGTCAAGAGAACATCTGTAGTCATCAATGGAACAGAGAGACAGACCATGGGCACCCCATTCCCTCTGATGGCAGCGGGGGCAGAGTTTGCAGTTGGGGCTGGGGCCTCTTGACAATCCCTAAAAACCTCTGTAACTGAGCAGAACTTTTAAAAGATTCCACATAAGTCTCTGCCACACGCCTTGTTCACAGAGGCCTTTACACTGGTGCCTCGCCCACCCTCATTAATCCACAGGCACATATGGAGACCAAACCACCTAAGACAGCCCTTATTTACTGTGGCTTCATTAATGGTTTTATTCCGTGGTGAGTAACATAAGATTAATAACTACTGACACTTAGGGATTTAAGGTTTGCAAAGCACTTTCGTATTGAGCTTCAAAAGAAGAAGGGAGGGGGCAGAACAGGTCACAAAATGATAGACCCAGAGCTGAAAGGAGTCCTAGAGGCAACTCTCTAGATGTATAGACAAATGGGGAAACTGAGACCCAGACAGTGGGTCTCCTCCAAGGTCACCCACGGGGCAAGTCACAAAGCTAGGATTCCAACTCACAGGTCCTCATCCACTGGGAAGGAGCAAGAGTCTATCAGATCTGAATGGCACAACTAATGATCAGTTAGTTAACTCTAGTATCGTATCTAGGTCAGGTTACAAGACCCGTGAAACCTACAAATAATTACCAAGCCTGGCTTTAGCTTAGAATCCTGCTTTCTCCTTCAGCCAATGCTTTATCAGAGCTGCTTAAGCATGGCTATACTTACAAAGGATGTCCAACCTCCTCCTCCCCCCATTAGCCCACTTATCCTCTGGGGTATATTTGTGAATAGAAAAATTGCCAAAAGAATGATTAGCCAACACTGCTGACTTTTTTCTCCTCCTTTCTTTCTTATTCTTTGTTATAAGAGATGACTCATTGGATAGGGGGTGTAGAGAGATATATTTGGAAATGAAGGTGGCACAAAAGAGGGCGAATGACAGGGACTACATTCAATTTTTAATAATAATTATTATTATAACTAGCCTTTATAAAGTGGATGAATTCACTCTTTAAATGCTAAACTTTTATATAGCATTAAATATGGCTATCTTGCTTTACAATTCTCTCCAAAGATTTAGGGGTAACTTTATTCCTTTATAATAAAAAGAATAATATTTTTAGCTCCCAGGAAATTGCCTACCTCCCCACCTATGTATAGATATGTACCTATTTACCCGGATATCTTGATACTCTAGGCCTTCTCTTTCTGTAGGTACAACCCTATCTGTTTATTTACTATCTTTCATTTCACATTCTCAGGCTTTGGTCTTTTCTATCTCTTTAGAAAAGACCATTTTCTAAACCTCAAAAGAACAGCTCGTATTGAAATAGTGCTTTAAGGTGTATGCTTCCCTACCGCCCCAAAAAAGGAGGTCACTTCCTCCTCTTTGCAGATTCAGAAATTAGAGCTCATGGAGGTGGCTGTACTTTCTCAGGGTCTCACTTAGAGAGGAAGGATATGAACCTAGTTGTTGTGACTCTAAGAGCACTGCTCTATCCAATGCAACAAGGCGATATGGTAATTATGCTAAGCCACGGTGGAGTATCCAAACACCTACTATAATGAGAGCTTCTTGAGAACAAGGAATGTTTTTTTTATTGTTGCTATTGTTTGTTTTAATCTATTTTTTTTTGGCCTTTCTTTGTTTTCTCAACTCTTGGCACATGACAGTAGATGACAGTAACTAATTAATAAATGCTTGTTGACAGTCTAGAACAAAGAAGAAGTCGAGGCACAGGAGTAAGATAAAGGACTGGGATCTCATGGACACCGCATAACTTGGAGGACGTAGTTGTCTCTGCTGTCAGAATGTGATTTCCTTGAAGACAAGGATTATGAATCCATCTGCCCTATGAGGAAAGGAAATGGGCATTTATTAAGTGGCTACTATGTGTCAGGCACTGTGTGAAATACTTTACATTTGATCCTCACAAAAACCCTGAGAGGTGGGCACTAAGGAAGTAAGAGGAAGTAGAAAAACAGGGCAGGAGGAGAATAGTTATGAAGAAAAAGGGTAAATCAGAGAATGCTGTAAGGGACCTTAGTTTATCTCATTTTACTGAGAGCTAAAGAAACTGAGGCTCATGGCCTTTCCAAGGCCATCAGAGCAGGCATGTTCAGAACTAGGCCTAGAATGGTATCTTCCTAACACACCTTGTCATCGGATCACCCCAGGAAGTATATGTCGGGCACAGCTGTCAGAAATGCTTTTCTCATACCACCTGCCTACGTATCCACTTCTTACATTAAAGCCAGATGTGAGCCACAAACAGGTGTTCATGACCACTTTAAGGAAATGATACCTAGTTCTCTGAAGGAAGAGATGACCCAAGACACTGCCAAACTACAGCTATTAAACACCACACACACACACACACACACACACACACACACACACACACAATCTTTCTATCATGGACTAGCAATCCATTGGCTTCTCAGTTATATTAGGAGGGAAGTCGTGAGCCCATTGGTTGACTGTCCAGATTGGAGTTAAGTCACTTGGCTTAATCCCATGGAGGAAAAGTATCAAAAGCTGAGTAACTATCCACACACCAAAATCTCCGGCGATACATACATATATTTTTCAACTAAGTCTATTTATGAGCACTGACGCCACTGTCCACAGAACATGGGGTGACGAGCAAAATAACACCAGGTCATTGGTCTGTTCACCCTCACTGCTCCCTCCTCGACAGATGGAGTCATGTGAAGGAGAAGCTATCTTGAATTTAAATAGTCCATGATTTTTAACACTGGAGAGGGAGAGTGAGAGGAAGAGGGAGAGGGATAGAGAGAGAGAGATGTTGGTGCCTTATGGAATAATTTGGAGAGACATTCCACAAGATAAATCTCCAGAGATTAAATATTAATAAAAACTGTGTTTGGCAAAACTCTGAAATAGTTTTAAGAAACTGAGTGAACCTGAAACAAGGCTGGGCTCGTCCATCTCTCTTTGTTTTGAGGACCATTCCGTTCCACCTCATAACTCACGTTGTTAGAAGTGTTGGTAAAGACAAGTATGAGGTCAGAGACAGGCCGGCGTGTGCTCTGAAACAAGCAACATAAAGTGGATGGCTTCCTTTATTTATAGATCGCTGGGGGTCTGGGTTGTTCGGGGAACATCTATCTTAGAGATGTTCTAATGGGAAAGAGGATTATTTCAAGGAATCCACATTGTTATATGCTTTGATTTTCACAGAATCCCAGAGTTGGGAGGGCCCCCACAGGCCATCTGCTCCAATCTCTCTGAAGCAGACAACGATGGTCGTCCTCTGGTCTCTTCTCCAAGTGAATGGGGGGAACCTGTTACCTCTAGAAGCACTTTGGATGTTACAACATCTTTCCTTATACCAAGCCCAAATTTGCTATACTGGCTGCTTTTCAGATCATGGCTTCAGAGCCAGAAGGAACCAAAGGTACCATCTTGTCCAGGCCTCCTCATTTTACAGATTTGCTCTCAGGGGAACAAGCAGAATGTCGCCTTCTTTACTTGAAGGTGGCTATAGTGGACTCTCTGAGTCTCATTTGATGCACCTTAAACACCCATAGTCCCTTTAAGTGATGCTCGTTTGGTAAAGACTCTTCGCCTTCTTGGGTACCTTCCTCTGGACACTTTCCAGCTCATCAATGGCCTTCCTAAAATGTGGCACACAGAAAAGAGCCCCAAATTCCAAATGTGGTTGGACCAGGGCTGGGTACAGTGGGACCTATTATCTCCTAAACCATGTATATACAGTAACTTTTAAGTAGATGGGGGAAAAAAAGACACTCTAACTGTATTTTAAAGTGGGGTCAATCTCCAGGAGTGCCTGAATAATCAACATGATGTGTTGTAAATTAGCATGGCCAAATGCGGCCTTGTTAGAGAATGAAAAAAATGAAGGATTTCTTCCGTAGACTTCCACAGAAATGGCATGAGGGGCGTTTATTAAGTTAAAGTTTTAATGAAATACTACAACAATTCTAAAGGGCAGTTGAGCAATTACCGATGATGACTTGGAAAGCCTTGAAATACCAAAACTGTTTTCAGGTGAAATAGTATATAATATGAATCTGTCTGAACTTTCTTTTTGTGCATTTGTCCAAAGTGTTTCTATACGCGGTGTATGAGGGGGGCTGAGTAGAGTGTAGCCTGCAAGGGTGATGAAAAATGCAAAAAGGAAAAGAAGAGAGATTTAATGAAATGGAGATTTATTCAAATTTCAGAACGCAGCATAAGGCCCATTGACCACAGGACTACAACTAATAAAGCTTTTATTTTTCCCCTACCCTGTTAGAAAAGATTTTCCCTTTGGAAAATGTCCATCTAGTGGGAACACAAGGACCACCGGAACTGGGGCAATGGAATACCCTGTCCCCCTCCCATTTCCTGTGTCTGGTTCTTTCCAAACTGTGGTTCAGCCTCTCCTTTGCCCATCTCCTCTTATTTTCTGTTGACCGTTCCTCTCTTGTCTTTTTGATGAACTCAACTTGAATTCATAACCAAGGTCACTCTTAAGACCATGGGATCTGAAAGGCAGCCCAAGTTAAAATGCAAGAAAGAGTGCTAATCATCTGTCTAATCTTCTGACCAAAAAGAATTCTTCGTCCAGTCTGATCTAGGGACCCACGTTCTTCTTTCTAAAAAATGTGCGACCTGTTCACATTGTTTTCACTTTTTTAGACTATACGTGATGTGGAGAGGGGAAATTCTGAGCCCTGAGCTCACTTTTAGTCATTTTCTTGTTTTTCAAAACTTTCCCCGTCATTTTGGTTACATTTTTGCTCACAACTCAGTGAAGCGAAGGCCTTTATTTTAGATCAAAAAAAAATCAGCCTTGAGATCAAGGGTTGCTATAACACAACTGTCCAAACACCAACCTGGGGAGATTCAATTTTCAAATAGAGTTCAGGGAATGTACAATGGAGGCCCAGGGTTCTTAAATTGGGGTTCGATCAACTATTTTAATAGCTTTATTTTTATAATCAGTTTCCTTTATAATCTCATTCATTTAAAAATATTTTTAAAAACATTATTCTGAGGAGTTCATAGGCTTTGCCAGCCGGCCAACCTAGGATTCCCCCCACCCAAATAAAAAGGTTAAGAGCTCCTACAGTGGATAAAAGAAAGTCTTCTTCCCTCTCAAGCAGGTGGTTACCTTGACCAGGCAACTGGCCTACGTCCAGCATGCTGCCCAGGACCTCATTAAGATGAAAAAAGTAGTCAATAATTAATACAACAGACAAAAGAAAGGCAGTACCTTTTGAGAGAGATTGAAAAGCTTGGTTTGATTTCCTAATTTAACGAGCAAAAAAAAAATATACTGAAGTTATCTGTTACAGCAGGCTGGCACAAGGAAATATGCCCAAAGAGAGGCTTTGTCTCCAACCCTGACATTCCAATCCCTATTAACATCCGCCACCATCATAGGGAACAAAGGGCCCCAGTGTCAAGAAGGCCCAGGTGGGCCCAGGCCTGACTTTCCCAGGGTCTGCACATGCAGGAGGGAGGACATCAATGTGAGAAACCAACAGGCTCCAGAAGGAGAGGTTCTCTGGGAGGAGGTCGACCCTGACACTGAGCTGAAACAGAGGAATTCTGATTTAAGCAGCACGAAAAGACAAAGGTGACCCCCCCCCCCCAACGTCCCCTCTCTACTGTGAGGAATGTACAGATAAAGGGAGGAATTCCAAACTCTTTGTGGATACATTCTTCTTTTATCTCTACCTGCAATTTCATCAGTCTGGGGGTTTCCACTGTTCAAACTCCCACCACATATGAGGATCTGTAATTTGTCATCCGAGGGATGTGCTGGGGGCACTAAAAATTTAATGACTTAACCCTTATTATAAAGCTAACCTGAGTCAGGGGCAGCATTTGAACCTTTTCATAACCTGACTTAGTGATGTTTCACTGTCAGGGAATGACCCAACTAGCATAAGAATAGAAATGTTCATTTCAATAAATCTTTATTAAACACCTACCTTATCATAGGGTCACCGAATATTAAGAACAGGGAAAGTAGAAGCCATGAATCCACCTCTCTCTATGTACAGATGAGGAAACAATGCACAGATGAGTGTAGTGGTGGGAGTGTGGAACTGAGGACCGGCTTCAATGCCTCAGACACTTAAAAGGTATGTGAAACGTCTCTGATCTTTAGTGTCTCCTTCTATAAAATGAGGGGGAGGGGGTGGCAACCAATGTCACTTGGAATTCTAGAAAGATCTTATTTCCTGGCTCATTCCACCCCTTCCTCTCTTATAGTTTATAGTACTGATCAGACTCTGTCCTCCAGCATCACCTCGCCTTCCCTCTGGCTCAGCCATCCTTCCTCCACCCTCTTTATCTGCTCAGGCCCCACCCGAGAGCCACTTCCTCCAGACCCTTTGGTCTTCCCTTCTAGCCAAAAGCTCCTCAAATTTCCCACATTTTTTTCCTTGCAACTTTCTTTTGCTGCATCCCTCACCCCCAGTCTGAGTTATTTGTTGACATGTTTTAACCTGAAGAAAGGAGGCAAGACAGTACCAATCTGATACCTTCTTGGACTGAACTATGCTGTAGGTATATGTGTATAGATATATACATATAGTATATACACACATAGTATAGCATATACATATAGCATACATAATATATGTATATATATAGTATATATAGTATGGATACTTTATACACATAGTATGTAGATATAGGCATTTGTGGACTTTCATAATTCATAATTAAATACATGTATTAATTCATATCCTATTTATATTGTACAGATCTTCCACATACGCTTGTGGAGACCTCCATTCAAACATAGGCTCCCTGAGGCTAGAGATTGCTTTATTCTTTTTTTTTTTGAGGGGGAAGGCAGCGCAATTGGAGTTAAGTGATTTGCCCAAGGTTACATAGCTAATAAGTGGGTCAAGTGGCAAGGCCACATTTGAACTCAGGTCCTCCTGACTTCGGGGTCTGTGCTCTACTCAATGCGCCACCTAGCTGCCCCCGATTGCTTTATTCTTTGTCCTTGTATTGCCAATTGCCTAATGATCAGCTTCCACGACAGTTCCACAAAAGAGGAATGCCACATTCAATATAATCCAACACCTATCTATTCAGGACCCAGTATGCGCAAAGTATTATGCAATACCCTTAACTGAAGAGTTATGAAGAATTCATATAAATAGTTGGAGTAAACCTCTGAAATTCTGGGCTGCTGTTTTCTGTCCCTTAAGTCTACCAGGGCTTACTGTCCTAGCCTGGGCAGTGTGAGCATCCTCTGGCTCCGCTATGAGGGTGACTTGGTTTTCTACAGACCCCGTCATCTCCAGCCAGTCTGAAGAGTGCTGGGAGATAATAAGAGGCCGGTTGACCCCCACGCTTATGAACTCCAAGCCAAGTGGAGCTACTCCAAGTCAGAAATTACATTTCAGGCCCTTGACCTTTCGAAAAACTTCCAGAGAAGTCTGTCAGCCCCAAGGAGAGCACCCAGGTACTCAAGGTAGGAGTGTGGCAGTTAGCCATTCCAAGGCAGGCAAGAGTGACAAATAATAAAGTACCAAAGTACTGGAAACAGAATCCTTACTGTAGCTAACACGATTTGGCGGGAATTAGTAGCAAGCCCCACTCCTTCCCCTTCCCCATTTCCTGCACTCCCCCCAATGAAAACTGCTGTTATCTAAGATGTCCGTCTAGGGATACAAACTAAATCTGAAATTTCACTGCTATCTAATGCTAGCACCTGCCTCCCAGGATTATTATCTCTTTCTTATTGATGTGGATATAGTTTGCACGTTGTCTCCACTATTCAATGATGAGCATTTTAAAGACAGTTCACTGCCTTTTATTTTAGTCTTAGCACTGAACACAGTGCCCAGCAGATAGCTCAATACATGCTTTTTGACTTGAGAGGACTTCCAGATGAGGACACTCCCTCTACCAATGAAGGTCTTCATCCTCTCTGCAAAGTATAGTCTTAGAAAGCTTCCAAGATCACTGAGAAGATAAATGATTCACCCAGGGTAACCCTGGCTCTGACGATAACTTTCTAAGTGCTAAGACGTTCCACATCTCATGACGCTTCATCAATATTGGCTGATCGTGAGTTTCTTCCATTCCTGGGAATCTGACTGCATCTCTCCACAAACAGGCATAAGGGGGAGGAGGGCCCTTGGAGGAGACGCAGTTTACTCTCGCTATTCTTAACTCTCATCTCTATATTAATTGTAGACTACTCAAGTTCCAGAGATACCACTCTGGCTTTCTTCAAAGACTGAAATCCTCAGGGATGATGGGGAGGGAGAACATCCTCCCTATTCAGTCTGTGTGCCCTGTCATTGTAAAAACAGGAATGTCCCCAGGATGCTAATTTTAAAGTAAATTTCCCATGGTATAAAAATAGTTACACCCTCTAGAACACTAATTTTAAAGTTGGCCTTTGACAAAGCTTGGCTTTCCTGCTTGATTTGGTCTAAAAATGAGACCTCCTTAAAAACATTCCCATCTACCTGAAGGTTGCCCTAGAAGGCTTATCATCCAGGATCTTGCTTATAATGAACTCACAAAAGGGACATGTTCAACTGGGGCTTGGCGGTTACAGGAAATAGGACAGTGTCTGATCTAAAAAAACCACAAAACTCCTGTGAATTTGGGCTTAGAAGGACCATTTTTGTTCCATACCATAATCAGGCGCTAGAAATAACAGGAATGGGTGCTTTGAGCTCATTAGGATTTCCATGCAGAAGTGATTTCTGCCCATAATAAGAGAGCTTAACTCATAAGCTTCGATGCACCCTGGGCCAGAATCCTCCAGCCGACAGTCACCCCCATGTCTCACTGGCTCACTGAGCAAGAGAGACAACGAAGAAGCAGCATCCATCCAGTCCAAACCAAACCTGAACGGTATCTTGTCTACAATACACTCTCCATATGGCATATGTTTCATCAACATCACTTCTCAGTACTAGGCAGTGTGGTGGACAGAACACTGGAATTGGGAAACACTGAGTTAGAATCCTGTACTAGATACTTACTAGGAATACGACGAGAGGCACGTCACTTAACCTCTATCTGCGTAATTTCTAAAAGGAGGCTAATATTGGGACCTACCTCCCAGGGTGGGTGAGAGGGTCAAATAAGATAACATCTGTAAAGTCTTTTTCAAAGAATCGTGTCCTTCTTATGACAGAAGCTACTTTGGCCTTCAAAGATGGAATCAAGCAATGAATTATGTTTGAAATGAAATACAAATAAATTTCCATTTTTCTAGATTATCTCTCCTTCCTCAACTGTCTGAAAGGAATGGCATCTGGTCCGATGAGGTGCAATTATTTGGAGTCATTCACGTGCCCTATCTTTTCCTGAAGACTAATTGTTTTGGCCTCGATCTCATTGACATCTGCTGGCTTGGATCACAAGAGGAGAGAGTATGTCAAGGCAAAAACTATCTCTGACATTTTAACTTACAGAAATCATAGGAAGCAGAAAATTATACAGGGTATGTGACCAAAAAAAAAAGATGTAGCCTGCTGTGAAGTATGAAGAAGAAACAAGGCACTAAAATATTGTTCCTGTGCTAAGAAACATGCTGGAGCAAGCATGCCAATTCACAACAAATTCAGAATAGAGTGACTGGGCATTTTTCCATATGAGATTATGGCTTTTAGTCAAAGTTTGTGTATATATGCGACTATGTATGTATGGTAGTGGCAGTGGGCGGCAGGGTGGGCACAACAGAAACCACCATTTACAAATACACGTCAAAAACAGATGCATACTTTTTTTTCTGTCTGGACCTATGGATTTCAGGAGGGACAACTCTTGGTGTGAAACTGCCCTCTACTAATCCAAAGGGACAACTAGTCTGCAAATGACCATCTCAAAAAAAGATTGATACCTTTGGTTTTTATATCAATGCTATTTCACATTCCTTTCCTGATTGGCCACCTGAGAGCTTGAGGAAGTCACCTGATACACAGGCAGATGAAGCGAGTTGTCCAGAGTGACCAAGCCTGTGGGTCTCTAAGGTGGGACTTCAACTTGAGGTCTTTCTTACTCCAAGGCAAGACTTTCATTCACTATGAACGATCACCTGTCCACACCTATATGTCTATTTCTTTGCATCTATCTGGGCATATATAGTATAACACAAATAAATATATGTATACACAGACACCGATATAAAGATATAAGGATAGGTACAGATATAGACGTCAGTGAAGATGCAGACATGGGTGTTGGTGTAAGCACGGGTCTAGCTGATAGACACCACTGTAGTATCAGTACCTTATTTGCAACGGACATCTTGTAGAGTGAACAGAGACACTAAGATGTTAATTTATTTGCTCAAGATCACCCAGACACTGTGTGTAAGGGGCAGGATTTAAACCCCAAAGTTTTACCTCAGAGGCCAGTTATTTCTAAAATACACCACGCTGCCCTTCCACTCTATGTATAAATATGCTGATCTCTCTATCACATCCATCCATCATATCCATCCATGTATCTATCTATCTAGCCATCAATCATATCAATTTATTTATCCATCCATCCATCCAACGTATCATCTATGTATCATATCACTTATCATATCCATCCATCAATCATAACTATCCATCCATGTATCCATCTATCTTATCATCGATCTCTTCACCATCATGTTCATCTATCTATACATCAGATATCTATCCATCTATCATCTATGTATCATATCATGTTATCTATCCATATATTATATCAGTTATATCATATCATGTCATTTATCATATCATCTATCTATCTCTGTTTTGTGAAAACAACATACACAGAAAAGAAACTTTTATTTCGAAAAACAAGTAACTCGTGGATTTACCTTGGGAGTCTGATTCATTGGACTTGGGGCTACTTCTCGCTCGCCTCTCAGCCTTCTTGATGCCAGGGCCCCCGCCCCCGCCTCCCCCACCACCACTGCTCCCGGCATTGTGACCTTTGCCATAGCCGTTGTAGACAGCTGTGCAGTTGTTCAGGTGGCTTTTGTAGAGAGAGGAAGGGGGGCTGTTGAGGCGATTCTGGCGGTCGGTCTGGCGATCCTTCAGTTTTTTGTGCTGGGGCTTGCTGTACTGGTCTTCTCTTGTAATGTAGCTGGACATTCCGTATAGTGGTATGATTTCTGCAACAAAGGATGAAAAGTTCACTGAAATGACCCTGGGAGCCTTCCCCAGTGGCTTGGGCTTTTTCCCTCCTCAAATTACCTCAGTGTATTTATTTCAACTCAAGTCAAGCATTTATGAAGTACCCACTGGGTACAAGGCACAGAGTTGATCTGTTTGCATGCTGCCTTACAAGAGAAGAATTTAAGTCCCCTGGGGATGGGAATTGTTTTCAATTTGAATCTCTAAATCTTGGATACCTAGAGTCTGTGGTTTGCAAAGAATAGATACAGAAAAGAACCTGCATTTATTAAGTGCTTATTATGTGCCAAGAACTACACTAAATGCTACACATGCTAAACACACCTAGCTAATACAAGTTGATCATCACAACAAGCATGGGAGATAGGAGCTATTATCCTAATTTTACAGTTAAGAAAACTGAGGTATGCAGTGTTTTAAGTGAATTGCCCAGGGTCACACAGCTTAGTCTGTGTCCGAGGCCAATTTTGAACTCAGCTCTTCCTGACTTCTGGCCCACTGCTCTATCCATATAGTAGGTGCCTGAGAAATGTTTGCCGAAATAAGATGACCCGAAAATGGCTGAGGATATCAGCATTGACTCACTCACCTTGCTCTCCATATAGTGTGGGGGGAAGATGATGCTGTGGGAAAAACCCGGGTGGCATATCTCCAGGTCCTGTGACGGGTGGATAGAAAGCTGTGTGTGAGTTGTGAATAAAGTGAGGATGATGTGCGAGGTACGGAGGTAAGTGATGGGTTGGAGAGATGGCTGAGGGGTAGCTTGGGGGGTAACACTCAGGAGACTGGGGCGTAACCACCACTCGGCGGACTCCCGTGTTGTCTTCAATCACCTACAGAGGAATGAAAAAGGAAAAATACGTTAGCAAACGCTTTGAAGACACACGTGGTCTGACATCAACCCATATCTTTTCTTTCCATGTAAAAAATTTAAGTGTATACCCACTACGAACTCTACTATTAAAATATGTTAATATTAATTAACATATTTTACTATTAAAGTATTTAATATTAAAATAGCACTGTGTGGTTTGTAAAGCATCTTGAAGGATTACCTCACTTGATCCTGGCCAGCTTGTGAGCTGGGTGTAATTGGAATCTCCATTTTACAGATGAAGAGACTGTCCATGATCACATGGTTAGTAAAAGTTTAAGGCAGAATGAAAACACAGCGCTCCCTGACTCCAATTAGATTGCCCTATAATGTCATTGTTAAAAGACAAACTAATAACCAGAAGATGTACTCATAAACCGGTTTACAGTGAATAACGGAGAAGGCTGAAAATCTTGGCAGAGAATGATGGTCCCAATACTAGAGTCTTCTCACCACCCACTTATTTCTTTTTAAGCTGCTGCAATCTGGTTTACACCTACTGGTGCGCTACAAAGGTCAGGGATAAATGCCTCAGGACCAGATGCAAATGTCATTCGTCAAGTCAACAAGCATTTATCATATCTCGTTTTCCTGACTGTCCCATCCTTGAAATTAACTCCCTTGTTTCTTGGCTTATGTGATACGCTGTAGCTTTATGGTCCTACTATCTAGCATTCTGGGCCACTTCTTTCTTCTCCAGCCTCCATAGTCCTTGATGGTGCTTGGTCCTCCTTCCATCTGTCTATCTTCTCTCCCTAGATGGCCCCATCCATTCTTGTGGCTTCAACTCTTAGAACTAGTCAGGGATTTTCCAAATCCTAACTTCCAGTGTCTACTCCAAGCTTTGCTCTACATTTCAAATTCACTTGGATGTCCTGCCATTTGGATGAACCTCGGACGCAACAGATCCAACTGAAAAGACATTTTCCTCTGGGCTTGGGTTTGAGGGGCGAGCTCTTTTTCATGGCTAATTTATAATGCCAGATATGCCTTCTTCCTGTCCTTGTCTTTGCTTACCTATGTGTATTTTGTATTCCTCAAGTAGAATGCAAATTCCCTGAGGGCTACACTACCTAATTTTTATTTTTGAATCCTAAACACAAAGTGTAAGACCTTGTCCTGTCCATCACAATAAATTCTTCTGGCATGATTGAATGAATGTCCAAATTAGGTTTTAGAATTTATAATGTTTAAGTTCAGCCCTCAGAGAATTGGAGCTGGAAGTGGTGCTTGGGGGATATCATCTAGTCCAACCTATTCTTTTTGTAGATGAGAAATCTGAAGCCCAAGGTAGTTTAAGAGACAAGGCTGAGGTCCCATAGTTGGGAAGTACCATAGTTGTAAATTAGATCCCAGGTTATCTGCTTCCACACTCCATATCCTTTCCGGGGTACCATGCTGTCTCCCTTAAGAAGCCTCTATTGAATAATTACTTAAAAGATTTTTGGAGGAGTTGGAGAAAAGGCAATTGGGCTCTCCCAAATTCTCCTCCAAACAACTTTAAATAAAACCTCCAAACAAATTCTGGAGCAGCAGAATCTACAAAAGGATGTAGTGAAACAACTTTCCAGTCCAAGACAATTTAGAAGGTCATCAAGAAAGGTCTGTCACACAAGGGCGAGAGGGGAGGGTAGTCTAGCACGAATCTCCTTAAAAAGCAGAACTGGCCACATGGATAAAGATGTATAAAAATCCACTGAAACTGAGGAGATGCCCATCAGTTGGGGAATAGCTGAATGGAATACTACTGTGCTATAAGAAATGACAAGCAGTATGCTCTCAGAAAAACATGGAAAGACTTACATTAACTGATGTAAAATGAAATTTGCAAAACCAGGAGAACATTGTACACAGTAACAACAATATTACATGATGATCAACTATGAACGACTTAGCTGTTCTCAGAAATGTCTGATCTAAGACTATTCTGAAGGACTTCATGATAAAAAAACGCTATCCACCTCCAAAGCGGGGGGGGGGGGAACCCGATGAAATCTGAATGCAGATTAAAGCATCTTTTTTTTTTACTTTCTTTTTCTTTTACTTTTTTGGGGTCTGTGTTTTCTTTCATAACATGACTACTTGGAAATATGTTTTGCATTACTGCACATGTATAATCTATATCAAACTGCTTGCATTCTCATTGACAGTGGTGGGGAGGGAGGGAAAGAATGAGGAAATCAAAAATGTAAAAAATGAATGTCAAAAATTGTTTCTACATGTAACTTGGGAAAGATTATATATTAAACTGAATGAACATATTCAAGTGTGTGTGTGTGTATATGTGTGTGTGCGTGCATGTGCACACATGTACGTGTATTTGGAAACCCACGCAATTGTTTATCAAAGAGGAAGAGGGAAAGCCCTACCTCTTCAAATAGGGTTTTCCATTTTTTTTCTGTTATAAAGTCCTCTCTCCAGTCCTCCTGATAGAACAGCTCCACTCCAGCCAAAGATATATCACCCCAGAAAAAAACGTAAGATGAAGCGACCAGCAGGGAATCTCCCTTGGTTTGAGCTTAAGAGAAATATTATCTGAGCACGATTTTGTAATGAGATGCCAACTCTACTTATCTTTTGCCTAGATCAGGATCTAAAGTGACAGGCACTTGTAGCGTTAATACTTTCATCGGTAAAGAAAAAAAAATCTTTTCACCTTCAAAATTTAATTAAGCAAAGGCTTAAAAGACATCTTAGAATTACCTAGACAAGAACGGTTTCTAATTTCAGAATTTCATTCGTCTGGGCATCGGTACATATGTTTGCTGGTATTTTTAGGCTGTCTCCTTCTAGAACCCAGAGCAGAACATGATCATTGAGGAGAAAGAAGAGAACGACATTTAATGACTTTGAAGAGTCACATATATTGAGTCAAGGGAACATGGAGACTCCTTTTATCCAGGTGTTGCTGGTGCTGTTACATAATCCATGGCAGAAACAGATCAGAAGGCTCATCAAAGATGTGAGGACCAGCCTGTGGCACTTTGGAAACATCAAATAGGGTTGATAATGTCACAGGAAATATTAATACCAGGAGAAAGGACTGTGTCAGTGAAGAGCCTGAAAAATACCTCCTCAAACCATACGTCCCATAGGCTGGAAGCCTGCCTGAGAGGAAGGGGCTGCACACACAACTGTTACTGACAGACAGGTAACTTGAGAGTAGTTTAGAGCATAAATTTAGAGCAGGGAGGGAGTCCCTATTTTTACAGAAAGAGGAAAAAAAAACTCGCTGAGGGTCATATCGGCTGTAATGGAGCCAGAAGAAATGATGGAGGCAACAGTCTGAGGATCAAATCCCCCTTCTGATATTTATGATTTGTCACTTATAAGTTTCTGAAGCTTTGGTTACCTAATGTGTGAAGTGAGGACTTGTGATTAATCAATCAATCAAGAAATAAACCAATTTCTCAAGACCTGTTTTGCCCAGTATAAGCAGAAGGCATCAGACCAGATCCATTCTTTGTTTCTGTAACCCTGGTGCCTAGGACACTGCTTGACCCAGAGGACATCCTGAACACTCGATGATTGAGGGATGATCCTATGGTTAGGGCTTTGTATTTGGAAATAGTCCACGTGAAAAGGACCAGACTTTGCGAGTCCTATCTGAGTCGCTGACTCCATTTCTATAAGGCCTTCAGTTTCAGCAACCACAGCCAAAGATTCTTGGGATTATTCTTCCAACGTAATCTTACAGCTGGAAAGAAGCATAGATCTGGCCCAAAGTTCTTAATCTACAGGTGAAAAAAGTGAAGCTCAAAGCTCTATGTTAGTGAAACTTGGTCCCATTTTGAAACTTTGCGACTTACTCAAGGAATCTGTTGTACTTAACACTAAAAGTTTTATGGCAGCTTTTGATAGAATGTGTTAAAGTTCTGGCTTGATTTTTATGAGAACACCCACTAACAGTGCAAGTGGTTGTAAGTTAAATATCTCTACATGGGTCCTTATTAAAAAAAAAAAAGGATTTTCATTGATAATTTTTCTGTTTACATTGTCTAGATTTCATATGGTGTCCCTGCCCCCCCCAAGAAAGTAATTCCTTATAAAAAAGCAATTTAAAAAGAGAAAGAAAAGAAAATGATAATGACAAACAAAAAATGGCAAAATCAATCAATATACTGAAAAAAAAATCTGGCATTACGTTTCCTGCCTATTAATGCACTTCCTCCACATCTCTACAAAGGAGACCAGGGATACGGTGCTGCTGTCCCTTCTTTGTGGCTAAGCTTGGTCACTCCAATTTTACAAGATTCCAGATTGTTTTGCAGCTGTATTCCTTTCAATGTCCATTGTTGCAGTCGCTGTATACTGTTCTCCTGCTTCTGCTAGTTTTGCTTTGCATCAGTTCATAGAAATCTTTCAAGGCTTCTCTGAACTCATCATTTCTTAAGCACAGCATTATTCTATTGGATCATAAGGATTCTCTAATGACTGAAACGCTTTTACACATCATTTTTCATCAATTATTTCGGAAATGGCATACTAAGTCTTCACATATTGACTACTTCGGGGGGAGGGGGAGGCAGTGATGTCAGCTGCCAAAAGGACACCTCTCAAGCAGCAGCTGGTTGGCATGATGGACTGAGTGTTGGATTTAGAGGCTGGAAGACCTGAGTTCAAATTATGCCTCAGACAATTAAGTCACTTAATCTCTCTCACCTTTCACCCATTATGTTGTAAACTTGTTGAGGGCAGGGAAAGTCTTTCTTTTCATTAATTGTATTCCCCTTGCTTAGAACAGTGCCTGGCACTTAATGAATATTGATTGGGTTGGACTGGATTGAACCTCAACTTTTCTCATCTGTGGACTGGGTAGAATAATAGCACCCATGTCACAGGGACGATCAAATGAGATTACATGGGATAAAGTGTTACATAAATGCCATTTTTTAAATCATAATTATTGATAATTAGGAGAGGTGCCATCAGGAGAGGTGGCATCAGTATGAAGGCTCTCAACCATAGGACACAACCTCCTGCAATGAAATACAGATCATTCTCCAGAGCAAGTAGCCCCAGAGCTGTGGGACAGATATGACCCCTGATCGGTACCTGGCCTGGGGTGCTAAGTTGGTTCTGGAAGCTTCAGGGGCTAGGGCACTAGAGCAGAAGGGACAGGGAAATCCCAGGATCAGCTGGGGGACCCTCAAATACTAAACATATCACCTGCAAAAAAGCCACTGACAAATGCAGCAAGCGCCTTCATTGTCAATTATCACCTTTTTTTCTCTATTAGCTGATAATTAGCTGAGATTTAGATCATGGTACCAGATAGGCTGGATGGGGGAGGAGAGAGGAGGAATAGTGGACTAACAGGATAGAAACTCTAGATCTGGAAGGGGCAGCTCCTTATCATTTTACAGATGAGTAAACTAAGGCCCAAAAGGGAAACATTTTATGACCAAGATCGCGCTGGTAGCAAGTAGGAAGCCAGGACTCAAAGCCTTGACAATCATCACTTAAATATATCTACCTTTAATCTTAAATTTCCAATCTAAAGCCAGGGCAAATAAAATCTCTAAGACAAACACTTCTGCTTAAACATTTTTCCTGTCCAATATTGACGTCAATGGGCTTTCATTCAAAACTCTATATTAATCAATCAACAAGTTTTTATTAAATGTCTTTAATGTGCTGGACTGAGTTAGGCATTGTGAATACAAATAATTAATCTCAGAAAAATGGTTCACGGAGTGGTTTCTGTGTTGCCTGGGGGGTTGGGGGAGGCAAAGAAGGAAATTAGTGACCATTTTCAAGCATATTAGGGGATATATGAGGGATGGAGGGCAGCTGTCTGAGCTTTCCCAAAGTTAGGACATAAGGAAATGGGCTTATTTCAGAGGGGTGGGGGATTTAGGCCAGACATCAGAATTTCCTGCCTGAAGCAGACTGGAGACGCTGGAATGTTCTCTGTTCCACTGAAGATTAAGAAGAGGATGGCCCAAAATTGGTGGATCACACAGATGAGTTGTCCAGATTCCTCTCAGCCCAATGTTTATATGGAGGGGTAACTCAAGTGAGTTTACTCATGTCTTAAAGACAATGATGGTCCACTTAAAAAAGACATTCTCCAACAACTTTTACTCTATCACTTCCTGAACGCTGGCTGGGCAAACTTTGTTCTGGGCTGCCATCATGAACCACATCCCGAGAGCCTCTCTCTAGCTTGGCTCCTCTATGACTCCCTGTCAAAGTGGGAAACCCAACAAAGCCTACCAAGCATCTCCTAACACCTAAATGACCTTCTTTGGACACATGAAGAAAAGAAAGCCAGTCTGGTGAATAAAGAGAACACTGGACTGATCAAGTCTGCATCATCCCACTTTGGTCTCTTGCCCAATTCAACGAATGCTGTGGACTTATTCTTG
The DNA here is from genome assembly GCA_028646595.1 of Phalanger gymnotis. Lineage (NCBI taxonomy): Eukaryota > Metazoa > Chordata > Mammalia > Diprotodontia > Phalangeridae > Phalanger > Phalanger gymnotis. Next base: position 24,601,596 of record CM053626.1, on the reverse strand, counting down.
CTGTCTTCTGATCTCTTTTAAAGAAGTAAGAAGCTGAGAGCTCTAAGCAACAATTAAGAAGTAAAACACCCTAAATAACAATCAGAGTAGCTCAGACAGCTGCTTTCCACCCCTCACATCGTATCCCCTAAAATGCTTGAAAATGGTCATTAATTTCCCCCTTTGCTTTCTCCCCCCTCCCCACTCCAACCTCCCAAGCAATGTAGAGATCTCAAGCACATGACAAAGGCAACCAACAAAACCAAATTAAACAGCAGGGCACTTAGGAGGCACTGTGGACATGGTGCCAGGCCTGGAGTCAGGTAGACGTGAGTTCAAAACCTGACTTCAGACACTTACGAGCTGGGCGACCCTGGGCAAGTCGCTTAACCCTGATTACCTCAGTTTCCTTATCTATAAAATGCGTCGGAGAAGGAAATGGCAAACCACTCCAGAATCTTTGCCATGAAAACCCCAAATTGGGTCAACAAAATGTTGGACGTGACTGAACGATAACAACAAAAAATAGAGGGCAATGTGAGACAGTGGAAACTGTGTTGGATTTAGAGTCAGGGAACTTGGGTTCAATCCCTGAGTCTCTCTTAAAATCTGCATGACTTTGAACAAATCTCTGTGCCCTTGGGCTTCAATTTTCTCATCAGTAAAAGAGTTGGGCAGAACTCAATGCCTTCTAAGGACCTTTTGGGCTCTGAATCTATGATCTGACTATGAACTCGGATATGGCAATAATTTGGGCAGGGGTGGGGGGGATGCTCAAAAGTACTCAAAGATGTTAGTGGGAGAGGCAAGTTATCAATCAGTCACTTGACAAATATTTATAATGAAATGAACATTCATAGCTTCCTATATAACCCTTATTTCCTGCTCTCTAGTGTATAAGAAAATGCCCATTTTGGGTGTCTGAGATCAGAATTTTTAAAATAACAATTTTAAAAATAAATAAAAAGATGGCGCTTTGTTGAAGGATGAAGTTTGGGGCCATTAAATAGAATTCTGCAAATTTCCCCAAAAGGCAATCCAGCCATGACTGCTTCTTCTTAGGTGAAATTCTTGCCCCGGCCTACTGTTCTTTAGCTATTCCAAAATCTACTAACGGTTGAGTTCCATGGTACGTTTATCTAACATCAGGCTTTAATTTAATTGGAGGGCTATTGGCTTTAGCAGGAAATGCCCTAAATGAAATATGCTATCCCTCCCACAACAACAACAACAACACACACACACACACACACACACACACACACACACAGAAAATAATCTCACCACTGGTCAATGGCTGATGATGGTGATTAAATTAAGAAAATATCTTGTGTTGCGGGCTTGATTCTTTTTTGTTTTCCTGACTCCCTGTAGAGAAAGCTTCTCTTGACTTTCAATGAAGCCTGAGTCTCTGAGTCATGGGGACACAGGGCCGGCCCCCTGGCAGCTTTCTCTCAGCTCCTCATCCTTGGATGCCAATAATGATACAGTAACTGGACCAGGCTGGGGGAGGGGGAGGTGGGGGGCGGGGCATCGGGTCAGGAAGACCTGAGTTCAAATCCGATCTCAGATGCTTCCTAGCTGTGAAACCCTGGGCTGGTGATTTAACCTCACTTTCCTCAACCTTAAAAGAGAGACAATAGGAGCACCTACCTTAGAGGGTGGTTGCAGGGATCAAATAAGATAATATTTGTAAAGCATGTATTAGCATAGTGCCTGGCACACAGTAGGCATTCAATAAGTGCTTATTACCTTCCCAAAGGTAGAATGGAGTACCACTGCTTTAATTCCAGGTTGTAGTTATAAAAAGGCAGCCGTGGAGGCTAGTACTCAGAGCTAAGTGGGCATGGTGCAGGAAGACGGGGAGAGGGTGAAAAAAGTTTTCATGGATAACATGCACAATATTTTCTCCCACAGAGATATTTGTCTTTTGTTTCAATATGAGATAACGTTGACACTCTGGGGTTGAGTTAAATCCAAATTTAAATGCATTTTCTTTGGTTCATTGAGCATCTCTATGTCTTCACCCCAATTTGACCAAAAGAAGTTCAATGCGATTCAAGTCCTTAAAAAACAGTAAGATATTCATAAGCAAAAAATGCTTTTAGGCAAGACATGAGCCACTGGCATAGCTTGATTTGTCCTCCACACACTCTCAAACCAGGCTTCACTATCAATTCATCTGCCAGCAAAAAGAAGAGTTTCCCACATGGTAGAAAGTTGACTTGGATGGTTTTCCAAGGTTTCTTTTCTCATTTCAGATTCAACGTATAGTTTTTCCTCTAACTGCAGAAAAACCTATTGCCAAAGACTAAGCTAGAATGGAAAAATGTAATTCTGAGCGTCTGCTTGAGGACATCTTAAATATAAATCATTAGCTGGAACGGGGAAAATATTTCCACAGATCTACAGGAAACTCGTGATAGAGACTAGCCTTAGCCTATGGGAAACGGGAAGAAAACTCTCCCTCCTACCTGACAGTGACAACAGGTAAGTGTCAGGAGGAGGATGCTGGGAGGTTATGAACATAACTTTTGCTTCAGCCTATGTTAGATTAAAAATGCAAAGGGATTCACAGGTCGGTCTATTCCTTCCCAATTCTCTCTAACGATTATATCCTCACCAATCTCCCTGTGTTTTCCACATGGTCAAACTGTCCCCTGCCCAGAGAAGGCACTGGTCAAAAAATATTTGTCTTTGTTGGCAATCTGGAAAGTTTATTTTTTTCCTTCTATCTCCAGGACTTAGCACAGAACACCCTGTTCATAGGAAATACTTAGGAGAAATTTTCCCCTCCCTCCCCCTCATTCATTCCAACTGGCTGCATATAATTACCTAAGACAGAAGGTCATCGAGGTCAAACCTCTCATTTTAGAGATGAGGAAACTACAACTCAAAATTTAAATGACTTACTCATGGTCACATGGATGGTAAGCAGGAGAGTGAAGATTCATCATTCATTCCACTACACCACACAAGCTTCCATGAGCTAACACAATAATGAGGATACCAGGCGCCATGATGGATGGAGCTTGGACTTGGCAGTCAGGAAGATCTAAGTTCAAATTCTCCTTTAAATACTTATTAGCTATGTGACACTGTGAAATTCACTCTGTTTCCAAATATGCAAAACGGAGATAATATCAACTATGTCACAGGGTTACTCTGAGGGCCAAATGAGATAGCATATGTAAAAAGCTTCGCAATCCTCAAAGGGCTATATAAATGCTATTAATGACAAAATATTTCATTACTGATATTATTTAACAACATTATAGGTATCAATATTGTATTAACGTAAGTGCATATAATGCATTAGGTATATATAATTAGTATAGTGATGGTATTGTCTAATATAAGTAATACTGTTATTTGTTATGATATTAATTATTAATAGATGGTATTATTACATCCAGAAGAGCAGTGTTGTTACTACCAGGAATAACGACATTCAGATGGGGCTGAAAAGACTAACGTGCATTCTACTCTCCATTCTGGCCATTCACACATGAAGCCTGTCTTTTAACTCCTTGTTGAAGCCACTAGATAAAGAGCCAATCACTGCCTATAACGCTCTTTGATTAGTTCATAGTTTGACTGAAGCTTTCTCTGTGTAAAGGAAATTCCATTCTCGTCTTCTCAAATCCAGGCAATTATCATGGGTGGTCAAGAATTGTCTTATGGCCGCCTAAGAGAGGAAAGGCAATGAGGCTGGTGGAGGGCCTTGAGGCCGTGCCATAGGAGGATCAGTGGAGGGAAGTGGGAATGTTTAGACTGGAGAGGAAGAGACCACGAAGAGACATAATAATTGTCTTCAAGTATTTGAAGGCCCACATGTGGAAAAGGGATCAGACTTGTTTTGCTTGGCCCCAGAGGCCACAACTAGGAACAAAGAGTAGACATTTCAGACAGGAAGATTTAGGTTTGGGGAAAGCAAGAACTTTCTGAAAATTAGACCTATCTAAAAGGGCTGTCTCAAGTGGAGTTGGCACCTCCATAACAGAAGTCTTCAAGCAGAGGAACAGGGAGGGAGGGAGAGAGATAAAGAGAGGAAAGGAAGGAAGGAAGAAAAGAAGGAAGGAAGGGAGGAAGGAAAGGAGGGAAGTGAGGTAGGGAGGGAAGGAGGGAAGCGAGGGAGGGATGGAGGGAGCGAGGGAGGAAGGAAGGAAGGAAGGAATCTCTGTGCCATGGTGAAAATGTGCAACATCTCAGATTTGGTTCCTTCTTCTCAACATTTCCTTACAAGGTCTATCTGTTGACTTAGAAGGTTTTCCTTTGTTTTCTTCTGAGTGCCTTACATATTTTGATAGAGGACTAAGATACCCTGTTCTTATTTCTGGAGAATGGGCTGTTTGGACAACATGATTCTAAGTGATTTTAAGGAATGCCTTCTAGCCACCTTCTCTCTTTTCTAATACGGCACCCAAAACACTTCCATTTTACTCATTTGTCTAAAGTAGCTAGCTTCCCTCATCTCCACCTATAACTATCCACTGAAAAAGTGATTTCATGTCCACCACGCATTTCATTCTTCATTCGTTGGGTTGTCTCATGGAGAGTTTTCAGTTGACTGCCAACACTTGGATTTTCAAAAGAAACTGTTTATATCTAAATGGTTTCTAAGGTCTCTTCCAACTCTAGAATTCTATCCTATAGTCTATGATTCTGAGTTCTTGCTCTGCCTGTGATGGGAAGATAAACCCAGGAAATAATGGAAGCACATGAAGCTTCTTTTCATCTCCTGGAAAGCCATCTAATTGGTTGCTTCTCTTTGGCAAAGTCTCAAGAATAGATATTTCTGATCTAACAGTTCATCACTTTGTATGCTGCCTTCTCAATACAGTTATTATTGTACCCTTGGTTAGCATAATGTAGGTGGAGATAATTGTGGGATTGAGAGGTGGCTTGTTATAGTGGGGTAAGGACAATAGCTTTGGAGTCTGAAAGACCCTTGCTTCAAGTGCCTTCTGACAGACTGGCTTCCTGAATGGCCTGCAGCTTGGGAGGTCTCTTATCCTACCAGGGTCACAGGACTAAAAAATTCCTCAGGACAAAAAGTTACTGAAGGGATGCTAAGAGGCACTGGTAGAGGGAGTACCTTCCACTGAAGAAATCAGATATGTGTGTGTGTGTGTGTGTGTGTTTACACACTCATGTGTATACAGGGGGAGGGGTCTTTTTGAATGTGTGTGTGAGTAAAAAACCATTTGCTAAGCATATGCTATGTGTCACACATTCTGATAAACACTGGGGAAACAAAAAGCAGGCGAAAGCAGCCTCTGTCCTCAAAGAATTCATATCCTAATGGAGGAGACAAGGTGCAAATAACTTCTTGTTGATTCATTTAATCACGTCTTCGTGACCCATTGAGATTTTCTTGGCAAAGATGCTAGAGTGGTGTGCCTTTCCTTCTCCAGCTCATTTTACATATGAGTCCATAGAAAACACAAACTGAATACAGGGGAGGTCATTTCAGAGAAGGCATTGGCGTCTGGGGTCTAGGAAAGGCTTCTTATAGAGGTTGGAATGCGTGTGAGACAAAGACAGACAGACATGGACAGAGACATGAAGACAGAGAAGAAATATCTTATTTTGCTCAAGATGCAAACGGTGTCTAATTTAGTAATAACGGTTAATATTAATATGAAGCCTAAAGGTTTACAAAGCGTTCTCTCCCTTGTAAAGCCAATAATGACAATAATCACGTTCCCAAAATGCTGAGGAGAAAACAGGGCTCTCTGGGGTTACGCAGTCACTTATGTTGGGGCTACTCTTACAGCCACAAAGATATCTCTTAATCCAAATGCCTCCTCTCACTGATTACATGCAAATCATCCCGTCTATATCTTGTGGGGAAAGAGTAGTTTGCATATTGTCTCCCACTATGAGACTGGGAACTTCTTGAGAGCAAGGATTGTCTTTTGTCTCTTTTTGTACCCCCAGTACACAGTACTTAGCCTGCTGCTAATAAATGTTTACTGACTGACTAACAACTAGGAATCAAGGAATCAGGACTTAAAACCAGAAAGTCCTAAAGTTTCAAGACCTGGACCAAACTGGTTTTTTTTTTTAAAGCAGACAACATGTGCTGTGGAGGTCTAAGGGATCAGCTATTTTCTGTTAACTGATTAAAATCAAAGTGATCTGTTACTGAGTGAATGTTACTATGTGAAGGACCTAGAAAGCTATGGCGTCTAACTCATCGAAATGAGGGCCGCTGAACCATACATATGATCCCAGCAGGCCACATACTGACTTAGAAAGCCATTGATTACTATTATCTCTATGCTATTGTATTTTTATGTATTTTATTATATATTTCCCAATTACATATTAATTCAGGGTTCAGGCCAGACTCGGGAGTGTTGTGGTTTGTATGCAGGCCAAAAGGCTGCTTGTTTGACACATTCGTGGTATAAAGCATCTAAAACTGCTGCTTTGACTTTCCTCTTTTCTTATTTCTAAGCTGTATAATCTGATTTCCAACCTCATTATTCAACTAAACCTGCTCTCTCCAATGCTAACAATGGTTTAAGTGTTTTATCTAATGTCTTCTTCTCAATCCTCCTCCTTTTGACCCTCTTTGATACTGCCCATCACAATCTTCTCTTCCCTCTCCTGGTTAGTCTTCTACCTGCCTGACCACTGCTGTCTCATTTGCTAACTCTTCATCCCAGTCATCCCAAGAAGCACAGTGGTCCTTCCCACCCATCCTAGGCCATCTTCCTCTGATCTCTCTAGATTTCTTGATGTGTTGTTCATTAACTTGTTCCATCTTAGTATTTCGATATCTGCATTTCAAAATCATTGGTCTCCTTTATAATCCTTTGTATTTTATTTTATGTAAAACATCATAGGTTTCACCAGACCGGCAAAGGAGTCCATGACAAAGGAAAAGAACAAAACAAAACACCTCCTCTACACTATCCCGTCTGGTGAGCTCATCAGCTACGGTGGAGTCAATGGACTTTCCTGTACGTAGCCCTGACCTCTCTACTGAGCTCCAGCCCTTCCACACTAAATGCCTTTTGAGCATCTCAAACTCAACATGTCCAAAATAGAACTTGCCTTTCCCCCTCAGACCTCTGTTCTCTCCAACCGTCAAGAGCACCCACATCCTCCCATCACCAAGGCTTGCAAACTTCCGTTGCTCTCTTTTTCATTCTCTACCCCCACATATAGATTTGGTGAACAGTCGTGCCATTCATCTCCCTTGTGCATTCCCATCTCTCTCTTGATGCTGCCACCACTCTGGTCCAGCCCTAGCTTCCTGACCAGTCTTTCTCCCTGTTCCAATCGACAGTGCACTCAGCTGTCGAGTGATTTTCCTAAATCATTCAGAATTACCCAAGTAAATGACTCCCCTATTAAGGATCAGTTAGTAAGGGTCAGAGGTGGGATCCAAATGTAGGTTTTCCTGATTCAAACTCTGGGCCTCAATCTACTATGCCATGCTGTCTTCTCTATCATTTAGTATCCTTGTTGGAAATGCCCGCTCCCTCCACTTTTGTTCTTTTCCATGTTCACAATGACTTAAATAAAGAATTTACTTATCTGCCAAAGCAGGCAGACGTGCAATAATTGGGCTGTGTGGAAAAGGAGAAAACGAGATAAGTCTTAGAGCAGCTCACATCAGAGAAGGGAAGATTTCTGTGATTGTAGTTGGCTTAACACAGTATAGACATAAACATATTTAATTTTAGAGAATTAGAAATCTCCTTTGATTTCTACCTAAAAACTCAGCAACTCTCCAATACAGACTATTTTGTTCTTAACAACACAGCAAACAGAAAACAGTCAATTTTTAGAACTCTTTCAACCTAGGAGGCTGTTGCTCAGTGGTCCATTATAACAGGCCCCAGACACAATGACCTTAAGGATGTGACGTGACTTCCTTTATACTTTCTACAAAGAAACCTTGCACCCCTTGTTCTCACTCTCTCTTCTCTGACTACTTGTCTCAAAGTTTTGAAGGGATTTCAAAATTTCTAGAAACATCAAAATTATATATTTTTCTTTCTCAGTGAATTTTCCTCAGTGATGACTGTTTCCACACCCCTAAACTGCCAAGTAGCAGTATCAAAACGTGTGCCCACAGAAAATATTTGATAGCTTATTCTAGAGCTGAAAGACACCTAGTGACCCCTCCAGTATCACACATAAGATCCTGGACTAAGAGGTCTCCTAGACAGATTCCAGAGACGACGTACTGAGGCTCAAGGTCATTACAGAACTTTCCCAAGGTCACAGATGTAGCATGAAGATTCCAGTCCTGTCTTGGTGCACAAACAACAGAAAAATCATTGCTTTTCACCAACAGGCCTGCAAATTTTCCTAATCTCCCTTCCAAAAGGAGAGCTTTAAATTAGATTAACCAGTGCTATTGAAAACTCTGAATTGTACAATGGTGACTGACAGTCAGGTGTCCCCAGATCTCTTGAGCAAATTTTCTGAGTCAGAGCAGGAACCCCAAGATGGGCTAAGCAGTCATGACAGAGCTTTGGTGGTTATGTATCAACCTGGTGGGTGTGAGATCCTCTTAAGGATTCCATACTGCTACTGCTGCCATGGCAACAAGTGGATCATTGGGCCCATCCCAATGGAGCTAGGTGGTACTGAGGAAAGAGGCAGAGGAGATAGTTCAAATCCTGGCTCTGCCACTGACTACCCACTTAACCTTAAACAAGTGAGTTAATCTCTAGGACTGGGCCTCAGTTTCCTAATCTGTAAAAAGAGGGAATGGGGAAGGCTGAATTAGATAGCCTTAGTGGGTTCCCACCAGCTTATCTCTAATGCTAATAAAATCATCTCTTGCTGGGTGTTCCTTTTGTTGATTATCTCTTATTTATCCTATCTATACCTGGTTGGTACACAGTAGTTTACAAGTTACCACTTCTATTAGATTTCAAATGTCCTTGAGGGCAGGGACTGGGTTTTCCTTTGTATAGTCAGTACTTTGGCACAGTGCTTGGCACTGTGAACTCAGGCTCTCTAGCCTCAGAAATTCTACAGAATATCTTCCTACTCTACCCTCAAAACTTAAGTCCACACTCAAAATCAAACTTATGTAGGCAAAGTTAGGGGTGGAGGGGTGTGTGTGTGGGTGTGGGTGTGTGTATATGTGTGTGTGTGTGTGTGTGTGTGGGTGTGTGCCCACGCTGGTACTCCCACCCCCACTTGTGCATAGGTGGGAAAGAGGTGAGAAGGGTGCAGGGCACTGACTATGTAGACTGTATCTTTGCACATTTGGAGAATCACTGGGCAGAGATTCTGTCCTACCATAACAAAGAGATGGGAAATTCACAGAGAACAAAGAAACCTGTTTAAATGACCAGTTAGCCCTGGTATTGAGACTATGGGCAAGTTTTAATGTTATGAGAAGAGGAAATTGAAATAAAGGGTGCCCAAGGAGGACTGTGTTTGGCTGGCATTTCAGACTCAGGGTCCTTGATTTCTCTGCAAAATTTGACACTACTGATAACCTTTCCTCTCAGGGACTCTCCTGGACCTCCTCCCACCTCTCTGACCATTCATCAGTTTATTTTGCTGGATCCTTACCTATATCATATCCACTAACTGTGGGTACCTCCCACCCCCAAGGTCCTGTCTTGTCTCATCAGTTTCCTTGTCTGTAAAATGAGGTCCTCCAAGGTCGCTTCTAGCTTTACAGTGATCACAAAATTCCATACCACTGACGGGCTCCTTTTGGTCAAAGAATATGGGGTGAAGAAAGGCTAGGTCAGATGAATGATGAATTTACCTGGGATATGTATCCTGGGGGCACATGGATGGGGGGAATTGATCCATTGGGTGACATCATGGGAACTTCAGCAGGTCCTAGAAGAAAAAAAGAAAAAGAAGGTATGACTATTGTCCCTCCTAAGAGCATTGAATTTCCAAACTAGTCAGTGCGTGGTTTTCTATGGACTGTCCAAATGGAAGGCATTTGTGTGACCACCATCTGTTGTTTTTTCTTTACATCAATGCATTCAGCTTGGCCTCCTCCCTGTGCGGCCTCCTCAGCCATCCTTCTTGCTCTTGGTTTCAAAATCAGAGAATCCAATGAATTCTCCAATTTTTCCCCTTAGGAGAAAAAGGGAAGATCAAGGGCCATCCAACCCAGCTTCAAAATTCCTTTGGCCTAGGGTCTGATGCAGACTTTGAGACACTGCAGTTGGATTTTCTGTGTTCTATCCTCTGGACAGGTGGGGTTCTCCAAGGGCAGGGAGGGAAGGGGATCTTTAAATGAGAAGCACTTTTGCAGAAAGCTAAACCAACTCGGATGTGATTTTACTTTCTCTTCCAGAAACTTGACTTTAGCCAAATCAACAAAGTCCTGAGTGTCTTGTACAATAAAATTCAGTAAAATCCACTAATTTGAAATGGAAGTAACCTGAATGGCAAAAAAGTATGCAACTCCCTGGGTTTGGATTATCTGGCATTTTAAATAAAGAATAGGATACCCAAGTCATTTAAAGAATAGGCTGTGAGAAATGGAGCTTGCTTTTAAATAGAAATACTTTTGGATAATCCCATAGCAACAACAGATGCCTTTGCTACCTGTCTGGGGACTCTTTTCACCATTTCAAACTAATCCCCTCCAAATTGAGGTAAAAATGTGGTTGAGGTGGCATGAAAGGCAGTTAGAAAGATACAAATGACAGCAAAATCATATGTATGGCCATGCAGAACGAGTGATAGTAACCATACTAGCTCCCTGGTACACTGGACATAGGAGAAAACCTGCGAGCCCAAAGGAAGGCCTCCGGCCCATTGGGTGGAGAAGACCTTGGGTAAGATCTTCACAGAACGAGAAGCCCTGGAGAGGTTGCGAACTTCCCACACCAATAAAATAAGACTCATCCCAGCTGGCTTTGAATCTACCTTTCATTTAAAAATGGCAATGTAGAAATAGTCATTTTTAGGTGAAAGACAGATTTAAAACCATCTGGGATGAGTCTTTGATTCTGTTGGTTTGCAAAGATCTAAAAATGGAGGGCAGCTAGGTAGCTCAGTGGATAGATGGAGTACCAGGCTTGGAGTCAGGAAGACCCAAGTTCAAATCCAGTCTCAAACACATGCTAGCTTTGTGACCTTGGGCAAGTCACTTACCCGTGTTTGCCTCAGTTTCCTCATCTGTAAAACGAGCTAGAAAAAGAAACAGCATTCCAGTATCTTTGCCAAGAAAACTCCAAATGGGGTCACAAAAAGCTGGACATGACTGAACAGCAAGAACAACTGAACATGGTCGCTTAGAAGGACCACAACTACAAGCTGTCTCCAATGGCTAATGATGTCTTGAAAATACATCATCACAGACAGGAATTAGTGGGAAAGAAGACAGCCTGGCCATACAACAAAAGTGAGGGATGACCAATGGACATACCAATTCACTGCATCGGATTCCACAAAATCATAAAATAATGAACAGAAGGGCTTCTCTGCATTAGAGCAGATATTCCATGGAGCATTTATAGAAGCATAAGGAGAAGAACCAGGACAAGAAGAGAAGGCATGGCATGGCTAGGTGGAGATCTCCTTTAATAAATGGTCCACTTGCTCCCCGAGAACAAGAGACTTATTGTCTACACATACAACCTAACTAGGCAGGTCACACCAACAGGGTCAAATGAACTGTCATTCACAGCAGTCAATTATCCAAGGAGCGGGTTGACTTTATTCCCAACAATCAGATGAACGGCTAATGAGACTTATTGTCTACACATACAACCTAACTAGGCAGGTCACACCAACAGGGTCAAATGAACTGTCATTCACAGCAGTCAATCATCCAAGGAGCGGGTTGACTTTATTCCCAACAATCAGACCAATGGCTAATGAGTGATAAGTCTCTCAGACGGAAATGAATGTTCATGATCACGTAACCCATAACGTATGAATGTAGTAGATGGTGACCTAGGTTTATTCTGCCCATTTCCTATTGAGTAAGTGACTGTCCACATGCCAACCATAGCCCCAGGGACTTTCCAGTTCCTCCTTTACCCTCCTGGCTCAGCACTGTGTCTGCTGTTTATCTGATATCTTCCCTCCAGTCTTGCATCCCATTATTGGGAGTGAAAGTCCTTTGGTAGCTGCCAAGAGTAATGGGAGGGGAAGGTATGCGTGGGGCATGAAACTCTCTCTCATTGGCAAAAGAAAGCCATGAACACATTCAACACTGCATTACTGCATCAAGATAATTCACCTTTCACCTCAAAGCACATGCCAGCTTTATCTGTGTCATCAGATGGGAAGAGAGAGGGGAAATGAAGCAACAGGGTTTGCCCAATTACTACAAAAACCAATACTGACGACTCTGGAGAAATTACATTTATAACCTCCCAGACAACCAACTTTCCATACTATTTATAAGAACTCATCTTTATAGAGAGCTATACATTCAGGGTGCAAAATACCTTCTTCAGAACTGCCCTCCTATATAGACAGTGACAGTATCACCCATTTTACGGAGCTGAAAACCAAGGCTGAAGGAATCAACGATACTGGGGTTATGAAGACAAAAGCCAAATTGAAGACCTGATGGAGTGCTCATGTACATGCATGGTTCTGTACTAAATATATCTCAAAAAAATGAATCAATGTGCCCAAGGTGATGATGCCAAAGGCAATATTCAAACCCCAAACTTAAGACTACATATGTAGCATTATTCCCAGGGAACAAGGCTCTCTAGAGTCTCACAAGCTCCTGCTAGAGATCGAAGGAAGACGCTGTCATTTATTATATTGAGGAATAGTAGAAAAAGGGAGGAGTCATTAGTAATCCCCACTTAGTTAGGCGTGGAGAGCCCTTTCAGACTCTCTGTCAATCACTTAAAAAGAAGGACAAAACTTTCCTACAGGAAGAAATCAAAGATTTCCCCCGGTAGATCCTGCGAGCAGAAATGCAATCACTACCATAAAGGATTGCTTTTTAATCACCAAAACGGACACCATGCAAGCAGGCTCTTAACCTCCGGTGTGACCCTGAAAACTGCTAAAGTCATTTACGGAATAGAGTTTGAAGAATGTGGGACAAGTGAATGATTTGCAAATAGAAAATGTTTTTTTTTTTCCCCCTTCCTGATTTCAGGAGAAGCCAAATGGCTTTAACACACTTTTCTCACCCCACCCCCCAGCTGTCATTAACAGTCTTCAAAATAACCTTGCCTAATACAGAGGGAGCATTCCCAAAGCAGAACAGGTCTCTCTGGGGAGCAGGAAGGTCTCCCCTCAGAAATAAAGAGTTCCATCTTTTCTTTCCTCATTCATTAGTTTAAAACGGAAGCCAGAGAGAATCCTATTAGTAATGCTGGAATGAGAGGAATTCCATGCCCGGCCTCCAGCCCTCCCCACTCCCAGCTCGCACAGCTCCCAAATCAATAGGTGGAGTTCACAATAGACCCTGCCTCACTAACAGCCTGGGTCTTAGAAGACCAGGATAGAAATCTGGTAATCATCAAAAGGACAGACTCCTTCACCATGTCCGGGGCCTGTCTGGAATGTGACACAAGGTCACTCACTCTAGACCAGCCAGGAGGCCCCAGAGACCAGGGCTCAGAATGGCATGAAGTGCCTGGGTGTCTTTAGTCCTGGCTTGGCAGATTTAGGATGGACAGGGTCTAGGACAGTCACCAAGCTTATCTTTGCCAAGTGAAAGTTCATCTTTCTGTTGGGTGACCTGCTCATCTAGAAAAGGGTCAAGAGAAGGAGGAGGAGGGAGGGACAAAGACAGAGAGGGAGAGGAAGTGGGAGAAGACGGAGAGGGAGGGACAGGGAGTAAGAGGGAGGGAGGGAGAGGGAAAGAAAAGAAGAGGGAGGAGAGGGGGACAGAGAGGAAGGGAAGGGGGAGAAGAAGGGAAGGAGAGACAGAGATGGAGAGGAAGTGGGAGAAGGAGGGACAGGGAGTGAGAGGGAGGGAGGGAGAGGGAAAGAGAGGGAAATGGAGGGAGGGAGAGAGACAGAGAAGAGGGAAGGAGAGGAGGGAGACAGGGAAGAAGGGAGAGACAGAGAGGGAAAGAAAGTGGGAGAAGAGGGAGAGGGAGTAAGAGGGAGGGAGGGAGAGGGAAAGAGGGAAATGGAGGGAGGGAGAGAGACAGAGAAGAAGAGGGAGGAGAGGGGGACAGAGAGGAAGGGAAGGGGGAGAAGAAGGGAGGGAGAGACAGAGAGGGAGAGGAAATGAGAGAAGAAGAGGGAGGGAGGGAAGGAGGGAGGTAGAGGGACGGAAGGAGGGAGATCAAAATAGAATGAGGGACAGAGAAGAAAAAGGAGACAGAGTGAAAGGGAGAGAGGGGGGAAATGGAGGGAGGGAAGGAGGATGGGAGAGGAAGAGGGAGAGACTGAGGGGGTAAAGGGAAAGAGGAAGGGGTGGGGAGAGACAGACAGACGGAGACAGAGACACTAAGTTTAGATAAGTCAGAAACCACTAAAGTACATAAAGGTAGACTCCCAAAACAATGCTGATATAAGAAATCATAGGGCCAAGGATACTAGATTGAGGTAGAAGGGTCTGTGGAGATTGTCTACTCTAGTCAAACATCTTTATTTTACTGGAAACTGAGGCCCAGAGTTTAAAGGACATACCAACACACACACACTAACATATATGCAATTTTGAGAAAAGTGGAGTATTTTCTAAGAGTCAAATGCATCCAATACCATGAGAGATTTTTAAAAAATTTTGTTTTTAACTTTTAAACATTTGTTATTTAAAATTTTAGTTCCAAATTCTATCCCTCCCTCTCTCCCTCCCCGCCCCCCTCCTTGAAGTGGCAAGCAATCTGATATAGATTATGCATGTGCAATTACATAAAACATTTCCATATTAGCCATTTTGTAGAAGAAGACTTGAATAAAAGAAAAAAAAAAACAAAAGTGGAAAATGGCCTGTTTTAGTCTGTATTCAAACAATATCAGTTCTTTGTCTAGGAGTGGATAGTAACTTTCATCATGAGTCCTTCAGGATCTTCTGGTATCAATGAATCACTGAGAATAGCCATGTCATTCACAGTTCTTCATCAAACAATGGTACTGTTACTGTGTACAAAGTTCTTCTGGTTCTGTTCACTTCACTGTGCATCAGTTCATGTAAGTCTTTCCAGGTTTTTCTGAAATCATCCTGCTTGTCATTTCTTATTGCACGGTAATATCCCATCACAATCATATATGGCTTGTTTAGCCATTCCCCAATTGATGGGCATCCCTTTGATCTCCAAAAAGGGCTGCTATAAATATTTTTGTACATGTGGATCATTTTCCCATTTTTATGATCTCTTTGGGATATAGACTAAGTAGTGGTACTGCTGGGTCAAAGGGGAGGCCCAGTTTTACAGCCTTTTGGGCATAGTTCCAAATTGTTCTCCAGAATGTTTTCATCAGTTCACAACTCCACCAACAATGCATTAGTGTCCCAGTTTTCCCACATCCCCTCCAACATTTATCATTTTCCTTTTCTTTCATATTAGCCACTCTGATTGGCATGAGGTGGTACTGTAGAGTTATTTTAATTTGCATTTCTATGATCGGTAGCAATTTAGAGCATTTTTTTCATATGACTATAGATAACTTTGATTTCTTTGTCTGAATACTGCTTATTCATAAGCTTTACCCATTTATCAATTGGGGAATGACTTGTATCTTTATAAATTTGACTCAGTTCTCTATATATTTGAGAAATGAGGCCTTTATCAGAGATACTTATTGTATAATGTTTTTGCCCAGTTTTCTGCTTTCTTTATAATTGCCCAAGGTTTGGAGCTTTGCTGCAGGCCCCCAGCTGTGAGTCTGGCTATTGCTGCTGCTCTTGGGCCTGGCTCTCCTCCCATCCTAGAGAGACAGGCATTTTCCTGTCCGGCTGGTAAGCTGCTTCCCTGCTCCTTGATCAATTCCGATTGATCTGGAACGAGATCACAACACCAGGGGTTTTCTAGTTGTTTGGAGGGGAATTTGGGAGGGTTTCAGAGGGTTCCTTCCTCACCCTGCATCTTGGTACCGTAAGATCATGAAAGAGATTCTGAGAGAAAAATTTCATCGGCAAAAAGTGTGAAGCTGTGAATTCAAACCACAAATTCCTTCTACACCTTTAACAAGATACCAGAAAAAGTAAGTTCTGCAGGTCAAAAGGCTTTCTTTTTCTTAAAAAAAACAAAACAAAACAAAACACAAAAAATTATGCAAATTCCTAAATGAGCTTTCCACATCTTCAAAGTCCCCTTTGGCTAACTGACTCCCTCCTGCAAGGATCCCATGACACACAGCTTTACTGTTCCTATTTTGGAGAAAGGGGATCTAAACAAAGGCAAAATGGACCACACACGAGTGCATGGCAAACTTGCGAAAGTCAGCCAGTCAGTCAGTCCCTGAGAGGGTTTCTGGTCCTAGCTGCCCCACTCCAGTGCACCTGCCCAGCTGCCAGAGAATCCTGGGAGTTCACAAAATTTAAACAACCCTCCATCAGAGAAGAGAAATTACATGAAAACCTCTCCCTGGTAGTCTTCAAGCACAGGCTGGGCCACATTTACTAGAGATGGGGGAATAAGCCTTTACTAGCACTACAGGGCCAGGCACTGTGCCAAGTGCTTTACAAATAAGACCTCCCAATGGCCCCAGGGGTTGGTGTTCTTATTCCCATTACACAGCAGAGAAAACTAAGGCTGAGAGAAATGAAGGGTCATACAGCCAGGAAGTGTCTGGGGCTACATTTGAACTCAAGACTTCCTGCCACTTACCTTAGCTACCTAAAATGAACTCATATGTGGAAAGTTAACTGGAAACAAAGAGTGCCTTCCAAGCAAAAAATATCTTTTAAGCTATCCTTGAAAATAAGTCATACCACCAATAATTAGTTATCCCCCAAATCTTCTGAACTGAAAAACAAAAAGTTTTACTGAAAAAGTAACCAAAAGGTAGCCAGGAAGTACAGTGGATTTTGGTCTTTGTATCTGCAGAATATTTTGCCAGGAATATGAAGTGGGGTTCCTTTCACAAGGGATGCTTCCAAAAGGCAAATGCACCCAAAAGAAGTGCATAAGTCGGGATGCTGTGTGTGTTTCCTCCCATTTTTAATAAGTTGCTTACTTTATACTTCTTACTTTCTTCCCCTAAGAGCCTCATTCTTTTCTCTGTTTCCTCTCATCCCTCCACCTTGAGGATGGAATTCCTCATTTCTCAAGGTATGTGAACTATACCTATTAAAAAAAAATAGGAAAAGAAAAGGGAGGACAGATCTTTTCCCACAGAGTCCCCCAACCCACCAGAAAGCCAACTCCAATGTTATCATATTCCAGTTTCTAGGAAATCTTGGAAAGTTGGTGGGAGGTGGCTTCCACTCAGATGACCTGTTCTTTCTCAGAAAGCTGATCCAAGGTCTCTCTGACATTGGCTGCCTTACAAGCCTACTCAGTGGCCCAGCAGCTGCTTTGGGAACTATTTCTCCAAAACAAGTCGGGAGAACAGCCAACTCTGTCCACATCAGGCTGTTCTGTGATACTCTGGCCACTGATGGAAGGTCTAGGACCACCAGCCTTCCTCCCCTTCAGTCACTGAGTCTTTTTATAGGATCACATATGCAAAGCTACAATGGACTTTGGGGGCTATGTAGCCCAGCTCCATTTTAACAGATGAGGGAACTGACTCCCAGGAGGGATAAATGACTAGCCTGAGGTCACAAAACACACACACACACACACACACACACACACACACACACACACAGCAGAAGTGGAATTCAAATTCATGTCCAGAGTCAGTGGTCTTTCCAGAAAAATTACTCTATCTAGAAGCAAGATGGGAATGGGAAGCATTAGGGAAGGGAGAGCCTGAAGACTTCTGTACAGAGGGTAAGGGCTAGACACAATTCAATATACCCACGGGCAGAAAGCAGCAGGGGCAGAATTTGAACCCAGGTCTTCTGATTCGAGACAGCCAGCCCTACCTGGGCAAAAAGACTAGTCACCAAGACTTCTCTCAGAACAGCTGCTCAAAGTCACTTCTGCACTTGATTTCTTCGAGGCCGGTTTCCTCTCTATTGGGGGGCAAAAACCTACGTCAACTAGGAGAGTAGAATGACGTGATGGTAAAAACTAAGAGTGGGATTCAAGAGACCTGGGGATGGTTTTGCGTCCAACCGCCATGACTTGGCAAAGTAGGTAGAGGGCTAGACTTGGAGACTAGAGGAGCCAGGCATTAGCCCTGCTTCAGACACACGGGCAGTTCATCACCCTGGGCAAGTCACCATAAAGTAGAGATGAGAAAAAAACAACTCACCCAGTTATAGTTGAGGCCCAAACAAAATAATGGTGGGAAAACAGCTCACAAACTACAGGGACGGGGCTAGTGACTGGAGCTGGGATTTCATGAAATTGAGAGCTCCCAGCGGCAGAGGAACTATTGCCACCATATTGAAAGAAATGGATGCTGATGTTGGAATCTGCAGAGTAGGGTCAACTAGCGGCAAAGAGGAGAATGAGTTAATAGATAAGGGCACCAGAAATTCACAGAGAATGGAAGCATTCTGCTCCTTTTGGGGGCAGCCCTCGTCTCCCACCAATGAAGACTCACTATAAAACTATAAGAGAAAATATGCATTGAAAACCTAAGTTGGGCAAGTTGTACAGAATACAGCAAAAGAGATGATTAAAGGCTGGGAAGTGAAATCTATGTGTACAGGATAAAAAAGCTGAAAGCGATCCATTTGTTAAAAGGAGAAAGAGCAGGACTCAACAGTCCGAGAACATGATGAGTTTAAACCAGGCCATGAAGAATCTTCTCTGGAAGCCCTGGAAAATGGAAGTTCCATTTGTTTAGCAAAGGGACTGATAAGCTGATTTTATAAGCAGGAGAATAGTGAGGTGAAATGTGAATGTCCACAGAAGGGCAACCAGGACGGCAGAGAGCGTTGAATTTAGGCTCAATCAGGACCGGCTGAAGGAAATGGGGATGGTTCACCTGGAAAGGGCACTTTGGAGAGATATGAGAGAATGAGACATATTTCTGTACGCTATCAGTAAGGGAATGTTTTGCTTGATTATAAATATTTTTTCTTTTGGCTCAGTGGGGGTGAAGGTGGGATGTAAATGGTTATTAATTAATTTCTGAAATGGCTGCATGGTACAGTTAATTTGAAGGCTCTATTATCAAACATATACTTGACGAATTTTGTTCTATCCTCACCAAATATACTCTAATATGATTGTGAGTATCTTGGGGCAACCCCACACCCCCACAACAGACACTACTGTGCAAAGGAAAAAGACACATCCGTCTTCTGAAACCATCTTATTCGTCATCAAAGGGAGACATCCTTCTCATCCTACTTAAGCCTTGATAATATGTTTTAAGCATTTCTGGCTTCCTTTAAGACTCACCTCCTCCTCCAGATGGTCCTTCTTGGGCCTCCCAGTTCTCCTAAGTTTTTATCTTTTGTATTCTGATTTATCTATGTTCTATACCCTGCCCCACAAACCCCTATTAGAATATAAACTGCTTGAAGCAAAGGATTGTTTTTGTTTCTTTTTTGTATCTTCTCTTCTTAGAATGGTACCTGGCCCATAGATAAGCACTTAATTCCCTTAATTAGACTGTGGACCAATGAGCCATTCAAGAAAAAGTCAAGCAGTAATGCAGCTCAGCCCATGCAAACCAATACTTGAAAATTCCTTTTTCAGGTTTCTATTGGTAATCTCAGGGCTGGTCTACTGTTTGGGCTTCTGAGGCCATCAGGAGCTATCACCCAGAGATTCTGGATCTCCAAACTCCCACAATTATATTTGTGAGCCATCATCATTCTCCCTCCTCAAAACAACAAAAGCCTGACAATCTTTTCTCCCAGGCTCCATGTAAAGTCAAAAAGGAGGATTATGAATATTTTGGTTTCCCTACCAAATGAGATGGTTGAGGCTGACCCTCACATTTTAGATTTTTAGCTTCATTTCATAGGTTCTTAGGATTAGAGAGGATGAGACAGACGGACTAAGAGGGGGCCTGGGAAGTCATTTAGACTAACTCATTTTACAGATGAGGAAACGGAATCAGGGAAGAATTGAAAGCCTCTCCATGGTCACACAGGTATTAAGTGGCAGAACCTCTAGGTCATTTGACATCAAACCCAGAACACTGCTTCATTTGTTGCCTAGTTTTTTATGAAGAATACCTCACTTATTATTTAAACAACATAGACACCCATGTGTCGAAGGGAACGCCACCCCCAACAGGATGTAAGTCTGTCAATTTTCCATTCAAAGCTAATTGTGACAGAGCTCACGATTGTTTAATAAAAGATTAGAGAAGGAAAAGGGCATATTCCAGGATATGCAGGGCCCCATTGGCAAACAGAGAGAAAGATAACCAGCCACAATTTGGCACCAGACAGTTGGAAAGGGTGACTTTCTTTCTTGGATTTTTCTTGGACCTTTTATCTCAATTTCTTTTGTTTGCTTTGTGGGCAAGCCCCAATGTTGAGGGACACCTGTACTCAACCACCCATCCCCCAAGAAATGAAAAGCTCCCCTTCAAAAAAAGGTGGGAGGGGGAACTCAAGCTCTTTAAACCATACAAGGAAGGCTTGATGAAACTTAAAAGCAAGATGAAGAAGGAATGAGGCACGAGGAATTGCATGTGACCATTATATGTGAAATTTGCATCTTCACATGAAATATATTACTTGCAAAAATGTAAGTCAATATAAAATTTCTTTTCAAAAATCTGTAGTTTTTCTTTTTTTTTGAGGGGAGGGAAGAACCACATAAACATACAAAGATAAGAAGCTCCATCCTGTTCTGCATATTTCTGTCAAGAAAAGGTTCTGTGTTATAAGACAAAGAGCCTGTAGCCTGAGTATGATACAGGACGGGCCCCCATGTGGAAGAGGGATTATCTGTCTTCTACTTGGTCCCAAGGATGGAACTAGGAGATACATGAGGACATTCTTTGGACCACTAGACTTATCCAAAAGTGGAAGAGGCTGCCTTAGGATACCGTGGGTTCCCCCTCATTGGCACTCTTCCAACAAAGGCTGGTGGAACACTTGGATGTAATGGCAAGGAGACATTGGTCAGGGAAGGGTTGAGTAAAAAAGGCTGAAGCACAGCTCAGTGGGAGAGGACCTGGCTTTGAGGTGAGAGTTACTAGGTTCAACGTGCAGACTGTTAACTCTGCACACGGTCATGCACTCTCTAGGCCCTCAAATTACCTGTAAAAATGTGTTTCTGGGGAGTGGAAGTGGGAGTGGAGATGGTCTACATAATTTGAAAGGCCATTTCCAGTCATAAACATGACTCTACAATCCTTCCACCTCTGAAGTCTGTGATCCAGGTAACAAGCCATTCCCTCAGAATCCCAGCATCTCTTACATGTACCAATTTGAAAACTGGCTTCATTTTTGTCACAGGCAAAGTGCCAAGCACACAACAGGTGCTTTATGGATGAAACCAATTGTGTGTTATAGTTACCACAGGGGTCATAAATCAAGAGCTCCAAGGGACTTGAGCTTAACCCCCACATTTTACAGATGAGTAACATGGAGCCCATTACAGGTAAGGGGCTCACTTGAGGCCACAGAGATGGTAAACGTTGGTGCTGGAATGTCAACCTGAGTCCTCTGATTTCTGTATCTGTCACTATTTCCCTTCACTAGATGGAAGCTGGGGTTGGTACTGTGCTTTATCTAATTATTGTCCCTCCACCATCCCCTTGCAGACCCTCAGTATTGATGGAATGAATGAATGAGATTATAAAAAAGAGGAAACGAGAGATTTGGGAAGGGGGGAAAGTGTTGAAATCTCAGCTGCTACTGCTGTTTTTTAACAGGGATGTCAATTCTTGGTTGCCTCATTTTTACAACGTGAAAATCACACATGTCTCCATAGTGAGTAGTTTGGAAACAGCTCTGAAATTCTTAACTGAATGACAAAACGGGACTGAATGACCAGCTGTCTTGTCTGGCTCCCTATTCTTCACCAACTTGGTTTTAGATGATTTCTTGTGTTTAAAATAAGGCACATTCCAAATCATTATGAGACTGAAGGAAGCATTAAGATGAATAATAAACAGCTCATCGGGTTTACAGTAATTCCATCCTAGTGTCAGTCAATAGGCTCAGGTGAGGCCTGTCACTCATGGCGTCGCTGAGCCTAAGCCAACCTTTTTAGAAGCTCACAAAAGATGATGTGAGATTAGCAGGGGACATGGCCACTGAAAGTGCCCTAGCCACTGAACCAAGGGCTTAAGGCTATTCTAAAAGGATCCCAAAGAACAGTCCTACTGCATTGTATAAACTGGGCTCTGTAGTTCATAGAGTCAGAGACAAAAAGCAAATATGGGAGGGAGATGCCGGAGACAGCACCACCTCCTTCAAGGAAAAAAGCAGTGAATTTGGAATCAGAGAACGCAGGCTGGAATGCCAGCTGTCGGTAATCATTGCACTGTTTGTGTGACCCGGGCTAAGTCCCTTCCCCTCGGTGGGCATCAGTCTCCTCATCAATGGTCTTGTGATTCTGTGATATCATAGCAGCTATGAGGGAAGGGGAAAGTACTCAAACTGTCTTTAAAACTCAAATTTATATCGTACTTGGGGAAGCAGGGGAGGAGAAGGGACAGGAGGAATGGAAGGGAGGGAGGGAGGAAGGAAAGAAGGAAGGAAGGAAGGAAGGAAGGAAGGAAGGAAGGAAGGAAGGAAGGAAGGAAGG
>CM053626.1:24563178-24578438 GCA_028646595.1 Phalanger gymnotis | reverse complement strand
GCCAGCTCTGCCACACCAGCACTCCTCCTTCCCCAAGAACCCCCAACCAGGACTGGACTTTCAGCAGGCTCTTCACTCCTGCTCTGCTCTGCCACTTAATTCCTCTTACCAGGTGGGCCTGGGGCCAGAAGCAACTGCAGCTGTAGTTCTGTAGCTGTCCCACCTATGCTGCCCCTGGGGTGGTGGCTAAACCACAAACTCTATCCCAGTCCCCAGCAGCTTTTCCCACTAACCTACTCTGTTGTCCTTGGTGTTTGTGGGTTGAGAAGTCTGGTAACTGCTGCAGCTCACTGATTCAGGGCACTAGGGCACACTCTGCCCGGCTCCCGGTCTGGTTAGTCCATGCTGCCCACGCTGGGCTCCGCTCAGCTCTACTCCCCTCCGTTCCCAGCTCTGTGTGGCATAGACCTTACCCAGAGACCAACCTGGCTGTCCTGAGCTAGAGCCCTGCTTCCCTATGCTATTTTGTGGGTTCTGCAGTTCTAGAATTGGTTCAGAGCCATTTTTTATAGGTTTTTGGAGGGACTTGGTGGGGAGCTCACGCTAGTCCCTGTTTTCCAGCCGCCATCTTTCGCTCTCCCCCCCCCCATACTAGCTTTCTATGGGTTTTGTATGATATCTACATTTGTGCATTCTGTCTCCACCCTTTAAAAGTCAGCTCCCTAAGGGATGGAATCGTTTCCCTTTTGGCCTTTGGAATCTTAGTACTTACCCAACAATTAGTGACTACTTGCTGACTAACCAACTGATTTAAAGTTTGCAAAGTTTTTGTAGATGTTGTCATCTTGTTTAATCCTCAGAATAACATTGTGAGTGACATGACACTGAAATCCCCATTTTACATGAAGCAGAAGCTCAAAGAGGCAGCCGTGAGGCCACCCGGGTGCTAGAGTGCACTTAAGTCGGGAAGATCTGAGTTCAAATCATGCCTTGTGCAAAGCGCTTTGTAACCCTTAAAGCATCTTATAAATCCTAGCTATCAAAAATGTTAGATGAGGGTCAGCTAGGTGGTGCAGTGAATAGAGCACTAGCTTGGAGTCAGGAGGACCTGAGTTCAAATCCAGCCCCAGACACTTGACACATGTACTAGCTGTGTGACTTTGGGCAAGTTACTTAACCCCAATTGCCCTGCCAAAAAAAATGTTAAGTGACTAGATACAAAGCTGGTAAATGTCTAAGACAGGATTTGAACATGGGTCTTCCTGACTATGTTAAGTGCCATCTCTCTGTCTCTGTCTCTCTCTGACACACACACACACACACACACACACACCTTAGCAGTTGATGCCATGGACCATGGCTAAGGTGTAGGGTGGATCTTTCATTCATTTGTGGTACAAAAAAGCCTAAAAAAAATCATGCCATGTTTTGTTTACCGTTTTTATCCTGAAACTGAGTAAATGATTGGGAGCCAGGGTGAATCATGTTATCTAGGAATCTGTGAAGTCTAAAAGCAAGTGTGTGTGTGTGTCTGTATGCACACACAAGTAACACAGAAGGGGAGTGACAGCCCACATATCGCCATGACATGTAGCAATAATGAAGTAGGCAAATGAGCACTCCAGGTCCAACTTTTCCATCTTACTCGCTCTGAATTTCCACTTTTGCAAATGTGACTGTAGCAACATCTGCATTCTCAGAGACCACTGATACAGCACGGATAGATGGCAGCCACCCCAAGAACCAGGGGCCCAGCTGGCATCATGTCACTCAAAGATATTCTCTCCCTCCCCACGTCCAGACGCTAGTTCTCTTTCCTTAAAATAGCCTTCCTACCTGGGCGAGTGAAACATTTCATTTCATCAAGATTAAAGACACTACAAAAATCTACAACTGTAAGAAAAAGCAGTGGTTAGATGGTTCTTGGATCCTTACCAAAAAAAAAAATACTCCCATACCTGGAACACAAACTCTATTGTATGCCACATTTCTTGAAGAGAGAGCATGGACTTCGGCTGGAATTCTGACTTAGTTCCTTAGCTGTGGGACTCTGAAAAAGGCATTTTCCCTGTCTGAGCCTCAGTTTCTCTATTTGTAAAATGGGAGATAATATACTAGATTTGTAATGTCTACTTTAGGGGGCTGTTTTAAGGAGTGAGTTTAATCAAAGCTCTCGATAATCACGTAAAAAGGCAGTATTGTTAAAACTGGGCTGGGTGCACACTCAAAAAATGCCTAAAATGCATTCCCTGCTCACCTCCGCTTCATACATACTGTTTCACCCAATATAACATTAGGTTCCTGAGGGAAGGGACTGCTCGACCCTTGTATCCTTAGTGCCTGGCACTGTGCCCAGCACACAGTAGGCTCTTAATAACTGACTGATGGGAGTTAACAAAAATTGTGTCTCCATGTTAGAAATTCTCCAGTATTTTAAATAATAGAGAGAGATGAATGGTATTACTGAATGAATAGTATTAAGGGCAAAGTCAGGAAGACAGAATTTTATTGGAAGGGTCTCCCTGACCTCAGACTCAAGAGTTTTATCCACTGGGTCACCTCGTTGCCTCAGACGGCACAGAGATCAGTTTAATTACGAGGTCGCCTCCTAAGATAGCTTTATTCAGTTTTATCATGAATGCCTTTTCTTTCATACAGATGCTGATAACAATGCTTCTACAGAATTTGAAGGTTTGCAAAGTGCTTTGCCTAAATTCTCACACTGGATCCTCATAGTAATCCTCAGGGTAGCTGTTATCACTATTTCACAAAGGAGATTATCTCCTCACAACAACCCAGGGAGGTAGGTGCTGTTACTGCGCCTCATTTTACAGAAGTGGCAACTGAGGCAGACAGGTTAAGTGACTTGCTCAGGGTCATACAGCTTCTAAGTGCCTGAGGAAGGGTTTAATTTGAGGCCTTCCCAACTCCAAATTCACTGTTCCATCAACTAAGTCATAATGTCTCCCTCACTTTGAGTTCTATTGCCATGACAATACTAATAACAGTGGTAATAGCTCAGCTCATAGGCATATACTGCTTTAAAGTTTATAAAGCATATTATATACTGAATATTACTGTATCATCTGATTTTTATAGATAAAGAGGCTGTTCAGAAAAAATGAAGTGACTTCTGATTTAATTTAGTTATCTGAGGAAGTCACTTAGCTCTGCTGGCCTCAGTTTCCTTCACTGTGAAACGGGAATAAGAGTAGCAACTACCGCTGAAAGTTGTCGTAAAGATCAAATGAGATAACTGTAAAGGACTTAGGACAATGCCTGGTGCACAGTAGGTGCTTTATAATGTCACTTAATGTGTTTGCCTAAGTTCTCTCATCTATAAAATGGAGATAATAGTTAGACCAGACCTCCCAGAGTGCTTTTGAGGATGAAATGAGATGATAACTTGAAGGCTCTTGGCACATCTGAAAGCACTATATAAATGCTATGATGATGGTGGTGGGGGTCTTCTGCATCTCTGCCCTTCATACAAGCCAAAGAATGTCTCTCAACATCGAATGGGAATATGATGACTCCACTGTCTTCTGGTATAGGAATTAAATACTGACTGTAAAATCCATTTGTTCTCCTAAGACATTCATCGTCTATGGGTTCAAAAGACATGACAGTCTTTATTCTCCAGAGAAAAGGATTGCTAAAATGGCTTGTAATCTGACAATCAATTTTGAAATGAGGCATTTCTTCCTTTAGAAATTTAGTGTGCGCTCTCTCTCTCTCTCTCTCTCTCTCTCTCTCTCTCTCTCTCTCTCTCTCTCTTTCTCTCTCTGTCTCTCTCTCTCTCTGTCTCTCTCATTTCCTGAAAGTTAAGGCAAAACATCCACACAGAGAGACCATACCCGATAATGTTTTCAAGATGCAAACACAATAAGACTACTACTTTTCTGCAATTTCTGCCGCTCTTTGGTTTTGTCATTTTAAAAGACAAAGGGTGCTCATTCCTGAGAACTAGTCTGTAGGCTTCTTGGCTCTAGAGTGTTTTCCAGGGGACTGTTGTTATCGTGGTATAATTAGAGTGGTTTGGACTTTTCCCAGTAATGAAGTTCCCAGAGCTTACCATCCCGAACAACAGGAGCCATCTATGTTTGTAAGAAGCCCAAAGTCTACAATTCCCATTAGGAATGAAGGAAATAAAAGGGACTCAGTCCCCTCTTCACAGACACATGGTACTTGAAGAGGGAACTGCAAAGATGTTAGCGCTATAGATTCCCCCAAATGTATTGAAGCCGCACCTTTCACCTCCTTCTCTTTCCCACAAGAAGAAGCATGTAAATTAGGAGGCAGAGGCTGCCCCAACTGGTTCCTGATGGGGCATAGACTGTTTGGAACTCATGAGTCCTGATTTATGCATTCCAGTCTCCTACCAACTTGAGAATGCTGTGGGGACTTGGTGGTTAATTTTTAAGTAAAAGACAAAACGGGAATTTGAAACCCAGTTCACAACTCCTAAAATTCCCATCAATGACCAGCCTTGACACTATATATTCCTGTAAGAACCTATGAATCAATCAACTAATATTTTCAAAGGCCTATGATATATAATGCATAATAGGGAAAACAAAGTCAAAGCCTTGGTCTCTTTTTTAAGGGGGTTTATATACTCTACTTGGAGGAGAGGAACTCATTCTGTGCCACATTCATTTGTACTTAATTGTGTTTTTGCTCGGTAAAAGTGTCCTTACAATATGCTGCATTTAGTGTGAGACCTTTCTCCAAATTTATTATAATCCACATGAAGATAGGGGCCACTTGTTTCCTTTTACATATCACATATATCATTAACTGTTTGGAGTGGGGATGCAGGGAGGATTGCTGGCCATGGTGCTGATATGGCCCTGCTTACAGGTGCTCAGAAACCTGGGTGTCACAGAAAAGAGAGTGTCTGAAGTGTATCTATTACTCCTGCAGGCTCTGACAGAACAAGCAGGAGAGTCATTTGAAATGCTGGTGATCATTCACTACCACTAACATCATGGCCAGCCCCAGTTCACTGCAGTATGGTGAAGGTGACCCAAATACTGTACATAAAAGTTCATATAGACTAAGGAAGTTCCTTCAATAAAGCCTATACCATAAAATATAGCAAAACTCCAACTCCTGGAAAGGAATCTTACTGGACTCTGTGAGCTCTGTGTGTCTTAGAGTACTGGCCCAGTGGAGCTAGTTGGTTGCCTGGGATGGAAGTTATAGCCCATAGAGTGTTAGCTCCAACAGTGGAGATCCCAAGGTGTGCCTAATTTTGTGTCTTTCATGTTCTCCCATAAGTGAGCAGCATGAGGTCCACCTAATATCCTGAAAATGATCCTTGCATTTGCTTGTCATCATGTTGGTAGAAAGGGCAGGTAGGTGACACAGTGGATAGAGTGCCAGGCCTGGGAGGCAGGAAGACTTGAGTTCAAATCTGGCCTCAGACACTTTAGTATCTGTCACTTAACCCTGTTTATCTCAGTTTCCTTATCTGTACAATGAGCTAGAAATCAAAATGGTAAACCACTCCAGTATCTTTGCCAAGAAAACCCTAAATAGGGTCACAAAGAATTGGCCAAAACTGAAACAAGTAAACAACAACAGCTGGTAGAGATGAAGCGCACTGATTGACCATCAGGTATCTGTTGCTCTAGAACCGTAATTGATCCACCCTATTTTGGTCATTTATTTTGTCCCTCTTTTGTCCTGCATGGAGTCCTACTCAGATGCCTCATCACAGCACAGAGAAGAACCTGGGTCCCTCAAGGCTACATTAGCAAACTTGATCTCTGTCCAACTAAGTGAACAGTCTGGGTATAGTTAGCCATTGTCACACGAGGACCAGGCTGGCTAAGGTCAGAGAGGCTCACCTCCAGAAGGCTGGAACCAGGTAATGACTTTTTGTTGGCTATGGCAATCATGAAAATGATTAAGATGTTAGGGGTTATAGTGGAAGAAGGGATAGACAATGTGAAGGCCCATGCCTTTGCAGAGGTGTAGGGGTAAGGTGTACACAGATATGGGACACTATAAACAAGGTCAGATTTTCTGATGCGTTGATTGGTTTTGTTTATTTTTTCTTCCCCCACCCTTTAAAATAAAAACTTTGCTGAAATGAATGGCCCTCTGAGAGTGGGGGAGAGAATACAAAAACAAACAAAAGATATCAATAAAAAATCTATTAAAAACTTTTTAATAAAAAATTTGTGATCTGTAATGGCAGAGAGAATGCCCCCACTAAATGATATCAAGGATCTTTAAATATGAAAATATAAATATGGAATATATTATAGATCAGAAATCTCTCAAAACCCTACTCAAAGTTATTTTTAATGTATCTCCAGACCGCCTCTCAGAATAAGAGATTCTAAAATGCAATTACCCTTTTAATTATATCTGTATATAATTTGAATGTAACTAGTTATTTACATGTGGTTTGCCCCCATTATAAGCTAAGCTCCTATAGGACAGGATGCCCCCTGCCCCATGCACAGTGCTAGACTGCATATGTTTTAAGACCTTTTTTTTCCTCTCTAAAAAATCCTATTTGTTATGAGATTGCTTTCTGGGAGGGGGAGGAGGAAGTGTATGGAGATATCTGGGATAGCTCTGATTATTTAGGGAACAGAAAACATCATGAAAAACTTGAAGGAAAATAAAGGGCTGTAAGCTCATTGAAGGCAGGTCTTATCCCACAGCCTGGCGAAAAGTTAGCAAGTAATAAATGCTTGCTGACTGAATAAATCTGGCCTGTTTTCTGTTCTTCTCTTTTGACTTCGGGGCTCAGAGTAATTGAGTTTTCTCTATTCCATCATTTCAAAAACGACTGAGTAACTGACAAACACACTGGGTCTGGGAGTTTTCTTGGGAGCACCAGGACTTTCCCAAAAGCGAGATGTCTGCTAGAGGAAAGTGGGAGCTGTCCTTTCATCTCAAATTCAAAAGAGAAGACAAATGTTTAAGGTCAGCCTTGAACCTGGCTCTCTGCAACGTCGAGGAAGGCCAAACATGAGATCAGAGCTATATGCTTGATGATCACCATTTGCCAAATAAAAGGGGGGGGGGAGTTTAGGACATTCTGTACAGACTCTAGGAGAAAGAACAGTTCAGCTAAAGGGTCCTTCATCACCATGGATTCTTTCTGGGATACATCTGATTTGCGTTAAAATGCAATGCAATTCTAACTAGAAGATGTGTTTTCAAAAACTTGGTCTGTGGACATAATAAAAATTTTACATTATACCATGTGTTTTAGGAGGGGTCTTTTGGTCTGTTTATTTTATAACAGTCACCTTAATTAAAGGCACTTAAACATTGGTAAATAATTAACAGCTTTCTTGTTATGGCATTTAATAGGGTCTCTAGGCTCCAATGTACCATTTGCCAGAGAGGAGGAGGCAGTCCTTCATTAAGAAACTCACAGTTAAAATGTATTTTTTTTTCCTTTTTGGACATAGAAGACTTCACTGATCCTGGTATTCTTCAATGCCTATTGTTACTGCCTCACTATCTGTCTCAGTCTCCTTCTCTGTAAAACAAGGTTTGGACTGGATAACCTCTAGTTTGAAATTCTCTATGTACATAATGTCAGACTTGTTTTATATGTTGGTTAGTTTTGCTTAATTCTCCTTCACTCCCTTTTTTATTCTTGGCTACAAAGAATGACTCTTTGGGAAGGGCATACATTGTGAGATGTAGGATGTATTTTTAAAAGAAAATTATAAATGCATAAAATGTATTTTAAAGGATAAAATATATTTTAATTACATTGTATTTTAAAATGTATTTTTAAAAGAAAATTGTGACTAACCCTGATAGACTTTGCTCTTCTCAGCAACACAAAGTGCAAAGACAACTCCAAAGGACTCACGATGGAGAATGCTATCTACATCCAGAGAAAGAACTATGGAGTCTGAATGCAGATTGAGGCACAACTTAAGCTCGCCATTTTTTCTCTTAGGTTTTTTTTATCTTTTGTTTTTGTGGTTTTTTTTTTTTGGTTCTGTTTCTTCTTTCTTCTGATTCATTCCATTGGTCATAATTCTTCTTCACAACTTGACTAGTGTGTAAATAAGTTCAATGCAAAGTTATAGGTAGAAGATATATCGGATTCCATGCCCTCTGGCTGGGGGGGTGGGAAGAAAATCTGGAACTCAAAATTATGTAGAACCGAGTGTTGTAAACAAAAAATAAAAAATCTCAAAAAAAAATTTTAAATCCTAAATTGAACCATTACCTACATTCTGAGGGTTGCATCTCTTCCTGTGTGGGGCTGGGAGGGGCTATTATTTCATTGTTCCAGACTTTCTTCTTTATCTCTTCCATCCCTGTCACCCACCTGTAGCTTGTTGTGCATGAAGCTTAATTATAAATTTTTTAATCATCTCTATTTTTTCTAAGCAGAAACAGAAATGGCAGCCTAAAGGATATTCACCTACTGCTACTCCTGTGGTGCCACCAAAGACTGTGGAGACAAGAAGAGTTCTGTCCTAACTGCTCACCTCTCATGAGCACCATGACAAAGAAGGACAAATGCCTGCCATGTTTCTGGGACCCTGTGGCATAGGAGGCAGAGGGCTAGCCTTGGAATGAGGAAAACCTGGGCTCAGCTCCCACTTATCACACACTTAGGGGTCATGTAAGTTATGTATTTCACCTCTCTAGGGCTCCATTTCTTCAACTGTAGAATGATATTTGTATTATCTTCCAGGGTGAACCTGGGATCTGATCATAAATCTAGAGGAAAAAGGAACCTCAGAGGTCATGAAGAAGCTGAGACCAATCTGACCAAGTCAACATGACTAGTAAGATCAGAAATGGGTTAACCTTCTCTGGTTGACCACATAATTGGTAGGACTTCCAAAGAAATTTGATTTTGTGAGCAGGGCACAAACTCCTTCCCCATCCAATTCATCATTCCCTAAAAGGAGGCTATGATTACCCAAAGTCTTCTTCACCTGGGGAATCAGCTCTCCCATGATGCACCTTCCTCCATTCAGGAAGCTCATCTCTCTACTAATAACTCACCTTCCTTACCTTCAGCCAGGTAGCAACTTACATTCTGCAGCCTTCAAGACTGCATCTTACAATTAAAGGATATAGACTTTGAACCAGTGGGTCTTTTGACTCTGGGACCAGCCTTCTATCTACTAGCCCACACTGCCTAACTTAGTAGCTAGTCAATGGTGACTATGTATGTACCAGACACCGTGCTAACCACTTGGGATACAAAGAAAGGTAGAAATATGGTTTCTGCCCTCAAGGAGCTCACGATCTAAAGGAAGAGACAACAAGCAAATAACTATGTATATACAAAATCCATGCCATAATAATGGGAGGTAATCCTATTTAATTGTTTTTAAAATACATTTTTATTTATTTTGTTAAATATTTTCCATTCACATGTAAAACAATTTTAAAATAATTTCTTTAAAATATCTAGTTTCGAATTTTTTCCCTTCTCAATGAGAAGTAATCTTAAAGGAAAGTGGTACATACAGAAACTATATCAACACCATTTGTAATAATAATAAAGAAAATCCCATATTTGTAGTTTAGAAAATTACTGTTCTGTTATTTATTTAATCTTTTTTTTTTTGGTGTCTCCATTACTTATTTATAAGCTAACATCATCATGCTATCTATGGTTAACTCCCTTCTCTGGGACTTAAGTTTATGCTTTTCTAAAATGAGAGGGTGGGACTAGGGGACCCTCCACCCAGGTCATTTCTGGCTCTGCATTTCCGATATAAAACAAAGATTTCCCCAGCTGCTGTACCATTACCATGGTACGTTCCATTCCTAGACAAATCAGAAAAGGTTCCCAAGAGCTAATGATTGGCAGCTGCAAAGCACATTCATACAAAAACGGTGCCATCCAAAGAAGCCAGGCTCAGAATTCTTTGGCTATATGCAAAGGCAGCTCGGTGCCTTCTCCACTAGGCTCGTTGGCCTGGCTTAGCAGGGCTGCCAAAGGCACATACTCAGTCCCAACATTAAGTAAGAAAGGGGGAAAGACTTGAAAAAAAAATTGAAAAAGTTATTCAATTCAATTCACATTGAATCTGAAGAATAGGACTTGAAAAAAAAAAACTGAAAAAAGATGTTTGGCCAAGAAAAGAGGTGACATGGCCTTTGGACATAAACAGGATGATGAGAAAACCACAGTTTTTGAATTGAATTCAATTCACATTGAACCTGAAAAGTAGATGGGACCTCAAAAGGCATACAGTAGTGCCCATCTATACCCGGACAAGTATCCCCAATGTGGTACAAACACACTTTGCTTGCTCGGTGTAGCAAACAATAACCTACTACCTCCTGAGGCAGCCCTGTTCTACTTTGGGTTGTTTCTAATCAGCCGGACATTTTCCTATGTATCATGCATTGATTATTGGTAATTTTGCCCTCTGAGGCTAAGCCTAAATCTAATTCCTCTTGAATGTGGCTGTCAGGTTCCAAGCCCATCCTCACCCTGAGCCTTCCCTTTTCCATGTTAACATCTCCAGTTTGTTCAGCAAAGTTTGTTAAGAGTTCAACCCAGTGAACATGCCTCTTAGCTATGAGCCCTTTCTTGCTGACACCAGTTCTGTCTTATATGAAAAGAAACTTAATCCTGCCTCTTTAGGACTAGGGAACAAGAGCAGTACCGAAAACACTGGAGAAAGTTTCATGGGCTAAAAATGAAGACCCAAAGTCTCCACCATATTTCCTTAAGTATCAACCACGTAATACGCCTCCCTAAGTCCAGAATCTGAGATGCTAAGAACTTAACCCTGGTCTCAAAAATAAATTTTTAATATTCTGCGATTACTGTATTCAAATAGATCTTCTTCTAGAACTCTAAAAATCGGATTTCTGTTGCACTATTCATACAGAAAGCAGACTATTTTAGTCCAGTTGAGTGGTGGCCATATATATCTCCACCATATTTGGTAACACATTGAATACATTTCTGATGTCAGAGAACTATTAAGTGTAGCAAGTTAATAAGTCATTATAAATATTTCTCCCACTAAAAAACCATCTTTAACTGGCCAATCTAAATCAGGCCCACACTCCCGGGGAAAACATAACACATCTTATGACCATTCACTAATAGTAAAAATAAGCATAGGCAACATGACTGAAGGTTCTCCATAACTTATTCCCACCAAAATCTGTCTGTACAGATTCTTGTACTGTCTGTATAGCACTTGTCTTACAGTCTGTGACATTTTCCCATTCGTTTTCCTTATTTTTACTCCCTGTCTCTATCTCTGTGTGTCTTTCTGGTTCTGTCTCTCTTTAGACAACTTACAGTGATCTTTAAAATGTTTCAAAGCCAAGTCCTGACCAGTTAAGAATAAATGACTACCCACTGGGTGATACTGCACTTTGCATTTCACTGAATCTATGATCTCATGGATGAAGGTTCTTTCTCCAACTATGCAAATCAAAGTCTCTGTGCTACATCTTCCCATCTCCTACCAATCCTCCATCCCTGGGGGAGGGAGAGCGGGGGGGGGGGGTCCTGTTTAATGGGCTGGAAGCTTTTGTTTCTTCCATCTTCCATGTGTCAAACTCCTGAGGCCTGCATCCTGCAAAACTACTGAGTGTGGTGTGAGCCAATTCAAATGGAACTGGGCAATATTTGGCCAAATAAAATAAATGAATGAATAAAAATGCAAACCAATATAGATGTTCATTTGTGGCTACCTAAGTCAGTATGTGGTCTGAAGACATGACTGCTCTCAAAGGTAGGAGGATGCCCATGGAGCATCAGCTGCCACTTCCGTCTCTGTGTCTGTGTCTTTTTGTCTGTCTCTCTCTTACCTCTTGGCATCATCTACTGAAATGAAAAGCAGGGTGGTTCAATGATAAAACCCTGAGTTTTGACTCAGAGGACATGGGTTTGAATCTACCTCTGTCATTTAAAATATGTTATCTCTTGAAGGAAAAAAAAATCACCTGGCGAGAGGGGGTGTTTTCACTATGGTCCTCATTAGAACAATAAGGGATATGGATTAAATGACCTCTAATGCTCACTCAAACTGGAAAGCTGTACTTCTAAAATCTTTGATTTATAAATCTCCCCCATTAAACTGTAAGTTCATTGGAGAAAAGGGATTATTTTTTCCTTTTTTGGTAGCCCCCAGGGCTTAGCACAATCCTCGATACACTTAATAAATGCTTGCTGACTTGCTGACTATTATGTACGCTGAATTGTGACTACAAAAAAGTAAAATGTACTAAAAAAAAATAAAACAACTCTATGTAATTATAAATGACCATCCTTAGATACACAGGGAGAAAATCTACTTCTTTCCTTGCTGAGGTGGCAGGCCTATAGTCGTGAAATATTGTATATTAGTGTCAGAATGGGTTGGTGAAGTAGTTAGCTTTGCTTATTTCCCCTTTATTAATCTTTGTTCCACAGAATGGCTCACCTGATAGGAAGCAGGGGGGAATATATTTAGAAACAAATGTGATATAAAAAAGC
This sequence comes from Phalanger gymnotis, assembly GCA_028646595.1. NCBI lineage: Eukaryota > Metazoa > Chordata > Mammalia > Diprotodontia > Phalangeridae > Phalanger > Phalanger gymnotis. The sequence continues at coordinate 24,566,032 of CM053626.1, read as the reverse complement.
CTCAACAAAAAATAATTTTTTTTTCCAAGAATGCTACTCTACCTGCCAAGAAACTGTTCTACTGCAACCTTGTATTAACAGGCCGGTTAAGCAACTGCTTTCTTCCTTCCTAGAGGAGGCCAAGCCCACCAGAGTGAGAAGCAATGCCCACTGGGCAGCTCCCTGGCTCCTGCTCCTGATCCTGACTACCGATGACTTTCAGGAGCAGCAGGCTGCCCGGACCAGTATGAGGCCTTAGAACCAAGTCCTGCCCTGCAGTGTGAAATAACGCAGATTTCTCAATAGATGGCGGCTAGGCAGGGTAATGCCTCACACAGCAGTCTCCTCTGTCTGAATACAAAGTCTTTTTCTTCATTCACACCTAGAAACTGAACTGGAAGGGGCTGGGGGGCTGAGAGGAAGAAGCCCACACCGGGAATCAGGAGACCCGGGCCGTGCCGGCAAGGTAGCTGTGTGAACGCTTCTTCAGCTCCCCCAGAAATCTCAAGAGACTTCATCTCCCAAAACATTCCTTTGGACTGGCTGTCCCATGCTTGGAATGCTCCCTGCCCTCCCCATCTCTGCTTCTTGAGTCTCCCTGGCTTCCTCTAGATTCGGTTCAAATGCCACCTTCAGTTAGAGGCCATTCCTGCCTCGCCAGCAACATGTCATCCATTAGACACAACTTTCCATTGACACTGGATATAACCTGCTTGTCCAACTGTTTGTGTGTCTCCCCACTAGAGTGCAGGGCCTGTTGGCTGACTGACTTGAACCTCTTCTTCTACAGAAGGTTTTTCTCAAAAACAGCCCCTCCCCCCAAGCAGTAATGCCTCCCCCCACCTCCTTCTGAGATGACTTTTCATCCATTCCGTCTACGATTTGTAACAGCCTAGTTACACATCCTCTCCCCTATTCGAGAATGAGCTCCTTGGGGGCAGGAAGTGTGTTTTTGTCTTTCTCTGTATATCAAATACTTAACACAGAGTTAAATGGTACAATTAAGTAACAGGTACATGGTACGCATTGCAATTGTGGTACCTGGTAAGCACTATAATTAGATCATATTGGCACACAGCAGGTATTGCCATTACGGCATCCAGTATTGTAATTAATACTGGCACCTAGTAGGTATTGCAATTATGGCATCTAGTATTATATGTTATATATAATATGCATATATATCATATGGTAGGTATTGCAATTATGGTACTGTAATTAAATAATACTGGCACACAGTAGGTATTGCAATTATGGCATCTAGTATTATATTAAATAATACTGGCACATGGCAGGTACTGCAATTATGACAGCATAATTAAGTAATACTGGCACATAGTAGGGAATTAAGAAGTCACTGCTGACTTGAGAACTTTGAGGCAGTTTGCAAGTTTTATAATTCTACCACAAGAAAATCCTCAGGGCTCATGAAACATCCCTGTGGACTGGAGAAAGAGGGGTGGCTACATTTAGCAAACTGACTGACATTTTACAAGGCAAACAGGTCTCCAGAAGCCAAGGACATTAAAGTCTAATCTCAACTGAAATAAACCAGGCTTCAAAGCTGGTACAGTCATTCAGTCCAGAGGCCTCTGCCTTCAATGAAGGGTTTGAGGAGAATAAAAGGTGCCTGGAAAATGGATATTTTTACTCAAACTTCACTAGACTGTGATTTCCAGTGTTTCCATTTTAAGCCTATCAGGCAAACAATCCCAAATCAGCAATTTCTGTGGTTTTTATTTTTATTTTTTAATGTTCACAACAGCACAGATTTAGACCTAGAACGGTCCTAAGAAACCATGTAGTCCAAAATTTTCATTTTACATATGAGAAAACTGAGGTCCACAAAAGTTAAGCAAGTAACTTACCCTTTTGTTTCTGTAGTATACCCACAACTCCTAGCACAGCCCCTGACACCTAATTGATTCTTAATTAATTTTTCTTTTACTTATTTATATTTTGTTATTTTTTTAAGTTAACGTTTCTTGGTTCTTGTGGAACATGGATTCAGATTGTAACTCTGCTCCTTTGATCTGTGTGGCCCTGGTTAATTAAAATTCTCTCTTACATACAAGTTTCCTCATACGTAAAATGAAGAACATGAAATAGAAAATCTTCCCCGATCCCTTCTATCCCTTTCTATGTGGCAATGGCTTCTGTAGTTCAGGTGTTGGAAGCTCTACTCCCTTGCATGAGGCAAGTTACAAGCTTCCTGGGCCCTCTAAGAAGGCCTTAAATCAATTACAGAGCTTTCCTGCAGCTCAGAGATGTGGAAAAGGGTGAACACAGAACTAACTGTACTGGTCTGGTGAGAAGAAGTCCTTTAATCATGAATCTAATTCCACCTAATCAGTAGGTCCAGTTCATCTGGGTGGAATCTGTCCCAGGCTGTGGAATAGGCAAATCCTTTGGGAAAAGGGCTGGGTATTAATCTAGCCGAAGGACCTAAATTCAGACCACTCCTTTTGCTGTTTACTGCTGGGTGACCTTGGGCTAACCAATCGATGGCTTTGGACCTCATCTGTAAAAACAGGGAGCTGGAACTTCCTGATCAAAAGTGATTATACTGTGTTCCTAAGATGGAGACATAAAATGGCATTTTACTTCTGGTCTTTGGGAACATCATAGAATGAGTTCAGTGCTCTTCAAAACTAGACACAAACTTTGGCCTCCTGACTCCATCTCAATGAAAGCATCTTGGATGAAAGGCAAGATTTGAGTGGAATGACTATCTACATCATCCATTTAGTAACATATCAGGACTATGTTAACCCCCTTACCCAAACACACACCTTTGGTAAACATAAATGAACCAAGAATTAAGAACTTAACAGATTTCATTTCCTCTGGAGCAACGAGGAATATTCTCTATTTA
>CM053626.1:24518029-24562678 GCA_028646595.1 Phalanger gymnotis | reverse complement strand
AAGGTTTTCAGTACAGGAATGCCTTGGAAACTTGGCAGAGGGGAAAATGCATTTCCCCCAGGTCTTACCAGAGGGACCACAAAGTCTTAAATATACACGAATAGTACACCCAACTCCAAATTCCACAGAAAAGGTAGGCCAAGCTGGCTAAGAAATCCATCGGATGCCTCATCAATACCAAGATTGTCCCAAGCCTCCTGCAGTCTCAGGAATGCTGGGCAGCTCAGCACAACCTGGGTCTAGCAGCCCTTCTGGCCAATCCCTAGTCTCCCATCCTCGGCTCCAGTCACAAAACCCCGGCAAAGTCACTTCTCCCTGGCCAGCAGCCAAGGCTCAGATGGAAAAACTCCACCCTGAGCCTCTCCCTTTGGAGGCTGTGCCTTGTCTGAAGGGGGCCCTGGCTGGGCCAGCGTCCAGCCCCTGGAATAAAGGTTTCCAGTGGAAATACTCATAGAAAGTCCACTGTCAGGGAGGTGCCAGCTGCCTCAGCCTGTCCAAAATGGCTGATTATTGTTAATGGATGATATCTGTGCATACCAGCAAACCAAACGATGCCACAAAAGAAAATAAACACAAATGGATCAAAAATGCTTTCTGTCAATGTGAACCTTTCCACAAGCAGGAAAAAAATGTATTTGAAAGAAACAATTCTCTCCATTGGCCAAATTTTATTCTAGCTGACCAGCTTTCCATTTAAACAAGCCTTGGACCATGCTGACATCATTTAAATTAGAGAAAGTAATATTTTGTAATAATGAAATACAAAGGAATGTGGATAAGGTATCAAATGTTTCTCCTGCCAGCACTCAGTCACTCAACAAGTGTTTATTAAATGCCTACTGTGTGCCAGGCACTGTGCGAGGATGGAAGTAGAGACAAAGAAACTAGGTCTACTAACTCTAATCCCTGCCCCCTCTCTCAAGATCTTTTTCATGCAGTTTGAGGGGTCACCTTTATTTGCCAACTAAGACAGTCCTCCAATGAGAGCAGGAGAGCAGCTAGAAAGAACCTGCCCCCTAAACTCTCAAGTCAGATGAAGAGAGACCAGCTACGAGACTTTTGCTTGTTTACCGGCCACAGCACGGGAGCCTGGAAGAGAGATTGAGGAGGTGGGGTGGGGAGGGCTGGCTATCGGCTGTCAGACCCTTGAGAGCAGCACAAGGTATAAGGTGCAGTTGCAGAGATCCATATTTAGACTCAGTCTAAGTAACTTTGCAATAATTCTAGCGAGTGAAAAAGGGAAAGGACATCCTTGAGAGGCAGTGGCTCACCTTCCTAGCATGACTGACCACTTGCCAGTGAAACTTTTTTCAAGTACATACTGGACCATATGACCCCCCCCATGACAAATGGGTTAAATTGAGGCCCAAATAGATTAAAAATGACTTGCCTAAGGTCACTTGCAAAGTCAGTAGAAAAGTCACAATTTGAACAAGTCCCCTGTCTCCAAATACACATTTCTTTACACTTCCCCACACTGCTGTTTCCACTCAGCTCCCAGTGATGATGGAGCATCTTGAGGACAGAGATTGTCCAATACTCAATACAGTATTTGGCACATTGCAAGTCCATAATAAAAGCCTGTTGACTAGATTTTGGTCTTTCTTGTATATGTATTAAATTTTTTTAAAAAATAGGATTTATTCTCAATGACCAATAATTTTACACAACTTCTTATTCCTCATTTCAATATAGAAATGCTATTCTACATGTTATAAAGCAATTAATACCATCACCTCCACCATTTCTAATTTAAAAACAAAAACAAAAAGCTGCATGGCTCTTGGGGAGGAACACTAGCCTCCGGAGAGAATAGCAGGACCGAGTCAATCTATCCCTAAACCACTATAATGTAAAGCAGACACATGAAATCAGTTCTGCCTTTGAAAATCCCCTCTCCCACCTCCTCGCCACTACTACCTCCTGAAGGTCACAATGTGGTGTGAAATGCAGACATAGTTCTGAATATCAGCACGAAAATACCCAGATTTGGGCTTTTTCTGGATGAAAAATTAGGTATAATCAGGGAAAGTCTCTTTACGCTTCCCCTCCAGAGCGCTGATTAACAGCTTGGCTGGGATATTAGAGTCCCAAGAAGCCATCACTTCACCAAGGAAACTTGGTAACACAATATAATGGGTTCCTTAGCAACACAGTAGCCCAAGAAACCCAGGACTAAGGCATTAGAAAGAAGTTTCCGAGCCAGACAAACCAAGAACATGATTTCAAGACACAGCCCCTGTCCTTAACAAAATCATAGTACAGAGAAGGCGACTCTCTTGGAGGCAGCCATATACACGAATTAAATTTGGTGTCATTCCTTGAGAGCAGACTGACTGGACCCCAAGTCGGAAAGCCTTGGATTTCAACCAGGTCTCAGGCACTTAACTAGCTGCGTGACCCCAGAAAAGTCAGTAACTTTTCTGAGTTTTAATTTCTCCACCTTTAAATATGGATAATAAGAACTAATGTGAACTAGTGGAGAAGAGGGCTTTTCTTGGTTCATCTATCTCAAACATTAAGTTCTGTCTAGGTTACCAGCTGGACCTAAGACCTGGGTTCAAATTTGACCACTCAGTATAACACTAGGCAACTCATGTAACCTCTCAATGCTCTGATCAACCTAGGTACTAGGCTGAGGGCAAGTGCCAACCTACAATGGCAGAGGGAGTTTCTTCACCAAGTCCCTTTCCCAATTGAATCATAGGTCTGGAACTGTTGGCATCCTCTCCACCCCACCCACAGCCCTCAAAAAACCCTAAAATCCTGTGTTGCCTAACCCATGGATTGTTGTGAGAGGCGAATGAAATAAATGATGTGAGACCACTGGCAGGCTTTAAACATTAAGTAAAAATCACTTGTTATTATTGAACAGGAATATAAACAAATGCATTACCTTAACTTGAATTGCTAACGTGGCTATTCCATTTAAAAATGCCCGGGCACTCAGGCTCTCCTCGTTGACGTGGAAAATTTCCTCCCTGGGATGTTAACACTAAGCATTTCATCTGTGGCGCCATCCCCTTGTAAACGGAGTTCAAAGAGAGAATCTAAGCCCTGGGAGTGCATCCCGAGCTCAGTACACATAGAACATGTATGAAAATCTCAAAGATTCCCAACCAGACAATAACGCTTTATGAGACACCTAGGAAACGCATAAAGAATTGCACATTCACGGACAAGTCAGACTTCTCTCACAACTAAGAATCTTGCCGTCTACTTTCTATAAACATATTTAGTGGTAGAGAGCAATATCGTGCTTTAAGAAATGGAAGCTATTCACAAAAACACAGAAAGCCTTGTATGAAGTAAGGAGGATCAGAAAAAGACAGTCACTATAATAACGTACATGAAAACACTGAAAAGTGGCTGAACTCAAAATCACTACCGTGACCAACGGTGGTCCAAGTTTAGGAATCAGACTTTCCTTCTCTTAATATGGAGGTAGGGGGGCTATGGGTGCAGAAGGTTACATGGGGACAACTGACCTAGTACAAGGGGGAGGGGGGACCCTCAAGAGGCCTCTCATCCAAATCTCTTAGTTTACAAAAGAGGAAACTGATGCCCAAGGCAATTAATTTGCTAGCTTAAAGTCATAAAGGGAAGCAGGAAGCAGGAAGCAGGAAGCACGAGGCAGAATCTGAAACCAGGTCCTTCCAGTGCATGATGTTTCTAGGCACTGGGTCAGTCATTCTGTTAATCTGATTTGCTTAAGTGTGTATCTCTTTGTTAAAAGCAAAGAGTTCAAGGGAACGTACTAAAGATATTTGAAGGTCAAACCCCACTGACATTTTACTTCGTGAAATTCACAGAAAAGGTTTTCTCAATAGAGAAAAACATGCAGTCATTTAAAAATTGCCACTGTAATTACAGGAGTGACTTAGTGTGTACCCTGAACCCTGAGTACTGATCATTGTCAGAATGCCAGGGGATATAACATGTATGTCATGAAAACAAAATCGATATTCCTGGAAAAATGTTTTACTGATGGAGTTGCTACATGCGTTCACGCTCACCCACACCCACACCCACACCCACACACACACACACACTTACCCTTCTACAGAGATGGGTAAAGCGGCATAAGAGTTGTATCTGAAGTCAGGGAGGGCCTAGGTTCACACTTGATTGCAATTTACTGGCTGTGTGACTTTGGACAAGTGATTTAACTCCTCTGTGCCTCAGTTTCTCTAAATGGAAGGTGCCAGGCTAGATGACCTCTAAAGCCCTTTCAGGCTCCAAATCTCTGATTTACAATCCAAGACCAAGGTCTGCTGACCTCTGTTAATATTCAAGGAATGCTCTGACCTCTGACCTCTGTTAATATTCAAAGAATGATAAGCGATCTAGCTTTTCTATCAGATGGCTAAAATACCTCAACCCAACAGGAAGGCCTCCATCAGGGTGAGTCGAAGATCACAGCCATATAACAGCGAGAACAATATGAAAATTCTACAAGGGTGGTACTGGCCTTATTCAAAGTTGCACTGCGGTTATTTTTGTTTGTATCTGATCTCCACTATTAATTTGTGACTTTCTTAAGAAGAACAACAGCTTATTCATTCATCAAATATTCAGCAAAGCACATTCTTTGCGCAAAGTACTACACAGAAGATAAAGAGACACCATTGCCAAATCTCCCCTTGCAGAGAACAGACACTTCCCCAAATACCCTGGATACAAGGGAGACAGCTGAGCATCAGCAGGGTAGGAACGAGGCATGTTTCCTATCAGAGGCCACCAGGTTCTGGGGGTGGAGGAAGGGAGAAAGAAGACTCATTCACAGGGTGCAAAACAAGCAGCAGCATCTGAATCTAGAACTTGGCTCTATTCACAAGCAGATTTCCCTGAGCAACACTACCGCTTTCCATCTTCCTGGCCAGAGGCCGGATTCTGCCAGACACCCTTGAGAGGCCGAGTCCGTCCCATGCAGGTGGGGAGGGGGCAAAGCAGGCCTAAGCAAAGTGACGGTGAATACTTTTACAACTGCCAAAGTGCAGGTGGTGAATATGATTTAAGTGAACTCCAGGGCACCCAAGAGGATTGGGGACGGCTCACAAGGAATGTGCCAAGGGACCAATGAGCAGGTCTTTCTATAGCAGCATGATGGGAGCAGAGCAGAAAAGAAAGATTCCGTGTAGTATATGGAACCCAGTGCTTTGTGTTTTGTCATGAGAGGCTGAGCTTCTACACTCTTGACTGTCTGGGCTTTGACTGCAGACGTGTGTGTGTGTGTGTGTGTGTGTGTGTACACACATATACATACATACATGTGTCTGTATATACACACATATATACGCACACTATATATGTATATATTATATGGATGTCTGTGTGTACACACATATACACACATGCATTATTTCAAAAATTATTTTCCCACCCTTGATTTTCTAAGCCTTGATTCCAGATTTAGACCACAAAGATAGATATAGATATAAAATTGATATAATTTCATTATTTCAAATATATGTATGCACACACATACATTATTTATATATATTCTAGAAAAGTCCAGCTCTAATATATTAATACGCACACATACACACAGACACACACAGACACACACACACATATACACATATACACGCAGTCCTGGGAGGATGAAATAACGCTGTAAAATATTTAACACAGTGCCCGGCACACAGTAGGCACCTGACGAATGTTTATTCCCTTCTCTTCTTCAAAAGGAGAAGACAATGTGTGAATCAGTCGGTACATGAATACGTACAGAGTAGAGGGAAGATGATCTGAATGGGGAACCAATGGGGGGAGGGAGCAGGTGGCACGAGATGCACCAGCATAATTAAGGATACTTCACCAGCCATGTGACACTGTCCACAGACTGAGCTGAAGATGCTTTGAAGGAACAGGGCAGGGAGTCACATAGGCTTCTGGAACCCTGGCATATACGTCACATCACCAGTTCACTGCAGGCTCAATTGACAAGTGGTATTTGAGACCCCATGAGCGTGAGGATTATCTTTTCTAATTGTCCAATTGGCAGCACCTCACCCAAGCTGTTCTGCATTTTACCATAAATAAAACGAAGTTAATGAAAATTTATAAATCACATAGATAGGGAGTGTACCTTAACTGGGGATGCTCTGAATCATTTAAAGTTCTGAATTCCTTTGATTTCTTAGGTAGAAGTAGTGAATGAGGTTTTATACCAGTTAAATTTTCTTCTCCTGATACCAGGGAGGACAAATTAGTAAAACTGGAAAAGAATTAAATACAGTTTTTAAAACAATGATTAAGGGAACTCCCATCGGTGGGAAAGGAGGGCGGCCCAAAGTCATGAAAGCAGCACTATATTTCCCAGCTGACCTGACCCACAACTTGATGGCTGTTAATCTCTCTTGCCTCAGTTTCTTAATCTGAGAAAGAAAGGTTTGGATGCAACAATCCCTAGAGAATTCCAGCTCTAATATGGTGCTTTTTTTTCCAGGCAGAGAAACTGACATAAAAGGAAAATGACTTTCAAATTCTTCAAATTCTTATCAAATACAGGACACATGAATTATCAATTCACAGACAAGCTGCTGACATTTAAACGCCCTTCAGTTTATTAGGTGATAGACTGAATCCACCATTCATGATGTCCCATTTGTTTCTGGCCCTTGATGTCAGAAGACACGGATAGCTGACAGTGATAATATTTGGATATTTGGCCTAGAGCCAATCGATCCAATCAGCCAATAAACACTTATCTAATGCCTAACATGAGGATGTCTTCCCCAGAAAGTACCTCGCATAATTCTTGACGCACAGTAAACACTTAATAAATCCATTTTGACCAAGCAGTTGCTAAATGGGGACAGTCAGGTGGCATAAGGGGCTGGTACTCAGAAAAACCTGAGATCGAATCCTGCCCTCAGACACTACAACCCTCAGCAGGTCAGCAGCTATCTCCCCAGGTTGTGGAGAGGATTCAATAAAATAATCTATGGAGAAAACACTGCAAACTTTAAAGTGCTGTACCAACACTAGCGAACAGTGATGGTGATTTACAAATCTGGGGCCAGGGATGCAAAGACAAAAGTTCCAAGGTCCCTGCCTTCAAGGCACTTACATTCTGTCAAAGGAGATAACTGGAAGTTGATTTTAAAAATAGACACAAGGTAATTTGGAGGTGTGGTAAAAGCTGAAGGAGGTATCAAAAAATCATTGATACATAAAGCTTGTGTATCTCTCTCTCTCCTCCTGTCTGTCTCTCTCATAAATCAGCTATAGTTTTGAAAGCAGGGCCCTGTAGCACAGTGGAGCACCATTAACATCTCTATTGTGCTCTGTGACTACCACGATGGGATCACGATGTCTGTAGCCTAACTTTGCCATGATGAGAAATCTCTTTAGGATCACAGAATTAGAGCTAGAAGGGTCTAGTCTGATGGTATCATTTTACAGATGAGGAAACTGAGGCCAGCAAGATGAAAGTGCCTCGTCCAAGGGCACTCAATTAAGGAGGCAGAACCAGAATTTGAACCCAAGACCTCTGACTCCAAATGAATGTCATTTCCTTTGCACATTAAATGCAATTACTTCGATTGCCAAATTCTTCTAATTTCTTGCTAAAACAAGGTGGTGGTTCAAATTTCAGCGTTTTGTAACAAAAATAATAAAGCATATTCCAAAGTTCCGATTAGTGTTTGCGGAATGGAAGGCAGCTTTTAAATTTCTTGGAAGCAAATTTTCATTTTCACGGAACAAAAAACATTTGAGCTGGGAGGGCCAGTAGAGATCACCTATTCACACTTCCTTCTTTTTTATTTAATGTCTCATTTTCTCTCGATTGATGGAACAAATGGCCTTAATAGGCTCCCTTTGCCAAGGAAAACTTTAAAGCCTCTTGCTCCAGTTTAAAGAATGAGAAGGAATCTGACAGGAGGAACATAGGGCGTCTATACCTCAGTTTACCCTTCAATATCACCTTCACTTCTGACTTGCTTTTTTTTCCCCCAGCTATAATTTGGTTGCCTCATACACCTGCCCCATGCCACACACTGATTAAGCACCTACTGTGTGCTAGGGCCCCTAGCTAAGCTCTGGGAGATTCAAGAAGACAGTTCCTGACTCAAGGAATTTGCATTTTACTGGGTGGGGGTCCATGAGAAGAGAATCCAATCATATCATTCTATCTGTGATCTCTTCTGTAGAACAAAATATAAACTAAACCATTAGGCCACAGACCAGATTCTCTATGACCCTTGGCATGTATGTGGCCCACCTACTCATGGTGTGCGCGTTGAATGACGGCACCAGTGATCTTATCAGGAATGTTTTATCAGTTAGTCTTTTATTTTTATATTCAGGTTTACAAAGTTTTCTCCTCACAATAAACCCTCTGAGGTAAACAGTACAAATATTATCCCTGTTTTACAGTAACCAAAAAAATATTAACTTAAAATGATGCAGGGACTAAAGATTTACCAAACACTTTGTATATAGCAGGCCATTACCCAGGATCACACATGTGGCATGGGACGGCATCATGGAGGCCATATGGTTCAACTCCCTTATTTTTCATCTGAAGAAAAGCCCAGGCTGAGTAACCTGCCACAGAGTAATGCTGAGGATCAAAAGGGAGTCAGTGTCAGTATTACGCCAAAGTTGGAGGCTGAGTTTGGTTTCCCAGGATGTGGTTTCGAATCACAATGGCTATTTACTGGGTGTGACCTTGCCCAAGATAGTTTACCTAGTATGAGTAGCAGGTATCAAACCCTGGTGAATTCTGATTCCTGGGGCTCTTTCCTACTAGTGACCGTGGTCTCTCTCAGATAAGCAAAATGAGTCTGTATTTGTTCCTTACAACCTGTCTGGTCTTGGTAAAGTCATCTTACTCTCCTGGGCCTAAGTCTTCTCGTCTTGTAAAATGAGGGCAATGAACCAGAATTCAGGGCTTCTTAAACTTCTTCCACTTGTGACCCACAGTGTAAGAGCACTGGTAGATGATGACCTCTCAGGTCTCTTCAGTTCAATTCCTTAGATACTCTTGGCCACGTAAGCCAGGGCCAAGTCATTTACCATCATGTCTTAGCAGCCCCATCTGAAAAAAGGGGGGACTATACTCAATGACCTTCTAGCTCTAAATCTATGTGCTAATATGAATCCTTTTTCAGGGGTGGCCCTAATGCCCTCAGAAGTGTCTTCCAACTATGAAATTCTATGAAACACTCTGAGCCTACTAAACACTGGAGCAAGGGTTCAAAGCCAGAGAGACATAGATTGAGGGGAAAGAAAATGGTGCCATTCTATCAGGGGCTTTCTTCTTCTCCTCAATACTTCCAACTGATATCTGAATTCTGAATCAGTGTTTCTCCACTTTGAAGGTTTGGAAAGCTCGTCAATTGCCAATCCAAAAAGTGGTAACTGACTCCCCACGTCCAGTTAGCTGTTTCTGGGTTGCCTGTCTACAGGCAAGAATGGCTGGCCAGTCTATTCCGGCAATTATTTTCTGGCACATGGCAATGAAATTTTTGAAATAATAACAAGTTTCCTGCAGGAAAAGAAAAATCAAAAAGGGGAAAAAAAACACCCCACAAATGTTAACTGAATGTCTAGTATTCCAGCCTGCCAAAGACTGGAATGGCAGATCTCCAAGCTTCTCAGCCTCACCCTTCTTACCCCCCACCCTCTGGCAGGTCACACTGACCTTTGGAGATTGTAAATGGTTAAGATTGGAAGTTTTGAGTTTTCAAATCAATTTGTTATGTCCTGCTAAAAATCACCATTTAGAAAAAAAGGCAAATTGTTTTGCATTCAGCCCTAGCTCTGGTACAGAATGTCTTCCGGATAAGAGATTTAGGGGGAAACAATTCAATAAAAGCAAAACTAAAGGATGTATGTATCTCTTGTTACTGGATCAAAGAATTTAGCTTTGTAAAGGACCTTAGAGATAAGTTAGTTTAAATCTCTCACTTTGCAGATCAGAAAACTGATGCTTGGAGAGGTGAATGATAAAATGAATAACATCCAACAACTTACATTTCTATGGGTTAGAGTTTTTGACCATCTCTGTTGCTATTTCCAATTTCCATACAAGAAAGCTGAGTCTCAGTCAGAGAGGCCAAGAGATTTACCTTACCCATGGTCACCCAGAGAAGAAATAGCAAAAGAAGGATGGGAACCGGCTTCTTCCTAACCCAGAGTCTACTGCTCCACCCCAGTGCCCAAGATGAACCACCAAGAAAGGAGGAAATCAGTGGAATACAAAAGTGCCCTTAACTTTGTCTCATTCATAGGATTGTAAGATCGTAGATCTAAGACCTCAGAGGTCATCTAGTCCAACCACTTCCTTATTCAGTCATCATTGGCAAGCCACCATAGGTTTTTCCTGCCACAGTCATGGTTTCTTCCCCTGTTCTCCTACCATGATGTCAAAAATGACATCACCTGAATTGACCATATAATGCAGCTGTTATCCAAGTGTGGTCTCGTGGACCCCTGAGAGTCCTTGAGACTCTTTTAGGGGTCTCAAGGTCAAAATATTTTAAATACTTCTCCATTTTCCAATTTTATATTTATGAAGCTGAATTAACCAAAACAAAAAATCTCAACAGATTAAATGCAGAAACAGATGAGAATCCACTTGTCTTCTGCTGAGCAAGATATTAAAGAGATTTGTAAATCTCTTTTTGCAATATGTAAATAATGCCACCCTACTTTTTTGTTGTTGTTATTTTGGAAAATACATTTGTTTTTTTCTAAAAATATGTTATTTATGTCAACATGTAATAGGTTGGTCATTTTAAATGAATAAATGTTTTAAAATTTTGTCACTTTCTGATATGGCAAAAACTGATAGGTGTTCTAAACTTTTAAGAATATAAACAGGTCCCAGGATCAAAAGTTTGAGAATCACTGTTCTAAAAGTATCTTCTACCTCTAATTAGCTGTTACATAAATTCCATTTCCAAGTAATGCAAATTTGGAGACAGAGAGGAGAGGGAAACAGACATAACACAGAAACAGAGAGACAGGCAGACACACACACACACACATTCTTACTAAGTGCCAAGCCCTGCATTAAGTACTGGAGATAGAGAGCTGCTGCCCCCAAGGGGCTGACATTCTAATCCTATCCGAGGTCACATATGAGAAACCTGAATCGGAGGGAGGTCAGGAACGTACTCGGGGTCACAGAGGTAGCACTATCAGAGGTACTATTTGAACCCAGGGTCTTCTTATGACAAAGTCAATACTCTCTCTATTCCCTCAGGCAGCCACTTCAGCAGAAATAACCTTCAATTTACCTACATTCACAGCACCAAATTAACCCAAGAAGTATTTTTTCTGGAATATGAATAATGAGCATTCTTTTAGTCAATCTTCAAAAACGGGCTTGGCATTGGTCATTTGAGTCTAGATGGTTTTCATAATGGAGCCAATAATCTAGAGGAGTTAGCTGGGCTTCAAGAACATAAATCGCATGCCAGTGGCCACCACACATACCAGAGAGCACGCTACAAGGTGTACTGAATTACTGACAAGAACCTGGCCAAGGTAAAGGTCACCTCTGATACAAGGTAAAGCATGTAGGGGGGGGCAGCTTGGTCTCCAACTGGCTTACCAGTGGGGTCCCGGGTAGGTTTTGTCTCTGGGCCATAGTTTCCCCATCTATACAATGAGAAGGCTGGGTGAGAGGAGCTCCAAGGTTCCCTTCAGCTCTAAATGTAAGATATGACAAACCAATGATTTTTTTTTGTACCAAATCATTCAAAAGAGAAAAAAAAAAACCTAACTATGGACTCGGGATTCCTAATCGACAGTCATCACTTTTTTTTTTTTTTAAAGGATGAAAAGGACACACAACATTGACTGAAAGAAATCGCTGTGGAGCTCTTCATTTTTTTCTCTTTTTCCCTTCTCTCCCCCTTCCCCCCCACCCAACTTGTCTCACCTACCTTCTCTCTCACACTCCCTCCCTTCTTCTTTCTCTCTCCCTCTCTGTGTCATTCTGTTCTCCCTTTCCTTCTCTCATTTCCTTTATTTCTCTTTTTCCTTTGTTTCTTTCCTTCTTTCTCTTAAAAAAATTCTCCACACTGCAGAAAGCAGAAAGCCACTAATGTACCCATCTTTAGCTTGCTTTATCTTGTCAGAACTTGTTGGAGAGACAACATAATCAGCTTTCTATAATTTCTTCGTAAGTGTGGCTGAAGGGTGGTGTTTCAGAGATGAAAGCCTTGCATCGCACGTAGGGAGATGCCCTTTTTTTTTCTAGGTTGTATTTTTCTTACTATTTAAAAAGCTGAATCTTTCCCATGGACCCCGCAAGATCCATTCTGACTACTCCAGGGTCTTTTAAAAATAGCTGATTAGCATTTAAATAGCTCTGGAAGGTCTGTACAAAACACTTTAAAAAATTATCTCATTTGACCCTCACCAGCACCCTGGCAGGCAAGTACTGTTACCACCCCCCATTTTACAGATGGAGAAACTGAGGCAAACAGAAGTTAAATGACCTCCCCAGGGTCACATAACTACTAAGCATCTGAGGCCACATTTGAACTCAGCTCTTCCTGACTCCAGTCCCAGTGCTCCCTCTACAGCATTGGCAGTCCCCCTCCCCCCGCCTTTTTTTCCCCATGACTTGCTTGAACTCAATTAAGTTCTTGGTCACTGGGGCCCTATAAGTGATTTCCAGACTGAAGAAATGCTAATGAGTTTACTGTATAAATATACATCAAAGAGTCTATGTTGAGTTTTCACATGATTGGGAATATGAGTAGAAGAAAAGTCATTCTCATGGATGTAGAAAATATAGGGATTAAACTAGTATTTGTTAAGTGATTGTGAGGGAAGGAACAGGAAATCGTTAAGCACCTACTACGCACCAGGCATCATGCTAAGCGCTTTACAAATGTCTCCTCTGATTGTTCCTTTTTTCTCTAATATCATACAAACGAAGGTGGATATTATAGAGTAACACAATGTCATGATACAATCCAGGATTTTTCCCTGCAACACAAGAATGAAGCAGAAAGTTGCTCCAGGCACCAGCAGCCAGCCTCAGGAAGGGTCAGACAATAGGAACAGTCCACACCAGGTACTTTCCCAGTTCCCTTTTCTCAAAACTGACCTTCATCACATGCACAGGAAAACAATTTTCTTGGTTGAGAGAGAGAGAGAGAAAGAGAGAGAGGGAGAGAGAGAGAATATACTGCTGAGTCCAGTCCAGCCCTTCACAGCTCCAGTTGCAAATGGTTGGCATAAAAATTAGATTAAGGTAAAGGAAAGAATTGAGGAGTGTCCCAGAGGAATCTTGCCATACTGCCTAACAGAGGGCATTTAACAAACACAAACTTGGAAAGATGGGAAAACAACAGCTCAGACACCAATTCTATAAAATAAAGCACTTCAGAGTTTACTGAATACTGTCCTTCCAAGGCCCCTAAAGGAGAAAGTACAAGTATTATCTCTATTGTACAAATGAGCCCACTGTGGCTCTGTAGGGTGAAGGAGGAAAGTATCCAGGAAAGCCCTCTGAAAAATCCAGAGAGATAGGAGGAAAAAGCGAGGAAGTCAATAAAAGATAGAATACATACGCACACACACACACATATGTATGTACATATGTAAGTATATGTATATATGTGTATTTATATGTGTGTGTGTGTGTGTGTGTATGACCCTCCATTCTGTAGGCATAGATCTTCATGAGCTGTCATGGCCAAAGCAATGTCCATCACCTGGTGGTGAACCCTACTGGTAACTGACACAACCCTAGGGCCAAAACGTCCTGATCGGCCCATTATTCATAGAAACAACACCTAACCCACCATGTGCAGCTGGCCCCAGACCATGTTTCACAATCCAACCACGATGCCAGGACCTCCTAAGACATCTTACCATCTACCCCATTCTACTGGATTCTTTCACCAAGACCAAAACTCTCTTCCCTGGCCACTGGTATGCTAAATGGGTTTTGTCTGTCATTAGAATGTAAGCTCATGAAAGGAAGGAATTGTCCCACTTTTATGTTTATAGACTAGACTTAGCACATGGAAGACACAATGATTCTTTCTTCCTTTCTTCTTTTCATTCATTCATTCATCTGAATATAATATCCTATCATAAAAGGGGCTGCTTATTAAGGATCTATAGTGATTAAATTTGTTTTTAATTGGTACATTTTTAAAAATTCCTAGAAATAAGCCAATTTATAATTCAAATCATTCTAAAAATTTATGAATGGCAGTGAGGTTTTCTATTTGTTAATATCTTTGAGGTTTTTCAAATATACATTTTTAAACAGCTGATCCTATCCATACAGAGAAAATTAAGAATTGGATCTGGAAGGCATGTCAGTTACCTGGTTCAGTTTCATTCTCCACAATGAACTGAGAACCAGCGGTGGAAAGAGACTTCCTGAACAGTTTTGAACAAGGATACATTAATTAGATGCTTTTTAAAAGTATCCACAAATTTAAAATATTGTCTGAAGGGAAGCCAATAAGAATTTATTATTATTAGGCACCTACTCCATGGCGTGTGCTAAGTGGTTTTTTTTTTAATTATCTCATTTGATCCTAACGACAACCCTGTGAGGAAGTTGTTATTATTACCAGGCTTTTACAATGGAAGAATCTGAGGCAGAGAGAGATGAAGTGACTTGGCCAGGATCACACAGCTAAGTCAGTATCTTTAGTGGGATTTGAACTCAGGTCTTCCCAAGTCCAGGTCTATAGTTCTATCCACTGTGCCACCTCAAATATACTCAGAGAGGCAGTCATGATTTCGGTTTTCTTTTGGTATGATGAACGTTACAGAAATGAGGGAGGAATTTTTTAATTGTCATAAAATAAATAAATAGTTTATGTCTTAAGAGGCAGACCAATGGTGTTTTGGGTGAAAAATAGAAAGTCAGTACAGAAAGTCTAAATATTTCTGAAAGGCAGGTTTAGTCCTTAGAACCTTAGTCATTTCAATCATTTTTACCACTGAATTATAGTCATTTGTCCCAATTAAAAGAAAAAGTTGTAGTTTGATGGTTGATGATCTAAGGAGCACTGATTTAGGTCAGGCAGAACGGGAATAATCAACCATACAGAGAGAGGAGTCTGACAGAGGCACAGTCTTCGGCTCTCCTACTGGAAGCCACCTTGCATTCCTTTGGTCAAGGACCAGCCAGTAGTGGGTGTGAGCAGTTCTCCCTATGGATAGCCTGACTGCACGCCCATGAATGAAAGCATTCTAGCTTTTCATTTGGGCTGGCTTAGTGTGTTTTCCCTATCGATGGTGCCTCCCTCCCTAACTACCCTGTGTTTAACGACTTTGTGTTTATTGCTATTTATTCTGTATATCATTACATAGGGACTTGCAAGCCTTAAGCCTTAGGCTATAAACTCTTTCAGAGCAAGGAGTATTTCCTTTTTTTTTAATTTCTATCCCCCAACCCAGTACAGCGCCTGCAACGTAGGGACCAATCAATAAAGCTTCTTGAACGGCTGACTGGTAAATGACATACTCTTACAGCAGCAGACATCAAAGGTGTAGTCATCAGTGGCCCCATTGATGTTCAATAATGCAGTGGGACCCCACTGTGTCTGTCTATCTTGTGGAACACTCCTCTGCCTCCTCCCATAAATTCAGCACAAGAGGTGCACCCAATGTGCACTGGCATTCCATATGGTCTCTCGACATCATGAAGATAACAATGGAGCACACTGGCTATCGTGTGGACTCATTATTTTTTTTTGGGGGGGCACGCATTCCTTATGCCACTTTATTAATCATCCTCATTTACGATGAAAGGGCTCCAGCAAATTCACAACACCCTTCTCACTCTTACATTGACTTGGAAGAAAAAGTGCATCATCCAACAATGGTACTAGAATTTTCCTGTTTTCCAATTAACTACTCTAGGTAAGAAATCAGAGAGGCTGGACACCATAGAGGCGGGATCAGACCCGCCCATCATGTCACAACACAGTTCACTGTGAACGAGAAAGAAACAAATCAGACTTTTGTCTTAGGCAGCTGGTCTGATTTAAAATCCACCAACTCAGACTCAGTCTTATCTTTTCTGTAGAAGACTAATGGTAAAAGCCCAAGAAAAAGGTGACATGAGAACATAGTCCTTAAAAGTAGGTCATAAAAACTTAAAACTCTAGCAAGTAAAAAATACATGTAAAAACATGTATAAAATGTCCTTCCTCGATGGATGTTCACACATCATCCCAATTGGTTCAAGTTTCATTTACTTTGCTAAGCTAGCCAATATATAAACTTGAAAAGTAAAAGGAAGTTGAGTGTGGGGGGAGGGAAAGAGCAGGGTGCAACTTATTAGGGACCTGCTTCGAGAAGGTCAAAGGGAGTTATTTTGTCTGCCCCTTCCTCTCCCCTCCCCCATACCAAGTCTTCTTCCCTCTTCTTAACCAGAAAATCTCAATGACACCCAAACTGTTCTTCTCTAGGTGGAAAACTATGCAATGTAGCCTGACAGTCATTGCTTAGGAGGCTCCTTTCAGATGCCTCTTGAGGACTGGTTCCATTCTGATCTCAGATATTCCTCATTCCATCCATCAGGCCATGAGCCCTGATTTCTTAAAAACTTCAAATTCCCCCATGGGCAACCCAAAAATAACGAAAAAGAAAGCATCCACGTTCACAGTTTGTTTCCAGCACATAGGCCGTTGGACTCCACTGTAAAGCCTGATAATTCATTCTAATAAACACATAAAGTAGGTCCTAGAAAATGTTTGCTTCCTTCCTTCCTAATGTGCCCAGGTGGAACATGTGAAAGACCACAGATTTCAAGTTGCAGTGGACCTCAGAGGGCATCTAGTTCAACTCTTGCCATTGAATAAACGAGGATCCTGAGACCCCAGAAAGCTAAGTGACTTGGTAAAGGTCACACAGGAGCAAAAGACAGGCTAAAGACTTGAACCCAGATCTTCTGACTTCATATCCATTATCATTTCCACTATGCTAGATGGCCAGGCCTGTACAGGGATCCGATATTTTCTTTGTCAGTGGGTTGGTAAAGAAGGTAGGCTAGAACAATGTCACCATGGGTCACAATGGGGACCAGGTAGCACCATTTCCTTACAGGAAAAACTAAAAAAACTTAAGCTGCTTCAGCTCACCTACAATAAACAGGCATTTCTGAAAGCCAGATAGCTATACTGTACATAAGTCATAATGTACATATGGACATATAACACAGCTGTTTGTTGTTATTATCGTTTTTGTTATTCAGTCATTTTTCAGTCACTTTCAACTCTTCATGACCCCATTTGGGGCATTCTTGGCAAATAAACTATAGTGGTTTGCCATTTCCTTCTCCAGATGAGGAAATTGAGGCAAACAGGGTTAAGTGGCTATCCAGGGGTCACTCTGCTAGTAAGAATCTAAGGCTACATTTGCATTCAGGATAATGAATCTTCCTGCCTCCAGGCTTGGCGCTATAAACACTGTGCCACCAACCTGCCCCCCATGTCCAGATTTAGAAATACCTCCCTCCAAAATATATTTGTGTGTATATATATCTATGTGAGTTTGTATTTATGTATGCATATGTATATTTGTATTTATGTATGCTTATTTGTGTGTATATGCATATAAACACTTATATGGGAATGGTAACACTGTATGCTTGTGAACACATGTGTAGCGTATATGTACACATGAATGTGTGCATGTGTGTATGCTACAACTGTTTGGCTTTCAGAAATGCTAAAAGACTGCAATTTCTTTCTTCCCTTGACTCGCAGTCTACCAATACTGCTTGTTCTGTGTTCTCTGCCCCTCTGTCCAGAGGGAGTATGGGAGTAAGAAACAAGCCCTGGCTTTGCGATCCAAGGATAAGAGTTCAAATCCTGCCTTGGCCCCTCAATAACTGCATGGCTGTGGGTAAATGTCTCATTTCTCACCTACGAAACCAGGGGCCTCTGAGCCACCTTCCACCTCTAAATCTTGAATCCCAGTCCTTAAGTTTGTGCTCTGAGCTAGAGTTTCCCCCTTTGGACAGAAGGAGGAGTGGGGGGTTGGGAGAGAAAGGAAGAAAAAAAAAACCAAGCCACAAACAGTCAACGTGCCAATTCCAACGGTCTCCGCTTCCTTGACAACAGGGAATGAGTACACAGACCCAACAAGTGTGAACGTGGGACCGTTCTTCCCTGAGTGACAAGCTCACTTGATCTCTGGAATGCTTAGTATGTCTTCTGAGTGACACTAGGCGGTCTGTGTGTTTGTGCATCTGCATGTGTATTTTTTGTTGTTGTTGGTTGTTTTTGTTAAATGGAGGCACATAACTGCTTTCTGAAACCCTGCAGTCAGAAGCCCAGCCGGGCCCTTCAGCGCTCCTTCCTGCCTCGGCTCGGTTTACAGCCTTTGTGGAGCTATACAGACCCGGCACAGAAGCCCTTTTGTGCAGAGGTCCCAGACGGACAGATCTCCATGCAGTCATTGGCAAGGTCCTCCAAGGAGTCTCTTTCTTTCGAGGCTGAATGCAGCCTGGGTTTTAGCTTACAGCCAGAGTCAGGCATTTCACATGAGAACAGGCCCCTCTGCTTCATGAACAGAAAGGCTGCTCAGGAATTGGCATCCCAGGCTTCCCTCGCTGGAGTTTCAGAATCTTTTCACAAGTGCTTAAAAATGAATCCCGCGATAGGATAAGCAAATATCAATTTACATAGCTGCAAAAAACATCTCCTGAAAATTACTTGTAGATGCAGGCACCGAGAGAAATGCTGACTCTTCAGGATTCTGACTGGTCCGTGGAAAATGATGCCTCTTGTCCTTGTACTTGATTAAAAATGTACGTGCAGATACATATACATATACATGTGTGCCAACAGACACAGACACAGACACACACAGACAGACAGATAGACAGACAGACACACACACACACACACACACAAGGGCCTGACCAGTTATTAAATCACTGATACAAGGAATTCCTAAGTGCCCCTCCCCTGTTATCTGAAACATACACCTTTAGGGAGTCACAGGCATCTAGTAGTATGTGCCAGAGGGAAGACTTGAACTCATACCTTCCTGACTACAAGGTCAACTCTCTGGACACTACACCATGCTTCTCAATTAGAAATGTAGCAAATTATATATAACACTATTGCTGTTCAGTTGTTTCAATTGTGTTCAACTTTTTGGGACCCCATTTGGGGTTTCTTTAGCAAAGATACTAAGAGTGGTTTGCCATTTCCTTCTCCAGTTTGTTTTACAGATGAAGAAACTGAGGCAAACAAGATTAAGTGGCTTGCCCAGGGTCACACAGCTAGTAAGCGTCTGAGGCCAGATCTGAACTCAGATCTTCTGACTCCAGGCCTGTTACTCTATCCACTGTGCCACCTAGCTGCCCCTTGGTTATATAATATTACATATAATATATAATGTTAGACTCATACATAAATTGAACAGATACAGTATGTCAGCACATGAATTGTATTGACAAAGCAGTCTTCTGCTAGGGTTGGTGTTAGTTTATATTTGTTAACTTAAGGCTGAGGGAGTTTCAGGGGGATGGAAGTGGCCCCTGTGGCTAGAATCCTATTCAGAATCCTCGTCATTCTGTACCGTAAGCTGCCTTGGCCAAAGGTTCATTCATTCCCAGACCAACCCTCCTTACTGACTCATACCCACCTACATCAGCTCTACCCTCAGATGATCCCGTTCTACTCTACCCATGCCCTTAGGAAGCCATGTTCTTTTGCTAACAGGCTGACCTTCATCTCATCTGATCTGAGCAGATCTCAGGATCTGGATATCTGTAAGCATTTTTCATTGTTCCATTGTTTCTCCACCCCCAACAAAATGGTAACAAAAATGACTAGCATTTTATAACACTTTACAATCTGGTGCAGAGACTATCTCATTTGATCTAGAGGAGGGTTCTATTTTTAATCCCCATTTTGCAGATGGGGAGACTGAGCTGAGAGAGATTAAATGTCTTGACCAGGGGTCCTGAGGCAGGATTTGAACCTGGCCCTTCCTGAGTTCAGACCACTAACCCACTATAATCACTAGCTTTCGCCATGATACAAACTCCTTGACAGCAGGGACTACTTTGGTTTTGGTCTTTGTCTCATCTGTTCCTGACACATAGTAGGACCATCATAAATGCTGCTGAATTGAAAGGTAGAATATGTTGAACCCAGAGCATGCATAAAGGGAAATGTTAGCAATGCGTAATGAAAAGGTGATGGGAGTAAGGCCCTGGATGCCAGGCTAAGGAGTCTGTATTGGATTCAGCCAGCAATGGGGAGCTTTGCTAGGACTCTGAGTAGCGGAATCACAGGCTCAGGCCTGCGCGTGATGAAGGTTCCTCAGGCAGCTGGGCTTGACTGGGCCAGAAACAGGAAAGCCAACCAGCGAGGCCTATCCCAAAACCAGCCAGGCAGGAGACGAGAAAGGCCCGGAATAGGGTGGGAGGGAAGTGAGCCAACAGACAGAACCAACAGCTCTTGGCTTGGCAGGGGACAGGACGTGAGGGAGGGGGATGAGTCAAAACTGACTGAGGTTTTAACCCTCGGGACAACAGAAAACAGAAGTGGGAGGCGAGGTAGGTTTGGGGGTGGGGCAGGAGAGGGAGACTGAGTTCAGTTTGGGACGGGATGAGGCAGAGTTGCTGGCAAGACATCCACGTTCAGATGTCTAGCAGGCAGCTCAATAACTCCACCCCAAAATGGGCACCGAGGCACACAGCTCACAGGAGGAATTCTTAGAGAGAACTTCTCTGCCATGACAGCTTTGTGTTTGTTATGGTAGGGGCTAGATTACATGGATACAGGTGGCTTATGCTGCAGGAGCTTGTAGATGAACACACCAAGGAACCCAAAGATTTAAGGATGATGACCCACAATGCCAACGACTGTGGTCTAAGGGAAAGACCGGCTTTAAATTCCAACAGCACTAGCAGCATGACCCTGGGCAAAATTATTCCAACAAGCTATAGTTTCCTGATCTATAAAATGGGTTTTAAACAGAGCTTCACCACTGCCCAGGACAATTACCAGCACCCACCCAACAAGATAAACAGGCGTGCAATAAGCAAGCTGTTATCATTTTCACAATACATCATTAGGTTTTTCTGCCTTTTGCTTTGCAGTATCATTCAGTCTGGAAATATAATGAGGCCTGTAGGCCAAGGATTGCTCACAGTCTATTCTGGTCTGTTTGCAAATATTTCAAGGAAAGCAAGGAGGGGGAGGTGGGGGAAGAAATCTAAATTCCAAATTTAAGCAGGCTAGATTGCAATTCGCTTAATGGTCTTGTGGCTATAGATTTTTAAAACCTCTTCAAGACAAAGGGAGAATAAGATTCAGCGCTGTGTGAGGCAGAGAGAGAGGGAAGGGCCAAGGCAGATGGGCTAACATTCACCAACACAGTAAGACAGTCCAAGGCGGGAAAAACCACTGGTTATCCTGAAGGCACCTTTGGCTGTGACAATGGCTTAATTTGGCCCCAACCTCTCTTTCTGACCTCCCTAGACATTATTCTTACTCACACACTGTGATTTGGCCAAACCTGCCTTCTCTTTGCTCCTAACACACAACATTCCATCACCTATGTCTTTGGCACTGGCCCATCTAACCCATCTAGAAGCTACTCCCCTCCTTACTACCTCAGTTAACTCTCTTCTCTTCTCCCTTTAAGCTGTCTGTCTCTCTCTCTCTGTCACACACACACACACACACAAACACACATACACACAATATTGAAACAATGCTGGTACAGTACACTTGTTGAAAAAATAAGCATGCCCAAGTACATAAATTAATCAATTAACAAGCATCTGTTCGAGTCCACAAGTATTTATTAGGCACCTGCTGTGTTTGGCACTTAGAGAACAAAGACAAAACAGGATCAGTCCCTGCCCTCAAGGCATGTACACTACTATTTGGAGGGGAAAGGCAGGCAATGTGGAATGAGACCTCAGTGCTAAGACGCACTCCAAAAAAAGACAACAAAAAAGTCCCACTTTGCTTGCCATCACACTCCAAGGATCGTTCCAGGATCCTTGGCCCCACAATCTAAATGGCCGTGGATCCTGGAAAAAATAGAGGCACTATACTTTGCAATCACGTTCAAGGAACTACAACATAACATTCACAACATAGCAAAACATATCATAATAACTCACGAGTAAAGTGGCCACATAGTCTTAAATAAAACATATCATTCAGTATCATTCTCCAAAATACTTGTTTACACAAGCAGGAGGTCCCAGGCCAGGGTCTTCCCTAGCACGACATATCATCCTAAAGGGATGGCAGAAAATACAAACACCACCTGGCCCGGCCTGGTGATCAGACTAGATTCTATGTCTGGTGAAAGGGCTGCTTCGCTGATGGGAAGGCAACAAACAGCTCTAAGCTTTCCCTCATCCCTCTTCTCTTTTCAAGGCTTCTCTTGATGTTCCAATTTCACCACAAACATGGGGAATCCTTCACCTCCTCAAGGAGAGCCCCGACCTCACCCAAAGGTCATTCCAACCCACCTCCAAAAATTACGAGAACTTCACAGGAGTCAGGAATTCAAGTGTGAGGAGGGTTCTCGCTGGGGCCTCCCAAGCTCTAACGCTGGGGGTCCAACCCTGATCATACAAAAAGAAGCCAGCTGCATCCCAGCCCACTTTTTCAGTTTGTGTCCATCCCATAATGCCCTTTTTCACTACTTAGGGAATGGGGCCCAAAGCGGGTGAGACGTCAGGAAGTATGATGCAATGGAAGGAGAGAGATGAAGACACTGGAGCAAGACGCCAGTTCCAGAAATAGGGAGCAGCACGAGGCGAGAGCTGGAGACAGAGGAGGCTACCATCGGCACGCCAGAAATGACTTCAATTCCACATCTCATGCCCTCAGTCTGCCTGCCCCCCCAAAACAGCGTTTCACAAGTTTAATCAAACCACAGAAATCCACATCTCTGTGGCAAACAGAAAATAGAGCCCTGTAAGGGATCAGTTGTAGCCTGTTCTACAGAAGAGAATCAGATTCCCTCAGAATAGTGAGCATGGTAACTGCTTCCATGGGACCAAAGGGAAGGGTAGAAGCTTTTTTTCCACAACTAGAGGGGAGAGCAGCTTCTCTTCCTGACCGAGACTGGGTCCATTCAGCCCTCCCCATGCAAAGAGTGGGTGTCAGAAAAGTCAGTCCCCAGAGAAGGATTTTCTGGCTGGCCTACCCTGTGTATGAAATTGTTTTTAATTATTTTGTCTTGCTGCAGCAGCCAGGAAATTTGTGACTCATCCTCAATCCTCTTCCAAACTGTGCTCCAAGGATCTCACACAAGTTCTTGCTGTAAACAAAGCTGGCCAGCTTGAAAGAACATTCCTTTCCTGCACACTGCACCCCAATTTTAATTTTAATTTTAATAAACTTATCTCTGGGTCACTTGGATGCCCTCCCTACAGGCTTCCACAGGCCTCATTCTTGCAAGACTCAGGAAGGCTCTTGGGGTCCTTCAGATTTCAGGTTATATAGGTTCCAGAGGGCCTCTCAGGCAACCTTCTGGCCTCCCCTTTGAAGCCCTGGCATGCCCCTCTCTCAAGCATGCAGCAACAAGGAGCCCAGCAGACAGAAAGCCTCAGAGGTGAGTGGCCTGGTCTGCTGGGGAGAGACCTCAAACAGCAATGATTTATTCTGAAGGCAAGTTGGAGAAAAGAAGATCGTCTGGCCCAAGGCAAGGACTTCAGTATTTCTAATGGAGGGGACGATGAACTCGTGCAATCTGTCTTAACTGAGAAACAGAAAGCCCAAGTTGCTTCAGAGTGTCTAAGAGTGAAACTATGTAAATAGTGCAACATCTGACGGTTATCAATATAAACAGAGATACACAGCTGCTGGGCGACAAAATAAGCCAGAAAGGTCTGCAACTCAGTTTTCCTAAACAAAATTTTCCTAAACAAAAAAAGCCTTGGTTCTCTCAGCCCTCAATTCCTATGAAGGGCAGGTATTTACAATATTTTGAAATGAAACCATTTTATTTTAGATCAAAAGACCAATGAAGAGAAGGAAAAGTAGCCTAGAGGAAACGGTACCTGATTTAGAGTCGGAAAGAATTTCAATATCTATTATCACATGGATTTAGAAGCAATGAAACAGAATTATTTAAACATTCTATAATTCAGCAAAAGGGGTGGGGCAAAGTACTGGATTATAGACTCAGAGGAGGTGGGTTCCAGTTCTCCACCACTTACTTGCTGTGTGTCTCTGGATATCTTTTACCTTCTCTGAAATTTAGCTGTCCATCCCAAGGCCCCTTTCTAGCTCAAAATCAATGATTCCATGAGCCATCTCCTCATTCTGAGTTAGTGTGCTTCCAGAGCCAGAGGGAAGCACATTTTAAGGAGGGGCAGCCAAGCCCCTGCCCTGAAGAAGCCTACATTTTATTAGGAGGAAACACAGATAAAAACCAGAAAATTTATACAAAGTAATTTCAACTATTTTAGTTGAATTAGTCTAAAATTTATAGAGTAGTTTCATCTATCTTGGTTGAATTAGCCTCCCATGAAAAGAGTATGGATTTTGATAGAGAGGATTGTAGGGGTGGAATTTTGCCCATGACACTGGACACCAACAGTTTCAGTTGCCTGCTTTTGTTTCTGCCATTCTTTGTATAACCAGCTCTTTAGCAGAGTGCCTTGTATATAGTAAGTGCTTAATAAATGCTTACTGACCTTTCCAAGGAAGGTTTCAGTTGTAAGAGAAGAGTTTATCAAGATATCACTATAATGTCCCAAATCAAAGGGCATCCTTGAAGCCTTTTCAAAATGGCGGTGTAACCACCACTGTCTACCTTACCTCAAGCTGTACCTCTACCTCTGTTGTGCCAGGCACCTTCTTTGGGCCTCAGTGCCTTCAGAAGCAGATCTCAAGCATCCACTCCCATGGCTAGAGAAGGATAGTTTTCTAAGGCCCCAAGAAAGGCAGCATGGCACAATATAGGTGGTGATGTCTGAGGCCTAGCATTTCAGCCCTGAAAAGGTCACTTCTCTCTCAGGGCCTTCCTGCCCTAATTTCTAAATTGAAGGCTCTGTATTAGATGGCCTTCAAGGTCCCTTCTATCTCTAACTCCTATGATGCCATGTTCCTTTTGCCATTGCCATTTTATTATTCCATGACATGGAAGCAGCCTGGTATAGTGAAAAGAATAATGACTCTAGAGTCAAAAGACCTGGTTTCAAACGACACATCAGACACTGTGCCCTACAGTTAAGTCAGTAAGCCACTCTACTCATATTTTGAAGGAGTTGATCAAAGTGACTTCCAAAGTCCCAATTTACAGCCTTAGTTGGGTTTGGGGATGCAAAACAATTCCAAGGATGCTTAAGAGTACTGCTGTCTCTTATCAGGACTCAAGGACCACTGCAGAGCCCCCTTGGGAAGCAAGGAAAAGGAAACAGGATGATGTGGGAAAGTCCCTATTTATGATACTGGCTAGGGAGAAAGAGTGGGAGGGAGGTGTGAAGAGAAGGAGCCAAGGTCAACCACCTGCAGCCAATCTAGTGGAAGCCTGCCTTAAGTTGGTGATAACAACTATGATTTGGGTTCCTTTATTGGAGTTGAAATTCATGAAAGAACATGCTTGATTGGTTCTAGTATTTCATTTATTTTGTCCTAACTAAATATAACAAGACATGGAAAAAACAGAATTAGGAGAAAGAATGCACTGTATGAGGACTACAGATGAACATAGGAGTCATTTTTCCTTCCCAGGCTATCAGAAAGTTGAAGAACAAGAACAAGGAGAAGAACGAGGAGAAGGAAGGATGGAAGGAAAGAAGGAAGAGAGGAAGAGAGAGAGAAAAAAAGAAAGGAAGAAAGGAAGAAAGGAAGAAAGGAAGAAAGAAAGAGAAAGAAAGAAAGAAAGAAAGAAAGAAAGAAAGAAAGAAAGAAAGAAAGAAAGAAAGGACCACATCTATTCCACTGGAAGTCACTAGGCCAAGATTCTTTGCATTGGATGGTTTAAGAAGAGCATTCTAAAAGAAAGTTCAACTCTTCTTCTCTAAAGAGTGAAAGAAACCGCTCTCTCAATCAATTTATATGCAATATGTCAGCTCACACAGTCAAAATAAAAAGACAGACTCTGGATGAGGTCCATCGCCATATCCAAAACCTTGGGTTCCAGAGCTTACATTCAGCTAGCAGGGCCTTGAACGACCCAGGCTCACCTCTACACCAGAATTAATCATCCCATCAGGAAGCCTACAGTGGGGGCAAACCAAACCTCTTTATTTGTGCCACCCAAATAATGACAACATCTAGCATTTACACAGCACCCTAAGATGTGTGAAGCATTTTGGCATCTAGTATCTCATAAAACCAGAGGAGGCAGGTGCCATGATAGTCCCCATGTCCCATTTCAGAGATGAGCAAATTTGGGTCAAGTGAGACTTGCCCAGGAACCAGAGACACAAGCATTGGGCAACCCTCCTAGCACTAAACAGCTGAAGCTGGTGGAGAACTGTAGGAACTCTGCGTGTGTGTGTGTGTGTGTGTGTGTATCTCCAGACACACACACACACACACACACACACACACACACACACACAAATCTTGTAGAGAATTGTATGTAAAAAATATACACGTATACATATATTCATAAACATTTCACACATAATGTACACACATATACATGTGCATGGACAGACAGAAAGACAGACTGATTAATTTGGGGTGGGGGGGAGGAGTAGGCAGACCCAGTCACTTAAACGTATCCAGGGGGCAGGGAGATTCTGAGTTGAATGAAGAAATGACTCCAGACAGCAAACTATGTTTCTCTAGACAGTCTCCTCCTGAACACCTGAGGTCTGACAAAGCCCTACAGGTGAAGGGCCTGTCCTTAGTTGCCACCATTACTCAAACAAAGCAGATCCAAGCAGCTGCAAAATCCTGGCATTTTGACAAGGTAAATGCAGACAGACTCTGCCTAGGAGTAGATCCAGAATCCTACCTCAGGAACCAAATGCATTTCCAGTTAGCTCAAGCCTTAGGTGTCCCACAACAGGCACTAAGGACATGAAGACAAAATGGAAATTAAGGGAGTTTGCACCCCACAAGGGAGATAGAGATAAGAAAATACAATCTCTGCAGAAGTACAGAAACTGTGACCCCAGTGAAGTAAATGGGACCTACAACCCAGACCTCCTTTCACCTCTCAGAGGACCAGGATGAGGCAAACGGCACCAAGTCCAGG
The DNA here is from genome assembly GCA_028646595.1 of Phalanger gymnotis. Classification (NCBI taxonomy): domain Eukaryota; kingdom Metazoa; phylum Chordata; class Mammalia; order Diprotodontia; family Phalangeridae; genus Phalanger; species Phalanger gymnotis. Next base: position 24,535,516 of record CM053626.1, on the reverse strand, counting down.
AGCATTTCTCTTTGCAATGTGCAAGGTCAGGCTAAAGTTTATTGCATTTGAAATCACAGCTGGCAGGCTCATCCTGGATGGTCAGTCCCAGCTCACGTGGCTGAGCCAGAACCCATAATGGAATTTTGGCGGCTTTTCTACCCTGGTGACCACATCCATCTTGTTGGAGTGCTAATGGCCCAGGAAGAATGGCTCTTCAGGATCCCCTAATCACAAGTGGGGCACAAATAGCCCACCGGAAACAGGCTGATACGAAGCAGACTACCAGAATTCAAGCTGGAAGGAAGGAGTTCAAATCCTGATGCTGACACTAACTACCTGGGTGACTTTAGACAAGCCTCAACTCCTGGGAGCTCATTTGCCCCCTTTGTAAATTAGGAGGAATGAGAGCAAAGGTCCCCCCCAGCTCAAAGTCTCCGGTTCTTTGGTTTTAATGCCCTGATCCCTGATCTTTCTGCTTGCACCAAGAAGGTAGATGGAGGATCAATGGACCAAAATCACAGAGAAGCAAATACACATTCACTCAATGTACAGGACAAAGTTGCTTTAGCGAGATTAGCGGGTTCTCCCTCAGTGGAGGAGTCTCGAATACCCTGAATACCCTATCCCCCCTTTTCAGATGTACTGGAGAAGGATTCTCATTTACATAATCAGGTTCGATTGGTTTAAGTTTTGTCCAGCTGATATCACTATAACTTGTCATTTGTTTCATTGGCACTGTGACCCCTTCCCTCCAATCCTCCCAAACTCTGCATTTACGTGATTCTTTGTGAAGTAACCTAACTGAGCTTTGAACCCAGTTCTTCTGAGTATGGATCCAAGTGCTCTTTCCAGTAGACCCACAAGGAGGAAAAATGTCTCCAAGATACAATATACTTTTCACAAGAACTGATTTGGTCCAAACCGAGGATTCCTACATAAAATGTAAAATGCAGAAATACTTGAAAACTCCTTAGCAATTACGGGAAAACTCTGCCCCTATTTTAATGAACCCAAGAGAATCCATTAAAGTTTCATAGTAAAAGGGAGCAAACCATCAAAAAAAAATTCTTGCCACCAGATGGCTGAGGATACTCCAAGCACCCTTTGGCAAAATCCACCTCACTCCAGGAAGGTGAACAATGTTTCTGTGATCAGCCACAATCACAATGAGACGGTGGGTGTGATGGGGAGTCACGGCCATTTTTCCAGTTAGTGACCTTTAGGCTTTGTACACCTGAATGCTGGCTATAAACATAGTAATTTGATCATTCTTTTGAACTCAATGTGGTACATGCATTACCTGAAAGGAGAGAATGTCTATTGGAGCTATTTTTAAAATGGAAAAGGGAAGGGCCTCATCTCCAAGAAGATGATGATATGATGTTATTTCCCTAATTACAGAAATTATGTACCAGATATTCAATGCCCTTTAAAAACCTGATTTCATATGTAGAAGTGGCCTTCTGCCTATTTTTTTCAGAGTAACAGTCACACATCTTCATGAATTTTTGTCTTTACTCCTAGACTCTGTAAACCCCTTTAGACATACATACTAACATATAGACACATGGACGTGTAGATTAGGCTAATTCTCTCTGAAGGACGATAATGGATTCTGAAAATATTAAGCTTTTCTAAGAGCAGTAAACAATATTTTCCCTTTCTGTGAGACATTTATAACAAACTTCCAGTAAAAACATGAAAGTTATACATACACACACCTACCACAAAACATCAAAACAACACACCGTTTAGCCTCAAGAAAGTTTTTTACCCCAAATTTGTAACCTAAGTAAGTGTGGGTAATTTATGATACCCTTCTCAAACTATAGAAGGCTGATTTACCATATACTAGAGAAAAATCAGAATGACTGATAAATTATTGTTACCACCACTACTGATAGCTAGTACACAGGCAGTGCTTTAAGGTTGGCAAAGTGCTTTGTGTAAGATGACTCATTTGATCCTCCCAACAACCCTTGGAGGTGGTCCTATTATTAGTACTGTTTTATGGATAAGGAAACAGAATGGTTATGTGACTTTCCCAAGGTCATATAGCTAGTAAATGCAGGAGGCAGAATTCAATCTCAGATCTTCCTGTCTTCAGATTCCATACTCTATCCACAAGATTACCTCGCTGCCTGCATTAGGTTCAGAGACAATAGGAAGGATTTTTGTATAAGGAGCAATTTCTGACCATTCAGAGCTACACCAAAAGGGAATGGATTGTCTTAGGAGGGAGCGAGTTTCCCCCCAAATGGAAGTCATGAAGCTGACATTACATAACCACTTTGGGGGCAGTTGTCGAAGTGATTCATGGGCAGGCACGAGATGGACTGGATGGTGTCTGAGGTCCCTCCAACTATGAGATATTGAGAATTTGATCCTCCTAGTTTTCCAGAGGCAGAGCCTCTAATTACCCATGCTAGCCAACTTCCTGATGGACTCCTGGAGCTCCAAATTCCATCTGAGATAGAGAAGGAGAGTCCAAGAAGCCCCTCTGAAGGAACTCACTCCATTCCAGTGAAGGGAAGGCTGGGAAAGGCTCCCAGAAAGGCCTGCCATACTTTTGCCCAGTCTGGAGACAGCTTCAAGTAATCGAGGGTGCGCCTTCCCATTCAAAGGAAATGAAAACCATAAGTAGAAATGTGCTGTGGATTCTTTTTGCCTTCTGAACCCATGGCTCTGATTCCGTTTTCCCAAACCACAATTATTTTCATCGACGCTGTGTTTGGTCATCTAAATTTGTAAAAATGTGCTGCCTGTCAGCTAAAATTTCTGCAAGCCTTCAGGTCTGGGGTGAGTGACCAGTCATGTGAAAAAGGATCTCATCCAGGGTGATGACCTCACTGATACTGGAGAAGGAGGGAAGGCTCTAGCTGGAGGCCTGGGTCCCACCCTTGGTGATTTACTTATGGCATGATGAGAGGTTAAACACAGCTACCTCAGATCCAGGAGAAAGGGAGGGGAAGTGGCCAAACACCCCATCCCACTGAGAGCCCACCCACCCAGCCAACAGGCTCTTAGCTTCATACAAGAAAAGACAACTTGTCCAGGTTCAGGGATGCTACACCCAACCCCAGTTAGTCTGTAACCCTCCTCCTGTGTCACCAACAGAGGAATTCATCGCTCACTCTTAACGCTTTCAGCGGCCTCCCACCACTAACAGGATAAAATCTCGTTTCCTCACCCTGGTACCTCAAGTCCTCCAAAATCAGACTCCAAAATGACTTTGCAGACTCCTTACTCACCACTCTGCCTGGTCCATTCTCCACTCCCGCCAAAGTGAACCACTAGACTATTCCCCAAAGTTTTGTCTGGCCTCCATGAATTAACCCAAGCTGGCCCCCAAGCCAAGAATGTACCTTGCATCTGCTGCCTCTTCAGAGCCCATCTCTTCCATCAAAGGTGACACATAATCCAGGACGCATTCCTAGATCTTGGTGGTTAAGAACACTCCCTCTTCCTCACAAATTCCTAGAATTTTTTTTTTCTGAATCTCTACTTCAATCCTATTACTCATTAAATTGCATTTTACTTAACTCTACATAAGCCTGGAGTCAGGAAGACTCATCTTTGTGAGTTCAAATCCAGTCTCAGATACTTGCTAACTGTATGAGTCTGAATAAGTCACATAACCCGGTTTGCCTCAGTTTATTCACCTGTAAAATGAGCTGGATAAGGAAATGGCAAACACCTCCAGGGTTTTTGCCAAGAAAACCCTGAATCGGGTCACAAAAACTCAGACATGACTGAACAACAACAAATATGTCATACCCTGCCCCTCTCTCGCTCCTTACTAGTAGAATGTAATTTCTCCCAAAGGTGAGCATTATGTGGTTTTAAAAAACCATTATATCCTCAAGTGTTCAACAAATTTTTAACTCAACTGTATGGACTTACCACTTCAATCCAAATGTGTTCAGTATAGTGACTGGAGTACTGGACTTGAAGTCAGGAGGCCCTGAGTTCAAGTCACCTTAGCTACTAGCTGTGTCATCTTGAATAAATCCCTTAACCAGTCATTCCGTGCCTTAGCTTCCTAATATGCAAAATGGGAGTGAGGGGTAAGGTTGAGATTTGACAGCTTCAAAAATCCCTCTGAGCTCTGACTCTATGACCTTGAGAGTACCCTTCAAAACTTCCCGAGCTTTGTCTCCCACCTTCATCTCCCATAAGCTCTCTCTGAGCAGACGCGACGCTGGGCAATGATAACATACACCTTATCCTGTGCTCACATGATTCTGATTTCTCCTGCTTAGTCTCTATATTTTGAAAGCTTTTCATTCCGTGCAACATGGAGATGCCAAGTATTTAGGTCTGCTATAGATGTCTATTTAAAATGACCCTCCTAAGCTTTTACGGATCAATGTGTCTTGGGCAATTGGCAATGCTCTGTATTCCAGCAGAGTTTCCTGCCTAAATCCTCCAGGATATTTTGATTATTTTTCAAGTTTAAGGACTTGTCACCTATCAGTCCAAGAATTTTATTTACTTGCATATCTTTCTAAATCAATTTACCCATGTTGCTTGCACCCTTTCCATTCTGCCCCTCAAAAGTAGCCTCTTTGCAGGCAGGGACTGATTTATCTCCAAGAGGGCAGGGACTGTTTCCTTTTTGCCCTTCTGTTCCCGGGACCTAGGAAAAGTTGACTAACACACATTAGGTGTGCACACATAATAAATGCTTGTTCATTACGCACATCGATGTGGTTAAGGTAGATAGTAAAAAAAAAATAGCAGAAGAGAATAAAAACAAAATGAAACAAAATCATTAAAGATGAAAAAAATGAGGTTCAGATCAGGAAATGCTTTAGCATCTGGAGCTAGAGAGGCCCAATGCTTGTTGACTAAATGCCTGCTGGACCAGGATCCAAAGAGTCAAGAGCCAACTTCTGAAATTGGGTTTCTCTCCCCCTGTAGCCCTTGTAACTCCAGGATCAATGCACAGAGGGGAGAGTACAGAAATCTTACTTAAAGCCAATGACCCCAAAGCCTTATCCTGGTGAACTTTCTGAAAATGAAGTCGAACCTGCAGTGGAATCGGGACATAAGCTTTACCCTTCTATACTCAGAACTTAATAAATCTTTAAGCAAAACTTCTTATCTTTCTATAAATGGAATCAAATTAAAGGAAATTAAAACAATTATGGTAAAAGCTCAATTCTGTTCTAAGTGGTGACTATATTTAGGACTATAAGGCAAATGACGAACATTCTAAAAAGGCTAAGATTAGATTACACTTCCCAATGTAAAAAAAAAAACCAAAAAACAAAGCAAGGGTTTAAAGTGCTACAAACAGACATATAACATCTCTCATTTATTGGCTGCTACTGCACAATCACTTTGGAAGGGGCCGACCTACCGTGATGAAATTCAGAACACCTGTAATTTGTGGTTCATTCTGACCATACAGCCAACATGTAAGGGAAATTTCAACCCACAAACACCTGACGGTTCATTTTTCTTAGAAACTGGAAATCCATTTGCTGAGGGGACAAGATAAAGCCTTCAATCATTGATGTAGAGTAGAAAGGGATGTTAGATATGAGCTTAAGCAAAAATGCCTTTTCTATGTCTTCAAAACACGACTCTGCCTTTAAGACATGGCTTAAGCCATGCCATGAAGCTCAAGTGGCCCAGGCAACAGTAACCCTCTCCCACCTCCATTGTTCTTTCTCTCCTGAGTCCACCCACACATTCTATGTGGCATAATAATTATGTGTAGACATGAATTATCCCACTCTGGAGGACAACATGGATTGGGTTAAGGACTGGCAGAAGTGAGCTTACATTGGTAACTCAACACTTTCTCTGCATTGTTTAGTCTCAAGTATATCTTCGAAGCAATGTGATGTTCCATACTCTGGATGTACCTAGCAGAAGGGATTACAGTAGGTGCTTTAAAAAGTACCTTAATAACAATACTGTTGTGTACTTGTTTCAGTGGTATCCAACTCTTCATAAACCCAAAATATTTTTTCTAAAAAACCCTTTTATTTAATAACAATTATTATTAATAATGATATACCCTTAATAATAAAGTTTTTAAAAATGAATTAGTCTGCAGTTGTTACTGTTTTTTTAAACCAAAATATTTGAGTCACTATCTCAACCACCAAAGAATTCTTTGGAAAGCTCCCCTTGGGTGTTTTAAAGGAGCCAAGGAAGTATTCCTCAGACGTGGATACAACCAGAGAGAAGATAGTCCCAAAACTGCATTCTTGAGGGAGAGGTGTGACATTAATAGCCAATCAAGTTCTTCTGGAGTTTGCCCCCAGAGAGCAAGTCTTCAGCAAAGTCTGGAGTAGGAACCCGGAGGCTGCTGCCAGCCCAGCATGGAATGCAGTGAGGTGGCTGACTGGGATGGGGAAGATCTCAGAGCCAGGTTGACCTGACCTGACCAGGCTGGGTAGCCAGAGGCAGTAAATTATTTGGGCATAAGAAATTTAGGTCAGCCCCAGAGAATTGTTGCTGTATATTAACAACTCAAAGAGAGGCATTCTGGGGTAGTGGCAGTTTTGAAGGTCAGACTAACCTGGGTAAAGAGTCCTGCCCTCAAAATGTTTGCTAGTTGTATGACCCTGGGTGAAACCGGCAAACTTCATGGTGCCCGAGGGCACTCTCTAAGACTATAGTTATGGACAAGTTGTTGATCTGCATCAAGAGAGGGAGTTTGTACAAACTGATAAAATCACAGGTATTTTTTAAAAAAAATTATTTTCAATGGATTGCCTTTTCTCCTATTCTAACAAGGACTGAGTGAATTATCTGCTCCTTCATTCACTGAGTAAACAATCTGTAATAAATTACTATACCAGACACTAGGGGGATAAGGACAAGTTCAAGGCTTGTGTTTGTCTTTCAAAAACTGAGGATGTAAGGGCAGCTAGGAGGTGCAGTGAGTTGAGCACCAGCCCTGGGGTCAGGAGGACCTGAGTTCAAATTTGACTTCAGATACTTGACACACTAGCTGTGTGACCTTGGGCAAGTCACTTAACCTCAACTGCTTTGCCTTCCTCATTCCAAAAAAAAAAAAAAGCAGGACATAATTGAGACAAAAAACTCATTATATATGGCACCAGAAACTCAGGTTTAAATCCTAGCTCAGCTGCTAATTACTTGTTAAATCATCATATTATTAAAACACAATAATATTATTTTCAGTAATAATAATATCTGACCTTTACTTAGCAGCTTATGGTTTGCAAAGGTCTTTACATAACACCATTTCACCTGATAATCACAACAATCCTGTGAGGTAGGTAGTACTCTGAGTAGACCCATCGCTGTGCTTCAGTTATATAGACTGAGGCTGGGAGAGTTTGGGTCTGGGACATGACCACCAGGCTGGTTAAGTCTGAGAGACAGAATTCAAGTCTGGGTCTCTCATAGAGCCAAAGCCTAACTCTTTTCACTAAACGGCTCTGCTTCTCAGGGCTTTCTCCATCTGTAAAATATTGGACTGAAGGAGCCCCAAAGTCCCTTCCACTAATGACATTCAATGGTCTGATGTAGTTTTGTTGGAATTTTGAAAAACTACCATAACCAGGTGAGAACCAGCTGAGTACTTTTAATGCCTACTACGTTCCATGATGAGGAACTTCAGAATGGGCCTACCAGCTGATCTCCATAGGCCTCTGTTTCCCTCTGAGGTACTATGGTCCATTATGTTCCATTAATATTGGAATTTGGAAGTTTTCTTTCAAAAACTAGAGCACAAACTAAAATAGAAAGCAGAACAATTCTGTCTGAAATGGTACCATTAAGGGGCCATGTGAGGCAGAGGAAGGTGAAAAAGACGGAATGGAATGATTAAACGGAAGATTAAGAAGGTCACAGTCATTCATAACCTACGCTACAGCCCTGGGCAAGGCATCTCACCAACCCACTGATCAACATTAATAAAGGCCTACTGTGCGCGCAGGTCCTAGAGGCTTCGGTTTTATATAAGGTCCTCAGGGGCAGTTACCAAGTCATAGCTGTCCTTGTATTTCTGCCAGGGCATCACACACAGTAAACACTTAATAAATGTTTATGGAAGTGGATAAATTATATGACCTCTAAAGACTCTCTTGGCTCTAAACTCTATAAATCTTCAATTCTAATTTCATGGTGTTGGTGATCCTGACGGCAGTCACTGGGCACACACAGGTGGAGCAGGACAGGTGGGGTATCTTTACAAGCATAACAGGATGGCCTTGTCACTTTTTTAAAAGTGTATTTTATAAATGAATCTGGACCATGGCCCTTTTTATATTCCATTTTCCCAGTTCCCTTTTTAGTCATCTGCAGCTGTCACTGTGTCAAAATAGCCACACAGAAATAGAGATTTCCAGATTGTTCAAGGTCCCCGGTGGCCTCCACGGCAGCTGCACCAGAGTTAGGCCTACTAAAATTGGTCAATGCAAAACATATTATTTAACTTATTTATTTTCTAAAAACTTTCTTTTGTAGTTTTCATGTTGAGTGGTTTCATCAAAATAATTCAGGATCCAATAAAAATTCCCAGATAATATTTACAAGGAGGGGCAGGAGCAGGGACTTGGTCTCAGACCAGATGGCATAGACTACCCCACTGGCAGCCCAGCAGATGTAATCACAGAAGAGGGAAGATAACAAAGATCAAGAGGTATGATAATGAAGTCTAAAGAAGAGATTCCCTCCCCCCGCCCCAGCCCCTACTATCTTATCCTTGGAAGTGTGAGAAAATGTGCTTAGTGGAACTAGGACAGTGGGAGAGGGAGAGGGAGAAGGAGAGGGGGAGAGGGAGGGGAAGGGGGGAAAGAGAAGGAGAGGGGGAGGCGGAGGGATGGGGGCAAAGAGAGAGAGGTGGAGGAAGAAAGAAAAAGGTAGAGGTGGGAGAGTCAGGGGTGGGGGGGAAAGAGGAGGGAGAGGGAGACAGAGAATTGGTATAAAAAGCATGAACGGGACATTGGGCAGCAGAGAAGAGAGCCAGCCATGGAATGTTAAGAAGAGAAAAGAGATCAAGGCCCTTTGGGAAAAGTGAAGAGTCATCTTGGCCACACATATTCCCAGCATTTATACGTCGGTAACCAGTATAACATTCCTGCTCTTCCCGCTGATGCTGTATTTATGGGACAGTGCACCTCAGGTTTACAGGTTCAGTGATGCAAAGCTATTACTCATAGTATGCCATCTTACTTAAAAAACAAAAACAACTTTGCTCTGGGCTAATGGTGCCTACTACTATTGCTATTGTTACTGTTACAATTTGGGGACAAATGAGTCATAGTGTAGGAAGGGCAGATACATAGAACACCCTTGAAACTGGGTTAGATGCTACAAACTTCAACAATGAGTCCAAGCTCAGACGGCAGGCAGACTCAGAAAGGCTCTACACAAGCATCCATTTAAGAGAATTGCCATGTAGTTGTTAGAATGCCGACTCTATGTCTCTTTTTAAAAATTAGTTGAGGTCACAGGGAGGAAATGATATTGCCTTAAAAAAAAAGCTGCCTCATATTCTTTCTGACCACAACAACCCAATATGGGATGAAACTTTTAACTTACAGGAAAAAACAGAGTTTTGTAGGTTGAAAAAGTGAGATCATTACTCTATAGAACAAGGGACTTGTCACCAGCTTAGGATGTGGAGAAGTAAAACAAAGCTTTCTGGAGCCCCTAGGCTGCCGAAATGTGCTGGGGAGGTTAAGCAAACATTCCCCCAGTGAACATGATGTGACCTGGAATTCGATATGGTCAATTTCAGCCAAGATCAAACACATCCATTAGATGCCGTTGACCAAGAAAATTGAGAGGACTTGCTGGGAATGAATTTCCAATTTCAGCAAGTTTTTTTTTTAAAAGAATGTTAAATCTAATTATCAGAAAATACATTTGCTAGAGTTTGGGCTTTCCAGAGTTAACAATACAAAGAAACTTTGATCAACTTGGTGAGGCATCTCCCACCTCTCCGGCTCTACCTGGCTGCATCTTATGTGGCCAAGATGCTCCCCCTTTTCCTTGCAGAAACAAGGACATCAATCATGCCAGCCCCACATGGAGACCCTGCTGCACTTGGTCCCACAGAGCAGTATTGAATTTCCCAAAATCTCCACTTTGACCTAAACACTTTCTCATGTCCTTCACATGGGAATTTCATATCCCCTAAGGCTCAGCTGCCCCTTGCCAATTACAGAGGAAGAAGAGTCTGGAGTAGGTGGATGGTTGATGGTAGAAACAAGAAAATCTCTGAGCCAGGAGTACAGAGGAAGAACAGAAGCCATCGAGGAAATGTCTTTGATTCAAAACACACTACTGTTTCACCTAACTCCTCACGACATAAGAAATTATTTTTGTAAAAGCTAAGCCAACCAAAGTTGCTGATACCGGCTTTACAAAAGTGCTAAATACAAAGAGTTTCTTTAACAGCTATATGGCGTGTGTGTGTGTGTGTGTGTGTGTGTGTGTGTGTGTGTGTGTGTGTAAAAATTTTCTAGAGGGATGGCCTTGATTTTAATGGCTTCCCACACATGACTGGATTTGGAGATCTGCAAAGAATATTTGGAGAAATCAAACTCCCATTAGCACCTGCTGAGGAATCTTGGGGCAAGGAGGTGGTGGGGGGGTAGAGACAAGATGGGGAAGCCCTTAGAACCCTGCTGGGCAGCACTCTACCTCTAGTGAGACAGGTTTCTCCATCACACCCAGTGTTAGCATAGAAAAAGCTGTTTCTCAATAACTTTAGGACTTTACTTATAATGAACAATGTTAGGCCTGTGAGGACAACGGCCGCCTCCTTTCTACCTCTGCATCCCCAGCAGCCAACAGAGGACACTTAATAAAAGTTGGCTGAATCAAAAAAGGAGGACACCCACAGACTTTAAATTCAAGAAGTTAAAAAAATACAAGTTAAATTTAAAATAGACTAAATGTTCTTAGCCTTGTAGAATAAGGGGGGTCTTAGAATTAGGGCCGCCTCTAAGTACAGAAAGCAGCAGCCTTGGGAGGAGATGGAGGTCTACCGGTAAGGATGAATGGCCACTTGTGGACGCTGTAGGTTATGTGTAGGGTTTGAACTACACAGGCAGGGACGGAGATCCCTTCCAACTCTGCAGAACTAAGGAAAGGTTGGGCCAAACCTGGCTCAACCACCATTTACAGAGAGGTTGCTTTGAAACAAAAATAATCTTCCTTAGAATCAGCTTCTTCAAAATTATGGTGATCATGGAATCACGCTAGCACCCTAAGCCCTAAGAGGTAGCGATAAAGCTGTAAAGATTAGAAAACAGAACCCAAATGCTCTGAAATCTACGATGAAGTAATGGACTTAATGACTAATTACTAAAGAAAATTAACTAAATGCATTGGCCCATTATGACTTTCAAAAACAACAGTCTAAGATACTTAGCCAATATTGAAATAGACATTTCCAGTGAATAGAACTGCTATCATTTAATAGAGGTCAACTCATCTTGCCATAATACGAGTTAGCTGAATTATATATTAACCACCAATTAGTTATTGAAAGGAGCATATCGGAACTACTTCCCTCCAAGTCTAGGATATGGCCACGTATTAAGGTTATACTTGGAGTGAATGTGGGGGGGGGAGAGGAGGGGGTTTGAACTGGTGAAAAAGAAGAGGGAGCAGAAAATGGGGCGACCCTTCTCATGTCCTGAATTCACAAGATTGGCCACCAAGCTCTGTTCCTATTCTTGATCTAAAGCCATGATATAATCTCTTTTTTTCTCTGTTCCTTCCTCTGTTCCCACTGTTACCATCCTAGTCACATCGCACCTGGAATACTGCATCTACCATACTGTGATTTGTTCCCGTAAACTGTGCCCATGGAGGGCTAACTCTTATTGACAAAAATCACATCCTTAATATTGAAGTGACAATGAATAAACATTGGGGAACGGAACAAATGAATTCCTGATGGACTAAAGCCACCTGTATTAGTAAAAGTCTATTATGTACATGGAGATTTTTAAAATAAAAAAAGATTTAAAAAGGGAGGTGACAGTGCATTGTCACGTATACCCAGTGGCTGACATTTTTGCCAAATGCCATCATCACCAAGCATTTCCTGGTTTTCCCTGTGCTAGCGAGTAGAACGTGTCTGAAAACTTCAGGAAGTCTACAGGCATTCACTCCTTTTTGGGCATTCCCCTATGCCCAGAGAGTCCAGCAACACATTCTTCCCTCATCCTCCTCTCCTCCTCCCTTAAATTATTGGCTGTTTTAGGGTTAGAGATCATTGGTTTTGCAACCTCCAAACCCCCAGGGTTTGTCCCCAGGAGGGGACAGTGAACAGTTCACATTCAGTGGCTCATGCAGATTTACAAGTCCACGACATCGACACCGAGTGTGCCAACCTAGCAGGAGGCCGGCACACATGCTTCTCAAAAAAAGATTTTAATAAATTTATTTTTCTTTTTACATGTTAATTATCCCATGAGACTGGGAACTTGGGATGAGTTTTCCTGTAAAGTTCTAGGTCAAGTGTTTGGTTTAACTCATAGTTATGGAGTTTAGTTACATTATTTGATATAATAGAGGGAACTTGGACCAGTGGTTAGAGAATAGGCTGGGCTTTGGGTCAAGAACATTGGGTTCACCTCTGGGAGCCAAGATGGCGGAGTAAGCAAGAACACTGGGCTTCCAGTGAACCTTAGGCAGCTCCCTAGAATTAGAGTATCATGGATTAAGGGCCCAGAGAGCCTCAGAGGCCACTCTGTCCAACACCCTCATTTTACCAAGGAAGAAAGTGATACTCCAGGAAGTTATATGACTTGCCCAAGGTAGCATGTGTCAGACCACACTGCAGTTTGGAAAGATTAACTTGTCTTCAAACACAGAAACTAGATCTTAATCAAGCTGATTGGAATAGTGACTTACAGGGATGACCTTAAACAAGTCTGAAGCTGTCTGGACTTGCGCAGAAAAAGCCTACGTGGGTTTCTAGATCACTATTTCCCAAATACTAAGCTGAAGAATAGCCCTAGGGTGCAAACCCTGCCAAAACTAAGAAGGGCTATCTGTCGATATGCTGAAGCAAATAAAGCACACCAATGAGATCCCAGCTCTTCCAAATACTGGCTCCTCCTTCCCCAATCCTTTCCCTCTTTTCTAGCCCCTATACTTGCTTCCCACCCAACTGATCTATCAAGCTGGCCTACCATGCAGAAAGCCTCCAGGATGGCTCATTGGCCTACAATCCAACGTGAGTCAGGAAACACCTGTAAGGTCCCTCCTAACTCTAAAAGTCTATGCCACTTTTTTGACCTGGTTAAAAAGGAAAAAAAAAAAAAGAAAAGAAACCAGGAATCGAGAGTAGTCAAACTGAGACTGAAAGCTCACACAAATCCATGCCTCAGGACCTCAGGCTAACATGTAGGAAATGGAGGCAGTGACAGCATCATGGGAACGTGATGTAGTAAGTTGGGCTGGCTTTGCCTCTCAACAGATTCTCCTAATCCAGTTCAAGTGAGGGAGGAGGAGGCAGCTCCTTCTATTGTGACCTGAGTGGAAAGCAAAGCCATATTCCCACCCCACCCCCTCAACAAGACCGGGGCTGCAGGATTCAGATCATTTAGTCTGATTTTTCTAGCAAATGCCTGCTCGCACTCCAGAAGTTCATACCGGCTGATAAGAAATTTTCCAAATTTTTTCAAGGCCTCCCTGAGCTGGTTGGGTCTCTGTCTGTCCTCTCCTCGCCCCGCCAGGGCTTTGTCTCAAAAGGAGACAAGAATGGGGGTACCCGACCCATTCCTAAGTCTCAAGTCTGGTTTCCTTCTCGCTGTGCTGGTGGTTCAGGCGGCCTCTCTGGCCCTCCCCCGTACACTGAGCTGCTCTGTTCAGCTCTGGTTCTGGGAGGCCACGTCAGCAGGAAGCAGAGCTGGCTGCCAGGTCACATTCAGGACTGTCTGGGGAAGCCAGCAGGCAGCCCGGGCAAGGCAGGACAGAGTCTGTTTCTTCAGTTTCTCCCCAAAGTGAAGGAAGCTGAGAGACTGGGGAGAAAAAAAGAGTCTGGGATCTGCTCCTTGAGCACACAGCACACGCTTTGGGGCTCCACAGCAGGATTTAAAATGTCCATATTCCCAGATGTTCCCCAAATATTTCCAGTTCCATCGTGGTTAGTTTCCCTCAAACCCTTTCCAAACCCTCCCCCCGCCCCGTCCCTTTCTTTTCTTAGAAGACTCACTGTAATGCATCCAAATTCCTATTTGGAAACGTCTGCTCCAAGCCAAATCAAACTTCATGGTGGTGTTCCCATCCCAGGATGCTTTGCACCTATACCAACGGCACCACTAACCTCTAGTGGAGATCAGCCTCATAAGACTGGATGTCACCAGGATACGAAGCTATTCCCCAGAGCCCAGTACAGCCCTCACTGCTTAGATCACCTGGAGTACCAGGTCCTGGTAGGGGAAAAGCCAAGCCAGCATCCTCTGAAACGATCCATACTCCAAAGATGACAGACAATCTGACTTGGAGGGACCCCTGAACGCCAACACTTGAAGACCTCCAGGGATGGGGAGCTCACTACCTTGCAAGAGAAGCTTCTCTTGGCTTCAAGCCTTAATTTGTCTCTTTTCAATGTTCACCCGATCATAATCCTACCCTTTGGAGCCAAGAAGAGTAAGCCTAAGCATTCTCCTGGCCCCTCCCCCAGAGACTTCTTTTCTCCAAAGGTTCCTTCAATTGTCTGATTCAACAGAATGCAAGCATCGACTCGTTTTTATCTATGAAGGCCTAAAACCTAATACAGCGTCAAACTGTGTACACAGGGGATACTTCATAAATGAGGAGTGGTGACACTGTGGAATCAGAGAATTCATGTCCTCTGTCTTTGACACAATCTGTAACGACCACAGGCAAGTCACCATCTCTCTGTCCACGGGACAGATCTGAGACCATGGATTCCACACACCTCACTTCACAGATAACAGGGAGCCTAAGTGATTTGCCCAGAGTCACACAGCTACTAAATGTCTGGGACAGGATACAATCTGGACTTTCCCTGACCACTCTACCCACAACGCCATCTTGTTAAGAGATGAATTTCCTTATCTAGGCATTTTTAGGCAAAGGGGCTGGTCTAAATGGCTCCAGCTCTAGACCGGTGATTTTGCTATGATAACGAACTGAATCTCATCCTCACATGGCATGACCTTGAAGCCTGTCGCCATCTTGGTTCACCACACCAGAAAACAAAGTCAAAGTAGATGCCTTACCAATGGCTGCTCATAGCAAACCTCTAAAAAAAAATACTGAAAAGCATATTAGGGAAATAATAAAGCACAGTCACCGGGAATTTTGACAATGGACATTGCTAACAGGTTTGACATGGCTAATGCAGGATATACTAAAATACTCTGGAAAGTCCCCAAAAAGCTACTTTGTCTCCATACTGGCAAACTTGGCACTAATGTGCTAGGATTTACTTTTTCCTTATTGAAAATAACCATCTTGTAAAGTATGGCTCTGATCCACACCAGAGATTTCTATCATTCTACATGTTATTTTATTTTTTAAAGCCACCAGTATGTTACTTCCAATAGGATGGAATGTTCCCATCAATAATTCAGGTTTCACTGGCCATTATTTATACTTCAGACTTATGACAAGCCCTATAATTTTCAAAAAACCAAAAATGCTAGGAAACTAAAATTATTCTTTAAGAGAAAGGGTCCTCAAAAAAAATTCTTTTTCCCTAAAAAAAATGTTTAAAGAATCCAATCATAGCAGCACTGTACTCATCTGGAATAAATCTGATTTAGTTATTAAGCACAGAGAATATGTAGAAGTAAAGGATGATCTCCATCCAAAGGTAATGGAGCTCTTGGTTAACACTGGAGGCAAAAAAGAAGGGGAAAAAGCCATGACAGGCAGAAGAGGTGGGGGCAAGGGAAGAAAGCTCAGTATTTTCCATGCAAAGTTGGAAGCAAATGATAAGACAGCCAAAGGGAGGCTCTATTTTTCCTATAGAATTCTTCAATCCCTGCCATGTAGATGTCCACGGAGCCAACATCCCTGAGGGTTTACAGAAGGCTAAGGAGAAGGAACTATCAAGGGCTTAAAGGAAATAAAACCCATACAGGTGACAATGGGCAACCACAGGTGGTAGCTTTGTTGGCCAGAGAGGACACTTGGAAACAAAAGAGCATTTAGGATTTAATGTAGCGGAGAGAGTTGGGTCAGAAGGGAAGGGCTATTAAAGATCCTCCAGCCTGGATCTGTTGACTTTGGGATCAGGTCTCCAAGGCAGACTGAGGAGAAACAATGTCTGGGCAAATAATGAAATAAATGATAATCTTCTGAAACCCTGAAGGAAAGGTCAATGCACTGATAGCTATTAATCCCTAAGGATGACAGGAGCAGGCCAAAGAGGGAAGGATTTGGCACCTAATCTTAAAAAAACCAAGAAATCAAGGTAGATTTTAAACAAACATGGCACATCCAGAACTAGCCCAGGTCCCACTTGAATGGACACATTGGGGGAAGTCACTATAGCCAAAGAGGCCAGAGAATGCCACCGAGCAACTATCAGGAGAGGGCCTACCTCTTCCATAAGGAAATGTTGCTTTCTTTCTCTTCAAAGACAAGAATGCACCCATGAGATGGAACGTTGCATAGGCATAACCCTCACTCAAGCCATCGTCCTCTGTGGGGGACCAGGAGGTAACCCTCAGTTCTGAAAGGCTGAAAAAGTAAAAGAAGGCCCTCTCTAGCTGGAAAGACTGTGATAGAATGTTTTGCTTGCCTAATTCAGCCACCCCCAGGGCTGCCAAGTCATAGTTGCCAAAGTGATATACCCCCAAAGACCTTGCATATCCCTGCATATCAAAGTCTAGCGTCTCCCATAGGGCCTCCAGATACAAGGGTTCTTACCCTGGAATCTTTGAAATTTTTTTAGAAAATACTTCAATGACTATATTTCAGTTTAAGTGGTTTCCTTTGTAACCCTATTCATTTAAAAGCTTCTTTGCAGAAAGGTTCCATGGGCTTCGCCAGCTTGCCAAAGGGGCCTACCACACAGAAAAGATGAAGAATTTCTGAAGAAAATGCAACCTTGTCTTGGAGGTTTAGCATTGAAAGCCTTTTAAGATGTACTTCCAGCTTGTTATAAGTTCCTCCTCTTCTCACAATGTAAATTCTGAGCATGGCCCACCTCCAAGAGGGCACTCCCATCTCCCATCTCCTCTGTTCCTCCATTCTTGGAATGCCCTTCCTCCTCCCATTAGCCTCTAAGAAACCCCGGCCCCTTGAACTCAGCTTCAGCTCACAGGGTCACAGAGCAAGGGCCAGAAGTGACTTCAGAGGGTCTTCCTGCTGAACCTCCCACATTTTATAGATGAAGAAAACGACTTTAAGTATCTTGTATAAGGTCATATAGGGAAAGCTTCAGACCATGTCCTATGACTCATGGAACGAGTTCTCTTTCCCCTATATCAGACTAGCCAAGCTTTCCTGTAAGGCCTTTTCTGATGCCAACAATGCCCAGAGCCTTCTCTCTCCCTCTCTCTCAATCTC
>CM053626.1:24491847-24517529 GCA_028646595.1 Phalanger gymnotis | reverse complement strand
GACAAAGAGAAGGAGGAAAACAGCCCTCACACTCAAGCTCACACAGTTAAGAAGTGATTCTGGGGGTTAGGAAGGGGGAGAGCATTAACAGCTGCACAGATCAGGACAGGCTTCCTACAGGAGGCGACATGACATCCAAGCTGTGCTTCCAAGGGAGCTCAGGACTCTATGAAGCTACAGTAATTAAAAATGATCCCCACCCTGGGGGAGGGGGTGAATGCAATACAATGTGTACAGAGAGAAGCAAACACACAAGTCACACATTAGCCATCTCAGGAAGATGAGAACATCAGCATCTGGGAAGATCCAGGAGTCAAACCACAAGGAGTCTTGGAGGGAGCTAGAGATGACAGGAACCAGAGACAAGGAAGGGAGAGTATTCCAGGCATGGGATTGTGCAAATGAATGGGGCAGGGATCTAAAGTTGGGAAACAGCTTGTCCAATCTCGTTGGAACATACAGCGTATCAAGTATATGCAATAAGACTGGAAATCTAAGTTGGAAGTAGATGGCCAAGGGCAATGAAGGCCTGGCTGAGGAGCTGGTACTTTATCATACAGGTAAGAGGGAGCCACGGATGGTGTGTGAGCAGGGAGCAGGACAGTGACAGTCATACCTGTGCATTAGGATCTGATATGCAAGATTTGGAGGAAGAAAGAAGAAGGGAGGGCATTCAAGCAGTGAGAACAGCACAGAGATTGCACTAAAGGGAAGACAGGAAAGAATCTGTTCTCAGACAAAGATGTACCAGCTCAGACCTGAGCTGAAATACCCAGTAGGCTTTCCAATTTGATCAATAGGTATTTTCTAGACGCTCAGACAAGCCCTGAGGACGCCAAGCTCTCGCCTAGGGTGCTGCTTGTAACAGCCCATCTCAAAAGGAAAAGAGGCACTGTGACCTTTCCACAGCCCATTGCAGAGCAATGCTATGATTCATGTTTCATGGAAAATATTGAGAAATATTCCACTAGAAATCCAACTACTGCCCCAGCAGAGTGTCAGCTTCCTGTTTTTTCTTTTCTTCATTATCACCCATGATGTTCCCAGGAAAACAGTAGTTCTGTTTCTTCAGGAGGGCTGAGTCTCTTAGATACCCAGTCCCCCGTCCCCTTCAGGTGCTGTCACAGAGGACAGAATGATGATAAGCTGCCAACAAACAAAAACAACTGAGAAGCAAAGGATGAGCTTATCTATATAGAAACTAAGTTTCTGAATTTTCCACTACTACATTATGGGGCACTTCTGGCTGCCTTGCATTAATTCCCCAGTGAAAACACTCTAATAATGAAAAAACTCGAAGTTGAAGAAAATCCAAGTTGTTTCAATGTAAAAAGATAAAATCAAGTGGTCCAGTGGACAGAGCACTGGGTCTGAAGTCAGGAAGACCTAAGTTTAAATCCTGCCTGGTTGTATGACCCCAAACAAGTCTGTCTCAGTTGCTTCATCTATAAAATGGAAATAATAATATCTCCCTCGCAGGGATGTTATGGGAATAAGACGATGTTTGCCAAGGTCTCTGCAAACCTAAAAGCACTGTATGAATATACAGTTATGAATAAATGGTTTTATCTCAAGATCATAGGATCACAAATCGGGAGCTGGAAAAGACCTTAGAGGTCAGCTAATCTATCTCTTTCATTTTACAAAGGGAGAAACGAAGGGCCTGGGAAGGTGGATGACTTTGCCCAAGGTCATGTAGAAAGTAGGGGTCAGAGCTGAGTCCATATCCATCCCTTCAGTGAAGGCTGATCTGACTTACACTGCCTGTTTCCAAGCTATGCCCAAGAATGAACACATATACACACACACAAACACGGCACCATGGCCTAAGTAATGGAAAAAGAGAATAATTTCAAGTCCAAGGATCTGAGGCCAAATCCCAATTCTGCCATCTATGACCTGTCATGACCTTGGGCTAACCACTCACCTCTAAAACAGAGGAGCTGGACCAACCAAACTCCAGGTTCCTTCCATCTGTAACTGCTAAGATGCTACACATTCCAAGGCTTCCATGCATGAGCCCAGGCCCTGCAGCCCAGTAGGTGTTCCATAAATGCTTCTTGCTTGATTGTAAACAATGCCTCCCATCTCATCCCCTAACATTAACATCATGAGGTATAAAATCTACTGGTAGGCATCTCACCAGTCAGAGCCTCTCACTATGCTCTTCAAAATCCATCGGGTCTGACCTCCCCATTTGATAGATGAAGAGACTGAGGCACTGAGGAGCAAAGTGTTTGGGACTAGCTTTTTACGAAAGCCTCTATTACACACACAAAGTTTGGGGGAGTGGAGATTATATTTTGCTAACTACTTCCTGAAGGGGGATTCTTGTGGCTCCATTTTCAAACAATCAATGTAAAGGAGAGGCCAAGATAAAATCAAAATATTTTAGATGAGGAGACTCAATTGCTTATTTCTGGAACTGAAAAGCAGTCAAACGTTCATTTTAATCCACTGCTGTGAGTACTGGGGTTGGTTTCTTTTCTTTTTTGGAGGGGGAGGGGAGTTGGGGTCCCAGTTTTTTAAACAACTGACTTATACTGGGATTTTCTTTCTCTCCTAACTCATACCACCAAACAAGGTGATGGCACTTGCGGAGCCCAAAAGCTGCAGTACAGCATGATCATTGGTGGCAATTTGCATAATGGATGCTATTTTGCATATTAACTAGCTCTCACTAGCCACCAGGAGTTTCTTCATATTATTTATTAATAAAGAGCAAGTTTTTTCTTTTAAAGAGTAATCTGCTCTTCATTAATATGTGTGAGACATGGATTAGTATGTGCAAGACATACATGGTCAATTATAAAAACACTCGAAATTGTCAGGGAAATATACTCTGGCAAAAACAACCTATTTGACTTATCTATAGGCTATCTCCCTACTAGGCGGCTTAGCAGATAGAGCACTAGACCTAGAGTCAGGGAAACCTGAGTTTAAATCCTGCCTCAGAAACTTACTAAGCAAGTCACTTATTCTCTCTCAGACTCAGTTTCTGCACCTGTAAAATAGGGATAATAACAGAAGCCAGGGCTATTATGAGTTTAAAATGAGATAATACTTATAAAGTGCTTAAAGCATTACATGTTATTATTATTATCGTTATCATTAGATCAAAGTGTCACCCTGTGTGCTATCATGATTCCTCAAAAGTCCACCAGAATGAAAGCATAATAGAATGCATTTTTAAAAATAAGTCACCTCAGATAGTACATATTGATCAGTCCTCAGAGAAAAAAAAAGAGGACTAAAACCTACCACTTTATTCCTTTTCTCCCCACAGTCTTTTGTATCCCTTGTAAGTATTTTCTTTTTTAATCCAATACAAGGCAGCAGCAGGACCGCAATGCTTTCAGATGGTACAGGTGTGGAAAAAAAAATCAATCATTCCTATTGAGTTGATTTTGAGAAACTGAAGGACAATTCCCCAAGTTTACTTCTTTATTTATGTAACATTGGGATCACACCGAGGTGTTAAACACACAGCCGAAGGTCTGGTTTCAATCCAATCAATAACCTCCCATCGATCCAGCCCATGGGCCAAATTTATAATTTACAATAATCTGGATCACTGCCAAAGACCCAAATGCTCCTCACTCCTCCCTGCACAGTAGCCTTTAGAAACTAGCTCTATGACCAGATGAATCTAATTAATTTTCCTCTGTAGCAATCAACATGACGTGAGAAGCTCTGGTTCATTTCCCAGAACATGACAATGCTGAAGAAGAGAAATTAAGACCACCAATCTTCCCAAAAAGGTATGAATGCCCCAAGTCTGAGAATATTAAGGAAGAATTTTTTTTCATTTTTTATCACTGTGATGACCCTCGGGAAACTGACACATGTGCTGATCACTTATAAAACCACTATGCTTTTAAATAATACCCGCACCACCACTGTCTTCCCTAGACTTTGCGAAATTCCCCGATCCAAGAGGCAGTTCCACACGCTGTCCAGTCACAATAATCCTCCAAACATTTCTAAAGATGCCCCAAGCTCCAAGTCACACAATTCAAATGGAGCCTCCTACCTCGAGGCTGCAAATTGTGGTTCCATCAAGGCATTGAGGACCTTGACAGTAGGAAACCAAGAAAATCCAAGATACACATTTTGGTTTCTGAAAAAGCAAAGGAAGACCCAAGGAAAACCCTCACTTCCTTAAAGCAATAAATTAGGGGAGAAGTATTGGTTGGAAGGTTGACGCAAAATGTCCTTACCTTGAATGCACTGAAGAGTTCCATCCTCAGCTCTGATTGTAAAACTTTCTCCCGGATTGACTTGAACTAGAATGACCTGTCAAAATAAAACATTAATTTCAATTTCATATTAGAAACATCTGGTATTTTTTTATTTCAACCATTTTATTACCTTGATTTATACGCCAGACAGAGGTATTTAAAAAAAACTCAACCCAACAACTCAGGATCTTAAATACAGGATGTTCCTAAAGTCTGGACACATAGGCAAAAATGCATATTTTCAAGAAATGACATGAATGAAATTTTCAACATTTCATTTAATTGGAATATTAGCAAATAACATCTTCAATATGATTTCCATCATTTGTGATGCAAAGGTTGATGCGCTTTGCAAGATCCACACGAACTCGATGCAATAACTCTACATTGCCGTCAATTTTCCTATGTGTCCCGACTTTACGGACACCCTACAATCACAAAGCCTGGGGCACCACTGGAGTTTTAGAACTAGGGCTGAACCCAAAAAGGCCCCAGCAATGGATGGTGTTGAATTGGAACTGGGCTAAATGCAGTCTCCAATACCACCTTTGAAATATGTAACCAAAGGTGCAAAAGATTGAGGTCTCTTCTCTGGATAAAGCAGAGCTGCAGTGCACTGCTCCCCTCCTTAACTTAGGGGGAAATGTCCAAAACACAGAAATCTACGTCATACTGTGCTGCTCATTCAGAAGAAACACTTAGCATGAATCAGCAGGCTAATATCGATGGATATCGTTCCAAGAATGCATGCTGTGAGTCTGGTTTACATTCTTGAGCAGCTGGGTGACCCAATGGGGATGGGGGGTGGGGAAGGGGGGCCTGGAGTGAGGAAGACCTGAATTCAAATCCCGATTCAGATACTTACTGGCTGTGTGACCCTGGGCAAGTCTCTTAACCCCATTTGCCTCAGTTTTCTCATCCATAAAATGGGGAGTGATAATAGCACCTACCCTCCCCACCTCCTCAACACGTTGTTGTGAGGACCAAATGAGATAATAACTGTTACGAGCTTAGCAAATAGTAGGTAATATACGAACGTTCATTCCCTCTGTTCCTTGTAGAAGACAGAGAGCTCTGTTCACAGAGTCAAGAAGCCCTGGGTTTGAATCCAATCTGTGACGTCTATTATCTGTGTGATACTAGGCAAGTCCCTCAAATCTCAGCTTCCTCATCCATAAAATAAGAAAGAAAAAAAAAACACCCACCTCACAGGATTGCTGAGAAGCATCAAACAAACTAACACACCTAAAGTGCTTTGCAAACTTTAAAGTCCCAGGTAATATCAAGTCTTATTATTACAGCAATGTAACAATCAGCATTTTCAACTTTACAAAGTACTTTATAAATGTTATCCTCGTTTGATTCTTGGAAAATTGCTGCGAAGTCAGTGCAGACAAGGAAACTGGGGCTGAGAGAAGTTAGGGTCTCCTGGCTAGGAAATGGATTCGAATTCATGTCTTCCTGGAAGATGCCTATATCCTCTTATGGCAAAACGTTTGGAGGAAACCCCTCCCCCTCTCCCTTCATCTACTATACATTGTTGCAACCCCTTAGAATGTAAACTCCTTGAAGACAGGGACTCTCTTACTTGCTTGTATTAGTGTTGCCAGGACTTAACATAGTGTCTGATATAAGGTAAGTACTTAATAAATGTTCTATCTATGGAGATTTTCTCTCTCTCTCTCTCTCTCTCTCTCGTCCTTTACCTATACCAATCTATTCATCATCTATCTATCACCTAACTATTAACATATATCTATAGATATAAATGCATTTGTGCATGTATGTGTGTATATATATGTATATCTTTGTCTAGATGTACATATCAATATGACAAACTCCCCATGGAAGCCCATACTAAATCCTCCAATTCTCAGGCCTATTTTCTAAACATCTGTGTTAGCCACATGACTTACATATTTCCACGGCTTAATTTCACTCGACTCAGAGACGGAACTTTGGGAAGGCAGGCCATGCCAATCCCACATACATGAAATATATTTAATTTCCCCTTTTGAAAGTCAGAACTTTCATTTGAATGCAACAAGAAAAAGAAAGGAGGCTGCTTTATATTTGAGCATAAATTAAAAGTGATCATTCAAACTATAAAGCCATAGTTTCAGGAATAATCATGTTTGAGTTGGCATCCAATTAAAGCAATTATCACGTGATTCTGTACATTACACTAATTAGGCAGAAGCCTACTGCTTCATATAAAGTTTGAAAATATAAGTTGTATATAATTAAAAATTATAAATGCTAACAGTTATTTCCAGCTTATAGTGGGGCCTTCAAGAAATATTGATGAGAGCTAATTTCACTCAGAACTCCATGTCTATAATAAATGGTTCCAAGGAAAACAAAGAGAAAAATCATTCTTCCATCTTTAACTCTTTGACAAACATTAGGGAAATCACTTTCTTTTCCTTCTCTGAATCATTCACAACATCGACTGATGAGTTATCAATCCAACCTGGATTGATAAAACGAAAATGACGAATCTTTTTCCTTTCTCAGGGACTGGGTAAGGGAGCAGCAGGA
This sequence comes from Phalanger gymnotis, assembly GCA_028646595.1. Taxonomy (NCBI): domain Eukaryota; kingdom Metazoa; phylum Chordata; class Mammalia; order Diprotodontia; family Phalangeridae; genus Phalanger; species Phalanger gymnotis. Next base: position 24,510,747 of record CM053626.1, on the reverse strand, counting down.
ATGGGGTCCTTTAGGAGAAGCCCAAGGCTCCCCGGGGGTCCTTCTGGGTCTGACTCTCACAGCAAGCTAAGTTACTCTTCCTAGACCACACGAAGCAGTCACAAAATCATGGCATAAGTCTTCGGCCTCGTGAATGACGGATGGCAAGAAGAACAGGGTGAAAGAGTACCAGCTCTGAAGTAGGGGGCCTCAGTTTCTTACCCACCTTAGAGACTCACAAGCTGTATGACCCTGGGCAATTCACCCTCTGTGCCTTGTTTCTTCTTCTCCAAACTGACAGAGGCTGGAGTTAATCAATCAATCGAGTGGTCAGTAAACATTTCTAGAGGGCCTACTATGTGCCAGGCACCATGTTGAATTCCCGGGATAAGCAAAGAAGCAAAAGACAGATCCTGCCCTCAAGGAGCTTACAATCTTACAAACCTCTAAGGTCTACAATCTGCCCAGATATCAGGGCCACAAGTTCAAATCCTAGCTCTGCTTCATCTCCCATCCAGCGCTAGATTTATGATACCAGGGTCCTATGATGTATAGGACCTCCCTCTACTGAGTCACTTCCCACCCTGGCCCCCCGTTTTCCTCTTCCGTAAAATAAAGGGAAGACAGTATAGACCACCTACAAGATTGCAAAATTTCCAGCTCTAAATGTGCATCCTCTGAATTACAAAGATGCATTAACCCAATAGCATTATCCATGCCTTCATGAATCCCTTTGGCCCTTGCTATCCACAGCATTCTGGTGGGCTTTTGTCCTGAAGCTCGCTGTCTCCCACTGAATCATTTTTCCCCAGCAGACCATAGGCAGCCATTCCCTTAGCAATTGCTCACAACAGGTTCCACATTCCAAGTCCCATCCAGCGAGGCATGGAGCCCTCCAGCATCACCAAGATGGACCACATTTCTCCAAGGAGGGGAAGGTCTGGGGGAGAAAAGCTTTCAACCCAGCATCTCACACCACCCTTGCCTGGGAGCCACGAGTTCCTATAACATTCACGCTGTTGAGTTGCCTGGGCAACCAGACTGTAATCTATCAAGGAACCTGGCAAGCCCCTGCATCCTAATATTCAATCTTTCTTAACCAATAATAGAGAAATGCCTCATTATCCCAGAACGAACAATCCTTTGGCTCTAGCACCAAGACAACACACAAGGAAGGTAGTTTAGCATCAAGGGGGGCATAGCCGCTGACATTTAAATTCTTGAGGATTAAAAAGTAAAAATAAAAATAAAAACCACTACACATCAGTCAGATGACCCACACTTCCCTAAAAACAGGCACAAATGAGCCAGCAGTAGCACCTGGAACACAAAGCCTGGGAGGTCGATGAGAGGGAGGGTAGAACCCCGGGAGCAGCTAACCTTTCCCCATCTACAAGACTATTTTTAGGTTAAAAGCAAACAATTATAAATTCTCTTCTACAGCAGACGTGGAACAAATACAGCATGTTTGTCCTGGCCTCATCATGACTGCCCATTCTTATTATCCTCTGAGTGACCTGCAGGCTGTTCTAAAGAATGAACGAATGAATGAGTGAGTAAGTGAATGAATGAATGAATGAATGAATAAATGAAAAAGCACTTTAAATGATTATCATGCACTAAACACTAGGGAAATAAATAAAAGCAAGCAAGAGAGCCACCCCCACCCTCAAAGACCATATACAGAACCTCAAGTAGAGGTTCTTCATCAGGGTATCCACAGACTACAGACAGATTTTAGGAGAGTCTGTGAACCTGATTGAGAAAAAAAAATCTACATTTTTATTTTAATGAAGTTGTAATGGGTAATATAATTTTAATAACTGAATAATATATAAAATAATACTATAAATGTATAATTATATTATAGTTACATCATTATATTTACATATACATCTAAAGTATAATGATTTCCTTTGTAATTCTATATATTATATTTGATGCCTTTGAAAACATTACTCTGAGGTGACCACAGGCTTCACCAGACTTCCAAAGGGGTTCATGATCTAAAAAAAAATCAAGGTGAAGAATCCTTGTAATAGAGTAAAACAAAAATAAATTGGGGAGCATGAGTTAGAAAGCACTGAATCTGGAGTCAGGAAAGCCATCCTTGGAATCCTGCCCTAGACATTTACAAGTAACTTCTCTGGCATCACTTTTGTCTTCTTTTCTGTCAAAATGAGAGAGTAGTTGGATACTGTGGAGAAAACTCTACAGGCAGAAGTTCTGGTTCTGGATTCAAATGTCACCCTGGAGGATTATCATTTCTGTATGACCTTTACCCCCAGTACCATTGTTTGTGTATTAGATAACCTCTTTGGGTCCCTTCTAGCTCTAAAAATCCTATTGTCTTATAAGAAGGCTTGATCTGGCCTGGACAGGAAGTCAGAAATGCGGGGCTTTACCACACTGTCACCAGTTCCAAGATTTTCAAAAATGTTAGCTTAGACTCCTCCTCATCAGACCACTGAAGGAAGCCTCCGGGCAGTTCTGTGCTTGGTCTCATCTGTCCATCTATGTTTTCTAACCTGTTTGTACTAAAAGACTAAATGGCCTGTGTTCCAAAATGAACAGAGAACAGTATATCAAGGCCTAATGAAAAATAATTGGTCAGCCAGGGGCCAAGGAGAGCCTTAGGCCTGTTTTCACCAGAGCCAACAGGCATGGGGCAGCTGAGCTCTCCACTAGGGGTGAAGTGAATGTCTTCTAACTCCCTAGTCAAGAAACAAAAACGGCAGCCCTGCGAACTCACGCTTTGGCAGCTGATTCTATTTCATTCGATTGAATGCTTTACCCCTGGAAAGTTAAGCTCCTCGATGTAGGGATTGTTTTTGCTTCTTTGTATCTCCAGCCGTGGAAAAAAAATTGCTTAATTCATGTTTGTTCATTGACTGATTTATAGATATTAGTCTATCAGTTCAAGGCTTGAAGCCTTTCCCCTCCTTGTATCAGCAGTGTTCTCTGCTGCACATATACCGAGGGAGTGAGCTCACACCTTATGAGGATTATTCCGAAGGATGTTTTGTCTAATACTAGATATTACTCTATCTATCAATCAATCAATACATATTTATTTTGCACATATTATATGCCTGGCCCTGTGCAAAGTGTTAAAGATATAAAGACCAAAAATTAAATAAATAAATAATAAGAAGAAATAGCCCCTGTCATGAAGAGGTTTGCATTCCATTAGAGATGGTAATCTAAACATAACATCTATACAATACATGCCTATTCAAAAATATATACAAAATTGCATGTGCAATGTATGTATGTATGTAACTATATCAGGGAGGGTATTAGTTGATGAAGAGATCAGGTAAAGGCCATCACACTACCTTGAAGAATCTACTCACAAAATTCTAGCTAATGGAGGTAGAATAAATCAAAAAGTCATAAAGTCAGAAGAAACTTTGGAATATTAGTTAGTCCAAACTCCTCACTTTAGAGACAAGATGACCGAGTCTCAGAAAAGGGACAGGACTGGACACCAAGGTCACCCAGGTCATAAGAGGAGCTGGTCTTTGAAGGCCAGCTCTAAAAGTGGCGCTCCTGATTTCAGATCCCACCTGGACCAACACCCAAGGCCACCAGCCTCCAGAGAAGGAGAGCCCACCCCTCCGTCCAGAGGCAGCCTATTCATTGTAAGGCACTGATTCTAAACCTGCTCCTTGGCAACTCTGATCCCCTGTTCCTAATTCTGCATCTGGGACCAAGAGAAACAAGCCTGATCCCACTTCCACTCTTATCAACTGAAGACAAGTCAGCAGCTTGTCCCACCCTAACACAGTCTTCTTCAGACTCAATATCCCTTCAAATAATCCTCATGGGATATGAACTCACTCTCTTGGTACATGCAGGATAACCGAAGGCTGGAGGGACAAGGAAGAAACAGGGAAGCTTCCCAAAAGAAGTGGCTTCAGAGCAAGCATGGAAGGAAGGTGAGAATGCTAAAAGGCAGAAGGACTCAAAGATCAGTCCATAGACAAGTCTGAATGGCAAACAGAATGAACATGGGGGTGATGAAATAAGCTTGGAAGAACAGACTGGAGCCTACCTGGGATAGGCAAGCGTGTAGTTTATTCTGGAGGCCACAGGGCATCACAGAAGAGTCCTGAAAACGAGATTGCTTTTCAGTTAGGGGGATTATTTTGCTAATTGTGTCAGGGATGGCTCTGAGAAGGGGGGAGACTAGAGGTGAGAGGCTAGTCAGAAGGCCATTTCTATAGGAGGAAGGAGAAGCAAGAGTGTGGAGCTAAGTGCTGGAGGGGACGGGCTGAGGGTGCAGATGACGAGGTGGAAGGGAGCGGACCCGCATCTTCTGAGACAAGAGGGACAAAAACACAGGAAGGTGTGGAGAGAATGAGGGAGCCCACATGGAGCAGCCCCACGACCCCTCAGCCTGGGTTATCATCACATCAGCAGCTCCTGAGAGAGCAAAGGATTCGCTGACAAATGTGAAATTGGAGGATTGGCAATGTTCTGGAAAAGGAAAAGCCAAGACACAAGCTAATGTTAGCAAGAGACACCCCCTCTTTCCTGGCCCTCTGCAGATATCAACCACCCACCATCCAGAAGATGCCCCCCATTCCTGTCGGCCAAAATGAGACACAGGAAGTCTTCCAAGACCAAACAGACCTTGAACTACATTCTCAGCCTGGAACCTAGAGACAGTTGAGAATTTTTTTATGTGGGTGAGCCATCATGCTTTCCTCTGAACATCTCCAGTGCAGGCATTCTGAAAGGATCACAGATCTGGGGCCAGAAGAGATCTGAGGACAGGTGAGGGACCTGTGAGGCCCAGCGCTGGCCCAAAGCCACACGGCAATGCCACTGGATCATGGACTTGGGGCCAGAAGAGACCTCAGAGTCTAACTCGCTCATCTTTACAGGTCAAGAGAGTGGGGAATGGAGAGTAGGTGAAGTCACCAGCCCCGAGTCACACAGGTGGGAAATGCGGCAGCTATCCAGGACTCAGACCCTAGGCTTCTGCCTTCTCCCTAAACCCAGCTGCTGCCCCACACGGAGATCCAGAGTTTGCATGATTAATTCTCAGTCACACAATGACAATAGTTAGATTAACTGATAAACAGAAGCACGTAGAGAATATACATATTTGTGTCTAATGGTAGCCATCTCCAGGACAGGAGAGGACAGGACAGGAGTGGAGGGAGAAAAAAAGAGGAAAATAATTTACACGATAACTTTATTATATATTTAAAAGGAATAACAAGTTATATACAACTGATTTGCAACTTCATGTGCAACCATCTTTTTTATTATATCAAATTATATTATGGAAATGCTTGTTTTATACCATAAACTAAAAAATAGTAAAAATTTAGAGGAAGCAGAAGCAGCAGCAGGAGAAGAAGCAGAAGCAGAAGAAGCAGAAGAAGAAGAAGAAGAAGAAGAAGAAGAAGAAGAAGAAGAAGAAGAAGGAGGAGGAGGAGGATGAGGAGGAGAAGGAGGAGGAAGAGGAGGAAGAGGAGGAAGAGGAGAAGGAGGAGGAGGAGGGGAAGGAGGAGGAGGAGGAGGAGAAGAAGAAGAAGAAGAAGAAGAAGAAGAAGAAGAAGAAGAAGAAGAAGAAGGAGAAGGAGAAGGAGGAGGAGGAGGAGGAGAAGGAGGAGGAAGAGGAGGAAGAGGAGGAAGAGGAGGAGGAGGAGAAGGAGGAGGAGGAGGGGAAGGAGAAGAAGAAGCAGAAGAAGAAGAAGAATCTTGTGGATAGTGAGCTCCCAGTCCTTTGCCTCTTTTTGTACACTCAGGACTTAGCACAGTGCCTGGCACATAGGAGGGACCTGATGAAAGTTTAGTGACTAAATGGGTAAATTGGGGGGGTCATTGAAGGTGGGGAGGGAGTCTGTCCTGACACACATTGAGAACTGTAACCTCAGATACAATCAGAGATGGAGGCATCTCGGGCAGCTCAGGTCCCAGGCCCTGGGCACCAGCAGCGGCTCCCCCAGACACCAACCTTCAGAGAATCCCGGCTGCCTCCCCAAACCCAAAGGTTTGTAGGCCAACAACTTACATCCTCTGGAGACATCCCTAATGTCTGCCATGTTGACACACACAGGTGAGTTGCCCTGCTATGGGGTGTGAGTCCTCCCCACAACATCTCACCCAGAATCCAAGAGTCCGAGTATGTAGAGTAGAGGGACAATCAAGGTAGATCTTGGGCCTTTCAAGATGAGAAAATTCACCTTGTCCGTGCATCCCAGATTAAGCATCCTTGTCCAAAGCAGAAACTCCTTCCACCAATGGATGATGGTGATTTCTCTTTGGTCTTAGAATTGCCTGTAAGGGAGGTCTGAGAGGTCTAAGGACTGACCCAGGGTCCTACCACCAGTATGGCTCAGATGCAGGATTTGAACCCAAGTCTTCCTAACTCTCTCTCATGGTGCCTCTCATTATTGTTACTGATGATAATAATGGGAGAGGAGGAATTTCTGGAGATCTTTTTGTATAAATTATCTCAATTCTAACTCAATAATCCTGTGATGATAAAGGAAGGTGGGAAGGGGGGTAGACGGAGACGGAGAACTCATGCAGATTTAGAGGCAGCCACCTTCTCTCTGTCTCTCTCTCTCTGAATCATAAGTGAGCAGACCCCCTCCTCAAAGAACAAATAAACCAAATTAAATAAGCAAACGGACTTATTCTGAAATGGCTAAGTTAATGTAATTAATAAGCGAATAAATGAACGAATGAATGGATGAGTAAATAAACAGATGAAGGAATGAGCGAGCAGATACCTACCTCCCGAATGCTTTACGAAATACTAAAAGAATATGAGAGAAAAGCAAACCGGGCATGGTTCTGCTCGTCACAGAGAGTGATCCAGAGAAATTATGCATGGCAAAAGAAGCAACATCCAGATGAGCTGAACTCGGCAACAGCAGAAGGATCATCACAGGATGACAGACGCAGAGCTGGAAAGGACCCTAGAAGATATTCACTCCAACTCTCCATTTTACAGGCGAGAAAACTGAGGTCTGCGGTAGTTAAGTGACCCCTCAAAGGTCACACAGGTAGTTAACAGAGGCAGGTTTTGAACCCAGGCCCTCTGGCTCCAAACCAGTTCCTTTATCCTTTGTACCACATGTACGCCGGAATGATCAAGCAGAATTCTATTCAACACTTATTAAGCGCCTACTACATGCCAGGTACGTGGGATACCAAGACAGAAATGACAAAGCCCTGCCCTCAAGGAGCTTATGTTCTAACAGAGAACAGGAAGGAAGAGCCCAGTTTTCTCCCTGCTGGAGGCCAGATGGATGGCTCCAGGTGACTTTAGGCTCACAAGTGAGGCTCTTCAGGCAGATGGGAATGGACAAATGTCTTTTCTGAGCCTCTTTTTAATCCTCTCACCCCACTAAACCAGTCCGAGAGGAGCCATTAACACTTTAAGATACATGGAGTCCTTCAAATGAAGTCATTAGTTCCATTTTCTCACTTTACCTCTGGCACAAGCGACTCTGGAAAAGTCACTTAACTTCTCAACGCCGCAGGCAATCCCACTAAACAGGGGCGGTAACCTGTTGTTCACAGGATTTCATGGACAGATTTCAGGGAGCCTCTGACATTGGATGGGGAAAAAGACATCTTTATTTTCACTGACTTTTAACCAAAATTTAGCATTTCTATCGATCATGATTTTTAAAACAAACACATTATTCCGAGAAAAGGGGCTGTAAGCTTCTCCAGACCACAAATGGGGTCCATGACGCAGAAGGTTAAGAAGAAACTCTTAAGACAGAAAGTTAAAGAGATTATCGGTAGCTCTGAAGGCCAAACACAGAGGTTCAAATCCTTGCCTTTGTGAGCCTGGGCAATTCAGTTAATGTTTATGGGTCTCAGAATTTCCTCGTATGTGAAACAAACAGGAGGGATGAGATGCCCAGGTAAGATTCTTGAGGCATGGAAGAAAATAATCTATTTTAACTGAGATAATGTGTGTGAAAATTCTTTGCAAACTTTTGAGGTGCTCTAAAATAAATGAGTATTAATATTATTATTTATTAGTCAATAATATTATTAACATGACCATTATTAACTAGGAACTATACGGTTAATTCTTTAAGTTCTCTTTCTATAATTTGGGGGGAAAATCACTGTCTTACCCTGGGCACACAGTCAATTATCCTGAGGATCCAGGCCAAAGATATATATTTTATAAACACCTAGAATCGGGCTATCGAGCTGCTTCATGGAATCCCAGAATGTCTAGCTCTGGCTGGAAGTCACCTGACTGGACATCTTGACCAAGTCTCACCTGAAGAGAAGTCCTCTCTCCAATACACAACACGCAAACGATGGTCAAGACAGTTCTGACTTGAAGACTGAGGAAAGTCATTCTCTTCCCGTTCCGGACAGAATGATTTAATGATAGAAAGTTTTCCCTCTCATCAAACCTCAAGACATAATTTCCACCTAATGGCCTGGGACTTGAAAGCAAAGGAAGACGAATCAAATGCTTTAAAAAAAAATTAGTATTTTGTTTTTCCCCAGTTACATGTAAAAATAATTTTTAACATTTGTTGGGTTTTTTTAATTTTGAGCTCCAAATTCTAGTATTCCCTCTCTTCCCTGAAACTGTAAGCAATTGGATATAGGTTATACATATGTAATCACGTAAAACATTTTTCCATGTTAGTCATAATAAATTGCTGCTTTAGTTCATTTTTAATTATGAAATTATACAAAATCTTAATAGACATGAAAATATCAATAAATAAAAGGAAAAAAGTCATATCTCAAATTGTGACCTTTGGTGCATAATTTTTTAAAGCAGGAATTAAACTGAACATTCTAATGCCAACACTGCCCTGCTGGTCTATGTCGCCATTCTTCCCTCTGTTCTCTTCGGTGTCATTTTTTTTTTAAACATGGCATAGCAACTTAGCACAGCACTGTAAACGCAAATACCGACAAAAAGGAAGCATTTAATAAATGCTTTATCACCCCTAACAATCAAGCCTAACAGCTTTTGCACATGACAGCCTTTCCAATACTTCGATGGTGGTCAACATCCAAGTCTTCTCTCCTCCAAACTAAAAATAAAAATTCTCACATAACTGATTTGGAGCTAGAAGGGTCCAGGGAGTCATTCTAGTGCCAGAGATTCTTTTTGTTTTTTTTTTTAACATTTTTTTTTCTTGCAGAGGGGAAGGCAGGGCAATTGGGGTTAAGTGACTTGCCCAAGGTCACACAGTTAGTAAGTGTGTCAAGTGTCTGAGGCCGGATTTGAACTCAGGTCCTCCTGACTGCAGGGCTGGTGCTCTACTCATTGTGCCAGCTAGCTGCCCCCATGCCAGAGATTCTTAACCTGGGATCTACGAACTTTAAAAAAAATTGCTAACTGTATCTCAATATAATTGGTTTCTCTTGTAACGCTGTGTGCCTCATTTTATGTATTTAAAAGCATCATTACTAAAAGGGTCCAGAGGCTTCACTCGAAGGCCAGAGGGGGTCCATGACACAAAGGCTAAGGACCTTCTAGACCAGTTCTTTTATTTTACAGGCAGGGAAACTGAGGTCTACACAGGTTAAGTGACTAGTCTAAGACCAGAAGGGGCAGAGGAAGGATATTCCCATCCTCCGGCTTGATATTCAACATTCTCTAAATAAGCCTTCAATAAATCCTCATGGGGTATGACTTAAGACCTTATTCCCCATTCTGGTCACCTCATACTGGGCACTTACCATCATCAACACCCCTTTCAGAAAGGTGGTGCCCAGGACTAGAAGCTTGATTCTAGGCAGAGTCTGACCAGGGCAGAGGACAAGACAGCCGACTCCTCCTTATTCCTCTAGCACTGAGTTTTTAACACAGCCCAAAGGTGCATTAAGTGCCACAGTATACTACAGCTAATACTGAGCTTCCAGGACACTGAAACCCTCAGATCTTTTTCAGTGGAAGCGCCGTCTAGAGACATCTCCCTCAAATGCAGGTTGTAAAGAGTCCTTCTCCAAACCAATGTTCACCAAGGCAGGCAGGGCACCGAGATCAGCAAGAATGCTGATGGAGTTCCTATCACCTGGAGGACTCCAGGGTTTAGTCCAGTGCCTGGCACACAGAAGGCACTTAATAAATGCTTTGTGACTGACCAACGGCACTACAACCTAGCACTATGGAGATGCTTGAAAATTATCTGTCGAATGAAGGAATAAATAAAAAGAAAGATTCATTCACACCCGATATTAAGTTGGGGGCGGCACAGTGGATAGAGCACTGGATCCGGAGCTGGGAAGACCTAAGTTCAAATCCAGCCTCCAACACTAGCTGTGTGGCCCTGGGCAAGTCACTTAACCCTGTTTGTGCTAATTACATTTTCTGGATTTTATGCAAATTTGTGAGCTTCTTAATAGGATAGCCTGATACAGTAGGAAAAGTACCAGATGGAGAATCTGCAGGTCTGGGTTCAAATCCTGACTCTGCCATTTACTTACTTCTGTAACCTTGGCAAGTCACTTTTTGTCTCAGAGATAAACTTTAAATTTCCTTTCACCTCTGAAAATAAAGAGGCCCTTCCCCCACAACTCAGGAAATGAGGAGGCTAGCAGTCAGAGCTACCAAGAAACTGCTCATCGCTTAAGTCCTCTGCACTGTCAGATGGTGCAGCATCATTAAGAGAGATCTTGTCTGTGGAAATGAAATGTCTCTATTTGCCCAGCAGGCAAAGTCTCCTGGGCATCTCCTTCTATTAGAATGGGGCCTCCTAGAGAGCAGATGGACTTGCTTTTCCCTTTGGATGCCGGGCCCTAGCAATCTAGTTACCTGACTTTCTCATTCGTTCTTTCTGGAATCAAAGGATGTGGGTTCAAATCCTACCTCTGACCTGGGGCAAATCACCTAAGTCCCAAGTGCCTCCATTCCTTCATTTGTAAAAAAAAAAACTTGGACTGCACTATCCCTTTCCAGGTCTTGAATTATGATTCCCCAGCCTCAATAAGCCTAATTACTTATTTCTCTACTAGGCAGAAAGGAATGGGAAAAGATTATGACATTTAAACTCACAGAAGTTACTTTAGGTGGGTACGGTAAAATAAGTGTGTCGTAACCGTTAAACCCTGGACTTTGCATCAGGAAGACATGTGATCACATCCCAACTGGGGCACATACTAGTGTGTGACCCTAGCAAGGCAGGCTTCGACTTCCTCATCTGTCAAATGAGGAGCTGAGTTGACGATGGCCTTTAAGGTTCTTTCCAGCTCTAAATCCACGATCCAGCAAATTATGCCGGTCAGTCAATGAACATTTATCAAGTGCCTACTATGTGGCAGGTACTGCACCGAGCACAGAGAATGCAAAGAAAGGTAAAAGATGGTCTCCAGGGGACCTAGTATTCCATGAAGACTTTGTCACAAGGTGCCTATCCGGACTGAAAACCAACAGATCCATCTATAAGATGACATCTTTGGAAGGGAAATGATATTTCCATGAAATCATCATAAAACGCATCAGTCAACAGAATGACTGTGCTCAGAAGTATGGCTCTTCCGCCAAAAATTATTAGCTGGCCAGTGTGGATCCTTACCCTTTACCATAATAATACACTTTCACTAAGAAATATTTAAATAATGATTATTCTGAGGAGCTTCTTTCATTTCTTAAGTATGATTTTAACTAGAATGAGAAGAAGTGGGTAACATGATACAGACTGATCTTTTGAAGCCAGCCACAGGCCCAGGCTTCAATCACATTTTTTTCACGATGAAAAACCAAAGAAAGTAGCATCTTGTTCAAATTCAAGCTGTTGCTTTACATAACTATTCAAAAGACTACAAAGGCCCAAGTCCTCACTGGAGTATTCCTCTATATACGAATGACATCTAGTGCAGGAGCTGGTGATGATCGATTTAAATCATTGTCTATTTTGTCCAAATAATTTATTTCCCCCCCCCCACTTCATTGGCCAGGTTTCAATCAATCAATCAACAAGCATTTTTTTTTATTAAGCACCTACATGCTAAGATGATATACAATGAAATAAGCAACCTTACTTCCAAAGAGCTCATGTCCTAATGCAGAAAGACAACAAACAGGTTAAGTACAAAGTGAATAAACACAAATACGTACAGAGTTATTAACCAGAGGGTAGTTTAGGGGAAGACTCCAGCAGTGAGGACAATCAGGAAGGGCTTCACAGAGAAGGTGCTGCTTGAGGGATACCTCAGATGGGAAGCATGCCAAGCATTGGAGATGGCCAGGGCAAAGGCAGGTGAAGAAGCTTGTAGCAGGAGAGAGGAGAACACTAAAACCTGAGAACATTGGTGGGACAAAAAAATGGGATGATGAACTGCTAAGTTAGGTGCCTTTCAGCACAAGGGAAGGAGCTTCAATCTCCTTAAAGGGAGGGGAGGGGGAAGCAGAGGAGAAAGAGCAAAAGAAGAAGAATCCAATAGGCAGACATTGGCGTCAGAGCAGGCATTCACAGATCCTTCACTTGGAGTTGGAATGGACCTCAAGGAACACTGAGGCTAAGCTGTAACTAGAAAGAATTCCCTCAACCACATCCCTTACAAGAGGCCAACCAACTGGCCTCATTGTGAAAACCTTCAGGGCACTGAGGGGTGGGGAGAGATCACTAGATCCCAAGGCAGCCAGTTCAACTTGGGGACAGCTCCAATTATTAGAAAGACTTTCCTGACATCAAGCTGAAATTTATCTCCTTTTAACGGCTACTGTGACTATTAGTTGTTCCTTCTGGAACCAATCCCTCTTCCAGGGATAAATATCTGCTGTCACATCAGTACCCCCTAAATCCTTCCTTCTCCAGGCTAACCATCCTTGGCCACTTCAGCTGATCCCAATAAGGCAAGAACCAAGGCCTTTCCCCATCCCCGCTGTCCTCCTCTGGATGTCTTCTTGACCAATTTCCTTCCTAAAATTCTGTGAGTAGAACTGAGCCACAACAAAGTTGAGTGGGAATCTCACCTCCTTCTTCTTGGACGTTAGGTCTCTGGGAACATGTTACATTTCCTGGCTGCCAGAGTGCACTACTGAATCATTTTGAGTTGGTTATTCCATTCAGAACAAAGGTAGAGAGGCAAGAAAACATGGAACCCAGCAGAAGGAATACTGGTTTTGGAATCAGAGGACATGGGGTCACATTCCTCCTCGGGTGCTATCTGTGTGACCATGAGCAGGTCACGTGAATACTGTGGGCCTCAGTTTCCTCATCTATACTGGATAAACCTTGAAGTCTCTTCCAGCCTGAGATCTGTGAACTTGGATGACTGAAATCTTGAACTGCTCATGCTAGCAGACATCCACACATACATACTCCAACAGATGGCTGTGCATGTGAGAATGGAAGAAATGGAGGCCAGCAATGAAACAACATTGGTCATGGAAGAATGCTCTTGTTCTTGCAACTAAAAGAAAAATGTGGGTGGCAGGACCATGCCCAACACCTGGTCACTGGCCAAGCTTCTGGCTCACACTTCCTTGTCTTCATTCCTTTTCCTTCATGTGGTGGTCAAATCAGCAAAGTGGGTTATTAATACCACCCCCACTGACAAATGAGACCCCAAAATCATACCAATAAGCTCAACATTTCAAAGGTTTGAGATTTTTTTCTATTGCCCAGATAATTTTTTCAACCCTCCACCTTATTCACGAAAATGATCTACATTACTAATGTCTTATTCGACAAAGATAAGTGCTCCTTTTATTCCCTGAATAATTCCAAGGAGAATAAATGTACAGCACAACGTTAGCTGGCACTCTGATTCTGTCGGGAAGTGGGTTTTTGCAGAAGAGTTTTTTTTAAGTAACTTCATCCCTTTAGGCAAAATACTCTGCAGGGACCAAGAAAGACTGTAGAGCTTCTCCACTCCCCATCTCTACCCATGCACACACCAAAGAGCAGCCCAACAGCCTCCCTCTTAGATCAACAGAGAGGGTTAGTCTGGACTTTGCCACAAGCTAGAGGAATGACCTTGAACAAGTGATTCTGCCTATCTGTTCTTCCTCTTTCCTCATTAGTGTTAGGTTGGATATGAGGAAGAGTTCATAACTTAGGCTCTTCGGTCTTTTCTTTAAAGTATCCTGATAGTACATTTCAATATATAATGGGTTTTCTTTGTAATCTTCTTTATTATTATTTTTTGCATAAAAACATTATTGTGGGATGGGCTTCTTAGACATCCCCAGTGGCTAAGAAGTCCACGACAAAAGTCAAGTCAAGATCCTTGGATGAGAGAATCTCCAAAGGTCCCTTCCAGACTTAACAGGCCGTGGTTTTACAGGTTCTACTCAACACAACCATAAGATCCTCTTCGAAGAGTCTATCACAGATGTGCTCTGAAGAAAAGGAAAGCCATCACTTCAAGTCCTCTTAATGGGATAATAGCTGAAATTTTCAAAAACAAAGCAAACACACAATACATATGTGCCTCACGCTCATATACTTAGCGACTAAGAAAAATTCCTTCCACTAAGATCTTCATTTCTCTCTGTATTTCTCAGAGACACTGAAAAATTGAGACATCTATCCCCCTCACTCCCCCAACTCTGTTTTGAAGGAAGTGATTTGAGGTTAACGAGGAAGCTAACTTCTAAGCTGTATTAATTATGCCAATACTGTGTGGTTCAAGTTCAGTGATTCCCAGTTAACCTCACTTTGGTAACAAAGCTCAAAACAAAACAAAACTCTGGAAACCCAAGTCACGCAGGTTCGACTGAATGAAACATTTCCCTTGAGGTCCTTTAGGACAGGCCCCAACTTGGTCTCAAGCCACGGATCTCAAGGGAAGTGTTTCATTCAATTGCACTCCTGTTTTGTGCACATAATAAAATCTAAACCAGTCAAAGCTTCTCTACTTTGAGATTTTCTGACTAGATGGCTTTACAGCTTTACACCCCATTACTGTATTCTGTCCAGGCCCTGGGATGGAAGCAGTAACATGTTGTAGAGTAACAGTACTTCTGAAATAGTTCCCTCTCCTTCAACATTATATATAGATTAAGAGGGAGAAGAGTCCTGAGAGATCAACACCACACCTAGGCCAAGACCACACAAGGAGTCCTGCAAAAGCCCTGGGATTTAAACCCAGGGCCTCTGCATCTGAGGTTCCGACTTTGGTTTTTTTGTTTGTTTTTGCTTTAAATAATTTGCTAACTGCATTTCAACATAATTGGTGTCCTTTGTAATCCTCTGCATTTTATCATATGCATTTTAAAAAATTATTCTGAGGATTTCACAGGCTTCAGAAGACTGCTGATGAGATCCATGACATTTAAAAAAAAAGTTTCAGAATTCATGTTCTATCAGAAGGGCCAATGCAGAGCCCCAACACTCCCAAGAGCAGGCAGAACCAGGTGAAAACCTAACTGAGAAATGTTTACAACAGAAATAAACATTCAATACAAGGCAGATAATGTTAATTTGTGGTTTTCTAAGTCAATCTGCCACCCCCAGGGATCTCAGGCTATTTGAGCAGGATACTGTTGCTGTACACAATGAAGCCTCTTCTTTCCAGGTGCTTCCCACATCTGCAGAACTGTTTGGATCAATTGTTCCTAATTAAAACTCTTGGGACAGGAGCCAGAATCAACTAGGAGAGCCTGGACACCGTACTTAAAGGAAATCTCCTACCCTGTATGCAAGGCCCAGAATTCTTATGAGTTACTATCTGTTGCTCAGCTTTGGGCCCCTACCCCTTCCATCACCACCATATGCTCAATGTTATAGTTTCAAAACACAATGAATGAGCCAATGATGAAAATGAGCAAACAAAAATCTCACAGAGTTTGACCGCATGGAGGACTTTAAGGCAGATAAAGGCACCTGACATACCTAATTATGTCTAAACTTCCCACCATCATGTGAGGTGGGAGCTACATGTACGATTATCCCCATTGTACTCCTGAGGAACTGAGCCTCAGAGAGGGCAAACACTTTGTGGCCACACAGGAGAAAATGAGAGGATATGTGTAAAGCACTTTGCAAACATTCAAGTGTTACACATTGTAGCTACGATCCTTGTTACTACTGTTCTTAGAGTTAACAAGTATCCTTAGAAGTAGGATTTAAACCCAGGTTTCCCTGACCTCCCAAGCTAAGTGTTCTTTTCACTGACCACATTGCCTCTCTAAACTCTGCAAAGAGCTCCCTGCCTCAGAGCAACAAGCAAGTGCCTTTTACATGCATGTGATAAACCTCGTACGATTTCAAGATGTGGGTGAAATCAGTTCACAGCATGCTGGCCTGAGAGCTGGGAAGGCCCTTTGAGATTGCCCACTATAATCCCCTGTGTTTTATAGAAAAGGAAACCGAGGAAGCCCAGAGAGGTAAAGCAACGTGCCTTGCCAACAGTCGCACAGAGTCCAAATCTGAATCTAGGAATCCAACGCTCTTGACATCAGGAAGTCCTAACATAACTACAGTACAGCTGAGTGTTTAAGTACAGAAAGTGCTTGAGAATAGGTACACAGAGTATGAATTCCAGGCCAATACACACAAAGTGCTGTCCCAAAGTGTCCTTTGAAGCAGCCTTGTGGTAACCAATTCCATTTTCTTCGCCAGAGCTGATAGGATCTTGCAATGGACAGCTGGGTGGCTAGGCCTCCTGACATTCCAACTGAGGAGCATCGACGGCCTCCTTTGTCCCTACAGACACACAGACTAACTCACAGCTGTTCCAGATCTCCTCTTTTTATGCACCAAGGACAGACTCAGAACTGACACTATTCTCAAACAGCAATAGAAAAATAAGGACCCAAGATCTTCCAAGCAGCACGTCCCTTCCTTCTCTCCCACCCGCATCATCCATGAACACACAGCAGATTCTATGCACACCTCCCTAACTCGAAGGCCTGTTCATATACTATGACATCAGAAGGGGAAAATGAGCCAAGTTTAGAACTCCATCTGGGACAAATAACGTGCAGGCACACTATGACTTCTTTTGTTTATATACATGGGGAAATATGTCTTGGTGGTAAGTGAACTCACTCTTAAGATTTATTTCCCAAGGCCTCCAAAACAATATTCTGCCCCCTGAAGCAAATCCATGCATCCAGGTCTCTTTACAAAGTTATGCATAAGTGATTTTTAACAGGGCACATGATTTTGAAACATATAATTAACAACTAAGTGGAGGTAGAAACCCAAGGAGCTCTTACTCAATTTACAACAAAGAAAGTGGGGAAATCGCTTTCACAAATGGGGTGGGGTGCCATGGTCCACTGTGCAAATACTGTGCTAAGAGTAATTACCTAAAGGTCTCCCATTCTTCATCCTAGGAAGGAGAAATGAAAGCCAGAGGGCCTTGGCACAGTTAACAACAGCACAGGAGGGCAGGTTGTTCTGTTAATACTCAATGGCTCTGGGATCTCATTGATAATGGGTATTTCTTCCAATACTGGATTCCATATGCGAGCTTCTCTGCTGTGCCTTGCACAAGACCCTCTGTTTTCTGACTCTGAGCATTTTCACTGACTGTCCTCCTTTCTCAGCATGCTCTCCTTCCTCTCATCTCTGCCTCCTGGCTTCCCCCAAGTCTCAGCAGAAATCCCACCTGCTGCAGGGAGTCTTTCCTGGAACCCCTCTGTGATTATCGCCAATTTGCCCTGTAGGTATCTCGTATGTACACAGTTATTCGCTGACTGTCTCCTCACTGCAATGTGAGCTTCTTGAGAGAAAAGATTGTTTTTGCCTCTTTATCTGTATCCCCAGTGCTTATTACATAGTGGGTACTTAATAAATGCTTATTAATCCTACTAGCTTTGGCTTGCCTGTATCAATTCCACGCATCCCCTTCCTGTGCAAATCTTGTCCGTATCCTCTTGTGTCTTCCTCCATAGCAGAGCCTCTGATCACAGTGGTGGTCTTCTCATTCTCTTGACAATGGGTAGTCACCAAGGCATTGCATGGGATCTATTCGTTATGCCTCGTTGTCATTACAGAACCAGTCTGGCTCCTCTTTTCCCTACCACCTGACTGCTGTCCAGGAGAATTTCATCAATTCTTTGGCTCCTGTGGTGATTCTGTGCCTTGCCTGGTTTCAGGGAGAATTATCAAAAGGGAGAAGCTTGGGAGTCACTAAAAGGACCGTATGTTTTTCCAAAGGCAGCCTAGTCACTTTTTTTTTTAAAGGAAAGAACAGGTGAAAAAAACTGACAAACGTAAATGTGTGAGTAGGAGTACTTCATGATTTCAAGGATTCTGTGGGCTTCTCTTACCAATACAGATGACAGTTCCTCTCTACCTCAAAAGGGAGTTTTTATAAGATGTTGTGACCAAAAAATTCATGACCCTGCAGCAACCTGGAGATGAGTCTATACAAATGGAATTAGACTGGTCTTCAAATGACATACAGACCACTTATAAAATCTAGAACAAAGATAGATTATGTCTAGCTTTGTTCTATATATTACATACAGGTGTGCATGCATATGTGAGCGTATCAAAATGTAAACTTGAGAAAAGGGACTTTCTCACTTTTCTATCTCTATTCCCAGCACTCAGCAGGAGCTTAATAAACAATTTTTTAGTGGGAAGGGAAGAGAGATATTTACTAAGCACCCTACTATGTGCCACTATCTACCACTGTGCCAAGTACTTTGCAAACATTATCTTATTTGATTCTCAACTACCCTATGAAGTAGGTGCTTTCCATCTTACAGCTGAGGAAACCAAGGCAAAGGGGTTAAGTGAATCACCCAGAGTCACACAGTATCTGAGGTTAGATTTGAACTAAGATTTTCCTGACTCTGGGGCTAGCACTCTATCCACTGCACCACCCAGGTGATTTTATTATTTATTAATATCATTAATTCATTCATGTATTTATGTGTGTGTACATATGTATATGGACATATGTAAATACAGGTTGCTTTTTATGAAAGATATTTAACAGGAAACAGTTATCAATCCAAATATTGAAACTTAAAATGCCAAAAAAAAAAAG
>CM053626.1:24438533-24491347 GCA_028646595.1 Phalanger gymnotis | reverse complement strand
CTTGAAATCCCTGGCTCCCTTTGAGGCTTGGCTCAGGTAACACCTTCTCCATAAGGTCTCTGCCAATTCTACCGGTTCTTAATGCTCTCCCATCACCACCAAAATATCTTGTATTAATTTGTCCCATATTTTGGATTTTACCTACCTGTCTATATCTCTAGTGTAAAAAGTAAATACTTTGATTTTTTGTCTTATATCCCCAGAGCCTAGAACAGTGCCTGTATATGAAGTGAACTGAATTTTAAGTTGAAAACATTCAAATATAGCCTCACAACAGACTAGTTGGTGCAATGGAAAAAGCACTACTTCTGATGTTTACTGTGACCTTGGGCAAGTGACTTAAATTTCCTGGCTTAGGTCTCCTACCTCTAAACTGGCAAGCCAGGCAGTGAGGCAGGGGGAGGTGTTGTCAAGGAGATGGCCTCATTAATCTTATCCAGCTCCAATGTGCTGTCCAAGGCCCAGCCCAGCTACATAGGAAAAGCTTTCTCACCAGACACTGTACAGGTCAGTGAGGAATCTGGTGGGGCCAGGGTAATGACTCACAAAACTAAAAGCACACAGAATGGCCCTCACTATTATTTACTTGCCATTTTTTTTCTACTGTGATGGCAGAGAGGTAGTTAAGTAGTGCAATGCACAAGAGTGACAGGCCTAGGGTCAGGAAGACTCATCTTCATGAGCTCAGATCTGGCCTCTGACACTTACTAGCTGTAAGACCCTGGGTAAGTCACATAAGCCTGTTTGCCTCAGTTTTCTTATCTGTAAAAGAAGCTAGAAAATAAGGTCATGTAGAGTCAGACACCCCTGAAAAACAACTTTACAATAACAATATGATGGTAAAAGTTGGAAGTGTAAAAAGTTTAGATTAGCTACAAACAAGAGGTTAACTCTTGGTACTCAACATTCAATGACTGAGTTAATACATATTAGAAAAACACAAATTTATACTGACATCCATCTTACAAGTTAAATGAGAAGAAGAAAATGAAGCTAAATAGAAGAATGACTAAAGGTTCTCCTCAGAGAAGCAAATAAAAGACTCAGTGTTAAAAAGATGTGAGTTCAAATCCCACCTCAGAAGCTTATTAATGTATGACCTCTGAGCTTCAGTTTCCTCATCTGTATAATGTGGGGGTTGGAGTAGATGGCGTCTAAGGTCCATTCCATAGATTCTGTGACCCATTCTAGGTATGTGACAATATGGTGTGGTGGGTTTCACGGGCCCCATGGCAACAAGAAACATGCTTTCCTAGGACACTGAGTGATGGTATCATGCAGGTCACACAAAGAATAAAAGCAAACGGGCCACCAGGAAGATGACTAGAGTTTATATACCAGCAACCAATGGAAAACATGAAACGGGAGAAAAATTCCATGGCAAACTGGCTGAGAATACCCATGACTTCAACGTGCTAGTGGGCACAGGGAGGATGGCAAAAACTTGTGGAAAGTGTGCTTCAGGAATGACGGAGACTCAATGTTAATAAACCCATCTGAAGTTCCAAGCTGGTATATCATGGTGACTCCATCCCAAAGCTGGAATGCAGTAGAAGAGGTAGGGACCAAACAATGTAATGAAAAACGAAATGCTGGCTACCTATGGAGCAGGCATTTCACAATCATCGGGGTCTACATAAGTGCATAGGCATGCAGAGTCAGATAGCTGGGACTGGCTAAGGCCAAAGTAAAAACCCAAAGAGGAAGAGGATGCAGATCAGAAGACCCTGAGTACAATTCCAACAGTGGAAACGGCCTGTCTGAACAAGCTGCAGTGGACAAACACAATCTATTAGGTGACCTTAAATGATCAGTTACCACAACGAGGAGGCCAAAAGAGTCCAGAAACCACCACTGTCAGCCAACTCTGACTTGCCATCAAAGATACATGGCGGCCAAAAGCAACACTGGTTTGGAGTACAAGTTCATCTGCAGACTATTATGAAGGAGAATCAAACAAGACCAAGAGCATTACTCAGGGAACCGAGAGGTCACTGGGCTTGCGGTCAGGAAAAGCCGAGTTCAAACATACCTCAGATACTTAACCAGATAAGTGACCTTAATCAGTGTGTGCCTCAGTTTCCTCATCTGTAAAATACTCGACGGCCTCTAAGGTCCCTTCCAGCTTTAAACCTTTGATCCTATGAGGGACACCCAGGTAGAGTGGACAGAGTTCTTGACTTGCAGTCAAGAAACCTGAGTTCGAACTGTACCTCTAGCATTTGTTAACTTCGTGACCTTAAGACAGGTGACTTCTCTGAGGCTCAGTTTCCAATGCAGTCAAACAGATACAATACTTGTGCTGCCCATCCAACGCTAGTTTTGCGCAAAACGGTTAAGAAAGCGTGATACGCTATATCAAAATGCGCTATCAGGGACAATATCAGCTTGAAAATCATTGAGGAAAAAAAATGAACCTGAACAAATTTCAGCTATGTGACCCCAAAATGGGGACGAGCCTACTCAGCCAAATTATGTTGCCCGCTTTCTCCTCCTCCCAATACAACATAAGCTACTTTTCAAGGAGTTCTCAGGGGTTGGTGTATAGGACTAGCAACCAGGAAAAGCTTACTGCATTGAACTGCACCGAACTGAATTGCTACATTCAACTCTGACACTATCAAAATTAATCTCAGAAAAAGCAAATAGATAGGCATGGATTACTAAACCAATCAAAATTAAGTAACTGTAAAATTATAACTTTTCCTTTGCATCCTCACTGCTGCTTTCCAGAATTTTCTATATATCTATTAGCATATTTGATCCTCACAACCACCGCGGAAGGTAGGCAGAGCAGGGTTTTGCACGCCTAGTCCACTGTTTATCCACCAGACCTTGCCGAACTGTCTCCCAGGTGTTAATGAGTGTTCCTCAGAACGTCAGTTAATGATTGAAAGTCTAACTATAACCCTGATGTACTGGGAGATGCAATTTTGATATTAGCAAAGAGTCCAGTCAACAGGTCGCAGTCACCATAGCCAAACAGGAGCATTTGGCAAAGCGATTTGCTGAATTTGGCTTCTCATTTACCCTAATAGCTGATCTGCTGGGAAAAGTGAGTGATTAAAGTGAACGTAGCATGGATGAACAAGGCAAAGAATTCTGGTTTATTCCCTTCTACGCCTCATTACCTATTTTTTTTAAAATTATTTTATTTTTTACTTATGGAATAAAATGAGCATTTCTCTAACATAGTACAATAAAAAAGAAGGCAGCACATGAAACTGCAAATCCACTGTGTACAGTTTGCTATTCCTTTTAAACAGATAAAAGTTATCACATAAATTTCTTTTTTTCTCCCTCACCCCCCCCCCCATTTCCTCTTAACAAAAGATCAGGCCTTGGTTGAAGAAGCCAAGCAACCAATCGATCAAGAATTACTTATCATGTGACCCCCCTGTGCCCCACGCCCTCTTTAGGTAACAGAAAATACTCACAAGTCCATTTGAGGGAAAGGAGGAAGACATTATAGTTGCTGGGGGCAGGAGGGAATAAGAAAAAAGTTGTGTTGAAGGTGGCAAATGAGCTGAGTTTTGAAGAAAATCAAGGAATCTAAGAAAAGGGAAGTCAGGAGGGATTACATTCGAGTCATTAAGGACAGACTAACCTTCTCCAAGACGCTCTTCCTACGCCTCCCTACTGACCTCATTGCCAAAAATTACCTCATCTGTTGTGTGTCTGTGTTTCCTCTGATGGAATATAAGCTCCTTGAGAGTAAACAGTTTCATTTTTGTCTATCCCCAACCCCTCAAACAGTGCCTGGAATAGAGCAGGCATTTAATAAATGGTGGTTGACCAATTAATTACACTTGAATAAATTAATAAATCCTATGATATGTAATATTAGATAAAATATGTACAATAATATATTGTCTATATAAAATATAATACATAAAATATAAAAATGTAATAAATTAATTTCAACAAGTAAAATGTCTTGACTTTTCCATCACTCCCTCCAAGTCTCCATCAGGATTTTTTCTTGGTCTCTTCATTCCCACTTTTCTTCTTATATGGTCACAGTTGGTATATATTCTGTTTTTCTCATTCTCTTCTTTTTACTTTACCTTTTTTCGGTCTCGCCAAATGTCTATATGCCTAATGCTTGTAATTACATTACAGCATTTCTGAAATCAGTGGGCCAAAATGTATTGAGTTATTTTCCTACTGCTGGATAGTCACATCGCTTCCAGTTTTTTGCAATTACATATAATTCTATGAAAATGTTCAAAACAGGTAGCTTTCCCAAGTTATTGATGATATTGTCTGGGTATGTTCCCAGTAACAGGATTACTTAGTCAAAGGTATAATTATTATTTTGTGACTTACTGCTCCTTGCCAGATGGCTCAATTAAAAGACTATAATTATAGTCCCAGTGAAGGGTGCAACGGATTCTCCCTAACCTCACCAACAATGTATTGTATCCCTTTTTAATAATTTTTGCCAAATTGCTGGGTATGTGATGGTTTTCGCTTTTCATTTGCATTTTTAATTATTAATAAAGTTGAACCTTTTTTCAAATAATTACTACCAACCTGGGTTTTCATTTTGGAAAACATTTTAGATCCTAATTTTTTTTGTTCAAATGTTTGCCTTTTTTTGGGAGACATACTAATTTCTATGAGCCATAAGCTCAATACATCTAAAGAGGGTCCAATTATTGAAGTTATCTGAAAAACCTCATGTGTGCCATTGATGTGCCATATCAATTTTTTCCCATTAGTAAACACAAAGAGACAATGAAAATGACACGGGCATTCCATATGCTATTCAAAAAGCCTGAGCCCACTATGATGGAGCCATGACCATCTACAAAGCCAAGGCACCATCTTATCTGGAGCTCCATCCTGAAAACTCAGTGATTTTCCTTTCCCCTGACAACTTTTTCTTCTAATAGTCAGCTGAATTCCTATGGTTTGAAAGATAGCAATTGAATATGGCATTTGATGAGAGCCACCTCTGGCTGATTACATTCTCAAGGATCTCTCGACTCAGGCAGCTGAGAGTGATCATAATTACAGACTTGTGGGGGCCACATATAATGGCATGTTAAAAAAACACTCTATTTGTCTTTTCCTTTATGAGATAGATAAAGAGGTATTTGGGTAAATTCTGCAAAGGGCATCCCACTCTAGGTTGGGTGGCCAAAGAGGATCTCTTGCCAGCAGATGAGGGCAAACTTTTCTCAATGAAGACCAAAAAAAAAACCATACATAATGCAAGTAAAAATTTGTTTTTTAAATAAATAAAATGAGACTCTAGAGTGACCGAGAATTCTGACCATCTTCCTCTACTATTAGCCAGTGGGGCTGCCACAGAAAAAGGGCTAGGTAATGATGTCTATTCAAGAGCTAAATGAATGTCTAAAGAGGCGATTACCCTGTGACTGGAAGCAATGACCCAATGGAAGACAGTGAGAAACCCTCAAAGAAGAGGAGAAGATGTAAGGAATAATGGACACACTGACTATATGAATGTGACCAAAGACAACATTAAATAGCAGCAAAACTCCAGTCAAATGATGATAATAGCGGACATTTTGGTGCTTAATTTTTTTTTCTTAATTTGTACTTTTAATGCTATGCAATTCAAATTAGCAAGAGAATATGGAGTTTGATAAAATAATAAAGCTCATTTGGAAAAGCTGTATGATACTTTAAGGTCTGCAAAGTGATATAGAGCTGTGTGTGTGTGTCTGTGTGTCTGTGTGTGTTCGTAGTTCAGTACTTTCAGTCCCAAGAACAACCATCCAGTAAGACAGGACCTGCTGGATACAGTATCATAGATTTTGAGCTGGAAGGGACCATAAAGACCCTCCTTTTTACAGATGATGAACCTAAGGCCTGGGAAAAGAAATTATTTCCCAGCCCAGGGTTACACAGCACAAGACATCATGACTTCAAGCCCCATACTTCACGACAACAAACTGCTTTTACCAATGAGGAGACTAAGAATCAGAGTGGTTAGGTAACTAGCTCATGACCACACAGCTGCTACTACTACATGTTAGAGGCAGGATTTGAACTGAGATCTCCTTGACTCTTTACAATCCTCTATCTACTTCCTCAAGCTGTGTCTCCATTTAATTATCTATATGGACAACCTGTTTAAATTTAAGCACAAGTCTTTCTTCTTGCTCAACATTTTTAAAGAAAATTTCATCTTTTGTTTTTACGTTACCTTCATTTCTAAATATGTTCCTACCCTCACCTTCTCCCAGAGCAGAGGACAAAATGACAGAGCAAAACTAAGGCAGGCAAAAAAGGGTAGATAACCAACAAAGCATTTAAGCACCTACTATGTGACAGGCACATACTAAGTGCTGGGGATGCAAAGGAAGGCTAAAAAAATTTATAAACATTATTCAAATGGCAGGTTTCATCTGCTCCCAGGTTCTTGCCCTTGCCCGTTTCTGCTTAATTCTTTTGGGTGAATTTACACCCTACTCTCCACACCCCCTCCACACACACACCCCACCCCCCACTCTCTGTGGTTTGTCCCCACCTCTGGATAGGCTTGGCCTCCTTTGAGTTGCAACGCCTATCAACAAGCATTTACTATGAGTCAAACATGAGCCTGGCACTGTTAGGCTTGGAAGATACGAGAACAAAAATGAAGCCATCCATGTCCTCAAGAAGCTTCCTTTCTATCAGAGGAAGGCAAGGAGAGACAATGTAAGGGCTTCTGTCCTCCCTCCCTTTCATTGTCTGTCCTATGACAGTCTTTCTGCTTGAATTTATAGTGTCAATACTTAGCAATGCGTTTCGCACACAGTAAGTATTTAATAAATACTTGTTGACTATGTATATAGATGACTAAGTAGGAAAAAATTATGGAGATTATATATAGTAAAGACAAAGTCATTTAGGGAAGAGAGAATTGTGATGGGGGCAGGAAGCTATCAAGGAAAGATCACTGAATCACAGCAAATTATGTCAATCCGAAAGGGAAAAAAAGGAAGATTAGATCAGCTCTTAGGATTAGAAAGGAAACTGTTAGAAAAAGATAGTTCAGCAAGGGAGGGTGGGAGAAGGGCTATTCTTGGTGCCCTCGATAACAGTTTCCCGGGAGTTTCCACTATACTTACAGATACTCTAACCAGATAGAAAGGAAACCATTTATTTATACAGTCATGGTGGTGATGAGAGAACCAGACTGGAAAATCTGGGCAATAGCCTCCATCTCACTTAGTAAAACATTTTCAAGTGTATGGAAAGATCTAATCTCCAGGCTCGATGTTCCTTTGGGTCACTTCCATGATGACCTGGCTCTCTGTCTGCCTCTCTGGCTTTTCCAGCTGCTCATGAAATCAGTATACCCTCATCAGCTAACCCTAACCTCCTGCCATGCTACTTAGAGATTGGGTAGTCAGTCGGTCACCAAGTCCTGGAGATGAGAGGGACCTTAACACCCATCCAATCTGCTCTGTCCCTGGCAGAGGGAAAGGGGAGTCCAATCCCTTATTTTATCGATAAGGAGAGGTCGGAGAAGAAAATAACTTGTATAGGGACTCAGTCAATTAAAGAACACTGGAAGACGGGGAATGATGACTCCTCCACTACATCGCACAGAGCTGTCTGTAGTGAGGAAAGTGCTTTATCACTTTTACCGAGATAAGTTGATATGAACACAAACCCTGTCCTTCATGCCAGACTGGTCTTCTCAATGATTCCAGGGAACATCCAGCACCACCCCCACCCCCCACCCCAATTCTCTCTTCACACCATCCACACCTTCCTCTCACCCCTCCACTTGCATCCACCTATCCCAATTCCACCCATTCTTCAAGGCTCGGTGTAGAAAATTATTAACTATTACATCCGCAGAGGGTTGCTAATTAACTAAATACTTTTAGTCCTGTGGGAACAGTACTAACAAGGGTAGCCTGGGGAAAATGATCGATCAAATCAGCAGTCAGTAAGCACCCATGATGTGTGCTAAATCTTAGGTATGGAAAGAAAGGTTAAAAATAGACCCTCGTCTCATTCTAATGAGAGAAACGATACAGAGATAACTCTCTCTCTTTACATACATACGTGTATATATGTATATATGTGTGTGCTAAATCTTGGGTATAGAAGGAAAGGTTAAAAACAGACCCTTGTCTCATTCTGATGAGAGAAACGATACAGAGATAACTCTCTCTTTACATGCATACATACGTGTATATATGTATATATGTGCGTGCTAAATCTTAGGTATGGAAAGAAAGGTTAAAAATAGACCCTCGTCTCATTCTAATGAGAGAAACGATACAGAGATAACTCTCTCTTTACATACATACATATATATATGTATATATGTGTGTGCTAAATCTTAGGTATGGAAGGAAAGGTTAAAAACAGACCATTATCTCATTCTGATGAGAGAAACGATACAGAGATAACTCTCTCTTTACATACATATGTGTATATATATATACATATGTGTGTGCTAAATCTTAGGTATGGAAGGAAAGGTTAAAAACAGACCCGTGTCTCATTCTGATGAGAGAAATGATACAGAGATAACTCTCTCTTTACATACATGCATACACACATACGTGTATATATGTATATGTGTGTGCTTAGGTATGGAAAGAAAGGTTAAAAATAGACTCCCGTCTCGTTCAAATGAGAGAGGCAATACAGAGATAACTCTCTCTTTACATACATGCACACATACATATGTGTATATATGTATGTGTATACATATGCACATATGTGTGCATACAGACATGTGAGATATATAAAGTGGCACAAAAGTAATCTCAAAAAAGAAGATGCCAGGGAAGAAACACGTACAAAGTAAATATAAAACATTATACAGTATGGCTGAGTTTTGGGGGTTTCTTGGTTTGTTTGTTTGAGGGCAGACCTGTGCTAACAACTGGGGGGGCCAAGGACAAGCTTGATGTTGGAAGTAGCACCTGAGCTGGTCCTTCAATACAGTTAGAGCTCCCAAGATGAAGGAGAACATTGCAATCATGGTGAATGACCTATACACAAAGGTGGGGGGCAAGATACCACACAGTGAGGGCTGCTGCCATCTTCAGCTTATGTGGTGTTAGCTTAGAGGGAAAATAATCAATTCCACTGGTGCTAAATCTTTCTGTTCCCCAAAACCAATTCTTATTGCTATATTTTAAACACATCATGATGTGTTAAGGGTCTCCATAAAACGTGGAAGAGCCAATGATAAATAAATGAACTTTTGAAATATATGAATACAGATACCAGCTTCCCCAATGATTGATGGGCACCGGCTAAAATAATACATACACATGGACACAAACAGAAATTCAGGGAGAAGCTAAGCCCTGGTTTCTTTTTTTTTAATAACCCAAGAACTAAGGGAGTTCAGAGCACTTTAGGAATCCAAATGTATTGAGCTACAGAGAGCTGAGATGGCTGGGAGAAAGAAGGGATTATTATGGAGAAGAGAAACCCAAGTACCTTCTTTCTTTAGCAAACAAAAGCACAAAAATAAAGCTACGGCAAGTGAGAGCCTCTCTATCCCGACAACAGAAAAGGCTGTTTTTCAATTGTTACTAAAAGCAAAAGCTCTTTTTTTTCATACATAGGATGATATTCCCCTCCTATCTACATAAAATGACAGAGCTCAAACTTACTATGACTTCAGATGATGAAAATTAAACATTGTCCTTCTACTGTAAGAACGCAAACAGACCTGAGCACCCTGCCAAGAACTCTTTCTAATTAGATCCAGATCCCTTCAAAACAGCAACAGGAGGGGCCAGAGAAGGGAAGTCTGGGGACTGAAGAATGTCCTTAGGACTTTGGCTCTCCATTTGCCCGGTGTAGAGCTGATTTCTCATGTCCCTTGCACAGCTGAAAGGGATTAAGGACTTGGTAAACACTCTTCTAGGTAAGTTCTTTGTGGTGGGGGGCAGCCCAAGATCCGCCTGACCCCCCAAGGGTTCTCCGGCACTGGCAGTTCCCAAGGCCTGCAATCTCCATCAGTAAAGTCATGGATCTGGGGTAAGACATCATGACTCCAAAAGGCCCTTTTAAAATGCTTTTCAAAGGGACTGATGTTGGCAGAAGCAGCCCACGGAGCCAGTGATGGAGAGTTGTGGCCTCCAAGGCAGGCTGAACTTGGCTCTGGTGGTAAACGGCTGAGGGACCTTGGGTGAGTGGATTCACCTCTATTGGCTTGTACTTCCTCATCTCCAGATTCGATGGACTTTAAAGCTAAGTTGGTGGCTGTAAGCTTACCTAATTAGAGAGACAGCAGCTTGGAATGCAGAGAAGAGAACCATGAAGGGAGGGAAAAAGAAAGGCAATGTTCTGACACGGGAGGTGGGGATAAGACAGAAAATAGGTCTTCCTGGGAAGGGCACAGTCAAACTCTTTAATGGAGTTCTTTAAGGGATCATGATGGTTGGCACTGGACACTTGGCCTTCAGAGGATCATAGTTTTAAAACTTACTTGCTGTGTGACTTTAATCAAATTATATCATCTTTTTGTCTCTGTTTCCTCATCTATAAAATGAGAGTAATAACAGTACCTGTCTCTCGGGGTTGCTGTGAGGATCGGCATGGTCTCTGGCATATAATAAATGTCATAAAAATGTAACTATTATTAATTACTATTATTTAAGAGCTAGAAAGGACCTTCGAGGCAATCTACTGCAACTCGGCCTCTCTTCACAGTGGAGGAAACCAGGGAGCCAGGTAAGATATGGTGAGGATCTGAAGCCTGGTCCACTGATCTAAAATTTGAGGAAGCTAAGGCCAAGTTAGGTTCAGTAAGGGTCCAAAGTCAGGTCCCCGACCCCAAATCCAGCACACCTTCTGCTGAGCCACTGGAGCAGTAGTGGGGTAAGACAAACAAAATGCAGTGTATTTAACAATTAGGTCCATGGCCTTGATTTATAGTCCCATTTTACAGATCGATAAGTGGAGGAAAACTGCTGGGAGAGAAAGAAAAAAAAATCTTGGCGTTCCAAATTCTCATCTCTGTATAAAAAGGAGAATAATACCTAAAGTACTTAGGAAAAGCTTTATAAGGTGAAATTTGGGGTTCATAGAAGTGGAATGGACTAGCCTGGCTGGTATGTGATTCCCAAAGCAATTAAAATGTATTTGTCAGAATGGTGCAGTATCCAACTCCTTGGAAAGTATTTCAGTTCATCAGTGTAGCCTTAAGGAATGGAATATATAAAGAATATAAGGAAATACCAGGATACCTGAATCATCATCAATGGGTCATAGATTCAGAGATGAAAGTGACCTTGGAGGTCACTGAGTGCAATCTTATTTTACAGATGAGAAAACTAAGGTTCAGATGATTAAAATTTTGCCCAAATAATTTTTTTTTAAAACTGCCTCTCCATTTTAAGCAAACTTGGCACCTGGAAAACTGTAGTTTATAAAACAAATGAGGTGACGATTAACCAAAGACAGAAGAAGTCTTTACAAGAAGCTATACCACAGGGCCACTTTATATAACAAGCTTCTTTACTGCATTTTAGGTCATCCAATTAAAAAAATAACGTTTATATGCAGCTTGTCTGCATCCATCAACTCTATAAAATTTGGCTGTAGGAAGGATGATGCCATTTACAATGGCTCACACGTACCAGGTGGCTGGTCAAAAGCCTACCCAGACCTCACTGCCATCCTACTGGCAAATTTGGACACAAAAGGAAAATGATGAATGTGTGTGGAGGTGGGGAATTGGTACACCCATTGTGGAAAGTAATTTGGAACTATGCCCAGAAGTTACTGGTGTCTGCCATCACTATGGATTTATATTTTCTAGCTAATGGAAAAGGAATTCAAAACTTATGCTCTATAGATAGGTTCAATGGATGTCCTTCATTATGAATGATGCTTTAATCTATAAAAGCGTAACCCCACGCCAGCACTACCCAGGGTAGGAAAGGGATATGAGTGATTTTTTAGTCACTTTCTAGTCATAA
Source organism: Phalanger gymnotis (assembly GCA_028646595.1). Classification (NCBI taxonomy): domain Eukaryota; kingdom Metazoa; phylum Chordata; class Mammalia; order Diprotodontia; family Phalangeridae; genus Phalanger; species Phalanger gymnotis. The sequence goes on along the minus strand of CM053626.1, from coordinate 24,479,420 downwards.
TTTATTGTATTCAATAGAATTTAGCACACATTTATAAGATGCCTACTATGTGCAAAACATTATCGTAGGCACCGAGGAGGTAAAGTTCAAAAACAGACATAATCCCTGACCTTCAGGAGCGTTTATTCTTCAGGGGAGGGGCAGGCATCATGTGCAAGGGCGCAGGATATGGTGTATACAGATACGGGCTTAGAGAAACACGTCCATTACAAAGCAGACAATGCTTCTTGGATTGGCAAGATCCGGAAAATCTCAAAAGCGCTTTTACATTTTCTTTTTTTTTTTTTTGCACATTGAAGCTAAGAAAATTCAAGCGTAAATATGTGTGTGTGATATTACTAAGTCACATCCCATTTTTGAGAATCTTGAAGAATCTAGAACTTGTCAGGGCTTGTTTTATTACTTAAACTTGGATTCCCAGCACTCAGCCTCGTGCCTGACACATAGTAGGTGTTTTGATGGATTCTCTCTGTCCTTGGTCAGTTCTGTGTCCCTGCTTGTGTCAGGCAGAAGGGGCTGGCTCGCTCACTGCTCAGCCCTTCATATCTAAGCCATTTTTGCCCTCCCTTCTCAGTGGGGCACACTCCTTTTGAAGGTTTCCTGCACACACTCCTCCCTTCTATCCTCAGGCTTTCATGGCTTTCTTCTTTTCTCCCTTTCAGCATGCAGCTAGTATTGGCAGAAAAATGTGACTGTTTCTCCCAAGGCACTGGGTGAAATTAGCAGCAAAAATAGAAAAATCCAACTTCGGTCTCCCTGTGCCATCTCTTACCACCCAACTCTGAAGTGCACTCTGCTTAGGGGAGATCTGGTGACTTCATTCAGTTTTGCTATAAATCATTTTCTGACCATTTACAGCCTGTGATTCTGATTTGGTGAAGCTAGTTTCTCTAGTCATGGTTTTTTTTCTTCCATTTATTACATAAAGTACATAGCCTTTTTTGTTGAACACATGGGTGATCACACAAAAGCCTGGAATATAGGATTCTTTAGTTTTTCCCTTTGAAAATAGAATGAGAAGATTGCATAGGCTTTTTTCTTTAAATAAATTTGTACTGATATATTTTGTTTCTACAAAATTTTTTCCTATATACTCTCTCCCCTTTCTCTGAGTGATATCCCTTATAGCAAAAGAATTTTTTTTAAAAAAATGAGGAATTAGAGAAAAAAAATCATCAAAACCAATCAACATAATTAAAAGAATAGACAATATAGAGAATATTCCACAGACAGAACAAGCTTTTTTAAAATGATTTTTTTAATTAGTGAGCATTAATTTTTTTCTCTCTCCCACGTCCCCCTCTTCTCCCACAAAAATAAAAAGAGAAAAAACTTTTTGTAAGAAATATGCATAGTTGAGCAAAACAAATTCCCATAATGTATGTATGTCTCTCAGGAAGTGGGTAGCAATCTTCATCACTGGTCTTTTGGAATCATGAAAAATCACTCTATTGATGTGAGTTTTCTAAGTCTTCCAAATTTTTCTGTTGTTACAATGTTGTTATAGATAATATGAATTCTTCTCCTGATTCAATTTGTATCAGTTCATACTATTCTTCCCAGAGTTCTCTGAATCTGTACCCATTATCATTTCTTATGACACAATAATATTTCATCATCTTCACATACCATAGTTTGTTCAGCCATTCCCAATGCAAAAACAGCTACTATAAATATTTTTGCATATAAAAAACCTTTTCTTCTTTCTTTGATCTCTTTTGAGTACAGACCTAGTAGTGGTATTAATGGGTCAAAGGGCATGAGCTACTCAGCAACTTTTTCAGTATAGGTCTAAATTACTTTCCATAATGGCTGTACCAATTCCCCACCTCCACCCACATTCATCATTTTCCTTTTGGGTCCAACTTTACCAATGGGATGGCACGCTTCTGACCAGCCACCTAGTACCATTCCCCACTACCATGTGAGCCACTGCAAATAGCATCATCCGTCCTACAGCCAAACGATATAGAATCAACAGATGCAGACAAGCTGCACATAAATGTTATTTTTTAACTGGATGACCTAAAATGCAGCGAAGAAGCTTGTTATATATAAAGTGGTCTTGGGGTATAGTTTCTTGTCAAGATTTCTTTTGTTAATTGTCACCTCATTTATTTTATAAATGACAGTTCTCCCAATGCCATGTTTGCTTAAAATGGAGATGTGGTGATAATCTTCTTTTTAAATTTATCTGGCCATTTTTTTTAGTATTCTGGGCCTCAGTTTTCTCATCTGTAAAATAAGATTGCACTCAATGACCTCCAAAGTCATTTCCATCTCTAAAGGGCACAGAAAAGGGATAGATCAATGACATAGGCTAATAAGAAAAGACCAGTGCAAAGACCAGTGAGAGCAACCATAGCAATGACCACTAGAAAGTCCAGGCAGGTCGGTAACACACAGCTGATGAGAGGTCAGGGATACACCATGTGGGCCTGAACAAAGAACAGCTAACTGGCCCCCGCTAGAATTAAAGCCTCAGTCTCATCAGCACCATGCTTTAGCCCAATGTGCTCACCACTAACAGACAATGAATTTTATATATAAACACTGGTTTTATTCAGCACCCTTTTGTGTATTTTCAAAAAAAGATTTATCTTAAAAAAACATCTCAGACATCTCTTGATCCTTCAGGAAAATCCAACAGAAGAGTTAAGACCCAACCTGCATAACACAGACTAAGCCTTGTTCTATTAAAATAAAGAACCATTTGTTGACTCTGCTCAGAAAACTCCTACATGAAAAATAAGTAAAGTGTAAAGCCACAAACATCCATCCCCCAAAGAAACAGATTAGTGCTGCCCAGCTGTTTTCATTATCAGGTAGTACAAATTCCCTCCATCCTCTCTCTCACAGCACCAACCTGCTGAGCTCCATCTCCATTCACCAGAGGAGGCATCATGGCGACCTCTCCACTCAGCAATGGCGGCAGTTCCAGAGGGATTTGGTCGGTCATCATCATGGTGACATACATTCATGGAGAGTTTTACTCAACTGGCTTCCTGCAAGTGAAAAAAACCCTCCATTAAAAAGACAAAGTAGTGCCATGAGGAAAGAAATCTTGCCTAAAACCAGAGCGTGTGCCCAGGGTCCTCCCCTGCTTCAGAAAAGGATCAGGTCTGAAATCAAAACTGATCCTTCCATTCAGGGATTCCCTGGTTCAGATGGAAGGTAGGGTAGGACAAGGCACTCCTCAGGAGGCCTGCATTCCGACCCACAGGTCACATACACTGGGCGTATTTCATCACCTATAAAATAATAACATCAGGTCTATTTGTCAGGACTCCTCTAAAATAAGATAGCTGACACTGGGCAAGTGAAAAGAACCATACCATGAGAATTATGATTTTCAAGTAGATCACCCCAAAGTGAAAGACAGAACAAAATGGAAAGTCCTATAAACAAATGCACTTTTCTCATGTTGCAATCAGTACAACATTCACGGACAACTTATAGGACCTGGTGGAGAAAGGTTCATTAGCCATGCTGCCCTCATCCCTGTTACTCTCTGTCCCCAACATCGAGTAATTAATCAAGTACGGCCTCGAGGGATTACTTCCACCCTTGTCTCGAATCTTTGCTCAGCGTCTTTTTAACTGTCCACTAACCCTATCCACTTAGTTAAAACCCCACGGTCCCTATTTCCAACAAGCCTACTGTCTAGCTCTATGCGCTGACTCATGGCATCCCATGGCTTATACTCATGACTCATGGCTTATACAGTCATTCCCTGACCCTTGTGAACATTATTTCTCCCTCTTTGAATTTCTCGTAGTAATTGCCTTCAAATCAAACACTCATTATGCACCTATTGCAAGCATGCGAGATGGCGCTAAGCTCAGGAGTTTTAAACAAAAAAATTCCCTCACAAGTTTTAGAAACCAGTATAGGAAGATGGAAGAGTCAATTCCAGGATTGGAGATTGGGGGTGGGGTCGGGGAGAACAGGGGATGGAAGGAGAATAGATGAAGGGAAAGGGCAGGGGAGCAGAGCAAATAAAGGGAAAAAGAGGAGCAAGAAGATAAGAGAGAAGAGAGGAGGGGAAGAGGTGGGGGAGGAGGAAGAGCAAAGTGGGTAGGAGAGGGGAGAGCGGAGATTAGAGGAAGGAGGGAGAGAAGGGCAGAAGGAGGAAGGGGAATAGAGCAGGGGAGCCAGGTGGCCTCGGAGGTAGGTGGGGAGCAACCACTAGCTACTCATTACGGCCTCATCTTTAGAAGCTAATTATTTTAAGCACCATTGGATAAAGTCTTGTCTCAACTCGGGTAAGCACGTTTTCTAATAGCAAAGTCTAATAATCCAACATTAGCAGGACCAGCCTGCTATTTTATGAGACAATTACTCCATTCCTAAGTAAATCAAAGTGCAAAACCCAAAGCCAAGTCACTTCTTTGCCCAGCAAGGCAGATGGATATAGAGTATTCCTATTTCTGCTAATACTACAGTCACAAATGGAAGAATATCAGAAAGGAAGCTACAAATGTCACTCCTTTGACTAGCATACCTGGGGTTCCCTCCTCCCCACTTCCCCTCCTTAGAATGGAAGCTAAGTCTGGAGGGCAGAGGCCATTTAGGGGTTGGTGTCTGTATCCTCAGGGCCCAGCACAATATGGGACATATTCACAAGATCATGGATTGTCACTCTACGCCAGGAAGGCACCTTAGTCCAACCCCTTCCTTTTAGAGATAAGGAGTAAATGCTTGCTGAGTTTAACTAAATTTTGATAACTCTCACATCATACTTTGTTCTTCCTAAGAGAGGATAAGGACCATCTTCTTTCCAAAGCTCAGAGACGACAGGATAATAAAAGCCATCCCATTTTACAGATGAGGAAATTGAGACTTATCAAATTGAAGTGTCTGACATGGGGTCAAACAGGCAGGAAATCAGCAGAGCCAGAATATAAACTCAGATCCTCTAACAGCAAATCAATGCTTTCCACTGTGCTAACCAGCCTACCAGATGTTGAGCATGGATATATACCTGTACAGGTGTTCATTTTAAATTGTTCTTTCTCCAAAAATTCCCAATACCCAGAATTGAAACCTAGGGCCATAGTACATTTTGCAGCACCTATAGGTAGCTTCAAACATAAAGAATCTTTATGCTTCAGTCCATGTATAAACTTTAGAGTACCATATATGTGTATCCCTACTGCTGACATAAGCATCAGCTGCATATTGACTAGCACGTAGCAGGTCCTTAATAAATGCTTAACTGATCACATCATCACAGCCACCACTAACCAGCAGAAAATCCCCTTTCCTCAATATATACAATATCATAGTTTTGCTAGATTAGAAATCATGACTCCCCAAAGATAAGGAGAGGAGCTCAGATCTGGACATCCTAAGGGTAGCATGATGGGGTTTGAATACGAAAGAAACATCAAGGGCATAAGGAGATGGGGGGATTGAAACAGTGGGAAATCCTGGCATCGGCAAATCTGCTGGAGTTCTACAAATCTCCATGGGTCACACTCCCAATACAACACCTAGAGGGCCAAGAGTCTGTCCAACATCTTGACCCAACAGCCAATGAGCGTTTCCAACACAGTTTATAAACTGATTTTTCCTCCCTTCAGAAACAGGCATCCACCTTTGTAGCTAACTAGGAAGTGGTGAGTGCCAGTAGGAAGAAGAGTGGATTTGGAAGGCGTACCTTGGAATCGGGTGTCTTTGGGCAAGTCACTATCTCTCTAACTGTCAGACTTGGGATCTGAGAAATGAAAGGACTGGACTTGAGATCTCTTCTAGTTCTAAACCCTTAATCCTGAGGCTCTGGACAAGGAGATCTCCAAGATACCTTCCTGATTTTCCCTAAGAAATGTCATTTCTAACCCAATCTCCCCTCCCTCAACCAAAAAAAAACCAAAAAACAAAAAACCCCAACCTTACCTGGTATGTATTTTTTCAATTTATTTATCTGTGTTTTCTCTAAGTAGAACACAAGCTACTTGAGGACGAGGTCTGCTTTGTTTGTGTCTTTGTATTCCTACCACCCAGCACGGTGCCTTGCATATAGGAGGTGTAAATAAACCCTTGCTGAATGAACTGAACTGAATTGAACTAAGGTAAACCCTGTGATCCAACAGAAAAATGCCATCTGTCTTTTACAAGTAACTTTCTTTGCATATATCTTGTTTCATGAAGTGGAAGACAACTAAAACTTGTGTTTTCTCCAGGGATTAGATGGATTATCTCTCAATTACTTGTATATATGTACTGGTTACCATAGACAACTAAGAAAAAATTCTACATTAAACCCCTCTTCAAAAGTCTACTATGGCAATTGACTTGTATACTTTTTATTTAGACTAACACGATATGAGGACTTTAAGCATTGACTGGATTGGAGTCCTTATACCTTAAGTGTCTAGTGCAATGTCTGGAACGCAGTAGGCACTTAATAAATGCTTACTGAATGAATAATTTTACCTCCCTTTTCCGCTGGCCAACTATTACCTGAAATTCTAAGCCCTACTTTCTAAGAGTTCATAAGAGGTAGACCAGACTCTGTCTCTATGGAAAAACAGAGAAACAGATGCAAACAAACAAGGCTGTGTCCTCTACCCATAGGAGCTGAATGAAGTTTCTGTGTCCTGAACAGATGCAGCTGATGCTTTTGCCTGTCCAGAAGGCAAGCGGACATACGGGGAATGTGGGGTGGCTATCTCCAGGCAAGGAAGTGACCCTGCAATTACACAGAGAAATGTTGGACAAGATCTGTGGTGTCAATGCAGAGAGAAGCAAGGCTAGAGAGAGAGGAGGACCAACAGGGGAGACGGAGGAGGAGACTGGGGAATCTATTTAAATCTCTTTTCTAACAAAGAACTATACATTCATTTTAATCAAAAGGGTATTTCCAAGGCCAGAGGAATCTTCTCAGCTGGATCCATAGTCTTCACCAGACTGGGCTAATGGGGTCATCCATGACTCCTTCATAAAAATGATGAAGAACCCCTGATCTAGGAGTCCTTTGTGCCCACACTGTGTATAAAACTGTGTTTACTTCGTCCCTGGGTGAAATACAATAAGCCCAGCATAGCACATCTCCCAGCTTCACTCCTAGAAATGAGGAAGATTAGTCTAATTTCTAGGCAGAACTCATCACTGGCGTCTTCCTCTACCAATATGACCGAATGAGGCATAGCTCCTCCCTTCTACCCAAAGAGAGATATAGACAAGCAGGGTACTGATGATCCCTGGTCTTCTGAGAAACAAAGGTCACCTATCGCTATTGGGACCCAGAAGACAACATGGTCCTGTGGAAGCCACGATACCTCTCACACAGAGGACAAAGATGCCTGCCCCAGCTGGTGAAAAAGTACCAAACAGGGACAGCTAGGTGGCACAGTGAGTAGAGCGCTGGCCCTGGAGTCAGGAGAACCTGAGTTCAAATCCGGCCTCAGACACTTGACACACTTACTAGCTGTGTGACCTTGGGCAAGTCACTTAACCCCAATTGCCCTGCCTTCCCCCTCAAAAAAAAAAGATACCAAACCTTCCCTCTGTGGGAGCCCAGTGCACCTCTTCACAATAATTGTGTCTGGCTAGAGCGGATGGAAAGAACCAGATCCAACCAAGTCAACTCCAATCAGGAGGCCAAAGCCTGAACCAATACTGTCTTTAATAAAGCCATAGGCCCAGGTTAGGAGGGAGGCACTGCCTGGTTTAATCAAGCCCCAGGTGCCTCCTTTCTCCTCAGTCAGACCTATGAATGCGTGATTCTCTTTCTAATTTAGAATTTTAACAGCCAGCTTCATGGTGTTTTCATTCATTGCCCAAGTGGTGGCCAGTCTTCCTCAGCAAGCATCCTTGATTGGGCATCGGGAAGCTTTTATACCAGTGATAGTTAATGTCCATTAGGGTCTAACTGTTCACGACCCCATGGAGACCTTACTGTCCAAAGATACTGGAGTGATTTACCATTTCCTTCTCCAGTAGATTAAGGCAAACAGAAGTTAAGTGACTGGGCCCAAGTCACACAACTAGTAAGTGTCTCAGGCTAGATTTGAACCCAAGTCTTCCGGGTCCAGTGTTCTACCCACTGAGTTCCCTAGCTTCCTCCTAGGCAAACAGAGGCTAGTAAATATCTGAGGTCAGATTTGAACTTAAGTCTTTCTGACTCCAGGCTCAGCGCTCCATCCACTGAGCCACCTAGCTGTCCCTATACCAGTGATACTTCCACTCAATAGCCCCCATGCTACTGCTGTGCTCTCAGTTCTACCTATTCTTAACAGTTCTAACTCTATCCTCATTCTTTCTAGTCTGACTGAGCTACACTTTTAGCAGAGCTACAATCCAACTCTTCTCCCTTCTATTTGCTGCTGTATACTCAGGAAACCATGTCATCTCCCTCGTTGGTATGATATATAAAATGAATTCTTTGGAAGGGTCCCCTATGAACACAACACGGAATGTATGTGTGCATGTGTGTGTGCGTGTTTGTTTATATGTCTGGTAGGCAATAAAAAACCACCGGGAATCAACAAACCCATTAAAAGGGGCGTGGTCCATGGATCAAAGGAAATTAAATGTGGCCAGCGCAGAGGTCAAGGCCAGAAAACCATGAGGTCCAGGGGTGCAGACAAGAAAATACAATCTGCGTTTGGAAGCAATAGCCTCCAAGAAGCTGCGAAGAGAGGTCATGAAAACAACCATGGGGAGGAAGAAATATAGGACTTCAACTAATGCCATTTGCTTTTCTGCACAAGCCTAAGGCATCATCACTTGAATGACGGCAGTATGAAGATATTAAGCACTTGCTACATGCCCATGTTCCAGGCTTTGCGACAAGCACTGAGGATACCAAAGAAACAGGGAAATAGAGTCACAGTCTCTACTGTGAGGAAAAAAGCTTTGAAGGCTGTTGCTCCGAAATAAATGTGCATTCCTAATAGTATTCGATAACTATGCTGGGCACTGAGGATACCAAGACAAAATGTAGAACAGCATCTCTTGCCCTCAAGGAGCTTATATTCTACCAAGAAGAAAAGGAAATACAGAATACATGCAAAATCAAGACCAAATTCTCAACCTTGGTTCCAGAAAGTTGCTTTGTAGATTAAGTGACTGAACACAGCACAGGTTGAGTAATAAAACTGGCCTAATGTGCTCGTTCTTAGATGATACCCCCTCTCTCAAATATTCTTTTAGTTGTACAAAACCAATCGATCCTAGGATCACAGGTTTAGAATTAGACAACATGTACAGGTCATCTTATCCAACCCCCTAATTTTACTCTACTTCCCAAGAAGTCTTCAGTGGCTTCCTTTTGCTTCTAGGACAAAATCCAACATCCTCAGCATAACGTTGAAAGTCCTTCCCAACATGGCGCCCTCCAAAAATACCAGGCTTCTTCCACTGACTTACCCTCCTTTCCAGTAAAACTGGCCTGTTAGCTGTTCCCCACTTCTCCACATTTTATCTCTTGCTTCTGTAACTTTACCCAGATGGACGCTCGTGTCTGGAACAAACCCTTTCCTCTTCTTCCCCAGGTAGGAGCCCTCAATTCCTCAATTCCACAACTCAAGCACCACCTCTGACCCAAGGCCCTTTGTTGGTACTGAGTCTCTCCCTGCTGAAAATACATTGTACATTACATTTGTAATTGGGTCTACTTGTACATACAATGTTCCCTTCTCAACAAATGTCCGCTGCTTAAGGGCAGAGACAGTTTCAATCTTGCTTGTGTATCCCCAGCACCTAGCAGCACCGTTTCAGGCGCAAAAGAAGCATTTCATCCTAGGCTCATAGATCTAAAGCCAGAAAGGACTCAGAAGTCATCTAACCCAACCTCTACATTTTACACATGAGGAAACCGAGGCTCAGAAAAGTGACATACCAGGCCCAAGGCTCCAAGGGCACTTAGTTGCTGAGCATAAACATTCCTGATTTCATGAAATATTATGGCAGCAATTACAATGCTTCTGACAAATTTTAAAATGTTTTCTCCCACACAAACACTACTCTAACAAGACTACATCCTGAAGTGTCTGTCTAGCCAACCTGTTTACCCTAAAATTACCATTAATAATAAGAATAAGAATATTCATGCCTGGCATTTTGGACAGTGCTGTCCTCAACCCAGGCAGGGTGACCTGGATTCAAGTCCTGCCTCTGATACATGCTGGCAGCAGACCTCAGTTCCTTCACTTCTCTCTGCCCTCGGCAACCCTCTAGGGTGCAGAGTGTCTGCCCTATCTGCACTGGTTGATCAAACCTCCTCAAGGAAATTCTGTAGACCAGCACAATCATAGGTCCTGTCTTCAAAAGCAAAATAGTTGGAAAGGAAGAGGTATATATGGAAAAATGGATGATATATAAAAACTGAAGCCATCAATTAACAGGAGATAAACAGATTTTTATTCTCCCCTTAAACAGATGAGGAAATGGAAGCAGAGATTAAGCGACTTAACCAAAGCTACTCAGCCAGTATCTGAAACCACATGTTCCCGCTCTATCTGTTGAAATCAATATTCTCTCCTTGTACTTAGCAGCTCTCCCTCTGCATCCTCCACAGAAATAAGTTTCCATTCCTTTCAAGATACAGAGTAAGTTAACAAACACTGGATGAGGCATTAGTATTGTAATAATGATAATTAATAATGATAATAGTAATAGATCCCATCAGCAAAGCCTTCTACGCTTTCTACAAGTATTTTCCTCACAAAAGCCCCCATTAGGAAAGGAATAAAAAAGCCACACATGCAGAAAGAGTTTCAAAGTTTACAAAGCATTTCCAGACAGTGCCTCATTTAATCCCAATATCAATCCTGGGAGGTAGGCACTATCATAATCCCCATTTCACATATTAGGTAAGAAACTGAGATCTGGTGAGCTGCCCAAGGTCACACAGCTAGTGTCTGAGGTAGGATTGGAACCCAGGTCTTCCTGACCTGAAATCTGGTGCTCTAAGCCCTACACCAAGCTACCCCTCCTAAGTATAAAAGAACATAATCCATATATGCCTCATCTCTCAGAAAACACTTTTCCAACATGTCTAGCTTTCACTCACAGGCCTAAGGTTTTACTCCAAATTCCCTCTCATTCCACATTTCAGACCTGAACTTGCTTCCATTGCAACCCTGAGCCCTCACATTTCCCCTAACCACAGGGCCTAACTCTAAAAACCACATGGCTTCATGCCTCACCTACCCTATTCTTTTGATTGACAGGGAGAGGATGCCACGCAAGCTTTTGCGGTTAGCTTCCCCCTCTCCTTGGAGAACAAGACCTTTATTACCTGGTAGAAAGAGCCAGCCTTGAACATACAGGAAGGGATTGTGAGGAGGGGGGATGGGAGCATCCCTCTGGCACCAAAAGGAACAGCCCCATCCTGTTGGGAGATGTTTAAGTCAAACTAGATACCGCTCAAAGCTTTTTAGTGAAATCTGGAAGAAATCTTAGAGCTTTAGTTGGCCCTGGATAGCCAGTCACCCACACTCCCTTTTAGGGGCAAGAAAGGGGGAGCGTTCTTTCTACCTCTGTACCTCCCACACGGTGGGGGCAGAGGGGCAGGACAGTGGGGAGGGCCATCTGACTTGGAGCCAGAGAATGACTGGGGCCAAGGAGGAACCTCTCACTCATCATTCGTTTATTCCTGTGGTCAAGTCTCATAGGATGAATCAAGGTCTGTGAGACTAGAGAGGAGCCTCTAATGGGAGCTGTTCCCCTGAGCCATGGGACAACCAACTCCTCCTCGCCATTTCCCCTCCTTACACAGATAAGGAAACTCAAGTAGAGAGATTAGGGACTTCTCCAAAGTCACCCGGCAAGGATGTGAAATCAGGTCCTCAAGCTCTTTCTGCTGGATCCATTTTCTCTCCTTGTTGGTAGCTCTCCCCCTGCACCCTCCACAGAAACAACTTTCCATTCCTTTCAAGATACAGAGTGAATCAAAAAACACTGGATAAGGCATTAGCAGAACCTGTTTCTCCAGAGATTCCCAGGGTCCTTTTCAAAGGCTCCAGCACTACCACAAAAGCTGACTTTTCCGAAAAGTTCTGACCCCAGGGTGAGGCTATTCTAGGAGCAATTCAGCACCAGGCCTTCAAAAAAATGTCCCCAAATACTTCCCTGTTAGTCAGTGACCCCAAGTTTCCTTACTCACATTAATTCAAGATGTGAAGCAAAGCGATACAGTATGAAAATTAAGTCCGTATGGGCCAGGAGACACCACCCCTAAGAGCCCCCAAAAGAACAAAGCAGGGCCACCATAACCCAATGGGCTGATTACAACCAAACAGCATGACCCAATGGGTAAAATCCCAAGTCAGCACTCAACTACAGGAGCTGCGCCAACCTCTTTTTGCTGACACCCCTAAGAAGGTTCTGGGTAGGCTTAATTATGGAATGTCGCAAGAAAACTTTTGGCAAGTGGTCAGGCCAAGAGGGCTGGTCGACTACAAGGGCCTGGGTTGGAGGTTTTCTTTGTGAATTTCCATGCCTGGTATTAAGAGCACACAAAGTAAACAAACAAGTTCAAAATTTATGTAGATCTATAGCAATTAGGTAAATAATGCAATAGTCAGCCCATCAGAGATCCCCATCAGTAACTGTGTCATTAAAACATACCCAAATGCATATATATCTCCTAAAAAGCCACAGGTTCACTTCCAATAAAATATATATTGGCCAATTAATTTAACATAATCCAAACAGCATGGTGTGCTGCAGGCCTATTTTGCTTACCCTTTAATAAAATTCTCTTGTCTACTAAGAATTTGGGGCTTTGTGGTTTGCAAAGAGACTGATGAAAATCTACTATCTCCAATGACTTAGCTTCTTCTGTTGCAAAAGCCATTTATGTCAACCACAGAAACTTACTGCCACTCAGGACAGCAATTACCCAAAATATGCTGTCATCAGTAATTGGTTTGGGGAAAAATCCAAACACAGGTAAAAATGACAACTTGAAAACCCACCACCTCAGAAGACAAGGCTCTTTTCCCAAACAAAAAGAATTCTTTCTTCAGACTTGATAAAGGGCCGGTATCATTACAGACTATGTACCCAATGAAATCAGAAAAATACAAACTCTATGAAAAACAGTTTTGGTGTTTGTTTAATTTACAAACTAGAAGGATTTATGGCAGGAGTAGGAAGGTTCAGTATTGGCAAAACTATAAATATTAGAAATTACAAATCATGTGACTATTTTAAGTGGGAAAAATATATCACCCAATACTTGTATGATTGGTTGATTGGTTGGATGACAAGTAGTGTATGATTAAGCCAAAGATAAAAGGCCAATTATGTACCCGAAGGGAAGAATATCAGATGGATGGCCCAACAAATGACGTAATTTCACTAAGAGGTGCAAAAAAAAAAGAGAGGAAGAGGGAAGTCTTGGATAAAATATAGCATCATTTACATTTTTTTTGGAATTAAGGAATTTTCCTTAATAGAATTGGATTAGGTCTTACTCCAATGCCTCACCTTGGCATAAAGGGGGAATCACCTTGTTTTCAAGCATTGTGCCCCTCACAGCACAAACTAAGGCAAGTACTAACAAACTAAAAATTTTCAAGGAATAGCGTGGTAATGAACCAAGCATTGGTTTTCACAAGGATTCTGCCTAGCTAAACTTGTGGAGACTCATTATCTGGATGGCCATAGGAGGATGGATTTGATTTTTTTAATCAACAGCACCTCCCAAAGACCATCTCCTAAATTATAGAACCGTGATAATCTGGGTCTATGTTCAGAATACCCAAGTGAATGGAATCTCAGTTCTGTAACTTACTAAAGTACTATAAGGTATCTATTTGAAATCAAGAGCTGGCCTGATATACAACAGAAAAATACTAGAAATGTTCCCACTAAACACAGACAGGGAGAGAGGGGTAGTCATTGTCACCACGTCTGTTTAACATAGTTACAGAAATGAGCACTGGAAATGGAAAAGGTAGTCATGCAGGTGGTATTATGTAATAATAGTAACATCTAGCATTTATATAGCACTTTGAAGTCTGAGAAGCACTTTACACATACGTTTATTCAGTTTGTCTTCACAATAATGCTAGACGGCAGGTGCTATTACTATCCCTATATTACAAATGAAAAAACCTTTGGATGAATGGTTAAGTGACTTGCCTTGCTGACTCTAAATCCCCTGCTCTATCCACTGTGCTACCTACCTGCCTCAAACCTAAGAGATGAAGCTAAAAAAAATAATTAATTTAGATCATAAATTACTTTTTAGAAAGGTAATGAAGCAGAAGAGGCAGCTTGATGGTTCTGCGTGTAAAGCGCCAGGCCTGGACTCAGGAAGACCTGAGTTCAAATCTAGTCTCAGACACTTAATGCCTGTGTGACCCTAAGCAAGTCACTTAACCCTGCTTCCCTCAATCTCCACATCTATAAAATGATCTAGAGAAGGAAATGGCAAACCACTCCAGTATTTTTGCCGAGAAAACCCAAGGAATAGTCAATGTCCACAGAGTAACAAAGATGGAACAGCTGAGCAACAATGAGAAGGCATAAAATAAACTCACGAAATCATTTGCCTTTTTAAGCATCACTAGTAAAGGTAAGGAAATATTGATAGACAAATATGATGCATAATAATGTTTAAATGTTACCAAATATTTGGGCACAGATCAAGGCACACACATAAAAGGTAGCTGATAAGTTTTTGACGGAAAAAGAGTAAACTTAACAATCAAATTTATATTGCCTATCTAGGAGTACATGGGGCCAACAGAGTAAAAATGTTGGTACTTTCAAATCAATTCATGGAGTTACTGCAATGCCAATCAAAATACCAATGAACTACCTTACAAAAATTATATGGGAAAACAAGAATGAAAGGGGAATTATGGGAGAAAAAAATACACTGAAAAGGTGACCTGACCCATGAGATATCAAAATAATCCATTAAAGTGGTAATTATCAAAACCAGCTGGTTCTGAGTTAAAAATAAAAGAGGAAAAAAATTGCTCAGTGAAACAAAATTGAGAATCCTAAAATAGAATCAAATATATACAAGAGATTAGTGTCTAATAAATACCAAGATATAAAAAGATTAAGAAGCATCTTTAATTAAAATTATTAGGAAAAGTAGTTTAGTTTTTTTTAATAAATTAGGCCCATGCCTCACATATATATATATATATATATATATATATATAAAATTTCATATATAATTTCAATTAGAAAGGTGACCTAATTTTTAATTTAAAAAAATCAAATATTATATCTATCTCAATTGTCAAGAAAAATTGTCAGCTACAATTGGAGACATAGAAACAGAAGAAATTGCTGGAAGAAAGAAAATGTGATTACACAAAGATATTGTGTGTAACAAAAACCAGTATGCTTAAATGCAAAACAAAAACATACTGGGCAAAAACCTTTGGTGTTTTTTTTTTTTGTCAGATGAAAAGCCCTCCAGTCCTAAATCTGCCTGACGTCCTATTTCCCAATGAAGAAACAGTAGAAGGATGTGAACAATGTCAGGAAAAACAAATCATTATTCATAACTTGAAGAATTTATTCAAGCTGGCAATGAGAGAAATACAAATTTAGCCAATTGCAAGGTGACACAATATATTAAGTTGGCAACAAGAGTTAATAATGATAAAAATCCAATGGTGGTGGCTGTAGGCGCCATTACTTTCTGGGTGGAGTTGTCAATCAGTGCAATCTCTGGATGGCAACAGGGTCCACCGAAGAGACTGCTAGGTATAAAACTGACTGCACCTTTTGAGCCAGTGATTTCACTTCTGAGATTACATCTGAGGGAGTTGTTTAAAACCCAAGTAGGCCCAGCTGCACAAAATTATCTACTAAAGACTTAACTGTTACAGCAAAGCACCCAAAGGACCTATCTAGCCAGAAACTGAGGAACAGGCAGCAGATGTAGCCCTGCTGTCAACAAGATGGATAAATTGTATCACGGCAATAACTGTAAATACAAAGAAATAGCTATGGGTGAAACAAGGTAAGGTAGAGTCTTATAAGCAAGCAGGATTGTTAGAACCTATGTGGTATCAATGACAACACAGTGATGAAACTGACAAGGTCTCTGATGGAAGAGATCAGAAAGGGGGAACAGACCAAGCAAGACCACAGATCTAGGACAGACATGAAGTGAGAGGCCAGCAAGTCCAACGCCCTTATTTGGATGTTTTAGAAAACCAAGGCCAGCAAGTTTACATAGGTGGGGGTCAGAGCTATGATTTGAACTCATACCCTGACTATGGAATCAGCCCTCATTTCTGGGGTTCTTCCATCATCAAAATGTTAAGTAGTTAAGATTTTGTAACAATTTTTTTGGTTACATTGTTGCCCATGATGTTTGATTCTAACCACTGGGATGATTATAAAAGTTTATAATCCAAAAAGTTTTGAAGAAATGGAAGTCAGACTTACTGAATGTTTTATAGGCGGTAATAAATTGCAGATACGAGACTGTATTTGTCAACATTTTCTATGATTCTAAGAAATGTAAACTCCTTTTGTTCTGGTTTATAATGAACCTTTAAAGAGAAAGTGTCACATAGTGGGCAGAGAGCCGGCCTCCCAGTCAAGAAGCCCCCAGTTCAAATCCACTACGGTAGACAACGGCTAGAACTCCGTAAGTTACTTAACCGCTCAGTGCCTCCATCACAGGGTATGGGAATTTCTGTCTTCAACCGATGAAATCACATGTTCAGATCCAGCCCATGTGCTTTTGAGTATTTCTGCCATGTATAAACAAAAGCATTCCCCTTCCCCTCAAAAGAGGGAAATCAAGCAGAGAATCACAGAGCCAAGTCCCCCCTAACAACAGTCTTGGGAAGATAAGCTAACAGTCCAGGAGCCTTCCTAGGTTTAGCCCACGTGCAGGGCCAGCAAGGTCTTAAAAAAAGGGGGGGGGGGAAGCAGGGAGAGAAGGTCGCAACACAATAAATTTTGTATGACAAAGGGTCATCAAAGTGCCTCCTGATTTTTCCAAGCCCATCAAAAATAAGTTTTTCTCATCCTGTTTGAAACAGATTCTTAAAAGGGAAGCATCTTGAATCCTCTTCTAAGGCCTGGAAACTAAGGAAGAAGCTTTTCACCCCCATCTATCCTTTCTCTATATTCCTATAACTTTACACAGTGCGTGGCACATGGTAAGCACTTACTAAATGTCTGCAGACTGACCATCTAATTAATGCCAGGAATGCTTTCAAATACAGGAAAACCACAAAAGCAGCAAAAATATCAAGAGAAAGAGAACAGTTTCTCTCCCCCTCCCCCTCCTCCTTTCTCTCCTTACCTCTCCTTGTCCTTCTCTGTCTCCCCACTGTCCTGTCTCTCTGACTCTCTCTCTCTGATTTTCTCTCTGATTCTCTCTCTAAAATGGTGGGAAATCTGTTCACCAGCCAATCTCCAAGGGGTGGATTCTAAGCCATGTCTTAGTACAAGGGAACCAGCTGCTCTTCCCCCTCCCAGGCCACAGTAAATATGCATAATCACTTGGCACCCCAGACATTGCTGAACTTGATATGGGCCACTGCCAATAGGCCCAAGAGGGCACCCAGGCAGAAGTTCCTACTCAGCCCTTCAGGCCCAATCCAGGAGACCACACAGCTGGCTGCCTGCTTTGAGACTAAATCAGAGAATCACCGGTGTTACAAGCAATCTCAGAAGCCACCTAGACCAATAGACACCTGAAGAGACAGCTATCATGCCTTCCCCTCAAAGGAAAATGCGCAACATTTCCCAGAAATATAACTAGGAAGGGACTAGGTTTTATTCTTGGGTATTAGAGATTATGAAAGCGCTTCAGGCTAGCAGGAAAACAAACCCAACCCCACTTCATTTTTCCCTATGGAACAGTTGTCCCTGGATATCCCTAAAACATGCTCAGATGGAAGCTGGACCTAAGACAGATGCCCCGACTTTACGGGATTCTGCCAGGCTGAACTTTCCAGCTCAGTCCTATGGCCATGTGCCAGTAACTCCTGCCATGGCTGGCCACTCCAATGAGTGAAGGAGGGGTGATAATTGTTCATGCAGAAAAGCCTCTTGAGACATGAGCAGTACCAGGAGGTATGCACACAGCTGGTTGGTTAAGGCACAAATAGTCTGGAATGTCTTCTGGTCTGATGTGTGTGTGTGTGTGTGTGTGTGTGTGTGTTCATTAGTGGAGTAAAGCACAGCCATCTGAAAAATGTCCTAACCTTCAGGCCCTTTGTGTCCGCTTCCAAACACAGGAGATTAACTGGAAATGTTAAAAGAGACATGGGAGGACCGGGCAGGCATTTTTATTCTGACTTTTCTTTTTCCTTATTTCTTCTTTTTTTTCCTAGGCACTGGATTGATGTACAGAATGGAGTTTAATCAACCAACAATATTTACCGAGTGTCTCTTCCAGCCCTCTGATGTTTTTTTAATTTTTTTAAATTTTTTTTCGAGCCCTCTGATGTTAAACAGGCCTCTCTCTACATCCCCCCCCCCCCGCTCCAAAGTGATTTAGCCTTTTTAAATGAGAAAAGATATTTCTATCTTTTATTAGAAACTGCTGATATCTTTTAGGCTGGAAAAAGCAATATTTAAAATGTAGGCCTGCTCTGTCAGAGGCAGCGGTGGCATAGTGAAAAAAAGTTGGCCTCTAAGTTAAGAAGAGCAGAGTTCAAATCCCACCCATGATACATATGGGCTGTGTGGTCCTGAGTAAGTCACTTAAGCCTGTTCTCTAGGCAATCCTCAAAGACTGTAATTTACAGAGAAGGTACAGATCTACATTGGTAGAGGGAGATTCCTCATTTGGGAGTTATGAATACCTATAAAATCACAGGTCTCAATCCCTATTCCTCTCCCCAATTCCTTCAGAAACTTACTGTTCCAACAGGCCCATGATTTCATTGATTTAGGTGCTCCTTAATCTGCAGATCTGCAGATCACTAATCACTCACATTTATGATCTTGTCTTCATCCTCCCATTATCCACCCTCCGCCCCTGGCCAATATGCTGGCTAGTAGTATTCATCCCCTGTGTGGGTACCAATGAAACACACGGGCCTGGCTACTACCATAAAGTCCTATACTATTGAGAACCTAAGTTCTCAAAAACTATGCATGGAAGAAGGAAAACTCTGGCAAATCCAGTAAAGATGCAAAGGCTTCTGGAGCCAGTCCAGGCCACAGACAATGAATACTTTCCATAGACCAGGTATGGAGAGGCTCAACACCAGGAAGCTGGTCACTTTTTGTCCTTTGGAAACCCATGAAAGAAGGAAAAATACAAAATTGCATTCAGATCTGTGCTCTTCCCCTCTAATGCTGCAGAGACCAACCAAGGCATGAAAGAAAGCCAGCCTGAACAGCTAATCCATATTAGCGACTTCATGTCGTTATAAAATCTTCAATTGTGAAAGCGATTTGATGTCCCCAACAAGCGGCAATACTTCTCTAAGGTTTCTGAACTCAACAGCGAAAATTATAATAGCTAACATTTACATAGCTAGCGTTAAATTGGCAAAGTGATGAAAATGTAGCACCATGGAGACTCCCAAATAGGATCCACTCAAATGCACACAAAAAGAACTATTTGGCAAATGTTAACTGATAGCGAAGAGGTGGCATCTACTTAACATTTTATCTAAGGCAAAGGTTATTAACCTGGAGTCTGGGAACTTTTTTTAAAAAAAATATTTTTTGTTAACTATATTTCAATGTAATTGGTTTCCCCTTGTAATCCTGTCCATTTTATTTTACACATTTAAAAACACTTTTCTGAGAGAGAGTCCACAGCCTTCACCCGACTGATTGCCAGAGGGGTCCATCCAGAACACAGGAAAGGTAAAGAACCCCTGATCTAAGCGGCTGCAGAAAGACAATCATTTGTAATAGCTTTAGAGCAAGGCTTTACATTCAAACAGGTATCATATCACAACGAAATAGATTCAAACTCTTTTTAGGCTTATATGCAGGAAAATACCGCAACAAGGAACCTTACTTGTGCTTTCATAAGGATGCTGGTCTGACATCAACAAGAGAACATTCCAAAGCAATGAGTACTTAACCTCACATATCCCCCCACACACACACACAGCTAACTGCTGAATACTTTATCTTATGTGTGTGTGTGTGTGTGTGTGTGTGTGTGTGAGTGCCTGCACAAGAAAGATAAAAACAGAGACTGAAACAGAAACTGAGAGAGAGAGAGAGAGAGAGAGAGAGAGAGAGAGAGAGAGAGAGAGAGAGAGAGAGAGAGGAGTGAGGAGAGAGGAAAGAGGAGAGAGGAGAGAAGGGAGGAGGGAGGAGGGAGAGAAACTGAAATGTTATGTTATCAATGAAATAGGAAACAGGTCTACAAACATGCTGTTTTATTAAAGACTTCTACTTCAAAAAGGAAAATGATTGTTACTGTGTGTTTTTTAATGATGGATGGGAAGGAAAAAATTACAAATTATAATCGCGGCTGGACCACACAGCCTCTAAATGCTCTTCTAGCTATAAGCTTATACATTAAGGATCATTCATATTACCTAAATGTATATTCAAGTATAATTGCTGGAAACATTCCCTCAAAACGACACAGTCCTCAGTCCTTCTAGTACCTGGCAATAAGATCAGCATCAAAATAGTATCATTTCAGAGACATGCTGTTGATGACTTAATCTTTCCACTGTTTCCCAGTATCCAATTTCACTGTTCAGTCTTTTTTCAGTTGTGTCCAACTCTTCATGACCCTATTTGGGGTTTTCTTGCAAAGATACTGCAGCAGTTGGCCATTTCCTTTTCCAGCTCATTTTACAGATGAGGAAACTGAGGCAAACAGGGTTAAGTGATTTGCCCAGGGTCACACTGCTAGTAAATGTCTAAGGCCGGGTTTCAACTCAGGTCTTCCTGACTCCAAGCACAGTTCTCAGTCCACTGTGCCATCTGGCTGCCCTAGCATCCAGTACAGAAAAACTCTAAAAGAGGAGCTCTCAATCCTTATAACTAACTCTCCCCAAAATGTGGCCAGAAACCACTTCTTCAATTAACTTGTAAAAAGAAAAAACTCAGGTTCCCTTTACATATGATAAAGTAACTTTAGTTACTGAAATTCCATCCCCTCCCTATACTCATGTCTTTTAAAAAAATTCCTTTTATAAAGGAAGCTAGTTTTCACCACACTGTGGAAAAACTAACTGTAGACAGCATCTTCATCACATAGACCTTTATTAAACAAAACTTAATTTTAACAATTTTTATTATGATTCATGGGTTGCCATAGAATTATTTTCTTTAAACACAGGCCTTAGAAAGCTAAATTTATAAAGTGTGACTTGATTATCAAGTCTTAGAGCAAAGGTTATTCTGGAGCTGGGGATCTTAATCTCAGGCCTATGAATTTTTTAAAAAACTATTAGGATAGCTGTATTTAGATATAATTGGTTTCTTTCATAATCCTTCGTACTCTGTCATGCATTTAAGAATATTACTCTAAGATGGGGAGTCCATAGGCTTAAACAGGGTAGCAAAAGGGGTCAATGACACATAAAAAAGTAAAGAACATACCCTAGAGAGGAATGCACATGATTTTGTCATAGAAATCACTGAGAAAAGGCTTTCATATACTGAAATTACTTGATGAGGTCCACCTTACATCTGGGAGAAATGGTGGGGTATAGTGGATGGAGCATTATCTTTAGGGTCAAGAAAACTGGGTTCAAATTCCACCTACTAGCTGTGTGATGTTTAGCAAAACAGTAGGGCCTTGGTTTAGGCTCCAAACCTCAAAATGATCCGTGGTTCCCCCTGTTCCCTCATCCTCCAGATGCACTAGACTGATGATAAATCTGTTTGTTTACCTAGGTCTGAATGTTGTCATCTATAGCTACTCTTCAACAGAAGAATCGTAATAATAGCTAATGTTCACACTGGCTTTAAGGTTTACCAAATATTTCTCATGCATTATCTCCTATGGTGCTCACCTCCATGGAATAAGTAACAAATCACTGAACTACATTTTTTTGAGGCACCTGGACCACAGAAAACCAAATACACCACGTATAGTGAGGTTCAGTATTGGCAAACAGGGATGCCTGAAGAGCCTTCTTCAAGCCCTTTCAATGAGAGACAACATTCATTTTCCCACAGGCCACTGAAAAATAAATGAAATCTTTCTTTTCAAAGATGATTCAACCATTTACTGTGAACCTGACCCCAAGCTGAAACTGTATTTACAGTGAGTAGAGCATTGTATTGTGGTCGGAAACCCCTCCACACAAATCTCCCATTCAATCAACGCGCTTTACAATGGACGTTCATACAGGAAGCTGTCACTGTAAGAAGAGCCTTGGGCTGCCACCCGGCAGGACTCTTGCCCCAAAGAGGTTGTTGGAGCCTGGAAATGCCACGGGCACAGCCTGGGATGGCTGAGAGTCCACCCCACCAGAACATGTGCTTCCCGAGTGGCCTGGAGAGGAATAACCTCCCCTCTCTAGATTATTATAAAGGCAGGAAAAACTTCCCAAAAGTCCATTCCAATGGCTGAATGACTTCTTAGTTGAGGAAGAAAAGCGGTATCACAAAAGACATGTAGCTCATTTCTGAACTGAATTCAAAACACAGACTAGAAAAAAATAAAATCTTAAATTTTTAAGAAAGGCTCATGCATTTGGTATTGACCATACATATAATGAAGTTCTGATGAAAACCAATACTTTTTATTATTTATTTTCTAGGAGGAAATTGTCTATGAAAGTATTAAGTATTATGTCTCAACTGCCAGTAGTTTCAACCATCAAAGAGGAAGTATCTTAAAAAACAAGGAAGGAAGAGAAGGAGAGAGCAGGGGGAAGGAGAGAGGAGGGGAGGGAGGAAGAAGACAGAGAGAAAGAGAGAGACAGACAGACAGATGGGGGCGGGCAGTATGTAATCTGGGACAAATCACTTGAGCTTTGGGGACCAGAGGAGGGGAGGAGCTCAGTTTCTTCATCTGTAAAATGGGGAGAAGGAGAGAGACCCACCTACCCCAACCACTTCACAGAGGTCCTGTGTGACTCAAATGCCACACAGGGAACAACATTAAGACATAATATAAATGGAGTCAGAAGAAGGGAGGATGTCTACTTAGGACATAGAAAGAATCAAATGTAAAAACAAAAACATAATGAATTGTGTTCTGTCAACAACACAAACTTTCTGGGCTGTTGTTTTACACATGTTATTTTCTAACCATTTAGACCTATGCATATAAATAAGAAGAAACTCCACTGCTTGGTAGTTTTTCTGGCAATGGAATACCGGTGGGGAGGGTGGCAAATGTGGCCTCAGGGGCTTGAGATTTCAAGCCTGGCTCTGATCTAAGCCCATACAATATGGGGCCAATCCCTTCATATACCACTTACTATAAGCTCAGGCTCAACATTAGAACTCCAGTCTGGACATCTATAAAAATGAACTAGACCAACCTTTGAAATCCTCTAACTCTACAAACCTGATTATAATTTACTGCTGAAATAACCCTGGTCAGAAAGGCCAGAAAAAAATGTCTCCAGAGAGGTGGCTTGGACTTGGATTCCGGGGTCGTGGGTTTGAAGCTTGCCTAACACCTGTACTTAGCTATGGAACTACCATATGAAACAACAGGTAGAATGCTGGACTTCAGAATCACAAAGACCTGAATTCATCACCCAGCCTCCAACACTTATTAGCTGTGTGACCTTGGGCAAATCAAGTAACCTCTGTGAGCCTCATCTCCAAGACAGACTCAATGGTCTCCAAGGTGCCTTCCACATCTAAATCTCCGCTCCTATGAAGTTACTTAACCTCTTCAAACTCAGTTTCCACCAATAACACCTAGAATACTTACTTTATCAGAGGATTCTAAGGATCAAATAAGATGATAAGGTACATTAAGTGTTTTAAAAACCTTAGAACGCTATATAAAGGTGATTTATTTTCATTTTCATCATTAGTACTGCAGTGCACCATCCTGGAAGTATATTTAACATTAACACCATGAAATAACAACAAAGCACTGGGGGGGGGGGGTGGATTCCTTATTACCAGTACAGAGCCCAATATAAATAGCAGCATTAATTCTCCTCTGATAATAATTTGTGCTCCGTGCAAATGATGAACCAGAAAATTAAATTTATTCTACAAGAAAAGTTACCAAATTGTTCATGTCCTTTGACCCAACGATACGCTACCAAGACTACATCCCCAAGGAGGTAACAGATCGAAAGATGAGAATCATGTCTACAAATAGATTCACAGCAGCACTATTTGTGATAACAGAAGGCTGGAAGCAAAATATTCACCCAGCAACTGGAGAATGTTGAAAAATTATAAAAAATAGAATTGGTCCCCAGGAAGAGATGGGAGAAGCTATGTCTCCCTGATCTCATCCAGAGGTGGGGGTGCACAGGGGCAAACATCAACATAGGACCAGCCTATCTTTTCTTCTTTCTTTGCATCCCCAGTGATTAGTACAGTATGTGAAAAAATGAGCTCTTAATAAATGTTTTCTGATGTTCAGGATGATTTTTTTCAATATGTAGAAAAGTTTTGCTGAATTTTTTTTAAAAATTCTCTGTTATAAGAGACAGCTCTCTGGGAAGCGGGGAAAGGAAGCGATATCTAGGTGATATGAAAACAAAAGATGACATCAAAAACCTATTTTTAAAACTCAATAAACTAAATGAAGTTTGTTAGTTTAAGCTACACAAAGATAAAATAAATCAATGTTTTTAAAAGAAAGACAATGAAATGCATTTGCTCTAGCTCCTACATAACCGTCTGAATGTTCATGATGAAATCTTTCCAAAGGACTA
The DNA here is from genome assembly GCA_028646595.1 of Phalanger gymnotis. NCBI lineage: Eukaryota > Metazoa > Chordata > Mammalia > Diprotodontia > Phalangeridae > Phalanger > Phalanger gymnotis. Next base: position 24,454,668 of record CM053626.1, on the reverse strand, counting down.
CCTCGCCCCATGTGAAAACAGAAAGGGCACAGACATTCAGCATGAATTACAAGCTGGGAACTCGTGACCATCCTAAGAGATGAGGGGATGAAAGAAAGAATGCTGACTTCAGTCCTTGAGCATTTCAGGAATCCATCATTCCATTGGTGCTCCCAGTTCCTCCACAGACACAGATGATAACATATCTGCCCTCCCAAGCCTTCACTCCACGGTCTTTGTTTATTGCCATGGCAGCCCAGCCGCCGGCTCTGCTGAGGGGCGGCCCCTCTGCACTCGGTGAGGCTAGTCTTCAGCGGACAGACACAACTGGGAGCTTGGCCAGCTCGGGAGAACCTGCCAGGGCATACACTCCTCTGACAAAGCCTCCAGAAGACCCAGAGTCCTTTCCACACCAGGACAAGGCAGTGGTGAAAGAGTGAGGAGCATAGGGTGTGCCATTTGTAACCAAACCAACCTCCTGGGCCATGCTTTACGAACAAGCCCACCAAGAACGTGTAACTCAAATACGTCTGCCACAAAAGCAATACAATGGCAGAATTTTTGGTTTTGGGCTTTTTTTTGTCACTGCTGTTGCTAAAGCTATCCCCAAACTTCCCTCATTGGACGGTACTCCTCCCCTGCTCTCAGAGATGGCCTCCTCTCTGTATTCACAACACTCCTTCTCCCACCTTTGAACTGGCTATGCCATACTCCAGAATACACTCTCTCCACCTCTGCTTCATAAAGTCCTTTTGTTTTCCTTTAAGATACAACTCAAACTACTTTTATATGAAGCCTTTTGTGATGCCCCAAGCTGCGAGTGCCCACCTTTCCCAAACTCCCTTGTCCTTAACAATTTTGTACATGTTTGTATTTATTTGCTTTACATTTATGCTGCATATATTTATATATTTACTTGTTGGGGTTAAGGATTGTTTTATTCTTTGTACTTGAACTCTCGGTCCTTATTAGCACATAACAGGTGTTTATTTATTAAGACATTTACTACCTGTGTAACCCTGGGCAAGTCACTTAACCATGTTTGCCTCAATTTCCTCATCTGTCAAAGGAGCTGGAGAAGGAAATGGCAAAGCACTGCAGTATCTGTACCAAGAAAACCCCAAATAAGGTCACGCATGGGAGGACAAAACTGAAAACAGCTAAACAACAAGAAAATACATAGCTGTCCCTTCCACATCATGACTTTCCCCACCTCAGTTTCAATATATTAGCACTCAGCGTTAGAAATTAAAATAGGAATTTGGGGGGAGTTTTGCGGAAGCCACAAAGGACACACAAATGGCCAGCAGACAACAGAAAAAAGTTTTAGAAACTCAGAAATATATAAAATATATGTATTGTACTGAATAATGCCAACATAGTTTATCTTTTAATACCGTAATACTTGAGACTTCTTCTGTGTTACGAGGGGAAGGTCAAAAAATTTTGTGCGAATTTTCTAGATTGCGGGAGGGGCTGCGCCCCTAACCCTCACAATGTAGAAAGGATAACTGTATATGAAATCATTTTTGGAGAAGGAAATGGCAAACCACTCTAGTATCTTTGCCAAGAAAACCCCAAATGGGGTCACGAGAGTTGGACACAACTAAAACAACAGAATAACAAAAATTTATTAAGCACTTATTAATTATTCATCAGAGGATTGACCAATGGTTGCTTATTATTTTAATATGGCACAACTGCTCCCTGAAATCAGGGTGGGGTGTTCATTGTACCCCATGTCTACCCACAGCCATTAAGTAAAGGACCTACTGTGGAAAGAAAAAATAGCTAATGTCCAAGATGGCAGTCCCTTTGGGGCCAACTATTAGCTTGAAAAGTTACAGTCATCTCTGCCAGTTTTGTCCAAACTGCAGAAAGCATAACCAGAGATCAGTCTTTGGGAACCACAACCTCTTTTGACAGGGCAGATAATTTCTTTGCTCTTGGGCCTTCTTACCACCTCTTTATTACTAAAGTCTGATTTCCCCAGAGTTACAACTGTTTTCTTTCATAAGTAACTGCTTTCCAATTCAGCATCTAATCAGAGACCTTCAGAGATAAGGCCAAAATCTTTTCCTAACTGTCCCAAAACACTCTGGTCCTTGGCTGAAGAAACAATGACAATGAAAAATTCAGAGACACATAAGAAGAATTATATTAAACTGATGAAGAGTGAAGAAAATAGAACCGACCACAAAAATGCAAATTAAAACAATGTCTCTTAACTTCCAAAGATTAAATGCAATAACCAACCTGGGTTCCAGAGGACCAAAGATGAAAACCTGCTCTCCTCTTAGTGGAAAGTTGGGAGAGGTATATATAGGTCAAGAATGTCTCATCCACTGTACTCACCATGGTGGTTTGCTTTGATTATGCTTAGGATGGGATGGGATGGGTTGAAACAGGTTGGGATAACAGGGGCTGGGATGGAAACATGAAAGGCTGAATAAGGCATTGCAAAGAAAGATGCCCTACCACTGAAATGACCAATATGTAACCGAAAGATAGTCTTTGTCATGCACAATAGTTACCAATCACAAGTTGTAACGATTTTATACTTTATAATCTGGGTGGAAATATTTTAAGCCAGACATTTAAAGGCAATCACTCCAAAGAATTTATGGAAGGGGGAACCCCACCCCCTCCATATTTGCTTACAAATATGCAAGCTTATCTTTCACTATCTTCAAAGTAGAACATAAGTTTTATGGTAAATATTCACACTGAAACTATGGAAAGAGCTGGCCTTCTTTATTAAGTCTGATCCCCAAAGGGAATGGTTGTACCACCAGCAGCTGAGTTAGAAGACCTGCATACGCATCACTCTGGCCATTTAGGGAGCCTGATTCTCATGCAGATTCCAGACAGAAGCAGGTGAAAGTTTTAACAGATGTCCTGTGACTTCTTACAATTGGACTTTTCTTTTAAAATATTATTTTGGTTGATTTTTTGGTTTTTATGGAATCTTCTTTCCTAATATCCCCTTCCCCTTTTCTGCGGACATCAAGTCATTCTTTATAATGAAGGTTAAGGATAAAGGAGGGAAAAAAAAAACCCAATTCGACAAAACCAAGCAACTCGAAAGCTTAACTGGAGTCCTTTTAATCACATGATAAATGTCCCCTTAGATACTGGAGACATGTTGAACTCATCACTGGCTTTAAGCAGGGACTGCCAATGGAGCCTAAAAGTATACTGACAACGAATTCATTGGCCAATAAAACATGGAATGCACAGTGAGAACTCAACCATGGGCTAAAATTAAGCCACCCGGAATGGACTAAGTAGCAAAACTATGTCTGGGGGTTACCTACACTGTCTCAGGTTGTTATCTAATTTTATTTCATATGTATTGATCACAACTAGATAATAAGCTCCTTGAGGGCCAAAGGATAAATCAATATTTGTTCAACTGACTTATAATGAACATTATATAAGTATAAATCATTATAATAAAAGCTAGAGTTTATATGCCAGTATGGTAGATAGAGCTCCAGGCCTAGACTCACTAAGATCTGAGCTCAAATTAGGCCTCAGACACTTCCTAGCTGTGTGGCCTTAGACAAATCACTTCACCTTGTTTGCCTCAGTTTCCTCATCTGTAAAATGACCTGGAGAAGGAAACTGCAATAGCTTTGCCAAGAAAACCCCCAATGGAGTCACAAAGAGTTGGACAGGACTGAAGAATAACTGAAGAGTTTATGGAGCACCTTAAGGTTTGCAAAGGGCCTCAGGATTTGAATTCAGCTATTCCTGAACACTCAATCTACTCACCTAGACTGTCATTTTTATTTTTATTAACCAAGTAATCTGTAGGAAGGAACATAAAATAAGAGACAAAGGGCTGAGCTTTGAGTAAGAAAGCCTCGGATTCGAATCTCACGTTTGGCACACACCGACTGTGACTGTGGGTAAGTCAACGGAATCTCTCAGGCAGCTCTCTAAGATTATAAATGACAGGAGAGTTCTAGCTCTTCAGTAATGGGGAGTTCCACACATCGAGGAAATCCCAGATGGTGTCTTTTTAAAAAGGGCAAAATATTTTTTAAAAATTTTGGTTGTATTATTATTAATGCTAACTTACTAAAATTTAATTCTTATGTCTATTAGATTTTTCTAAGTATGCAATATGTATGCGTAAATATACATATAATATGTAATATATAACATACGTGTAATATATACATACTTCTATACATATGGTGCTATAGTCAGATAGTTGAATTACTGATGGGCTTACTTAACTTTGTGTTAGGGTCTCAGTTCCCTTACCTGTAAAGGCACAGGGTCGGATGATCTCCAGGCTTAATAAAAGCCTGTTGCATTAAATTAGCCAGGTAGATAGGCACACCAAATAAAAGCCTTAAATCTTGTATCTATAAGAAATTTAAGGGGGTGTCTAGGTGGTACAGTGAATAGATCACCAGTCCTGGAGTCAGGAGGACTTGAGTTCAAATCCAGCCTCAGACACCTGACACATGTACTAGCTGTGTGACCTTGGGCAAGTCACTTAAACCTCAATTGCCCTGCCAAACCCCGCCCCAACAAAAAAAGAAATTTAAGCAAATCTATGATCATAGAACAAGAGCTAAAGGGGGAACTAATCATAAATATTAGAAAAATTATTTAAACTCTCTAATTTAACCCTCAAAATGCAACTTTTATTTAAACTCTCTAATTTAATCCTCAAAATGCAACTTTGAAAAGCACTTCTTGGTACCACTTGACATTCATCAACTTTACAAAAAATGGTTTAAAACTGCCAAACTGGAGGCTGATAGGGCTTTGGGAGAAGAAGCATTTTATGACACTGTTGGTGGAATGTACAAACTGGCTTAGAGAGCAGTCTAGCAGAGGGCAATGAAAGTTACAAAACTGACCATGACCTTGACCCTGAGGTCCCATTCAGAGCCCTGTATACACCCTAAGGAGGCACTTTAAAGGGAAGGAAGAAAGAGGAGGTTTATCTGCTTTTTTTTAATTCATAGTTGTTTTATTTGTAATCATGGAAAATGGGAAACCTCCTATATGCCAAGTGGGTGGGGAAATGGCTAAACAAAGAGTAATGCAATGAATATTACTATGCTATTAAAACTGTCAAATACAAAGATTATAAAGAAAATACATTCAGACCCACAGAAAGTTAGGCCAAGTGAACAAAACGAAGATGAACAGAACAGGAACTAGGCTGACTCCTTCTTTGCAAAAAGAGATTAGAAAGGGAGGGGCCGGGGGCTAATGTCTTAGTTTTTATTATTTTGTTAAAGTATATGTTGTCTTCTTTTTTCAACATAAACAGTTCTGACTATTTGGCTGGATTTGTCTTCATTGGGTTTTTACTTATTGTGTTTGTATTTGCAAAGCTACTTTGAAATAAAAGTAATCTTTTAAAATACAAATTGGATAAAATGCAATAAACAGAAATGCTCAACAAAAAAGAATTACTAGACCCAGAAGTAGTAAATAGGGCAAAGGTGTCTTTAATTTCCTGGGGCCTTGGTTGCAAAACTGGAGGCTAGCTTGCCCTTCTGCAGAAGGACCCCACTGACCACAGTCTGCCAACAGCATTCCTCTTCTGAACTGCCACATAGCATCTGCTGTACTATGAACACTAAAATAATGAGGTCTGAATGAATCAAATCCACTGTACGTGGCTAATTGGACACTCTACTATTTGACCCCGAAACGAACCTCCCTAATACCAGAACTCACTGAGGTCTCACTCTAGGGGTAAAAAGCAAAATCAAAGAATTCCTTTCCTTGAATTAGTTTAGGTAGAGTGGAAACCCCTTGAGGGCAAGGGCAGTGGTTTGGCCTTTCTTGGTAGCTCTTGTACTTAGCATTGAGCATAGAAGGGAGAGGTGCATCGTTACCACTGGGCAGTTAGGTGGCAGAATAGCTAGACTTGGGATCAAGTTCAAAACCCACCTCAAATACTATGTGTCCTAAGAGTTTCAGCCTCAGTTCCAATACCTTAAAAATGGGAAAATCTGAGAATAAGTGTGACTTCGGACACACAGTGGCTAGTGGGACCCTGGGAAAGTCACAACCCTTCAGTGAAGGTAACTCAAGATTATAAACTGAAAAAAAAAGAAAAGAAAAGAAAAGAAAAAGAAAAGAAAAAAATAAATAAAAATTTTAAAAATTTAAAAAGAAAAAAATTTTAATTAAAATAAAATTTTAAAAAAAGATTATAAACCTCAACGGTGCTGATCTATACCAGCAGACGGACTTTCCTCACCTGATTTCCCAATATCAATGAAATCTCAGGCCCAGTGCCTTGTCCCTACATGCCAGGCATTGAGAATACTAAGACTAAAAAATGAGACAGTGCCTGCTCTCCAGGAGATGACTTTGCCCAGTAGCATCATGGATCTGGGGTCAGGCAGCCACATCCTGAGCATATATCCCCACTGGTACCAATCAGCATCAATGCAGAGATGACTGTCCAAGGTCCAGTTTGTTGGGATGGATCAGTTCTCTATCCCCTCTGGGGATCAGATCTAAGGCTTAAGCCTGAAAGTGAAGCTATATTGGCTACTGGAGGGATATATGCTGAGGACATATAATCAGAAAACCAAGCCCCTTCTGAAGCATGACTGGAAGCCATGAGGCTTGGAAAACAGCCCTCTGGGGACCAACTTTCATTAGATGAATAAAACACAAAATACATATTCCACATGACATTGTGTACTGTTACTGTATTATGGAGAGAAGGTGTTTCCTGCTAACAAATGGAGACCGATCTGCGCAAGCAGATAACAGCTGCCCCCTCTAACATACCCATTGATGTCCAGTAACCACAGGCAAAGAGCCTTCACAATCAGTCATTGCATAGGGCTGGAAATGAAGAGAAGACGAACCAGATCTAGGGAAACGGCTCAAAGTTTGCTCTAGTCAGACACAAAAGAACTAGGATGCCCATTACCCGACAGGATCAGAGAATTTGAGCTAAAGGCAAACTTGGGCATCATCTTGTACAATCTCTCCATCTTACAAATTAAGAGAATGAAGCCCAGAGAGGAAAAGGGATTTATCCAAGGTCACACAAGTCCTCTGACTCCAGTCACCAACACATCAATTTTTTATTTCTCTGCATATCCACCAAAGGCATCTCCCTCTTTTCCTTCAATATTCTAATATTTTTCTTCCCTTGGGTACTGATTCTGATCTGCTGGGCTCTGTCCTGACTTCTGCTGTACCCTAAAAAACCAACCTTGTAGTTTAATGACTGATGCAGTGCCCAAGTTAGTTAAAGGGGGTAGATCCTGGATTTGAACTCAGGTTCCTCTAACTCCAAATCTAGTCACTAAGAAGCACTTTGAGGAAAAGCGCTGGACTTCAAACACTTTTACAGACTCTTCCTAGCAGCAACTGACTTAATCACAGTCAGTCTCAGTGAACTACATCTGTAAAATGGAGATAAGAGCACCTATCTCCAAGCCTTGCTCTGAAGATCAAAGGAGAAAGTACACTGCAGCATTTTACAAACCTTGAAGCTTTATGTAAAAACTAGCCATGATTACACTTTTCCATAACTAATACCACTTACATTTAAAGATACTTCATATTTTCCTTACAATGCTTTCATGTTCCCTTAATAAACTGACTCTCAAAATATTCATCTTTCAAAAATTGATTGCCAAAATATTCATCTTCTCTTAACAAACTGACTCTCAAAATATTCATCTTCCCTTAATAAGCTGACTCTCAAAATATTCATCTTTCAAAAATTGATTCCCAAAATATTCATCTTCCCTTAATAAACTGACTCTCAAAATATTCATCTTCCATTATTACACTGACTCTCCAACATCCCGTATGGCCATGATCCCCTCTTGGCAGATGAGGGAGAGATTTGCTTTGCTCTGGCTCCCTCAGTCAGCATTAGGACCAGAGAAGGGGCTAAGCCCCAGCTCCCTGGCCTCTTAGCCTAGGGCTTTTTTAGTACTAGGATTACACACAAAGATAACTACATTCACTCTAAGTCACAATTGGTTTGCACTTTACCCATGACAGACTGGACCTACCCTCATCAAAGGGCACAGGATTTGGCTGGTAGGGACCTGAGAGATGAGCATCTGTTCCACTAACATGGGACAAACTTTGTAGATACCAAGAAGTTCCAAGGGACCTTTGAAGAACAGAAAACACCCAGGATTTACAAAGCCTCAAGGTCTTTCATCTACAAAAGGAAGCAGCATTGTTTTCATTATTAGAATTATTCAAAATGTCTCAGGAATATACAACAATAGAAAACTAAGGGGGGAAAAAAGAATACATGTATAACATTTATTGAAAGCTTTAAGGCTTTGCAAAGATTTCCTCATTTAATTAAATGAGATAAAAAAATAGAATATATGTCCCTTTAGAATGTAAGCACTTTGAAGGCAGGGACTTGGATTTTGCTTCTTGGTATCCCTAAGACTTTGCAAAGTGACTAGTACATAGTAAGCACATAATAAATGCTTGCCAACTGATTTACTCTTGGACAACTACAAAGTGGCTTTGAAAGGGCTCACTCAGGAGGTAGTGAGCCACCCCCAGCCCCCCAAAGGAGGGGTTCAAGCAGACAAAGGACAACTATCCATGGAACTGGGATCCTTAACCTGAGGAACATGGACAGATATCAGGAGTGGGAATGTGGGTGGGGGAAAAAAAATCACATCTTTACTTCACTATCATTTGTTTCCGGTGGAATCCTGCACGGTTTATGTTATGTACTTAAGAACATGATTCTGAGAAGAGGCTCATGACACACACAAAAATTAAGAACTCTTCCTGTTAAGGCATTTCCTAGCTAAGCTGCATTCTTGGGACTGGGAGGTTTCTCCTACCTCTAAGAGCCTTTGTTTCTAGTACACATTAAATCTACTCAATTCAGAGTTAAAAAAAATAACTGGAATCTAAATATCAAGAAAAAAGGAAAGAAAGGAGGAAGAGAGGGAGGGAGGGAGGGAGGGAGGGAGGAAGGAAGGAAGGAAGGAAGGAAGGAAGGAAGGAAGGAAGGAAGGAAGGAAGGAAGGAAGGAAGGAAGGAAGGAAGGGAGGGAGGGAGGGAGGGAGAGAAGAAGGAAGGGAGTAAGGAAGGATGGAAGGAAGGAAGCTCATGCTTCTAAGGCTTGCAAAATGCTTTACATACATCATAGTATTTAAGGCTGACAACTCTGTGAAATAGGTACTACATATACTCTTATCTCTATTTTACAGATTAATAAACCGAGACTCAGGAAGATGAAGTGGTATGCCTAGAAATACACAAGTAGTTAGTAGTATAGTCAGGATTTTAACCCAAGTCTTTCTGATTCCACATTCAACACCCTTTCCACTACATGATGTTTCTTCATCATCATCATCATCACTGTTAAGTAACTAAGCTACCTCCCTAAATTCTAATATAACTATAGAGCCAAAATAGGCATTTTAATAATTGACCAGATTAAAGGGTTTTTTTTTAATTGTGAATAGGATCATAGAAATTTAGAGCTAGCAAAAGTCCCTTTACTTTACAGATAAGGAAACAGACCCAGATGGTAAGTAACAACTCTAACTGTGGTGCGCTATCCACTATACCTCACTTCTCCCAAGAGGTCCATGGCAGCACAGAATTTAGGGCAGATCAGGACCTTGGTGATCACCATAAGTCCCGCTATTTTCCAGATGAGGAAACAGAAGCCCCCAAAAGTAAAGTAACTTGGTCAGTAAAGTAAAAGCAGAGCTGGGACTAGAAACCAGACTTTCTGACGTTAAATCCAAAATTAGTTCTACCTATTTTTTCCAACTAATAATAACAATAGTTTATTATATAATTAGATATTATATATATAATTACATTTATATATATATAATAGCAACAAAAGTAACAACCATAATAACAGTAATATCAGCTAGTATTTATAAAGTGCTTCAAGATTTGCAAAGCACTTGACAAATGAAAGAGACAACAGTAATAGTAATGACAAGAGTTAATATTTATAAAGCGCTCGATGGTCTGCAAAGCACTTTAAACAGTAGGCATGTGTGCACAGGCCTGTGCACAGGGACTGTGTATGGAGTTGGGGGGAGGAAAGACCTGCTGTCTTTTTTTCCCCAATCGGCTGATGACTAAGTCTTGCCTTGAGTTCCAGGGAAACCTCCCAAGTCCTGCAGACAGCTGTCCCCCAACGCATCCTGTTCTTAACATTCACAAAAGGGCATTTCCTCATCTCTGATGAATTCTTACAGCTTTTTTCCACACTCAGGGAAAAGCCCTGTGGTAAAGGCGCTACCTCCGAAATGATACTGTGCTCCTCTCCCGTTCATCCCAAAAAGCCAATGCTTGCATACCCTAGATCTCAACGCTTTAGGAGGACCAGCCATCAGTCGGCCTCTACTCGCAGCTGATGGTGTCTTTGGCTGAGGCCTACTTGGCTCCCTGGGAGCTGGAGGACCCTGTGGGGCCCTGAAAACCCTATTTATTCATTCAAGGCTAATTCCATGAAACAGGACACCGAGACAGGCACTCCTCTCTCAATGCCTCCTCTGTCCTGGGCAAATTAGCTTTCTTCTCGCTATCACTTAAACAGGACTCGGAATCTCATTTAGCTATTGTCTAGGAATCCAAATTCCTGCTCCTAGAAGAATGAGAAAGAGAGAGAGACAGAGAGAGAGACAGACAGAGAGAGAAAGGAGAGCGACAGAGACAGGGACAGACAGGCAGGCAGAGACAGAGAGAGGAGAGAGAGACAGAGACAAACAGAGAGAGAGAGAGAGAGAGAGAGAGAGAGAGAGAGAAGCGCTGAAAGCTTTCTATGTTTCGGATGTCTTCTATACATGCAGCGGGTTTTAAGGAGGCCCCTGAGTCATCAAAGAATACTCTGTCAGCCAAGAAGAAGGAGATAATATTGTACCTCAGGCAATAGAGAACTCTGCAGTATGGGCTACCAAATTTCAAAATACAGGCTTTAATAGTGACTTTTTTTGGGAGGAGGGGCCTAATGTTTTGTTGGACTTGTTGTTGGGGTGGGGGTTTACATAGGGATTATTGCAATTGGCATCTAGTTTGGAAACAGGGTATGCTTTTAAGAGCAATGGACTGGCAGTTGGGAGACCTACTACGTGAGCTCTTAAAGGCTATGCAAACAGAGCACCCCAACTTGAACGATCAGACTCTACTTATTAAGTGACTACTGTGCACCAGGCACCGTGCTAGCTGATGGTCATCTGAAGTAGCTGAGTTTGTGAAGACAAAGAATGAGACAATCCCTGACGAAGGAGATTATATTCTACAGCAGGACACAGCAAGTTCCTCAGCCAATCTACCCTCCACAAACAATCTTACTAAAGGACCTGCCCCTATTTAACAACCTTCCATGGCTCCTTATTGCCTTTAGAATAAAACAGCACGCTCCTCAGCCTAGTGTCGAAAGCCCTCCACAGTGCGCTTCCATCCTGCCTGTCCAAACATCTTCAAACACACACTCCAGTCAAGCTTGCCAGCTTTCTCTTCCCTAAACTCAACATGTCATCTCCAGTCTCCGTGCTTTAGCCAAGGCTGTCCCCTCCATGCACTCTTCTCCTCGACTCTTTCATCCTCTTTAAAAGCTCAATTCAGCTGCCACCTCATTTGCCCTAGCCAATGTACTCTCCTTCTAACACTTAGAAGGCACATAGTAGGTGCTTAATTAATGCTGACTGATTGATTCCTTGGCTAACCCAATGTTCCTGGAGATCTTCCAATCAGTACCATAGCTTCAGAGCAGGAAGGTATCTTCACCGCCTTCAAACTGAACCACCTACACTTTACAGATGACTAAACTGAGGTCTGAGAAGTTATGGAGCCTGCCCGACATCAGAGAAGGATTAAATGGCCTAATTAATTCTAGCATATTTCTCACAGCACCATGCTGCCAGATCTCAATTATCTGCACACATGTTGTATACCTCCCAAAAACTTAAGAGCAAGTAAGAGCGGGGCTCATTTTTTGTTTTTCTGTCTCAAAGAGTCCAGCACCACCACATCTTGCACACAGTAGGTATTCAATAAATGTTCAAGTTATACTATAGCAACAATATTGTAAAAACAAACAACTTTGAAAGAGTTAAGGATTCTGATCAACTCAGTGAGCAACCATAATTCCGAAGGACTCAAGATGAAATATGCTATCACCCCCTGACAGAGAGATGGAAGCCTCAATGGAGACACAGAATGCTTTTGGACATGATCAGTGCAGGAATTTGTTTTGACTATCCATACCTCTGTGTGTGTATAAATTTTTTCAGTGAAGCAAAATCTGTCTTCTCTCTCTCTAATCCTACTCCATCTCCAAAGAAAAAATGGCCCTTCTAAGAGATGTTTATATATATGTGTATATATATATATATATATATATATATATAGGTTAATTGAAAAAAAAATTATTTTTACTTAAAAGCATTTGTTTAAATGAACTGAATAACTGGGCAGAAAGGATCTGGGAACAGATGGTATGTCTGTGGTCTGAGGATCAGCCAAACCAAATTCTGAAAAGTTCAATCGCCAAGTTCAGCCACAGTAATTCTCAAAGCCTACGTCACAGAAGAGCTGAGATCTGTATCATTGGGGTGTGGGTGGGGGGGCGCGTGGGGGGGGTGTGTGTGGCAGGGGTGAATGCTGTCCAAATCACAGGTCTTTCAAGGGCTGAAGTAAAAGCCACATTTTAGCCTCATCTCAAATGGACAACCAAGAGGGGAAACAGATGAGTAGTGGAAACTGGGACTATGATGGAGTGAGTTCGAATCTCACTTGAGTCGGTACTCATGAGATCCTGGGCAAGTCACCCAACCTTAACACAGTACTCAGCACAGTGCCTGACACAGAGTAGGCACTTAGTATTTGTTGAATTAACCTCTCTAGGTTTCAACTTCCTCAAGTATAAAATGGTAGGAACTGTCAGGGATGGCCTCTGAGATGCTTCTCATTTTCAAGCTGAGCCCCCTAGTTTTTGGTTTAAAAAGCCCCTTGCCATCTCTCTAGAATGTCTCCCTGCAGTTCAGAAGTCACTACATGGCATTCAAGCCAAAGCAGAAATCTGAAAGATTCAAGTCTTGTAGCCCCTGGCAAATACCACGGATTCCAGCCCAGATTTTTGCAGCAGCCTTAACTTTTCCATCAGGCTTGGAGCCCTCTTTCAACATGCTGCAACCCATTCAGCTTTTCAGAAGTGTGATCCTCTGACCCTTTCTCCCCTGATTTAGAATCCTTTAAGGATTCCCAAAAACAGGATTCCATCTACCTCCAAGAAGCTGGAGTTGTCTTTCCTCCCTGTTTTCAAAGCTCCATCACTTTCTCCAATTCATTTATTTATCATGAGCAGAGTGATGGGAAATTAGGGCAAAATATTTTTAAAAATACTTTACAACCTTATTTCCCCCTCATCCCAGTTCAGATTACACACAAAGTCCCGAAACAGGGAAATGCAGGGACATAGGGGAGTCCTTAAAAAGCCAACCTCAGCCACATTACCAGCAGAATTTTCTGTTATTACAAGGTCAACACATAGGGAAAATAAAGCAAAGGGAAATTGACCACCTCTGAAGCTGGAGTTTGTGAAAGCAACATTCCAAGGTTAACTGATGTCCTAGCTAGAAACGTGATTCTTCTCAACAGAAAGTCGACCCTTCTTCAGCTTCACTATATGAGTCTTGACTTCACTAAAGGAAGAAAACTCAAGTTTCTAATCAGGGAGGTTTCAGCCATCACACTGACACACCTGGCGGGTGGAATGCAGGGGAGAATGCAGCTGTAAAGTGAGTAACTTGGACGGAAATAGACAAAAGGTCCCTCAGGTGGCAAGCACAGGCTTCGTGTTGGATTCTGTACTTCCTGAGTTGCCATCTGGGTACTTTTCAGTCATATTCATGCCTCCAAATTAAAATCTGCCAAAACACTAAAACTTTAAAGAGGCCAGGCTAACAAAAAATAATGCTGAAGGGTACTTTTTCAGAAGCAAATAAAACCCATTCATGGTAAAGGGGCTCAAAAGATATGAGTTCAAATCTTGCCCTTGACACTTACCTATAGGCAATGCCCTCATCTGTAAAGTGAAAGGATCAGCCTAGATGGCCTCTAAGATTCCTCCCAGACCTGGATCTCTGATCCCTTATGACTTCATATTAATGACACCTTTAATTAATGCGCTCCCCTGATGTTGTACACATAAGCACAAGAGACATGAACCATGGACTCTCCTTGCCTTTGAATACTGCCTGTTGCCCCTTCCCTGAAAGGTTCTCTCTAATTCCAGAATTACCTCTCAGAATTCCAGTTTCCTTCAAGACTCAGCCCTAAGTGCTTCAACAAGCTTTCCTCGTCAATCATTCAAGCATTTATTAAGCACCCATTATATGACAGAGCCCTCCCAACTGTCTACAGCACTCCCTCCCCAAACTGCCTTTTATTCACTTTTTTTATTTCTCCTACTAGTACATGTGTTCTCCAGGGTTAGAATAGAAGACCCCTGAGGGCAGGGATGGTTTCACTTTTGTCACTTTATCCCTCAGGGCAGCAGGTGCTTAATAAATACATGGTGATTGACTAAGGTTTAGAATAAACACCCAACGTGTTAGTTACTAGAAAATGACAAAGGAATCTTCAGACAGTGAAAGGAAAGTTTTAGGGGTCAAATACCTGGCTGAAATATCTACAAGGGTCTGGAGTGGGAAGAAATCTTTCCATGCCCTTAGGACAACTTCATCATAATCCTTACAGGTTAACAAAGCAACACACATTAATTTTCTACATCTTAGACATTTCAGGTGGGAGGAAAGAAAAGTTCTAAAGGAAATGGGAGGTACCCATCAAGGAGTACCCTCTAGATGATATAAAAATCTTCATCGTCTCTATGAACAAGCCAGTCATTCTGGTATAGTACAGAGAGAGAGCTCCCCGAGTCTGAAAATCCTGAGATGCTTACTCACTCTGTAAGCCTGGGCAAAGTCGATCAACATCTCTGAGCCAGTAAAATGGGGATAATAACAACACCCACCTCCAAGGGTCGTCAGGAGGACCCAACGAGAAAACAGAAGTAATTTGCAAAAATTAGAGTGCCATAGAAATACTAGCTATGAGTATTACCAATAATTATGAAACAACCCCAACAAAAGTGCATGCACTAAATGTTTTTCCTAATATTCTTTTTCACCCATCTGGTGTTGAGCAACCCAAAGGTCATGAGTAGGAAAGGGGCAAGGGGAGAGCCCATGGCTGGGATCACATGCTCACTGGGCATTCCCTTTACCAAAAATATACAGTTTGACACAACAAAAAGGGAACTCGGGAACCTAGACCTTTGTAGTGGTTTTTAATCTCACCTCATCTATTCATAAAGTCCTAGGAAGATGTGCCCCTCACAGTGGGGGAAACAAGCTAATTCTTCCTATTTTCTTAATTTCTACGCAATCTTATCACCTGAGAAGTTAAGCATGTGGCTTCTGGATGATTTTCTCCACATCCCCTTTTCTACAGAGCATGCAAAGGGCATTTCTTTTACAGGACAATGCCAGGAATAACACATGATGTGTTCATCTGTTTATAAACAAAGTCATCTTGGCTGAACCGATTCACACAATTCAATTAACTTTCCAAAAAGCAATTATTGTTCTCGGAGGTCATCTAGTCCAACCCCTCATATAACAAAGGGAGAAAGTGAGTTTTGGTAAAACCCCTGAGCATGGGATTTTTTCCCTCTGAGGCTCAGTTTTCCCTCTAAGTAAGAACTGGGTGGGAAGGAAGCAGTACATTCTGGTTACAATGAACCAACCTTAGCTTTCTAGACGAGATGATGCAGCTTTTCTCTTCTCTGCAGTGGGAAGCTGAGTGATAAATGCTGCATATCCTCAACTTTCCTCTCCAAAATTACCAGGGACCTCTTAATTCCTAAATCCAATGATCTTCTCAATTCTACTCCTTCCTCACCTCTCCTCCTTCTTAATGGTCTTTTCTCTCAGGGTTTTCATGACCATGTTCTCACCTGTTTGTCCTCCAACCTGCCCAATCACATCTTCTTGGTGGCCTTTACTACTCCTTCAAGGCAAGTCACACCCTCTAACCCTGGGTGCCCCAAGGCTCTGTCCTGGGCCTCCACAACTATGTCATCTACCTCAGGGATCTAATCAGCTCCCAAGGGTTTAATTAT
>CM053626.1:24389096-24438033 GCA_028646595.1 Phalanger gymnotis | reverse complement strand
GACCTGTTGAATGATTCAGTAGTGAAGGGGTCAAGGTGGAAAGCAGATGTATTACGAAATTATTTGGAGGTAAAAATAAAAAGCACCATACTCTTTGACCAAATGATATCACGACCAGGCCTACGCTCCAAGGAGATTTTTTTTTAAGGGGAAAAGAACATATGCGTAAAAAAAGGCAACTTCAAACTACCTCTTTTTGTGAGAGCAAAGAAACTAGAAACTGGGGCCATTCATCAATTGGGAAACAGATGAAAAAAATATGGTGGGTGAACGGAATGGAATATGATCGTGCAGTAAGAAACAATGGAAAGTATGATTTTGGAGAGTCCTGGAAAAACTTGTATGTAGGGATAATGAGCAGAACCAGGAGAATAATTTATACATTAACTACATTTGTAAAGACTTAACAACTTTGAAATTCTTCAGAACTTTGATCAATGCAACGATCAGCCAAGATTGCAGAGGACCAAAGGTGACAGAGTGGATGCAAATTAAGGGAAATATATATTTGGCAGCTAAGTGGCACAGAGTGCTGGGTCTGAAGTCAGGAAGACTCATGTTCATGAGTTCAAATCTGGCCTCAGACGCTTATTAGCTGTGTGACTCTGGGCAAGGCACTTTACCCTGCTTGCCTCAGTTTCCTCATCTGTCAAATGAGCTGGAGAAGGAAATGGCAAATCAGTATTTTTGCCAAGAAAACCCTAAATAGGGTCATGGAGAGGACACACAACTAAATAACTGAACAATATATATGTATAGATATAGATACATGCACATATATACATATATAAATATATATATTTGGGCACAGCCAATGTGGGAATTTGATTGAAAAAAAACAATTTTTAAAAGGCATTAATAAAATAATATAGGTTAGCTTCAATGACCTTTTCTATCCCTAAATCTTAGGAAGATTCTCAAGCTTTCTATTTGTAGATAGTAAGCCTCAATGACACTCAGCATCTCTAGCTTTCCCTAATTACAATATTTGCCTCATTTCTAAAGGAGACAAAGCAAGTCCCTCCAATGAGATGAAGGCATTTACACAACCCATCCCAAAGTTAGTTCACTCAACCTAGATTCCAGCCTCTCAACTCTCAAACCCGAAAAGTGATTCCAAAAGGAAGGCAGTTAGAGAGTTCATAGTGAAAAGAGCAGGTGACTGGGATTCCAAAGAACCAAGCTCTACTTCCAAGTTTATGACTCACTTGCTGTGTGACCTAGGGCCAGCGACTTAACCTCTCTGGTCCCTCAAGGAGACACCTGGACTAGATAATCTCAGCTCCCTCCAGCTAACATCTGGGCAGCGAATTGCTTTTGCTTCTCCCCTGGAATGTTTTAAATGTTGTCCTGTCGGGGATTTGGAGGATGTTGCCTCCTAGGCAAGTAGGATTTGCAGTGAGAAGAAACTTTATGGGTCATCTAGCCTAAGTTCCCCATTGCCCAGACAGGGAAACTGAGGCCCAGAAAGCCAAAGGCACTGGTCCAAGGTCACACTGTTACCAAGCAGCCATGCCAGGATTCAAACCCCGACCCTCAGCCTCCCAAATACAGTGTTCTTTCCACTACACCAAGATGGACGGGATGTTCTCGCCAGAATCTCTTCCCAGCCCTATGATGAGCTTATAATGGAATTTGGCTCCTCTTATAATTATAAATGTAACTTAACAGCCTCACATCTGGAGCAAATAAAGCCACACAAATAACTATTTATCTTCTTCATGGGATTCAGACCTGCGACGGGCCTCGGCAACCGTCTCATCCACTGTCCTTACTGCACAGAAGAGGCCAGAGTGAGGATCCCCAGCCAAGTCTTCTCTCTCCAGATCCAGGGCTCTTTCCATAACCCCTCCAGAAGCGGCGAGGCCAAGCATTTAACAACTGCATTGGTGGTACAGTGAATAGAGAGCCAACCCTGGAGTCAGGAAGACCTGATTTCACATCTGACTTCAGATACTGCCTAGCTGTGTGACCCTGGGCAAGTCACTTCACCCTGTTTGCCTCAGTTTCTCTATCTGTGAAAGGAACTAGAGAAGGAAATGGCAAACCTCTCTAGTATCTTGGCCAAGAAACCCCAAAATGGGTTCGCAAAGAGTAGTACACTACTGAAATGAATGAACACAACGAAAAGGAAGTGAACCAAGCCGATTCATCCATTTTATCACCTTTCTACCTAGGAAAAGGAGAGTGTTCCTAAAAAGTAAAGATGGTGGGTAAACTCTTCTGTACTTATTAGCAAGGCTGGCACATGTTTAAGGCCTCAGAAGCACATGGCACAATATGATTTCCTTGTTCATTCACAGTTGGCCAGATTCCTAAATATCTACAAACTTTTTGGGTTCCACACGCTGCATCTCAGAAGCAGGGCACAGAACATGGGGTCAAGCAGTCTTATCTGAGGATCTGTCATCATCTGTAGATGACTCATTGATTTGAGTCAAAAGGGAAAACATGAGACAATTAGCTTCCCCAAAGAGATAAAAATCCTCTTAGCCAATGGAGCGAAGTCAACTTACATGGAAGTGGAAATTAAACACAATCACTCCAAACCAAAACATTATAAGGTTGGAAAGACCTCTCAGGAGTCAACCAATGGACCCTAGCTTCATCAAGCATCCCCTCCACCACACACCCAACAAAGGGTCATCTGGCCTTTGCTTGAGCCCTCTCAACGACAGAGAGTTCACTGCCTTCCAAGTGGCCCATTCCCCTCTGGGACACTTTGCATTGTTAGGCATTTCTCCTTGACATCAACTCTAATCTGTCTCTGCTACTCTTCTGCTAGTCCTGATCCAGCCCTCTGGGGAGAAGCAGAGTAAAGCTAACCCACAACACCATGAGACCAATATTGGCTTTAGAGGGTTAACTTTCTTTAGTGATTTTGGTTTTTACATTGGTTCATGACTCTATGCTGGCACAGTAAACAGAATCCTGGGCCTGAAGTCAGGAAGACATGAATTCAAATCCAGCCTCAGACACTTAACTACCTATGTGACCCTGGTCAAATCACTTAACCTCTGCTTATCTCGTTTTCCTCACCTGTAAAATGGGAGTGATAATAGCACCCACCTCCCACAGTTGTTATAAGGATCAATGAGATAGTATTTAGGTTTTTTCAAAATGTCATTTATTTTATTTTGAACTTATGAAATAAAACAAGCATTTCCATAGCACTTTGCAAATCTCAAAGGGTTTTCTATACAGTCCCCATTCTACCCCTTTCAATCTCGCAAAAACTGACTTTTTGGTGGGGGGCGGGGGAGGGGAAGGAGATGGGAAGGGAATCTAATTCTTGTGTCTCTCTCAAACCAAATACATTGGATTTGGAAAACTGCTCAGATTGGGTCCAAGTCACCAAAACTGACAAGTTAATGGCTTTTCCACCTTCCTTGGCTAACAAACCAAAGTCTCCTTTCAGGAAAACATCAAACACAATCCGTCAGAACCATCCCAGAATCTCAGAGCTGGAGGAGGCCTCAGTGGTTATCTGGTCCATGCCCTGGAACAAAAATGACTTCTACAACACACAGACAGCTCTACCACAATTCCATTACGGCAAAATTTTTCCTTTCTCATGTGGATAAGTGCTTTTAAAAAAATCCAACCCTGCCAGGACCAGCCTTGTCCTCCCCTGTTCTGACCATGTCCATCCATCCCTATCCCTAACTTGTGTTCCACCAAACTGATAAAAAAAAACAAAACCAAAAAACCTATGCTAACAGTTGCTCAACACTATGGTATTTTTCGACACTGCTGACCCTCCTTCACCCCAGGCTTCAGCCCATACAAGTTCTACTGCCAAAGCAGGATGTCATTCAAGGAACGAGAAGAAACCCAACATGCTTATCCTCAGATGTCATTCTTCTAAAAATAGTCATTACAAAATTTCTCTCCAATTATCTCAAGCTCTTTGTGTATCTCTAGGCTGATTTCAATGCCACGTAGTCTTCTCTGGTCCCTCCATTCAAATGCAAATGTAATTAAAGCTATGGAGTCATGCAAACACCCATCACCATCCAGGAGCCAAGGGCAGCTTCCTGGGGAATCTACTCTGGACCTCACCATGACTGCATGGTCTTGAAAGGTTCCTTCCAGCTAGATCAATGTGCCTCTAAGAGGGGAGCAGCCAGGCTGCAAGCATTCAATGCAAAATTATTTTGAGTTTTTCCCCAATGAGCAAGGTGATAAAAGATAATGAGTTTGCAACACAGATTTCATCTGCCTCAATATTTTATATTTGCCAGGGTTCATATGATTGCACTGAACTGGAACCCAACTTTTTGAAATCTTATGTTTCAGCTTCTGGGAAAATGCTGATTTATCCACATTTATCTTCTACCTCCTATCTTAATGACATTTATAATCTGGGCCCATCTACACCCAGGCCTTCTACAAAGGCCAGGCCCTGCCCCAACCCACCTGAAACATCCCAGCACCAGAAGAGCATTTCAAAGGTTATCAAACAAAAGAAATTGGGTCAGTGTGTTCTTCAAATCTCTGACTACGCTGTCAACAGATGTGGCCAGATATATACCCAGGCCTACTCTAGCCTGTTGTATTTACTGGGGATGGGGCTGGAGAGGGAACCAGCTTCCCTGAGAAGGCTACTTCCTGAAGTGTTTAAAAACTCACTGCAGATACCTCTCCCTATTCCAAATGTAAATTTGAAGCTTGAGGCAGGATTAAACACCAACAATGTATATAAGAAAGGAAGACCCAAAAGGCAAAGGGGTAGGCAAGACACCAGAAAAAAAACCCAGGAGCCCAGATCCCTACTCAACTCAACCCAACTCAACATGCCAACCTTTCCCACCACTGCAGACTAAATGATTTATTTAAGAATTTCAGATATTTGGCTCCATTATGATACTATACATATGTGTGTATAAAATATATATGAAACCAGAATTTTTTTTAACAAAAATGACAAAAGCTAGTCATGTAACAAGTCATCAACAGCCCTCATGCTCTGTGATAACTATTCAAATGTCAAGAGACCTAAAACAGGGGTTCTTAACTTGTCATCTGTGAACTTGCTTGGAGTTTTTTTTTAATACATTTTGATATCTATATTTCAATATAATTCATTTCCAAATTCCAAGTATTTTATTTTATGCACGAAAACATTATTTTCAAGAAGGAGGAAATTCTATCTATAGGTAAATGGAAGTATAGTAACACAGAACATAATAAAATCTCATTTACCCAGAGTACACTTAGTTGAAAATACAGGAAGCCTGCCAGAGGGGCTCTTTTCTGTCACTTTTAGGATCTTCAGGCATTCTTGTACCTTTAAACCCCAATGCTCCCCTCGCCTCAAATGACTCAAGTCCCAATCCTCTTAGCTCACCAGTACAATCAATGCAAGACTCTTTTAAGCCAGGGTAATAGGAAGTCCTCTTTTTTCTTTTCTTTCCCTTTCTTTTTTTCCAAGATTACTCCTACACCATAGCTCCACACAAGTTCACAGAATAGCATACATTAATCTTCTCTCAGGCAACCACACTGGTGGCCAAAATCTCTGTTTTGGGAAGGGAAGGGGAAAGTATTCATCAATGAGGTGTAAAGATGTTCTGGGGGCTTTGTTTACAAGGCTTGCATAAATCACCATCTGTTAGCTGGGTCTCCAAGGCTCTGACTGGTGTTTATGGAGTCCAGAATCAAGTAAAGAAAGACGCCAGTGGGGAGTCGCCCCATGTAAATGACTTCCACCCCATGGGCTCAATGCAGTGCCATTTTTCCTGAATAATGCCACGGTTCACAGTGAGTTCCGGATGCCTCCATCCCACAAGCTTCCGCCTTCTCATGTAAAAAATGTGCTTAGTTAGGGTCTCTGCGATGAAGCTTGAAGGTTTGGTTTGCTTACAAAAGAAATAAGAGGAAGATCGACCTAATTAGAGGTTACAGAATCCAACAATCAGGCTTCCGTTGGGTCTGTCAGGTTGTTCTGATGCCCTGGCTCTTTTTTCTGGGAGAAACTCACATCAATTTCCAATCGCCACAAAATTAGGAACATTTAAGATTCTTGGAATTTCATTTAAATCACAGGTGGCTCCTTGCTGCCCATCCTGATGCTCCTTCATTACCTGGCTCCAAATTCACTTCTTCCAGAAAATCCCTCCCACCTACATCACCGCCCTTATCTCATCCCACTCATTAGATGGTAGAGAACTGGCGTTTGTCCATGAGTGGCTTGGTGACATGCTTCCTATCACTTCCGGACTGTGTGTCCTGCCTTCTTCAATCAGGCAGAGAAGTACACTTTCTATATGTTTTGAGTCTTCTTATTCTCTGCAATAGAGTACAAGCTTCTAGAGGAGAGGGAAGGTTTCCATTTTGACTGTATGCCCAGCCCCTGGCACAGAGACAGCTTATTCATAAATGCTAGTTAAATCAAACTGAGGTCAGGGAATAGAATCCCCCCCACCTTTTTTGCACCCTTCTTCCCTCCCTTCTGATTCCCATTTCCCTAAATAGCTGCTACAAGCAGAATTTTTCCCAAAAGTGCTTGGTATCTTTATAGTCTAAATTAACTAGCATTAACACGGATTCATTCTCTCTCTCTGTCTCCTCTCTCTCTCTCTCCCTCTCTCGCTCTCATTCTGTCTCTGTCTCACTGTCTCTCTCATTCTCTCTGTCTCTCTCTCCCTCCCTCCCTCCCTCCCTGGAAATCTAGAAGAGATTTCACTGGCCATCCTCTCTGACCCCTTCGTTTTAAAGATGAGGAACTGAGGCCCAGGAGAAAAGGGACTTGCTTGAGATCCTAGAGATAGCAAATAGCAGGACTGGGATTTGAATCAGGAAAGGTCCTCTGACTGACTCCAAATCCAGCACCCTTTCAAGTCATTCCCCAGCCTCATCATAAACCAAGTGCTTGAGGGAGGCTCATTATTTTTTTCCCAATGAACTAGTGTAAAATGATACTTTGTAACCAGAAAGAGTTGGAACACTTCCATCATATCCTAATGACCCCAATGAATCCACAACCTCCCCACTTTTTATTTCCTTGACCACTCTCCTGACCTACTTTTCAGAGCCAAGACTGAAAGAAAAAAAAACCCAGGACTCTTTAGAGTAAATCACCCCTGGAGTCTCTCTCTATTCTGAAATTCTGTAAAAAAAATATTACATAGAAGCCCTTATAAATAAAGCGGAAAGCTAGGGAAGAATATAAGGGAAAGCACCTCCTTCCCTCCTCTAGAAAGGGAGATAAAGGATGGGGGTGGGGCTGAAGCAGGTAGGTTTGCCTGAATCTACAATACTTCAGACCTGCCTTCCCACCTCTATGTCCTCTCCCTCCCCTCCAACCTAAGACCATAATCCTCAGCACAAAACCCAGAAACATACAGAGAAACTTGTTAAAGAGTAGGTATAAAAGAAGAATAACTTGGTTCATTTCTTTAAAATGCATCATTATTCCAGAAATGAGAAAATTCACCTTCCTTCTCTTGGCAGAGAGGTGGAGATTGAGGCTATGGAAGGGGGTACACAGAGGGAGATGGGAGCCACATTTGGCTTTGCTCAAATGGTCCTTATTATGAGGAAGGGGTCAATGTTTGAAGAGTTAATAATGGAAAAGGCATTAATATAAAACCTGAAATAAATTCATTCCTTTGAAGCCCTGACCACAGATTGGAAGACTAAGTCTAATCTTTCACTTTCCAAGCCTGGGAAAGGGGGATCACCATCTTTGCCAAGTGTAGAGATGAGATGTCCCTATACTACATAACTCTTTGTTGTTAACTCACTGGATGGGTTTCTTTTATTAGTTCGTTGTTCATTACGATATTAAAGTCCAACAGTTATTGAAACAGGCAGCTGAGACTAGACCATGACAGAGATTCCCATTTCATTCCCCCACACACGTACACACACACACACACACACACACCCTTTACATACTCAAAGCACACTTTCATTATGAGTAGAAGTTGGCAGTCCAAAGTAGCCTGCAGGATCTCAATGCCGGATGACACCAATTGTCACTTCTGTATTTCTGTCATAGGCTCTGCTCCCCTGCTCAGTAAACAATCACGTGAGAGGCAGCCACTCACCCAGTTGGGTCCTGCCAAGTTTCATGTGCCTCTGAGTTACAAAACAACTAACTTCCTTTTTTATGAGTCTCAAAGGAGACTTAGCAGGCCTTGATGGAACAGCAGTTTAAAACAATCAGGAGTCCTGGGTTCCAGATCTGCCATTCACTACAATAAAAAAAGATTTAGGACCTTTTTGGTCTATCCATGCAGTATCCACCCAGTAGAAGGTAAGCTCTTTGAGGGCAAGAAAGCAATTGTGCCTTTCCAATTACAGTACCCAACACAGGAGACAATGCAGAGTAGGAGCTTAATTAAATGCCTGTTGACTTAACTAGTTAGACCTTGGTTTCTGCTGTGAATGAGTTTTCTTCCAGTTCTGTCTAAGAAACTATAAACCAATTTAGGGCACACATCAGTGCTCTAAGACCCCAAACTCTGATAATTAACATATATGATAATTAATGATACAGGACATATATATATGTATATATATATGATAAATAACATCACTGTTAATGAGGTCTCCCTTCAAAATCTTTTGACAAGATCCTTTATACTCACTGCTAATCGACCTCCAGGATGCCAAGAATTCCATTTTGTACTCACTTTCGAGAAAAGTTCTCCAACCAAAAGATGCTATTTCGATCCCTGAATATATTGTTACTAATACACAGAATTCTTCAGTGAAGGAATTTATAAAATCAGATGACAGATCTAATGGAAAATAAAGGGAGAGATCTGGGTGATTATAGCATCACCAAATTTCTGAGTCACAAGGAACCTCAGAGGTCACTGAGTCCAATCTATACCCCAAAATACTCCCACAGGACACACCCAAGTGATCACTCAGCCCTGCATGACCTCTACAGCCTCTCCTGGCTCTCAATCCTCTGATCCCCTGCACACTTTTGAATCTAGCCAATTCCACAGATTTCTGGCCATCAAGGGCCATGTCTGTGTCAGATGCTGGGGCCACTGGGCCCTGGTCTAGCAGTGATCTGTAATTAAGAGTCCTTGGATGCCATGCAGATGAAACATCTCCAATTAAGTCAACAGAAAATTGTAGCCCCAAGTACTACGCTTCATTCTCTGACCAGCTGTGCTGAAATATGGTCAACATTTATAAGCCTCGCTAGAACAGTGATGCTGCCGTCCTGCTTGAAGGACTTAAGAGAGACGTTAGCCATTAAACCATTCTTAGAAATGATAATAGGGGCAGCTAGGTGGTGCAGCGAGTAGAGCACTGGCCCTAGAGTCAGGAGGACCTGAGTTCAAATCTGACCTCAGACATTTGACATACTTACTAGCTGTGCAAGTCACCTAACCCTAATTGCCCTGCCTTTTCCCCTCAAACAACAAAACAAAAAAAATGATAATAACTATCATTCGTACAGTTTTAAGGCTTGCAAAGCACTTTATATAGGTTATCTCCCCTCACCACAGACCTGTGAAGTGGGCCTCATTATTACCTCCATTTTATAGGGAGGAAAGGCAAAGAGACAGTGACTGATCCAGGAGGTCACAATGCTACAAAGGGTCTCTGGCCAAACTAACACAGGAAGCCTCCTCTCAAAATGCACAGAATGAGGGTTCACTGCTGATGAGAAATAGGAAGTCAACGATGTCCCAGTGGCACCCATCAGGGCTACACTCGGTCCTATGAATAATAAGAACTCGTCTGCGTGGCATGAATCAACTCTGATTCTGTGTGCCCTCTCATTCTAAGAGGTCAGGTCTTCTTAGTCTCATTAATCCTCACCACTCCCATCTCCAGGAGGGAAGCTAAAGTTTAGAGAGAAAACAATTTACCCAACGGCACCTAAGAACTCAGCAGCCCGGGTCAGGGATCGATTGACGCGTTAGTACTTTTTCCTCTCCACAGAATCATAGAATCTAAGAGTTAGAACATCAAAGGCCGTATGATTTCCAAACCACGCCTTCTACAATTTACCCAGCCTCCATTTGAAGACCTCCAATGAGGAAGAACCCACCACCACTCAAGACGGTCCAATCCACTTCATCTTTGGTCGGCTCCAAGTCCTAGAAAGTTTTCCCTGACAATCTGCCTCTTTTGAAACATTCACCCCTTGTTCCTGGTTCTGCCTTCTGTAGCTAAACAGAACAAAATTAACTCAACTTTCATGGGACAGCCTTTCCAAAGCTTGGAGGCACCTATCAATCGATCAATCAATCAACAAGCATTTGTTAAGTGCTTACTATGTGCCAGCCACGTGGGTCAAGCAATGGAAATACAAAGAAAGGCCACAGCAGTCCGCACCCACAAGAAGCTTACACTCAAATGGAGGGGAGACAACCTAGAAACAATCAGGTCCATATAAGACACCAAGACTGTCAAGAAAGGAACCTGGCCCCTCTCCAGAGAGACTATTCTACCTTTGGACAATTCTAATTATTAGCAAGTTTTTCCTGGTAAATAGCCTCTATGTAACTTCCACCCAGGGCCCCTCCTCCTGCCAGAGTCCAAAACTCATCCCTCTTCCATGCAACAGTCTTTCAAATACTTGCACAAAGCTAGCATGTCATGCCTTGCCACTCCCTGCCCCCCACCCCACTCCTCCAAGTCTTTCTCTTTCCCAGGGCAGGCAATGATTTCCAGTTCCTCCAACTGATTCTCATATGACATGATTCCACATCCTGGCTGCCTTCCTCTGGATGACCTCCAGCTTACAATGCCCTTCCTAAAAAGCTGGTGCCTAGAACTGACCAGAGCAGAGGACAGACAGACCTCCTTACTTCTTAATGCATCCCAAGATCCAATCAGCTTTTCTGCCTGCCCATCATACCACTGACTTCAATGGAGCCTGGCAGTTCACAATTCACCCCTTCAGATTCTAAGTTAGCTGGTCACTTTCCCAAGTTCCAAAATCACTCCAAGGACCACTGAGGAATAGCGGATAGGAAGTTAGCAAAAAGGCCTTGAGGCCTTGAATGCCTCCACATTTTTGCTCATTCTCCTCCATGATAAAACCCTTCCTCTGCATCCCAAGCATCCACAGAACTGTAGTGATGGAGCCTGAGCACTGGATCTAGGACGTCAAGTCCTCCATTTAAGACAGTGGTCATGACAGCAGTGCAATCCCTTTAGAACTGCTAAGTGCCAGGACTACAGACATATTTCACTATGTCTATTCCGTGGTGCAAATTATTGCCTTTGTTTTAGGCCCCTACCATGGCTGGTAGAAAACAACCAACTCCATCCCTTTTCATCCATATAAAGAAACATTTAAAATCATTAGCCTTGGGTGGATGTATGTTCTAGGAGACTTCTACATGGCATTGTACATGAAACCTGGCTTCATTACTCCTGAATTTTCTTGCATTGCTTGGAGAGATAGAAGGTCTGTCAACAAGTTATTACTCATGCACGTGTGTTACATGAGGAAGAGGAAAATTAGGAGAGGCATTTCCTTTGCAAAGGCTTCCAAAGTCAGACCCACAGGATCCTTAACTGCTGTATCATCACACCTTGACATTAAGGCCAATAGAGGAGCTGGACACTGTCGGGAGGAAGCAGTTATCTGCAGGAAAGGGCAGGGAGAAGACAGGGAGGGAGGTGTGGCAGACAGAAGGCTGAATTTGGAGCCACAGGTTCAAATCTTGGTTCTCTCACTTGCTACAGAAGGGCAATACAGGCAAGCTGCTTAACCCCTGTAGGTCTCAGTTTCCTTATCTGTGAAAAGAAGAGGTTGGACTACATAGGAATCTCTCCAGTCCCAGCCAGCCCTAAACCTAGGCTCCTACACAGGAAACCACTGTCAAAGCAATTAAAATTAATTACCTGCTTTCTCCACTCAGATTTGGGAGATACTTCAGAGACCATCTACTCTGGGTATTATCTGCACCCCAAATCACAGAATCTGACCCACCAAGACCAACCCATATCTCTACACATCCTCAGCCAGTAAGTGGCCATCCAGCCTCTCCTTGAGGAACTCTGACGAGAGAGGACCACATGCCATCCCAGTCAGTACAACTTTTACCCTCACACATACCCAAGAGGATTTTGTCACAGTCCCCGTGTGCTTTTCAAGATTTTATCATCAGATGTAGGATTACAGAATCAACAATTTAGAGCCAGAAAGGACATCATGATCACCTAGTCCAATCCCCCCCCTGCCCCCACTTTACAGATGATGACAATGAGGCTTAAGGGAACAATTATTTTTCCCAAGTTCACACATGCAGAGCCTTAGCTCTAAAGCAGGAAGTTCAGAGGCCATCTACCAAAAGTACCCCATTTCACAGATGAAGAAACTTAGCAGTAAGAGATGGACAGAATTGGAACGTGAGTTCTTGGACTCCAAATTAATCATTTTTTTTCCCACCAGAATGCCTCCCACAAGACTCTAACATAAATGTTACTACTAATTGAGAGTTCTATGAGTGGGATAGAAAGAAGCATTTCCTGGGATCCTCCCACAGAGGCTAGGTTAGATTTCCCTGGGACTCTGCCCCATGTTTATTGATCTGGCACTGAAACACCTCCTTGGGTATTGGCTTGGGGTGTTGGTGTGACTTCTTGTTCCCCTGAGCATAAAAGGCCACGGCAAGTTCCAGTGATCCCTCTGAGGCTTCAGACCATGGCCGGAAAGCATGACTAACATGGGGAAGCTGTCATGTCATCACTCAAAGTCTTTGTTGAATGTCCTTCTATGATGAAAGAAACTTCCTTATGTCAACTGTTCCATGACCTTTGGCTCTAAACTACCAAGAGCCTGGCCTGAATTGGGTCCAGCCTGGCCAGCGAAACCCACCTCAAAGCATCAGGTCCAAGACCAGGCAGGAGGAGGAATGCAGACTGGACTGCTTTTAGGAAAATCTCATAGTGCTTTTCATGACTTCCTGAAACAAGGACCCTTCTTAACACTCATATTCTTGACTGATGTTGGGTTCTAGATCATTGCTGGGAGCACCCACAGGGATGGGTTCCCAAATCTACTGCAGTAGCACTCAAATGCTCTATTACTTTTAAGACACGGTACTTTGTCCCAATGTGAAGGCATGCTATAAAGTCCTTATGTAAAAAGACAAACTGCATCAGTCTCTGGTAACCAGTAAAAGAAGTGATCATGATGTGTTCAGAGTCTGTGACATCTTAAGAACGAAGCCCAATCTGCTGCCCTAGAACATACAAGGAGACTTGGCAGCCTTGAAAAAGTAGTATGCCAAGGTCCTAACCCCTTCCTTCCTTGGGGTTGGGAGGTGGGGGGTGATAAGATCATGCCAATGAAAACCAGCCCATGTACCATCTTTGGCCCGGGCGCTGTTGGCCGTAGAACCCTGATAACAAGGTACCACCGGCACCCTTACCAGAAAAGGGAGAATTTATAGGCCAAACTTCCATTCGTCTTCAAAGTCTGCCCCACCACATTCCCCACAAAAAACCAGCCCGTCACCTACTGACCCAGAAGGAAGAACAATCTCTCAGTTAATGAAGGGGAATTAATACTGGCTTTATTCTTTTGGTTACCATGTGATCAGGGACATGTGGGTGAGCCAATTAACTGTCACACCTAGGCTTGAGGCTCATTTGGGACTTTCCCAGAGCAAATTAAATACATGTATATTTACATAAAATCACTTACTGAGTCTCCCTAACCACCAATTCCAATTAGCAAATGCAGAGATGGTGTTAAAAATAATTTATTGGGCTTCGTGCTAAATATTACCTGGTTTATACTATTAATTTGTTCAGTAGCCCACACTTTTATGGATAATATAAGGCCCAACATGTCCAAATCATTCAGCATTCCAATTCTAGACAGCTAGGTGGCGCAGCACATAGACAAATGGAATTGGAGTCAGGAACAGGAGTTTGAATTATGCCTCAGACACCTCCACTTGATGTGTGACTGTGGACAAGTCACTTAACCTGTCTGTCTCGGTTTACTTGTTCGTAAACGGGATGAATAATAGCTCCTACCTCATAGGGTTATCAGGATGATCAAGTGACAAAAAGTTCCTTGCCAAAATCAGTGATATTTTATTACCTATTATCTATTATTGTGCCAACCTGTTCTACTCAGTAACAGAACAAACCAAAGATTCGTATATTTAAAATAATAACTAACATAATGCCTTAGGGTTTCAACACCTTCCACACATTAGCTTATTTAAGCTTCACAACAACTATAGTTTTCCAAAATTCAAATAAGTCTTCAAGGGGCTTCTTCCCACAATGGTTCAAATACTAAGATGGGTTCCACAGTAGTTTAAAAAACAAGGAAAAAAAACCAAAATACAAGAAGCTTAAGGGATAGGGCAGATGTAAACTATTTTTTAAAAACATCTAAACATACAGGGGTTGATTTTACTGTTAACATTTCTGTTTCCATTTTACAATAAACCCAGATTAGTGACCACAGCCTCCTCCCTCTTCTCCCCTCCCCCACCCCCACTTAACATCTGTAGCCAAACAGTTAATTAGAAAAGTGCTGATCGCTGAGAAATTGCATAATTCCAACCACCAATTTCTGTTGTAAAACACACCATTACAAGTGGGGAAACTTTTTTTTTAAATAAAGGCAAAGTGTTTTAATGATGTGACCTAAGAAAAATGTGATGTTTTTTGAAATTGTTAAGTTGGTTGTTAATATCCACTCTCAATCCGCCTTCCCAATGGCAGCCCAAGTCTCCAGTCTGGATTTGGGTTTCCCTCTCCTACCAAAGCTTACAACCACGCTGAAACTGCGCCGTGACTTTCCACTGCGAGCCACAGAAAGGAAATTGCAGGGTAGATCAGCTCTAGTCCAAGAAATAACCAGGGTTCTTAATGGAAAAGGGATTAGACAGCTTGTTCCATTTGGCCCCAGCCAAATGTACTTCAGAACAAGAAGTACTGAGTGCAAGTCAGAGAGGCAGATGTGGCTCCACCAATCAACAAGCACCATTAAGCATCTATTTAATAATAATAAATTGCCTGTATAACAATAAAACCCAAAGAGCTTGGTTTGCTACAAAAACGGAAAAAGAAAAGCACCTACTATGTGCTGGGCACTGGGCACGGGCACTGGAAATACAAACCCACAAGGGAGACAATCCCTGTCCCCTACTCTCCTGTAGAGATGTAACTATGGAAAGCAGATGCAGAGTCAGAGAACCTTGGCTCTAATCCCATCTCCAGGACTACTTCCTACCTGTCTGACCTTGAACAGTTACTTAATGATTTCTGGCCTCTGTTTTCTCATCAGTAAACTAAAAAAGTTAGGTGGTCTCTGGGGTCCCTTCAACCAATCAATCAACAAATATTTATTAAACACCTACTATGTGCCAGGCTCTGAGACTCTGTTTTTTGGGTTTTTTTTTCCAGCAACCAATCTGAATCAATGACTTTGCGTAGATACAGCTGCTTGGCAATGGACTTGAAACCTGCCCTGAAAAGCTCTGGGAGAGATGAGGTGGTGGCTTACCTCAAATAAGAAAACAACAAACCTTAGAGGACCTTCTGTGTGCTCCATATTTCTGGATGAAGAGAGAATTCAAAGAGACACTTGCTTTCAAGGGCCTTACAATTAAATTGAGGGAACAAGAGTTAGACATACAGAAGAGAATAATTTTCACCAGTGTATGACAGCTCTCTGTTCCATCCCCTGACTACCACCGCCTCTCCATTTTATAGATGAGGAACCTGAGGGCAAAGATTGTTAACACCTGGTCCAAGGTTACACAGCTAGTAAAAGACTGGGCCAGGATTCAAATGTTGTTACCAACTCCAGGCCCGTCCACAGGTATTGTCTCAAGGAAGGAATTACTTGGTTCCTAATGGCCAAATAAGAGTTCTGGGGAATCCTAAGCCAAAGCTCTGTGCTTTATTGAAACACAGGGGAATAGGGCTGCTACAGGAAATGACTCTGGGAATAAGGACTCCTCCATGGAGAATCTAAAAGGACCAGCTCTAAGTCACTCCTGGCTCTCAAGAGCAGAGAACTGGCCATTTTCTAGAGAAACTGGATAAATATTTTTAAAACAAGCCATTTTGAGCAGATGATGATATCACCTCATTCCACCAAGCAGCTGCCATGGCTGTACAAAACCCACTGGAAATGGTGTTTCATATTTTATGTAAGCCTTGATGGAATTACAGCTCGGTGATTCATTGCGGTCATTTACCCTGCATGTATGTATATATTTTACACTCATCAAGAAAAGCGGTTTGTTTTCAGTTTTCCTGAGGATTTTTAAGATAAACAGGCTCATAAATTTAGAGCTGAGAGGGAGCCAAGTCCAACTTTTTACATTTTACAGATGGAGAAACTGAGGCCCAGAGAGTGAGGTGATTTAATCAGTCATTGAGGTGGTAAGAAGCAAAGGCAAAACCCACATCCAGGTCATGTGCCTACAGATGTAGCGCTCTTGTCCCTTCCACCACTATGTTGACAAGCCCTCTAACACCACGACCAGACAATCCCTCAGCTTTCAGAACTCTGATCAACAGCTTCTCTTCCCTGCTTCAGCCACATCACCTTGGCTCTCACAGGTCTTACAGAACATCCCTTCCAAGATCCTCAACTTTGCAACTGTACCCTTGGGCCTCATCCTCTTTTCCTGTCCTCCCTCCCTCCCACTGTCACTCACAGCATCTGCTGTTTGACTTCACCATGATCACTAGTCCCTTGACCTTTGATTACTGATAAGAGTCCAGCTCCCCAACTCTTAATGAACTTGACCTTATCCCCTATCTCATGAGTTACTGCAGAGAATGCCTTACTATCACCACCACTCAACTACCACCACCACCACCTCCTTCACTAGACCCTCAGCTGCTAAGGCTCATCCCTGCCCATAGCTATCAGCTCTTGCCCTGCAACAGCTGATCTATGCGTGAGAAAGTCCTAACTCAAGCTGCCTGTGCCCACTATAAAAGGACGGTACAGAATCTCAGTTGGGTCCCCAATGCCGCTCAGAAAAAGGATGCTCTACCCCCTCTCATTTCCTATGACTTTCTCCTCTTTTCTTCAAACCCCTGACACAAACCATACTCTACTTAAAGCAAATGACTTATCCTTACCCACCTCTGCTCCTCCTCCTCCCCTGGCTAAGCTAGGCTCTTTCTCCATCTATACTCTCGATCATGATCATCCCTTCCCCACCTTTTCCTCTACCAATCATCCCCTCTTTCAGGCATCTTCTTTTAAAAAAAATCTTTCAGACACTTGACACATTTACTAGCTTTGTGAACTTGGGCAAGTCACTTAACCCGAATTGCCCTGCCTTCTTCTCCGCCAAAAAAAAAGTAAATCTTTTATTATTAGCTTAATCATTAGAAAAGAAAAAGGGGGAAAAGGAATAAGGTAGAGAGAGTGAGAGCAAGATTGAAAGCAAGGAAGGGAGAAAGGGAAGGAGGGAAGGATAGAGGGAGGGAGGGGAAGAAGGAAGGAAGGAACGGAAAGATGGCCTAAGTACTGGGGGTACAAAGACATTGTCCCAGATTAATAATTCATACAGATTTGTAATACAGTGGAAAATTTCTGGTGATAACTTTATCCACATGAAACAGCCTCTGACCTCAAAGACAGTCTAGCCTTCTTAACTCTGTCTGTACTTTTTTGATAGGTCTCAAAAAGTCAACAAGAATTCAGGGAGCACAGCCCAGCAGAACAGGCAGCTCCTCTGGAAATCACATCTATTTTTGTAGAGGCGATCTCTGAACAGCCCAAAGCACTTTCAAAAACCCATGCTGGGACTGCCCAGCATTTCCTACAAAAGGGACAAGTCTAAACCTTCCGTCCAGTCTGATGGTAACACCCATGCCTTATGTGGCAAGGAGCCCAGACAGGATGAAAGGGTTTAAGAGGAGGAGAAAGCCAGCTCGCTGGCTCTCCTGGAAAGCAAGACAGATGGAAGAGGAGAAAGGGAAGAACTCATCGGTGTACAACAACTCCGAGGCCACTGTACAGGTATCCAACTTTAAATCTAACCTGACTCCTCCCCTCCTGGAAAAAAGCAAGATCCAAGGGCCTTTGGGAACACGGAGGGGCCCTTCAATTTCAACAGTACAGAGAACTCCTGGGTGAAGATCCTCCCTCTACCAACACAGGTGAGACCCTTCTCCGTACATTGGAGTCTCAGAGACTTGGTT
This sequence comes from Phalanger gymnotis, assembly GCA_028646595.1. NCBI lineage: Eukaryota > Metazoa > Chordata > Mammalia > Diprotodontia > Phalangeridae > Phalanger > Phalanger gymnotis. The sequence goes on along the minus strand of CM053626.1, from coordinate 24,419,898 downwards.
AGGGCAGAGGTGTCAAACAAGTGGCCACAACATACCAAAGTGTTGCCAAAATGTAATTAAAATGTAACTGGAAAAACAGTTAACAAAAAGAATAAAAATGCAGTTGATCATAGGTAATGTTAAGATGTCGTCTGCTCTCGAGGGCTCTCAATGCACTATGGCATACTGCTTCAATGATCACTGTGTGATCACAAGTCACTGTGACCACGCCACCATTCAGTTCCACCCCATTCTACCACATAAAAAGCACTAAGCATCTCTAGGTGCTGAGGAAACAAAAAATAAAAACAAAACAAACACAGAAACACAGTTGCTATTCTCTGGGAGAACACTGCATTCCACAGGTTCCAATAAAATTGGCATGTGGTTACAGCCCAAAGGACAGCGCTTAGAGACCTGCTGTTGAATCCCAGAACTAACCTTGACTTGTCCTTAGAGTGGGATAGAGACCTTCAAGGGCATCCGGGTCAACCTGAGGCCCAGAGAGGTGGGAGGTAACCGCCCTGGTTAAGAAGCGTCTGAGCTAGAACACAAACCTAAGGCCTCTCACGCACCCCATGACACCAACCATATAGGTCATCTTTGGGGTCAGAACTAGAAGGGACCCTGGTCCTTTCGTTAGGGTTAGAGTTTAGGGTTAGGGCTACATCCTACAGATGAGAAAAGCGAAGCTCATAGAATCCATGCATTTATTTATCCATCCACCTGTTTTATGAAGTGGTCATATACCAGGCCCTCCATAAGGCACAGGGAGGTATTATAAGATAAAAATGGGGAAAGGGGTACATTCTACAGGAGAAACATGGAGCTTATGGAAAATATGAAATAGACCTAAAAATGACATGGGAGGAGGGGGATGGGGCTAACAACTGAGGACAGTCAAGATAGGCTTTGAATAGATGGCGCCATCAACAAAGCTAGGGACTCCACAAAAAAGACATAAGGAAAGGTGGAGGGATAGTCCGTGCTAAAGCTCAGAGGTAGAAAATGGAACCTCATGCCTAAGGAACAGTGAGGAATCCCATTTGGCTGGAATTGAGGGTGTGCAGAGGGAAATAGTGTGCCGTGATCTTAGACCGGAAGCCCAGGGGCAAGCTCAGGAGCCAGAACTAAAACCTGTATGCCCCGACTGCAAATCCAGGCTTTCTCCCCCCACCCCGCCCCGCCCCTACCCCCACACCGTGCCATACTATGGAAGTTTTCCCATTTTTTTTTTCCTCTTGGAGTAAGGTTTCTGTCCCAGAGCCCAAGCCCCAACCACAATAGAAGTCTGATTTCTGCAGAACACCACTTTCGTTCCTCAAGGCCTGTGCCTAGAAAGCCTTCCTGCAGCAGGAGGTATAACACATTAAACAGCCTATTTTACAAGAGTTATTTCTGATGCCTATCTCCCTGGGTCCTACCACATAAAATTCTTAATCAGGTTTTTTTTTTTTTAATGCTTTGTTACAGGACTCAACCCAAGGTCATTTCCTAGGTCGACAACATTTTCTTCAAAAATAGAAAGCTTTGGTAATGTTTCCTCTAGCTTCCCCAGGTTACTCAATAACCACAACAGTTATTGGGACCAACTTTCTCACAGGAGATCCTTTGAGCCCCAGGACCACACTGGACCCAGAAGTTTAACTCTGACAAGTGCAAAGTGCCCAAAAGAAAAAATGGTCTGTTTTCCAGAGCCTCCAAGCGAACCCACAGGGTGGGACTGCTGGCATCACTTTTTTAAAAAGCCTGTATGTCTTGAAGGGAAAAAAAGGAGTGGAGGGAGGGAAGGAATCCGTATTTCTCTAGGAAAAGGTCATAGGATCCTAAAGTCCAGCTTACCCATTTTGCAGATGAGGATGTGGAGTCTACCAATGCTAAGTATTCAAATGTTAACTATTTGAGTGGATCCCAATCTGTGGGCTCCAGCTTCCTGCACAAGGATCCTTACCTGCCTCCCACTGACTTAAAACACATTTTTTTAAAAAGGTGATGTTATCTATGTTTTATCATATTTTTATTTATTTTGTTAAATATTTCCCGATTTCATTTTAATCCGGTTCAAAGGCACTCAGGAGTGCTGTGGACCACATGCAGCCCATATATCTGACACTTCTGCTCTGTACCAATGAAATCACAGGTTGGTCTCTAGCCCTAACCCGCGCCCTATTTGAAATCAGTCACTTCCTATCTCTGTAGATTTTATGAGTGTGGCCTAACTCTCCAAGTTCAAATCTTGCCTCAGATACTATTTGTGTGACCCTGGGTAAGTCACTTAACCTCGCTCAGTCTCACTTTATTCATCTGTAAAATGAGGTTGATAACAGCACTTCCCGCCCAGGGTTGTGGTGAAGAGCAAATGAAATAAATATATGTAAATCTTAAAGAGCCACATAGAGGCTAGCTCTTATTATTTTAATGAAGTGAATAAATAATGCCTGCTGTCTAGACTAACATGTAGTTAGAAGGACAAACTACAGGGCTCATTCACTGGTAAACATTATTTTAGAGAGATACCACACATGCATGTGGAAGGCAGCCCAGACTTGACAAGGAGAGCCTGCTGGAACATGAACATCTCTGGGAAAGTCATGTTCTTGGGATGACCCCCCAGCATCTCCCTAAAACAAATGTCCGTCTTTTTAACACCAACACTCTCCCAATGAGTTAATATCCAATGAGATAACACACACGGTTTCTTCCAAACCTTAAAGACAAATGTTAGCTACTATTAATGTTTTTCTGGTTTTATTTGTTATCATTATTGCTATTCCACAGCCAAGTCACGGAATGCTACAGTGTCTGAACTGAAGACGAGGGTCCTCTCAAGGGCAAAGAAGAGGATCCATGGTGGGCATGCGTGGGGAGCAGCAAACCACCAGCATGGAGTGATGGGAGAGACAAAATATGTCCTCAACCATTTGGTCAAATGCATGACCAAAAACAAAGATGGGCCAGTTAGAGTGCAAGAGTGAGGCCCGACCAGTGGACGGCCCACATGCTCCCCTGATGACCCGGAGAGAGGGCAAGAGAATCTGAGGAAGGGTCCCAACCCTAGCGACTGAACATCCAGTGACAAACTTATGGGAGGCCATGGAAGAGAGTCACGGGGGACTACCTAGTATGGACAATTTTGCTCCCTGCCTGCCTTCAGGAAGTGCCTTCATTGATGATGAGACTTCGAAGCCACTGAAGTTTCAGAGTCTTTTCTGAATTGAAAGAGATGAATGGTACAACTACCATTCTCACAGGGGTCCCAGAAATTTCCTGATGTTAAGAAAGGGTACTCATGTAGAAGGTGGCATGAGCTGAGCTTTGAATGATACCAGAAATGCCCCTGGCACTCCTTCCACTCCCTCCAATTAAAAAAAATAAATTCACAAAGACACTGCATGTCACATACTCTGTGTCTATCTTGTATTATGTACTTGAGATCTTTACACGTTGCCTTCCTCATTGGAACGTAAGCTCCTGGAGAGCAATGGCTGTTTCTGCCTTTTCTTTGTATCCACAGCATACAATAAGTACTTAATAAATACTGACTGGAAGAGTATGTGTATATGTGGATGCCTAAATGATTCAATGCTACAAGCTCGAGAGAGAAAACATTAAACACCTACTGCGTGTCAGGTGCTGCAGTAGGTGCTGGAGGTTCCAAACATTAAAAAATGAAACAATCTGTCCTCGTTAATGATGAGGAGATGGCAGATGCTACCACAGAAGAAGCCCTTCCTCATGACTTTGTGTTTATTCCATATGTGCTTATAGATGTGTAAGTCATCTTCCCTAACATAATGTAATAAGCTCCTTGAGGGCAGGAAACATTTTTTTTTGACTCTGCAAAACACCTGGCACACAGCAGGGACTTAATAAATGCTCATTTATGGACTGGCTATAGCATCAAAGGAACTGGGTTGGAATCCCAGCTCTTCCAATCGGGATAAGGGACTTCCCCTCTGGGCCTCATATTTGTAAAAGGTGGATCTAACCATCCCTTAGACCAAAAAGTTATTGTAGAATAGGCAGGATTTTTCCGTGACCTCTTTTTAAATATTTTTCTTTTAAATATATTTATGTTAAAACACAAATAACTATTTCAATAGAGCTGGTTTTCCTTTGCAATCCTTCATTATTTTATTTTTCACACTGAAAACCATACTTATGAGAAGAGGTCTCTAGGCTTCCCTAGACTGAGTGCCAAAGGGGTACCTAGGCTTCCCCAGACTGAGGGCCAAAGGGGTCCCTAGGATTCCGCAGACTGAGGGCCAAAGGGGTATCTAGGCTTCCCCAGACTGAGTGCCAAAGGAGTATCTAGGCTTCCCTAATAACTCACTGTTACATAGCACATTAAGGTTTGCATCCGTGATCAACATGAGACTCGATGGTTCTGCAAGAGCCAAGTCCCCCTCTACTCTGCAAAGAAAATTCTAAGAGGGAGAAGGCCAGCCACAAACCAGACAAGCCCCACGTTATCACTGCAATCGGCTCTGTGACTCAAGTGCAGAAATCCTTTCTGACCATCTGGAGCCGATCCCGGCCTGGGGCCCAAACTCAGAGATTGCTCTTCCCAGTAAATGACAACTTATCCCCTGCCACGTTGCTTATACACAGCCGGGGGAGCACCTCATCTCCTACCCGAGGGCTCCTGGGAGTTGTACAGATGCTGGAGAAACAGAAAGCGCTTCCAAATTCAAGAAAGAAAGATGGAAAAAAGTTTTCACTATCCCAAGCAGACTGTGCGCCGATCTTGTCACTGGTGAACCCCAGCCGAGAGTAGCCACATGGGAGGAAGGAGCGTTTTATGGGGTGCGATCTTGTTTCACAGGCAGAGACAAACTACCTGAGCTTCAAAGGTCCCCTGGTTTATAAAAGCCAGCCCTCAGCCCCATGCAAGGATGAAGCTCGGGAGGGGATTGGAGGGTCACATTTCAGACCTCCAAAAGAGCCGCTCGGGAGCCCTGCTGCAATTTCCTGGGGTCAGCGTCCTGCTGGGACTGCCCGGGCTCCCCGTAAATCACTGAACTTGAGCTTGAAAGCAAATGGGAGCTGACCTTGTGCCTCCCCCACCCCAACCCAGGAAACACCTCATTTTCAAGCTTGTCAAAGTTATGACAAAGTTGTAGAAAGGCCCGGAGGTACAAAAAATAGACAAACAATCAAGAATCTCAAATGCCAACAGTATAGAGAGGAAAGAAAACTGGCTCTGGAGAGGAGCTGAAATTCACCCCTGGAAACAAAAACAAAAGTCATCTCTGACAACTTTGTGACCTTGGGAAATTCACTTAGACTCTCTGGGCTCTCTCAGTGTCCTTATCTGCAAAAGGAAGAGGTTGGACCATAAGACCCTCTGAGCACCAAAACCTATGACCTTTAAACTATTTAAAATAAATACAACAATAGCTTCTCAAGAGGCCTCCAATAAAAATGAGAATAAACCTAGAAAATCCACGAGTCACTTATGAATCAACTGGCAGATTAATCATCATTTCCCAAGAGGCCAGCTCTCCAATGGAAGAATGTCAACCATTAACTCTTAGGGGCCCTTCCCAAGTTTCTTCTTCAGATTCCAAAGCTGTAAAACAATCTCTCAAGCCAGGAATTTGGGCAATTAGGGGACACAGAGGCAGAGTAGAATGGTGGAAAGGGCATGGATTCTGGAGATAAAGGACTGGGTTCAAATCTCACTTTTGGCATGACTTGATGTGTGACCTTGGACAAGTCAATGGGCTTCAGTTTCCTCATTATTTTTTTTTAAGAGGGGGTCAGACTAGATGACCTTTGACACTGTAACAGCAAGCACCCTAACATACCCAGGATGGCCTGGTAGCAGGGGTTCTTTAATCTGCTTTTCTGAGAAAGGCTGCTCAAAAAGGGGTTAAGAATCCTACTTTTAATCACATTCACTATTCAGGGGAAGGGTCAGCCCACTGAACATCAGAGAAAATACAAGCAGAGAAATTAGCACAAAGACCGAGGGACAGGGCTCTGACTGCCTGAATCAGAGCAATATTGCCATTCACTTTGAGAGAGCCTTTACAACTGGGCAGTCGAGAAAGGAAAGAGTTGGAGGTTTGGTTGGTTTGGGGGGGAGGGGAGGTTTGGCAGGGGGTGAGGGGAGGGAGTAATTCTTGTTCTCATTTTTCCTATGTGACTTTATTGGAATGGGTACAAATCAATTCCACACTTTATATAAATGGTACAAGTAACTTATATTTCATAGGGGGTAGGGATGGGGAGTATTCCCTTCTTTTATTTTTCTATCTCTACCAATACAGTATCATTCTCTAGTGTCTTTTCTACCTCTTAAGCCTCCTTTTCTAACTTCTTTCAGAGAACTACAGAAGCAGTATCATGGAAACCCCACCCAGACTGCCTCCAAAGTCAAGCGGGAGGGTCACTGATGAAGGGAAAATCCTAAACATTGTAAGAAAAAAAGAAGATGATTTAGGGGCTTGAGAACAGACCCCAAAGCAAGGGGAGAGAGAGGGATGGAGGCAGCCTGCCAACCTTTGGAAAGGAAAAAATAAATTTACAAACAGCTTGCAAACCAGGGGGGCTGACAACTTAATTGTTGCCCAGCCCTACAACAGCCTCGAGGCAAATCCTTTATTGCATGTAAAAATAAACTCTGAGGGAAAAAAAAGTCTGAGCTACAAGGCCTGAACCCAACCTTTGAGCACTGAGTCCCAAGTAAGGGGCCCTTCGGGGGCACCCGGGCATCGGACATGACCCAGGCAGCTATGAGTAGACAGTGCGAATTGGAGAATTGTCTTCAAATGACCTGACTCACGCAGCTTGGGTCATTAAGCCAAGAGCAATCCTGGAAAAGAGATCAGAGGCTGGCCCTCTTGGTTCCATTACCCACACAGTCCCCGTCCCCCCCTCTCCCTTTTTGCAGGATTGTGTAACTTGTACAAACATAACTATTTCCTGTCCACGGAACAAAGCCATTTAATGAACTGGAGACCGTTACTGAGATCATTTAAGGGAAGAAACCAACCAGGCCCCAGTGACCATACAGGGCATTCAGAAGAAATAAAATAAATAAAAGAAAGCATAAAATACCCTCCTTTTGCCAAAGGGCAGCCATCCTGGGCACCTCATGCCCTCACAAAACCAACAAAAAGACATTCACGTGAAAGAGACTGGCCTCCAAATCAATCCCAGATTTGGTATCTTCCAGTGACACAGACAGAGAGCTGGAAAGAACCCTGGAGATGGAACCCAACCCCTCATTTCACAGATGAGGAAACCGAAACCTAAGCAGAAGAAATCACTGCGAGCCCCAGGACTCTCAGTGAACAAGCAGGCTTCTGAACCAGCATGTGAACCCGGAGCCTCTCACTCCCAATCCAGCCTTCTTCCTGCTTGACAAGGCTGACGCTTTTTGTTAATTTAAAAAAAATTTGTTGAAATGGGAAGGCTTATAGGACCTGATACACAGTGAAGGAAGCAGAACCAGGAAAACTAATATACACAATGACTATGGCTATGTAAACAGAGAGAACACTGAGAAAGGAAATGAAACTCAACTATTATAATGATTCGGTTTGTCCCCAAAGAGGAGACATGAGAATGCAGCACTTATGGAAGACTATGTGTTTGTATATGTGTGTACATATATGCCCATATATGTACTATAAATATAATTCACAAATATGCCTATATTTATATGGATGTGTACACACATAATACACAAGTATACATGTTTTATGTGTGTATGTATACACATAATACAAATATACGTGTATACATGTAGTGCATGTATATGTTGTATAGATATATACATAAGCATCTATTTATACACATGTGCATGTGTATATACATAATACACAAATATATGTGTGCACATATTCACAGGGTACAATGTATGTGTGCATAGACATGTAGGTGACTATTTACAGAGGCATGTACGTGTATATGCATAATGCACAAGCAGGCGTGTGTTATATTACATGAATGTATCACACAAAAGCGTGTGTGCATATTTATGCACGTATGTGAGCATGTATAACACGCCCACGTGCATCTATTTATTGTACACACATGCATATAATATACACGTGTGCATGCATTTATGCAGATACACAAATACATGTGTGTATATGAATATTTATATATAGCCAAATATATTATTCACATGTAGTACATGTGCATATGACTCGCGCATGTGCTGTGCGTGTATGCCTGTGTTTATATATACATATGTGTGTGGTGTGTGCATATATGTGTGCTTATTTATATAAACATGTCTATGTATAGTGCACTCTTGCTTACATGAGTGTATATATACATATACTACAGAAATTCATGTGTCGGTGCATGTATGTATGGTGTATATATATGAAAAATGTCAGGTATTTTGCTGAAATTTTTCTCTACTCTTTATTTCTTAAAATAAGTCATTCTTGAGAGCACAAGGGTAGATGTAGGGAAAATATATTGAAAATATCAAGCAAAAAGGAGAGATATCCATAATTTTTTTTTGATTGATGAGACTTGACCAGTTTAGAAGAAAAAAGAAATTCAGTCTGCAAGGATCCAGGGGTTGAGTTTCTCTGTGCACCCTCATCAGCTACTACTTGCTAAGCCTGCCCGCAAGACACAGCACTACAGGAGGAAGGGAGGAAAACTATCCAGGGCCATTCATTCCATCACCTGTAACTTCTCGTGTGTTTCATCCAAGCGCTTATAAAATCCCGTTGGCTACTCAGGGTTGACCCCGCCCCCACACTAGCCCTTCTGCTCTGGGCTCAAAGGAAATAACAGCAAACCACACAAAGCAGTTTCACATGCACATGTAACTGCCACGTAACTCGCAATCAGATTAACAAATTCCTAGAAGTCCACAAATCAGAATCAGAACACCAAACAGAATCAGAACCAACTGAACAGAATGTGCCATGTAACTCGTAATCAGATTAACAGACCAATTCCTAGATGTCCACGCATTAGAATCTGAGCATCAAACAAAATTAAAACCAACTAGGACATATGTATATACCCAAATGGTAATGCTCCTTACTTACATTCACAGCATCTACTTCCCTCTCTCTCAAGGTCTAGAGCAATAGAGGGAAGATCCCTTCTGCCCAAGAAGCTCCAATGGCTCCCTCTTCCTTCTGGAATAAAATATGAATGCCTCTATTTGGCATTTAAAGCCCTTAATGATCTGGGTCTCCCTACACTAATAACTCTCCCTCATACAGTCTACATTCCAGCCACAAGTCTGGTGCCTTGCATATGAGAGACTCTTGATGAATGCTTGTTGAATGAATGAATAAATGAATGAATATAACTCTGAAGTGTACACTCAACTAGGCAGTTAGTCAACAACTATTAAGTACCTACTGTGTACCAGGTACTATGCTAAGCATTGGGATACAAAAGGAGGCAGAAGACTAATCCTGCCCTCCAGAATCTCACAATCTAAAGGAGCTATACAACAGTCAAGGACTGTAACAGCAACTGATAGCTAGCACTTAATATAGTGCTTTTAAGGCAGTGATGGCTAACTCAACTAGAAAGGGGTGGGGGTTGGGGGGGTCACTAAAGGGTACATAAGGACCCCTACAAGCCACATATTGACTTAGAAAACTACCTATTAACATTATCTATGTTCTCCTACATTTTATTTTGTTAAATTTTCCCAATTACAGAGGAAAACAATTATACTGAAATACAGTCATCAAAATTTTTTTTAAGTCCAAGGACACTGGGTTAAGAATTCCTGCTCTTCTTTATGCAAAAGCACCAGCTCTGAAGAGGGAGAAGCTGAGTTCCCACCTCGGATTCTTATTAACTCTAAGAGAGCAGGATGCTAATACATTAAGGAAAAGCAGTCTAGGTTCAAATTTTACCTCTACCCCAGGGCAAGGCAACTTTCTGAGATTATTAATACTTATTGACTGACTTTAATTGATAAATGATAGATGAGCTGTGTGATCTGCATAGATGGACAGAGTTTTCTAAGTTTCCCCCCCCCCAAAAAATGTGTGGTCATGGAATCCAAGGGCCTCCAACCTGGATGCCATAGACCAGTGAGCGCTGGTACTTACTCACATAACCAGCACAGATCTAGGTCTGAAAAAGCAGGTAAGAAGAACATATTCTTTCACTATAAAAGCCTTCGCAAGCAGTCCATGAATGAATTTCCCCTTGAAAACCTAGCAGCCTTTCCATCACCATCTCCTACATTCAAGGGATTGTGTCAACGCAACTCTTCTGCAGAGAAAGAGTGGGTATTATCAACTGAATCGTCCCAGCTTCCCTTTTCCAAATGGAGGTCTTCTCAGTTCGCCCCTCCTTGGGGAGTTCAGAAGGCAGGACCGTGCAAATAACATGCCATTACTGAATGTTCTCTGACAGGCTGACACTGAGCCCACTGGCCCAGCGGGACCCATGACTAAGAGGAACTGACAACTTCCCATGATTCTGGCCTGCACTTGGATACTACTGAATATTGTTACACCCCCAAGAGGAGTCTTCGATAAAAGAAGACGTGAGTTAAAAACACTGAAACATCAAGATCAGCCCCCATCAAACACCCCCCTCTAGTTACTGAGCGACGACTCCAAGACCTCCAGGATGCTACAAGGGTTTAACCACGAGAGTCACAGAAATGGGGGGGGGTGACGCGGGGACAGCAAAAAGAACCTTGCACTGGAGTCCGAGCACCACTTGGGTCCTGTTACCCACTCTGCCTACTCACTACGCCACTTCTCTCCCCAGCCAGGTAAGGAACGTGTTTTGAGGAAGAAAACAAATAGAAATGGAAATTGGATGTTTCTGGTTGGAAAAAATGGAAATGGAAAAAATGGGAAATGGAAAAAAAAATTAGAAAACACAAAAAATTACAGTCCCCAGACACTGGAAAATGGAAATGGGAAAAAAAATGGAAATGGGAAAAAAACAGGAAAAAATGGAAATGGAAAAATGGGAAAAATGGATATGGAAAATGGAAAAAAAAAAACCAAGCCTCTGGCCCTGGGAGGAAGAAGACAGCAGGAACAGAATCCCTTCCGAAATTTATCTGGGATTGCACAGTAGATAAGGCTTGGAACTCAGAGAACCTTGTCTCAAATTCTGCCTCAGACACTTACTAGTCGGGTGACCCTCTTTGTCCAAAAGTCTGTTTAATCTCTCGTGCCTCCATTTCCCCACCTGTAAAACGCAGAGTTTGAACTCAGTGGCTACTTAGGCCCCTTCTGGCTCTAAATCTAAATCCTATGAGTCTCTGTTTAGAATTAGATAATCTCTCTGCCCATATACTAGCTGTGTGGCCTCGGGAAATTCCCAGCTACCTCTCTGGGCCTCGGTTTCTCTATCCACAAAATGGGGCCTTCTGAGGTTCCATGATCCTACAATCCCTTCCAAAATCAGGATTAAATCATCTCTAAAAGTCCCTTCCTCAACCATCAATGAGACACAGGCTCAGGTTCTAAGTTCACTTGAATTTCTAGAACATATCTCTTCTCATTGGGTTTGCCTTCCCAAGTTCCTCTAACTCGAATTTCAACCCCAGATTTCCAGAGTGCTGCAATCCGGCTGCTGAGAGGACCGGCTTCTCCAATGTGGTTTCTTTCCACCCACACACAACATGAGGGTGATATACAAAGACAAAGCCGTCCCCACCTCCCCTATCGGATTGGCCCCAAGTTTCCTGACACTGGTTCCTGGTCACCTGAAGGCAAAAAAAGTCCCAGCCCTCAGATCTGGTGGATTTCTGAAGATCACACTGATCACCTCATTCTCTACTCTCTAATGACCAGACACAGCTACACGGTGCAGTGGATAGCTAGGCCTGGTGTTGGGGAAGACCTGAGATCAAATCCAGCCTCAGGCACTTACTAGCTGTGTGACCCTGGGCAAGTCACTTCATACCCTGTTTGCCTCAATTTCCTCATCTGTTAAATGTTGATAATCCTCCCAGGGATTTTGTAAGGATCAAATGAGTTAATGTCTACAAACCGCCTGGCACACTTTATGTACACACACACAAATATATACACATACACACACATATATACACACATAACACACACATATGTAGGTGCTATATAAATACTTGTTTCCTTCCATCTCTTATGGAGATAAGGAGGAACTAATTTCTTTTATCATTGTTCCATATCCTTGCTATATTTGGGCAAACCAAATCTCCTTCTGTTAACCGTTCAATGACTCATGAGTGCCTCCCTTCACCCCAAGATTCATTAGGCTGCTCCAAGGGACCCAGGGCTCAGATCAATCTGAAGCAAAAGGTATCTTTTTTCAAGCCTCTCTTAGAGGTAGGATACTAAAAGGCAGCAGGCCCACAATCAGTGGGGTTGTTTAATTCGTTAGGTTTGTACTAGGGCTGGACAGCTCAGAGGACTGGCTGCCGTGGTTAAAAGGAGTCTCAGAATTCAAAGGTAACACCAGAGACCGTTAGGTCTTTATAAAATCAGACATTTCCAATTGAGAGGTCATGGGATCTGGAACTGTAAGGGACTTTGGAAGCTATCTAGGCCAACACCCTCATTTGACAGATGAGGAAACTGAGGCCCAGAGATTAAGTAACTTGCCATAAGTTTTTTGGCTTGTTTTTTACTTTTTTTTTTGAAAGAATCCACACCAGCCATACTTTACTCTCCAGACTTGACCACCATGCTTCTGCTGCCCTGTTCCTCCATCCCTAGGGCTCTAGTCCCCCACTGCTGAGTTCTTCCCTCAACCTCCCTTTTGAGAAGACCTCAGACTTGTTTCCATGTTTCCTTCTCCCTCCAGAACTGGCCACCATGCTTCCGCTGCCCTCTTTCTCCAACCCTACGGCTCCATTCTCCCACTGCTGAGTTCCTCCCTCAACCTCCCTTTTGAGAAGAGCTCAGACAAGCCGTGTTTCCTTCTCTCTCCAGACCTGGCCGCCATGTTTCTGCTGCCCTCTTCCTCCACCCCTAGGGCTCCATTCTCCAACTGGTGAGTTCCTTCTTCAGGGAAGAGTCCAAACCAGCCAAGCTCCATTCTATGGACTTTGCCACCCCACCATCATGTGGATACCCTCATATCCACTTCAGCTCCCTTTTCTGTGCTGCCTTTCCCCATCGTAATGTCAGCTTCTTGAAGGAAAGGCTGTCCTTTCTTCCCTTATATTTGTATCCTCAATGCTTACTTAGCACAGTGCCTGGTACACAGTAAGTACTTAATAAATGCTTGTCTACTTGTTGACTAAGTGGCCTAGATGAGATTTGAACCCAGATCTTCTAACTACTCATCCAGTACTCTGCCCACAGAGTAGGTGCTTCATAAATGTTTGTTAATTGATAGACTGACTGTCCCCTGCAGGTAAACAGACTTATCCCAGAATCACAGAATTCTTACAAAAACCAGGCCTGGAACACAAGTTCCTTGACATTCAGTGGTACCTTCTGTCCTGGATCACATCCATGCACAGTCAGGACGTGTGGTAACTCAGATTGTTCAATAATACTTTGGGCAGACAAGCTGGCAAAGAAGGGGGACTCATTTACGGATGCCCTAAAACTAGGAGGAATCACTTTCTCTACTAGATAAAAACATCTGAATCCTAACATTCTGGACAGGCTGGATCCATGAGCCAAATCCAATAAGACGCCACTTAACAGAAATATAAGTCCCACCCTCAATAGCACAAGTACCATCACCAAGCCTGATACTTTAAACATACACATACACACTAGATCATACATACATACACACATATGTATATTTATTTTGTGTATACACACATGTAACCTCTCAAATAACATAAATACATGTGTATTTTTCCCCCCAAGAGAAGATGACCTATCAGTGCAGTTGGGTAAACTCTAACGGCCTCCGTCAGGGCTGGCAGCCATCTAAAAGGCACAGCCAAGTGCCCAGTGACAAGGCCGTGGTCTGCCTCCTACACCCCTCAAAGTTGAAGGTGGAACCTTCTCAAAACTCCATTTGTTCTGTTTTTCTACCTAAACTGCAAATCCCCCCCTCCTAGACTCCATTAATTAGCGTCTGGAGCCCTGGGGTGAAGCTAATCTCTGAGTGGTAAAGACAGAGGGATTCCCGTGGGTTCTAGGCTCTATTGGGCAAACCCTATCCCCAGGAAGGAAAAAACTCATTCAGAAAGGCCTGAAAAAGGCAGAGGTGGCTAAGGGCCTGATCATAGCCTTTCAGAACTCTCCCTTCCTCCTCTGAGAAATGAGGGGACTGGACTAGAGAGTGACAGTAGTAACAACACGAATAGCAGCTGTGGGACTAAGGCTGGCAAGGCACTGTGCAAATCTGACCCTCACAGCAACTCGAGGAGGCAGGTGCTAGTATTATTGCCATTTCAGAGATTCAAAAACTGAGGTTGATAGATTACCGAAAGGAAGGTAGGCAGGTCGAGGGGAAGGGTTCAACAGACAGAGAGCATCACTGGTACTCTCAAAATGGAAAAAAAAAAATCTAGGCACAAGGGCCTTTGAATCTGGGTCAATGAACTTTAAAAAAAATAATCTGATAATGTATTTTAATCTAATAGGTTTACTTGGTAATACTATGTATTATATTTTATGCATTGAAAAACGTTAGCTGTGGGGCAGCTAGGTGGTGCAGTGAATAGAGCACCGGCCCTAGAGTCAGGAGGATCCGAGTTCAAATCCAGTCTGTGTGACCTTGGGCAAGTCACTTAACCCCCATTGCCTTGCCTTCCCCGCTCCAAAAGAAGGGAAAAAAAAAACAAAAACATTAGTTGAGACAGCTGAGTATAAAACATAGAGTATAAGACTTAGAGTCAGGAAGACCAGAGTTCAAATTCTGACTTGGATAATTACCTCAACAGCCTCAGTTCTCTCATCTGTAAAATAGTGATAATAAGGGTACCTACCTCCCAGGATTCTTGTGAGAATCAAATAGGAATGGACGTATTGTAAAGCACTTTGTAAATCTCCAAGCACTATAAAATTCTAGTTTATATAATAGCTCAATAATGATTTATTAAAGACTTTGTATGTAAATTTAATTTTAAGTTTAATTTTAAAATTATTTAATAAAATTTAAAGTTTATTCAAGTTGCATTGTTACTATTATCATTATTATGGGTCCATAGGCTTTACCAGGCTGCCAAAGGGACTCATGACACAAAGTTTCTATGAACCCCCCCCCCCCTCGCAACCTAGATGATTCTAGGTTCATCCTTTGTAGGGAATCTATGGGAAAATATGGACAGGAAACAAACACAGAGGGTAAGAAAGAATAGATGGGTTGCAATGAAAAGAGAGGAAAAAACATTTTAGCAATTAGAACTGTCCGAACTTGAAAGAAGCTACCTGGGAAGGGAAGACAGTGCTTGGCGCAGTGCCCAGTACACAATAGGAGCTTCACAAATGTTTACTGATTGATTGATAACAGGTCTCCCCAACAGAGGTCTTAACTGGAAGGGTAGATGACCATTTCTTGGGGACGTGGTAGAAAGGTGCCTTGCTCTGGTGTGGTTTGGCCCAGACGCCCTCTGAGGTACTTTCCTGGGTCTGAAAGCCAGTGAAGATCCACCTCTCCGGGTGCACAGATCTGCTATCCGAGGACGGTCTGAGACACGCGCATCATGGAAGGCACATATTCTAAAGCAGTCTATACAACTACTACTGTTGATGACCAACAGCATCCCAACCTTTATCAGTCCCTGGATCTCACGCTCTGCCCCTCAAATAATGCTGAGTGAGTGGACCGAGGAATAAATATTTATGGAAAATGTCTGGCACACGGAAGAATCATGAGCCCCAGGCTAGTGACTAGCTAGAGGCCTTTCAATAGGTCGCCTCCCCTCCATCCTTCCTTCCTTATCTCCAACATGAGATTAACAAGGAGTCTAGAGATCAGGGAGATTGAGGCAGATAAGCAAGACTAAGCAGTTTAGCATTATGTAACAGTCAGTTATTATTATGTAATAAGATAAGACCCAGACACCTAGTTAAAGATTAAGGAACCTGGTGAGACCCAGAGACTGGTCAGGGAAAGAACTGGAAAGATTTTATTTCATCGCTAGGGACCGACCCTCCCGAAGGGCCCCCCTCAGAGCTAGGAAGGCCAGGCTCCACAAAGCCTGAGGGCACCAGGCAGCTCTCAGTACTGATCTAAGCTGCCAAATCAGGGCTGGTCTACATTGACAGGCTCCACACTCATTTTTTTAAAGCAGGACATTATAGAAACCCACCATCTCCAACCTGTACTCCTGTCTATGCCTTAAGAGAGCTGGGCAAACTCAGGTTCTCTTCTCAAGGAATATCTTGTAGGAAAACCTGGGTGTCTGCCTCATTCTGGTCTGCTCCTTCTTTCCAAGAGACCCAGCAGCTGACATTCTTAAAAGTTCAGGACTTGGAGGGTCTCTAGTTCTGTACTAACCACAAACTAATTGGCTGCTCTAATGACCTCAGTGGGGTTTTTTGAGGAATGTGGGGTGATGGTGAGGATTTTTGGTGGGGAGACAAATTAATCTTCAGAGATAAAATGCAAACAAAAATTATCTTCTCCTAGGGAGCCTCAAGCAGCTTGACCATAGCTGGGACCACCTTCGGGAAGGTCTTCCTTCCTTGGATGCCAGTTACACACATTAATCCACATGCATCATCCCCCAGCTATTTCAGGCGCTATTTCAACCATACCTGATATGAGCTGAACAGTTAACGGCCATCAAGATCAAGACCTTTGAGGTTCCTAGCACAGAGAGAGTCAGGCGAAAAGATTTTGGCCCAGAGAGCACCTACATGTGGCAGCTTCCCCTGAGAATCCTCTGCCACTCATCCCTCAGAAGCCCTATTTCTTCCTCCTCAGTCACGGTCCAAGAAAATTTAACAGGCACAGACAGCACTTCCTACCTACCAAGAAAATGACTGGACTGCCATGATGGAGCCAGACAGCATTTCCTACCTACCGAGAAAATGATTGGACTGCCATGATGGAGCCTGGCCTTAGGGCTGGGGCAGAAGTGGTCTGGTGCTTTCATGACATATATAGCCCCTTCCTTGAGTATTTTGTAATCTGGGCTCTGTCTCACTCAATTTTGACTCAGGTGGCAAAACAGCTCCTGCTTACGCTGGTTTTTCCATCCAAATGGAATAAAAACAAATGACTTACGGGTAACAGCATGAAACTGAAATTTTGTTTCTCTCCATGATTACTGGCGGTTGGTCCAATTTCTTGTCTACTCATGTCATCCGAGTCTTATTGAATATCTATTATGTGTGAGGCAGCTAGGTTTTGCAGTAGACAGAGATTGAGGCCAAGAGTCAGGAAGTCTCATCTTTGGGAGTTGGAACCAGGCGTGAACTTGCTTTGATACCTTCAACAAGTCATTTAACTACCAGGTCAGCCTCAGCTTTATCTCTGTAAAGTGGGGATTAGCACTCCCTCACAAGGTTTTTATGAGGATCAAAAGAGGTAATATATGGAAAGGGCTTTCGGAAGCTCAACATATTATGCAAATGTCGGCTACTATGATTATGTACTTTGTATTTTGAAAAAAGTTATTCTACCTGTACGGGTCTCCCCACACACACTGCAAGAAGCTTAGGAACGGGTACTGGTTTTTGTCTTGGTATCCAATCACCCAGCACATAACAGGTGCTTCATAAATGTGGACTGACTGACTGAACAAGGCGATCCAGTCCAGAGTGAAGTACCGTAACCAATTGTCCTCGTAGAAGGGGAGAGTTGAGCGCAGGACAGAGACAAGTAACCCACAAACTGAAGGCCATCCTGAAAGCTTCCACAACTTAAAAAGAAATGTTCAAAACCTACACCAAAAAGGGGGAAAGAGAAGGGCCATTACAACTGTTTAAGTCCCAGGCTCAGGTAAGGGAGGCGTGTAGGAGGAATTGGCGAGCAACTGGATCAACTTGGGGGGGGGGGGGAGGGGGGGGATTTGGAGTCAGAGCATCTGCAACACGAAAACTTGTCTTAACTTCACCCATACAACCAACGATTATCACTTGCCTTCTCAAGGGGAGGGGAAGTCCCAGACAGAAGGGAGAGAATTTGGAACTCAGAATTTTTTAAATGAATGTTAAAATCGTTTTATATGTAATTGGGAAACATTTAACAAAATGAATAAACATATATTTAAAAAATAAAAACAAATTTGTCTTAAGTAAAGAAAACACCACCACTCTCTCACTACCTATGGGACTCAAGTGACTGGCCTAACCTGGCCCTTTCCTCATTTGTAGCACAAGAAAGTTGGACCCGAATAACTTCTAAGGTCACTTCTAGCCCAAAGTCCAGAATCCTATGAAAAACCTGTTTTCAGTCAACAATATAGAATTACCTCATGCTACTCACTGGGCCAAGCACTGGGGGTCACAAAGGAAGGCCAAAAAAATGAATAAATAAAATCTCTGCCCTCAAGGCTCAACTCTAGTGGAGAAGAAAACATGGCAATTTAAACAACTGTGTGGGGGAGAGATATTTACAGGATAAATTGAGGATAATCTTCAAGGAAGGCCTTAGCATTAAGGGGGATAGGGAGAAGGCACTAGCAGAAGGAAAGACTCTAGAACCAAAGAATTTCAAAGTCAGAAGGGATTTCTGTGTTATTTTTTCTTTAATCCATCCCACCGTCCCCCAAACCGTCCCCCCAACCATCCCCCTGCCCCACACCTACCAACCACCATTTTCCAAAGTAGCTCATTACCCTGGTGGATGACTTCCTTAACAAGAGTTCTCTTGATTGGATGACTTATAAAAGCTGTGAGCCTAGGTAAGCCACTACCCACCCTTAACCTCATTCTGAGGTTAAATCCCAAATCCTATTCACTGTCTCAGCTGTTAGGCCTTAAGAGCCCTAGATCTCTTCCTCTTCAGGACGTCAGTGAAGACTCAAAGAACCCTAGGACCCTTGGACTGGGTGCTGCCCTCAGTAAGCAGCTACTGACATAAATCTAAGACAAGCTGGGAGGATCTGAGATCCCCTCAAACAGAAAATTAATGGGAGAAGTTGGACAATCCTAATACCATCTTATTATTTCATGTATTAAGAATTAACTTTCGAGACAACCTTGTGACATAGCCAATGCTATGCCCATTTCATAGCACAAAGGTTGTGCCTCACTGAGTGATTCCCTTACCAGAGGCAGGTCCAAAACCTTACTCTCCACTCTCTTATCCCTTTCACAAAGATTTTGCAGAAAGATACTCAGAGGTCATATGTTCAGAGCTAAAAGGACACTTAGTCTGATCCCTTATTTTAAAGACTAGGAAAGTAACAGGCAGTGTGGTTAAGTCACTTACCCACTGTAAAGGACAGAGGTCAGATTTTAATCGAGGTCCAACTGGAATCCTGCTCGATTCAATCAACATACCCCACCTACATTTCAATGAAGTCAGGGTTTAAGAATCCAGTGCTGAAAGGGACCCTTAGGGATTACCTACTCCAGGAGTTCTTAACCTGAACTCATTTTTAAAAATATTTTGATAACTGTATTTCAGTATAATTGGTTTCCTGTGTAATCCTCTGTTTTATTTTATGCATTTAAAAACATTGCTCTGGGACAGAGTAGAGAGAGCTCCAGCCCTGAAGTCAGGATGAACTAAAGTTCAAATCGGGTCTCAGACACTTACTAAGCTGCATGACCCTGGGCAAGTCACTTAACCTCGACTGCTTCCTAAAGAAAAAATTGCTCTGAGGAGTTGATAGGCTTTACTGAACTATCACAGGGGTCTATCTAAAACACAAGTTAACTTCTGATCTAGTCTAAGTTCTTCACCTTAAAAACAAATCATCAGTGGCCCAGAGAGTTAGTGACTTGGGGAAAGCCTCTTAACTAAAAAAGTTTTTCTTTCCATCCTTAGTGCTTATTAGCACAGTACCTGACACACAGTAGGCCCTCAAGTCAGGAAACTTGCCTTGATATTGTTGTGCTCCAATTAAGTGAGCAGACTCTGAGTTCTCTGCTTCAGGCATGCCCTAGAACCCCAAAATGTGAAAATACATACGGTAATAAGACTAGCTTAAATGCAATAAACTACTATATTATTTATAGATGAATGATTAGTTCCATATATAAAGGAGACATTTTCAACTCTATGTATGTTGTTTCCTCCCCGAAGAGAACATGTTCTATGTCTTTGCCTTGAATACAAGCTTGTCTTGGTACCCCAGGACCAAACATATTGTCTCATACAATGCTTAATAGATGCTTACTGAATTAATTGCTACTTTATGACCTTAGGCCGGTCTGGTCTACTTCTCTGGACCCGTGTTTTCATCTATAAGAGGGCAGGGCTCACTTGAGAAGAAATTTCTAGATAAGCTTTTCTCAACCACTTTATCAAGATTCTCTTCCTGAATCAGGCATTCAATTAAAAAGATGGAAATTATTTTAGTGATGTTTCAGTCAGATTTTTTTTATTTTTAATTGCTAATTAATCTGCCAAAGAACATTTGACAGCCAGTTAGCAAACGCCCCATCAATGAACTCAAGTGATGATGACTCAGTGGAAGCTGACATTTAGAAAACTCCGTCATTCTCTCTGAATTTGTCCAGCGCCAGGCTCACCCACCTTTGTTAGATACAGAGGCAGCCATGCCCACTCCCATCCCAGCTTCACTAGAAGGCTCCCAAGGCACTTAACCCAGTGAATTAACAGAAGGCCTAAGGAACAATGGGGGAAGGGAAGGGATTTGAGTCTTATATAGTTCTACTGTTTGGTTCCAGCATTCTCCTACTGTGTGGGAACAGAATCCAAACAGCACTGGACTAATTTGGGACAATCAGAAAGTAAAACATTCGAAATAGGAAGTGACACTATTTCCTTAACTAAAAACCCAACCAAGTTCAGTAGCCAACTGTAGATGTGTATTAAAAATGGACTTTTAAAAAATAATGCTGATGAGTGTTAGTAAGATTTGGGCAAGTCAGGAGTCATTTGGGAGGGAGAATTCTTAACCAAAAATGAGAAATAAAGGTCATTAAGAAAGTGAGAATTGTAATCGATCGACAAAATTTAAGTCCTTCACTTTGGCCAAGTCCCTTAACCCTATTTGCCTCAGTTTCCTCATCTGTAAAAGCTGGAGAAGGAAATGTCCAACCACAACAGTATCTCTGCCAAGAAAATCCCCAATGGGGTCACGAAGAGTTGGACACCACCAACAACAGAACAACAACATAAGGAGTATTTATTGACCGGAGCAGACAAGAAGGATCTTAGTGAGAATAACACCAGCACTGGCAAATGGAGAGGGGGACAGAAGGAAAGGCCTCCTGGAGGAGACCATTTTGGGACCCTGAAACTCCAAGCAAGGGGAGCAAATGGAAAGCTTCTCTCTCTGTCTCTCTGTCTCTCTCTCATCAATGCAGATAAAAATTAGGGAAATCATCATGTGGGGAAAATATATTGCATCCAATAATGCCAGATAAAAGTCTGATAGTTTTCAGTTAACAATATATTTGATATATTGGAAATGACCTGACACAAAATAATGGACCACTGGTTATTTCCCAATAATTAAGGGGTCAAAAGATAATGAAGTTTCAAAAGAAAAATGGCAAATGATCACTGGTCAAAAGCAATCACTGCTCTTAAACACTTATGATTAAAAAAAAATCACAAATTAGAAGAAAAATACCTTTTTTCCTCTCAGCAAACTGACATCAGAGTAGACTTGGAAGGACATGGGACTAAAATGTGCTGCTGATGGAGTAAATCTCTCCCTCCTCCTTCCCTGACTTCCTTCAAGCCCCACATAACATCCCCTCTTCTGTATGATGCCCTTCCTTAAGGTCCGTTGATTATCCCAATTTATCTTGTCTACAGGGGCGGCTAGGCAGTACAGTGGATAGAGTACCAGGCCTGGAATCAGGAAGACTCATCTCACTGAATTCAAATCCAGCCTCAGACACTGTGTGACCCTGGGCAAGTCATTTAACCCTGTCTACCTTAGTTTGACTATCTGCAAAATGAGCTAGAGAAGGAAACAGCAAACTACTCCAGTAGCAATAGCAAGAAAACCCCAAATGAAGTCACAAAGAGTAAAACGTACCTGAAATGACTGAACCACAAAAATATCTTGTATGCTTATTGTTTCTGCACATTGTCTCTCCATTAAAGAACATTTTTGCCTTTTTGCCAGGGCCAGGGCCTAACAGTAGGTAGGTATTTAATCCATGCTTATTGACTGACACTGACTGAACTCCAGAAAACAACCTGGAACTAGAATACAACTGTAGGAAATGCCTAATAATTGTTTAATGATTGACTGACAATAAGCATAGTACTAGCAGAGGTGCCCAATAATTGCTTAATGATTGACTGACAATAAGCGTAGTACCAAGGGAAGTGCCTAATAATTGCTTAATGATTAATTGGTAATGAGTAGAACTAAAGGAAGTGCCTAATAATTGCTTAATGATTGGCAACAAGAGGACCAAAGGAAGCACCTAATAATTGCTTACTGACTGGCTGGCAATAGCCAGTCTTGGTCCTAAAGAAACATAGGCAGAGAGGAAGGAAGGACTGAAGCCCCCATGTGGGCTATTTCTACTGAACTGCTTTTCTCTGTTACAAAGGTTCAATGCTTTGAGAGGAGAAAGGGTCATAGATCTAGAAATGACTGATGTAAAAATAAGAGGAATCAATAACTGTTATTTGAAAAAAGAAACTGACCAAGGGCCATGCCCCAACAGACAAGCTGCAGAAGGATTTGAAGTTTGGGGAAGAAACGGTCACTACCAACAACTCTATGAAAAAGAAAAAACTCAGAGATGCTTGATAAGGCTTATCTAAAATGATTCAGAGTAAACTAAGCAGAACCAAAAGAATAAACAAAATGACCATGATCGTGTAAAGAAAAAAGACATAAATCGAAGGAACGTGATGACCTATCTTGACTGATGGAGACAATACTGCATACACTTCTTCTTTAGGAAGAAAGGTGTTGGACTATGAGTGTGGAATGAGGCACGTGTACCTCCCTCATTAAACAGAAACAAATAATGAAAAGCATTCTGCTGTAAGGGTGGTAGTAACAGCAGTGTTATTAAACATATGAACTAAACATTTTTTGAAAACATATCATTAAATCTTTTCATTAATAGAAGATAACTCTACATCAGAGCAGGATCTAGAAAGGAGATAGTTTCAAATTGTCACTAAATTGCATACTCTTTGACCCAGCAATAACACTCATAGGCTTATACTACAAAAGAAAAAAATCAAAGAGAAAAAGACCCATATGTATAAAAGATGTATTTATAATTTATAATGGTTCTTTGTAATGGCAAAGAATTGAGAACCAAAGGGGAGCCCATCAGCTGGAGATTGGCTGAACAAATTATGGTATATCAATGTAAAGAAACACTAGTGTGGGGGCAGCTATGTTGCACAGTAAGTACAGCACCAGCCCTGGAGTCAGGAGGGTCTGAGTTCAAATCCAGCCTCAGACACTTGATTGACTTACTAGCTATGTGACCTTGGGCAAGTCACTTAACCCCCAACTGCTTTGTCTTCCCCTCTCCAAAAAAAAAAAAAAGGAAATACTAGCATGTCATTCATTAATGATGAGAAACCCAAGAAGAGTTCTATGAACTGATTCAGACTAAAGCGTGAAGAACCCAGAGGACAGTTTCTACAATAATAGCACGTAAAGACAAACCTGGAAAAATTTAAAGACTCCCAGCACAATAATCAATCATAATTCCTGAGGACCAGTGATGAAAGCCTGTCACCCACCTCTTGATAGAGGTGACAGACTCAAGATGCAAAAGGAGACATACATTTTTGGGTATGGCCATTATGGGCATTTGTTTTGACTATGTATTTGTTACAAGAATTTTGGCTTTTTAAGTCTTTCTCAGTTGGAGGGACAGCAGTGTGAGAGGGGGGAAAATGCTTATTAATTGAGGAAAATATTATAAAAATAAAATTATATTAATTTAAAAAAACAAAAGAAAAGGTTTCTTCAATAATCTTGAAACTTAAGAACAACTTTACTGAGCTAACTAGAATAAAAAAAAACACATAGGATCTATTCTTTCTTTCTACCTTCTCCCTTCCTATTTTTGAAACCTAAAAAATAATTTCCCTGTTTTCTCTACAGATTATAAAGTATTGATATTAAAATAATCTTTCTAAAAATTCTCCAGAAGACTTGGGCAAGTATTATACTGGGAATGTCCTGTGGAATAGCAGAAAATATAGTTGGCCTGGAGTCAAAAGTGTCCTGGATTCCAATCCTGCCTCTGGCATCTGCCAAATATGTTACCAGCATGGGGAAGTCACTTACATCAGTGTCCCCTGAAAACTGGAGCTACACCCACAATACGTGTTATTTCACAGGCTTATCATGAACATCTAATGATATTCAATGGAGGAAACGCACTTAGCAAACCTTAAAATGCTTATGTAACTGTCATTAATTTTTAATTCTAATAACAGGAATATTATAATGACATTGTTTTATTATTAATATTATTTTCCCTTGGTGATAGAAACTTAGATGACGGAGGTAAAGGTAAATAATTACATTCACTAATTTTTTTAAAAAAATGAAATAGAAATAAATATAATTACTAATAAAAATAAAAACATGCTAATCATTAAAAATGAAATAGAAATGAATATAATTATTAACAAAAATAAAAACAAGCATTATGACCTTTTATTAAATGAAATAGAAATACATATAATTATTAATAAAAATAATAAATAAAACAAGCAAGCATTCTAATCTTTTTTAAATCACCACCCCTTATCTCTGTGTATTTTTATTTTTTTAAGATGTTTAAAATTGTACTTTCCTAAGAAGCCTCAGGCCATAAGCACAACAACACATTTTAAAAAAAATTAAAGAGCTCTTTAAAAATAAGCAACATCGGAAGATAATTTGAGGCAAGGGATTGACTACTTAACCACACTTCTGGGCCCAGATGTGCAAAGGCTCCCAAGCTCCCATATAAGGCCTGCATGCCCTCCAGAATTCAGGAAGAAAAAAGGCGATTGGCAGATCCAGAAGCATTTTAAAAAAAAAAACTACACACACACACACACACATTTTTTCCAGTTTACAGCCTTACTCTCTGGCCAGCTGAGATGAGAAGTCATTACTCTATGAATACCTCCATGGTTTGGGAGCTGATGAGAAGCCCTCTTTCCGGGGGGAGACAATCAGAAGTGCCTGCTGTAGAAATATTAAGAAGCAAGAACGTTCTTGAAGTGGTAGGATCTTAGGGGCCCCCAGACCCTTCACTCTTCAGCCTTCACTTACCCCACAACCCGTGGGGGGAAGGAGCCAACTCCCACCTTCGTCCTTAGCTCACCTCCAGTGAACCCTTCCTCTCAAGACAGAGGGGAATGCCAAGCGACTCCCTAACAAAGGAGGCATTTAGGGCTGCCAGCTGCCCAGGTTCTGCCTGGACAGTTGGAGAAGACCCAGGGCCCGCTGTGAATCCCAGAATCACCTCACCCAGAAGCTGGTTCTTGGGGTGGAAGGAGGCAGGGCTGACCTCTCTGGCTGTGCTCCCATCTCCCCTTGACTGGTCTCAAAAGCAGTGACCTGAGCTTTGGTGAAAAAGGCTCTGTGACCCAAGGGAGGATCATTCCCTGAAGATGCTGGTCACAATCAATTGATGGATCAATATTTATAAAGCACCTACCATGTGCCAGGCACCAGAGACACAAAAAGAGGCAGAAGACCGTCAAGGTGTTCACTACCTAACAGGAGAGACAACAGGCAAACAAATACATACAAAGCAAATATCAGTTGGGAAATCAGCAGATTGGAGTTTGAAGCCTGGCTCAGATTATTATTAGGAATGGGCAGAGCCTAGGAAGTCACTGATTCAGTTTCTCCGTTATAGAATGGGGATATGTGACCTCAGGCATGTCTCTTCACATTCCTTGGCTTCAGAGTCCTCATAAGTAAAAGGTGGGGACCTCCGAGGTCAGAAAGCTGATCTGATGGGGTGACATACCTCATCAGGTGGTCATGAGAGGAAACTTCTGCGTAAACCTGAATGTGATCAAAATCTAAGCTGTTATTAAATTTTATTTGCATTTATAATATTTGTATTTCATTTAACTAAACTTCATGCAGGTTTCTTTTTTAGTGGAATACTCAGAAATTAGACGATTTATTTCTTTGCATATGACCGTGAGTTCACTGGGTTAGCCACATGCTCTGCTTCATATAGTGGGCCAATGAGAGGCTATGGCTCAAGCAAGATCACATAGCTACACCAGCGGTTCTCAAACTTTTGGATCCCAGGGCCCCCTGACACTCTTAAAAAGGTCCTTAAAAGCTTTGGTCTATGTGGGCTTTAGCCACCCATGTTTACCATTTTTGTTACTGTTGAGTTGTTTCAAGGTCTGACTCTTCAAGATCCCACTTGGGGTTTTCTGGGCAAAGACACTGGAGTGGTTTGCCATTTCCTTCTCAGCTCATTTTACAGATAAGGAAACTAAGGCAAACAAGGTTTTAAAGGACTTGCCAATGGTCATACCGCCAGGAAGTGTCTGAGGTCACATTTAAACTCAGTTCTTTCTGACTCCAGGCCTGGCACTATCCACTGTGCCACCTAGTTACCCAGTCTTTACCATATTAGAAATCAAAACTGGTGGATTTTTAAACATTCGTTATTCACTTAAAAATAACAATAAACATATTACATGCTAACATTGATGATATTTTTATAAGAAATAACCATATTTTCCCAAGCAAAAAAAAATTAGTGAGAAGAGTTGGTACTATTTTACAGATTTCTGCAAATCTCTTTAATGTGTGGCTAATACAAGACAGCTGGATTCTCATATCATCGTCTGCCTTCAATGTGAAGCAATGTGTTGTTTTGGTTGAGGTGTATGAAGAAAACCTGGCCTCACACAGACGTAAAAATCAGAAAAGGGGGGTGGTTTTAATAGGTAAGTATTTCTGAGTATTTTCATGAAAGTAGTTTTGATCTCAACGACTCCTATGCCCAAAGGCTCTCCCGCTTGGAGAACTAATGCACAACATCACACTGCCTTCCCACAAGGCCTCTAAGAGGTGTTAGAAGTGACCTCAGAGAGCATCTCATCCACCTCCCCCCTTCATTTTATACATGAGGACACTGAGACCCAAAAGAGTTCACCATCTTGCTCAAGGTCACAAGAATAAGTAAGGGGAACTTGAACTCGGGTCTTAAAACTCCACATTTAACTCTCCACCGTTGCAAAATGTAAGACCATCCCTAAATTACAGACTGACCAGGGATACTCTGAGGAGGCCAGGAGATGAGGCCATTATTTTCTTTGGGGCTGGCCCCAGTCTCTAAAGAACCATCTGAATTTGTTCTGATGCTTTAGCAGACTATGAATTTCATGTGACAGTACTGCTTGCAATTCCATTCCATAGCAAGAGGGCCATTAAAAGCTCTCTCCTTCTGGAGTCCACACCTCTGCTGAGGATGGGAGCAGGGTCTTCACACCTCCACAGCCTGATTTGATTTTCCAGGCTTTCTAGTCTCTATCTACAGACTGCTATAAAATACACGGCGTCTGCTTTATGTTAAAATATGACATTGAGCGAAAGACTACATAGTGGATAGAGAAAGAGCCGGCCTTGGAAGAAGTGAGTTCAAATCCTACTACTAACATTAACCTTTCTGTGCCCTAATAATCCTTAAGAGTAAGTTGTGGAAACAGTGCCAACACGGGTAGAGAGTTCCCTACCTGGGAGTTCCTCATTCTAATGTTCTCACAGGCCCAGTCCCCAATACCTGTCTTCTATATTCATATACCAGAAGAGGATGGGCCGTAATGAATTAAATCAGTCATTCACTGGTTAGGGGAGTGACTGATGATGTATGTGTCTCCTTGATCTCCCGGTGATTCACCGTACAATTTTAAGTGGCAAACTGCAATTTCTATCCCTGTCAGGATTGGGATAAATTGTCCTCTTTTCCAAAATAATAACAATTCATGGGACTTATCACAGTGAAATATTAGCAATAACACAGTCTGCCTAATTTATAAAGTAGAAAGGAAGAAGGGGGAAAAATTTTCAAAACAGCAGATGAGGGGCAGCTAGGTGGCACAATGGATAGAACACTGGTCCTGGAGCCAGGAGGATCTGAGTTCAAATCTGCCCTCAGACACTTCCTAGCTGGGTGACCCTGGGCAAGTCACTTAAACCAGATTGCCTCACCCCCCCCAAAAAAAAGATGAAATTGGGGCAGCTAGGTGGCGCAGTGTGTAGAGCACTAGCCCTGGAGTCAGGAGGACCTGAGTTCAAATCTGACCTCAGACCCTTGACACGTACTAGCTGTGTGACCTTGGGCAAGTCACTTAACCCCAACTACCTTCCCTTCTCTCCAAAAAAACAAAAACCAAACCCCTCCAAAAAAAAAAGATGAAATTAAGAGTTTTCTGTCCTTTTATTTAGTGGCCTATGAAATAGATCTGGGCAGATTCCTTATAGTCCCTAAACCGAATTCTGACCCTTTAAATAGTCACCCCATAGGAAAATAGCATTAATGTGGAAAGATTAGGGAAGATAAAATTGAAAGAGTAAAAATCATAGACTTATTCTTTAAAGAATTCATTTTAATTACTGGTGAGTAAATACAATAACCAACTGCTTGGAAAGTGCACTGAATAGAAGTCCTGCTTTAGTGAACTGATAACAATGGTCTATAATTAACACATACAAAGCACCAATCTGAGCATATCCCCATAAACCTGAGATAAGCCAAGTTGAATTATTTATATTGTTTTTCAGTAAATAGATGCTTTTAATGTCCATTCCCTTGATTAACATTTCCTTACTTATAAACATGTATGTGTATATATTAAATGCACATATATGTGTATATTATATACATATATACATAGATGTGCATACACACATACATGAGGTGTGTGTGTGTGTGTGCACGCGCGTGCGTGCACGCAGAGTGTTCTCTTCCCACCCCATTCCCCCACAGAATGTAAGTCTGTGAAGGAAAAGGGCCTGATTTCGTTTTTTTGTTTTTGAATCCCCAGTATCTGAGTAGGCACTTAATTAAATGATTGCCTGATATTTTTATCTGGCTGAGTGCTCATAATGAACAAACGCACAAGGCACTGCACTACGTCATAAAAGATGGAAAATAACAAAGTCCCTGACCTAGTCAGGTCAGGGAGAGCTTAGCCCTAGCGGGAGGGAGCAATCACTCCCAGACTGGGAGGTTGGGGGGGGGGGTGGTCCTGAAGGCCAGAAATGTAGGGAGCTCACTATAATCCTGTTAGGAAGTTGTTTTTTCCCCAATTACACCAAACCTGAATCTTCCCTTTCCTAGCTCTCCCCCTAGGTCTGTCTTCTGGGGTCACATGGAGAAATAAGTCTAATCCGGCTTCCATATGACGGCCCTTTCAAATACTTGAAGACAGCTGCTCCCCCCACCCCTCCCTCGCCATGCCCCTCTCCCTCCGAGTCATCTCTTCTCTACATTAAACAAGAGGGCTAATGTTAAGCAGCTGCTGCATACCAGGCACCAGGCTAGGCACTTGGGACATGAAAACTAAACTGACAAGCACCTTACATTCTACAGTGAGGGAAACATAAAGGTGCAAAGAGAGACAAAGCAAATGGGTGGGAGGGAGCCCCTCTCCTTCCTTCTGCAAGTTTCCTCCAAATCACTTTGTTCTTGCTGGGACCCCAGAACTGAAAAGGTCTGTCTCATAAACGAAATATGGGGGCCATGAAATGAATGCTGCAATCTACTTAAAGCAGAAACAACTGGAATTTTGGCGTGCAACTACAAGAAATCTCCCCATTTGGGGTCATTTTTAAAATCAGAGTCGAGGATGTCTGAGCTGCCTAGAACACCAAAGGCAAGCCTTCTACTTTCATGTTTTTTTTGCTAAGGGTCGAACCCCTCTAGCAGGCTGATGAAGCTTACAGACACCTCTGAATAATGTTTTTAAGAAGTATACAATAAAATACATATGATTAAAAAGGAGAAGAACTATAAAGATGTCATTTTTCACCCACCTCCCCAGGTGAGAGACTCCCTGAAATCTACCTCCTAAGGTACCCCAATCTAAAGTCAATTCTATATGGCAGAGGGCAACTCATTTGTCCAGTCGACACACATTTTCTCAGAAACCCCGAGAGCCAACATTTTAAAATCTGCTCTTTTTCTGGGACCCATAATTTAGGGTTCATGTGTAAAATGCTAACCAGCCCAACTCAACTGGAGGGGAGGGGGAAAAGTTGAATGATTTATCCCTTTTCCAATTTAAGAACATTCTGGCCTGTAGATGGCAGGTCACCATTGTGTATCTATCTCTCTTCTCTGATTTCCATTTAGCGGTTTGAAAAACTTCCCCCCTCCCACATACCTTCGGTCTCCAGGGACGGATCACACAGTGACATTAAACCTGGGCCATAAACAGCTCCCCTCCTGATCTGCCTGTTAAAGTGGAATTCCAGTTGCTTCCACACAGCTATCTTAAAATATACTGACAGCACTCCATCCAGCCTTTCTCCTCCTCCCCTCACCTGTCAATTACATGAAGGGAGGTCTATCCCACGGTGGGGGGACGCAGACCAGAAGCTCCCACTAACAACATTAAACTTTAAACCTTTTTCTTGAGCTCTCTCTCTCTCTCTCTCTCTCTCTCTCTCTCTCTCTCTCTCTCTCTCTTTCTCTCTCTCTCTCGCCATACCACACTAGAACCAAAACACACTATTCTGGTAAACATATTTAACTGAAGTTAAAGTTTAATTTTTTTTTAACAAATCCCCTCTGGCACCCTCAAGCCCCACCTCTCCACACACCCATACACACATGAACACACGGAAGTATTTAAAACCCTTACTGAAAACCCCAAAAATTAA